>JAVKLA010000074.1:10436152-10447421 GCA_034782735.1 Sagittarius serpentarius | reverse complement strand
TAGATCAGGTTGCTCAGAGCCCCGTCCAGCCTGGCCTTGAATGTTTCCAGGGATGGGGCCTCTACCACCTCTCTGGGCAACCTGGGCCAGTGTTTCACCACCCTCACTGTAAAAAATTTCTTCCTTATACCTGGTCTAAATCGAACCACTTTTAGTTTACAACCATTACCCCTTGTCCAATCGCAACAGGCCCTACTACAAAGTCTGTCCCCATCTTTCTTTGAAGCCCCTTTAAGTATTGAAAGGCTGCAAGAAGGTCCTCCTGGAGCCTTCTCTTCTCCAGGCTGAACAACCCCAACTCTGTCAGCCTTTCTTCATAGGAGAGGTGTTCCATCCCTCCGATCATTTTTGTGGCCTCCTCTGGACCTGCTCCAACAGGTCCAAGTCTTTCCTGTGCTGAGGACCCCAGAGCTGGATGCAGTACTGCAGCTGAGCTCTCACCAGAGCGGAGTAGAGGGGGAGAGTCACCTCCCTCAACCTACTAGCCGCCCTTCTTTGGATGCAGCCCAGGATACAGCTGGCCTTCTGGGCTGCGAGCGCACATTGCCGGCTCGTGTCCACCTTTTCATCCACCAGCACCTCCAAGTCCTTCTCCGCAGGGCTGCTCTCAATCCCTTCATCCCCCAGCCTGTATTGATGGTGGGGATTGCCCCGGCCCAGGGGCAGGACCTTGCCCTTGGCCTTGTTGAACCTCACGAGGTTCATGCAGGCCCGCTTCTTGAGCTTGTCCAGGTCCCTCTGGGTGGCATCCCGTCCCTCAGGCGTGTCACCTGCACTGCTCAGCTTGGTGTCATGAAGCTGATGACTTACATCCCAGTAGTTGACTAAAGCTAAGTTGCTTACAGTTACACTTCCTGTTTTGCTAAGCTGCTGATAGTGCTGTCTTGCATTGGTTTTAGTCTTACCTGTGTAATACAGTGAGGCTTATTAAAGCTGTTAAGAAGAGTAATACGTCTCAATCATGTGCCCGCCCCCCACCCCAGCTTTGTGAGGGAGCAGGGAAGCACTTTCTGTTTGCACTCTGCCTTGCTCTAAAAACTGATACTCACTCGGGAAGCTTTGACATTTGTAGTTTCTGAGCTCAGAGGAGCAGAGATGGGATTTGAATCCTCAGCAGGGAAGGAGCAAACCAGCTGGGCAGCTGTTGCAGTTCCCGTGTGACTGGAGCGTACCCGCCTGCTTGCCTTCATGTCCTGCCCAGCCCACTGTGGAGCGGCGCACCGTGGCTTTTCCCTCCTGCAGCTTAGTCCCAGGTGTGCCCCTGGCTCCTTGCCGCAGGGTCGCTGTGCTAGGAGCTCCAGGTCTTGCGGCTCGTGCTGTGCGAAGGTGCCAGTGCCGGCGAGCGCCCCTGTGTCGGCACGAAAGCTGCAGCCAGCAAACTCTTCCGCCACCTGCCGCTACAAGGACCTGGATTGATTTCCGTACTGCCTACTTTGGGTGGACCTTTCACGGAAGAGAAAAAAGAAAAAGGGGAAAAAAAGGGGTGTATTTCCTCATGCCTCTTAGTTGAAAAAGCACCTTGCTGACTTTTCCCTGACGAAGCTTTCCTCCTCTCCCGTGGCCGGGTACTGTGTCAGTGCCTTCGTCTTGGTGCGTAGCAACAGCTGCTGGTGCCCTGTGCCACGCGTCCCGTCGTCGGAGCAAAGGGTGCCCACGCTCTGCCGAGGAGGGGGTGGAAGGCAGCGCGGTGAGCAGAGGCGGGGGACTTAGGAAGCGGCTGCCGTTGCAAGGCTGGTGCTCACCCTGCCGCACCCCTCTGCCCAGCCAGGCGAGGTCCTAAGGTCTTAGGCTCAGGAAGCGGGGCGGGAGCAGTGGTGGCTGTTGGCCGGATCCCAGCCCAGACCTCTTTAGCTGAGCTTACGATGCCGTCGCGCCAGGTCCGCGCTTGTGGAAACACTGAGCAGGCCCCTCACCCAAACACCCTGAGCAAACGGCACCCAGCCCCCATCCTGCTGGCAGACCCTGAGCACCTCTTCCTGGGCTGCAGAACAGCAGGAACGACGACTCAAGCGTTTCGTAGGTGGTCCTGTGAAAGTTTTGTTCCTAGAGATCACAAGGGAGAGGTGCCACAGGAAGAACCAGGGGAGATGACAGCAGATGACAGGGCACAGAAGTGTCCAGGTGGAGATGAGGCGGGAGATGGGGCTCAAACGGGCTCACGTGGACACATGGCAGCAAAAGTGGATTAACACGTCAGGGGTAGAGGGAGCAGAGAGGGGATGACAAACGAGCCACGTGCCTGCTTGCCAGTCCTGTGCCGGGGCGCTCTGCCCTGTGCTGCCCTGCCACGGACAGGGGTTTCCGCCTGCTGGGCAGGGCACTCTGCGTTTTCCTTTTTTTCTGCTTTGCACCTGAGTATCAAACACAGGAGCAAGACTTCTTCCTGCCTGGCCACCTGCTGGTGTGTCTTACCGTCTCGGGGCAGTCGATGGCCGGGGCGCACTGGCTCTGATCTCGCTCTGCTTTTCCTCGGCCTTCTGCAAGCCCCCTCCTCCCTGGGTGAGGCCTGGGCTCTGCCCTTGGAAACCTCAGAGCACGGCTCTGCCTGCTCCTCTGCCTCAGGGGCAACGCGTGACCGTAAGGCAATCTAGAAATGGCCCGTACCAGAAAAAGCAAGACGTAGGCGGATTTACTTCTAAGGGAGGAGTCTCCGGCAGCCGGAGCAACGCTAGCAGGCTCCAGAGAGAGCTGTTGAAATTGGTGACACATCAGCAGTGGTACTGTGGCAGCTAGGCGCTCTCGGACTCGTCTTCCTCCATGTGCTCGGCACAAGCTTTCGAGGCTTGCTGCAAGACAGGCCCTCAGCCTCGGTGCTGGGCTTCGGTCAGACGAGGCACCCAGGTGCTCGGCTGCGATCCTGTCCCCGACCCCGCATCCCGCCCAGCTGCCCCCTAAACCTGCCCACCGCCTGAAGCTTTCCGGTAGCTCCCTCTTCAGAGAGTTGCCCGAAAAAAGTCCATGTGTGGCCGGGGGCTCTTCCCCTCGAGGGAGGCTCTTGTTTTCAGTTTCCCTCTTCAGCAGTTCTGGGTGACCTCCCCCGGACTGGTTGGGGGCTGGGGCCTTGCTGCTGCAAAGCCGCAGCAGTGACTGCGTGGTGTCAGCCCCCTGGGGAAAGGCTGGGAAGGCTCAGCAAGTCACACCATTCTTAGAGAAACCGCTAGGGAGGTTCAGATTTATGTAATTGTTGCGACGTGAACAATTCAGCAGGTCCTTCGTCTCCTCTTTCTTCTGATTTTGTCTCATAAGCTCCTGTATTCTCCCGATTCAATACTGTCAGCTCTTCCTCTCGCCAGAAAACTCATTAGCTTGCTGCCTGCTAGCAGCCACCGCGTCGGTAGCTGAGGACGCGGCGATTTGGGGTTTAAAAGGCTCCCAGAAAACACCCATTTAAAGGCTTGCTCCTGAGAGATGCTGACTGGCTGCACCTCTGAGCAATGTTAGGCTATCCCTAACCTCCGGGGGCCCGACGTCCATTAGCCCATGACCTTCTGTGTTAATACACCCCAAATGACACACGCCAGTCAACACTCACCAGACAGGCAGGGTCACCTTCCGTGTGCGAAGCACCCCGCACCCTGCGCAGTCCCTTTCCCTGAAAGAAGCCAGCCCAGCAGGGTGGCTGCGGCTGATGCTCCCCTGGTCACTCCGCTGCCAAGCCGTAGCACTCCCCTGGCTCCGCCTGCCCGTGGCAAACCCCGACCTCAGGTGGACAGCGGGTACGTCGGTGTCCCGGACGCGTGAACATCCACGTGAAGCTGTGGGCCCAGCTTCACTTTTGCAGATGTACATCAAAAATTCCTGCGTTACAGGCACAGGGCTCAGCCCTGAATTGGGAACGGGACCAGGTGTAGCTGCTCTTGCCACTATTTAGACTGGTTTTCCCTTGGATGGGGAAATAAATGCTTTTTTCCGTTGCATCGCTGCCTGCAGGTGCTGCCGTTAATTCGGCCTGGTGACTTAGGAGTGAAACTAACTCCTGAAGAAGAACAGATCTGGCAGGGCACTGACCCCGCCCCGGGATTTCCCTGGGACACAGTTTACTTGTAGCCATGGACCCAGAGAGGCTCCATTCTGCTTCACCTTGCGAGAGCCGTGCGTGGAAAGCTTGTCTTTGCACAGCTCCGGAAAACAGCACCTTTGGCAAATAGCGCCCACTGTCACTGTGACAGCATTTCCGAGGCCAGTCCTCGCAGAGCTGATTCGTGTTGCTAAAGGGCAGAGAGCGAAAACGGAGTTGCTGAAGGGTGCTCAGATGGAAAAGCAGCTGCGTGAAGCTGAGGCGCCTGCAGGATGCTTTTGCTGTGGCTTGTTTTTCTGCTTCAGAAGGTTTCTCGGTCCTCACAGTCTGAGCAAGGGAGACATTGCAGCCCTGAAAGGAACCTCCTGTTTGTCTTAGCCGCGACATTACGCAGGAATCTCCACCCTTGTCAGCCTCACTGCAGCCCCTGGGGTGGGCTTCCTCTGCAGAGGACGCAGCCGGCAAAGCTGTTCGCGGAGCTCTTCCCCATCCAGCATCCTTTCTCACTTCTGCTTGATGCCCAGATGTGGTCTGCAGCTTGAGTCCTTACCATTTCAGACCCTCGCTCTGACACACAAAACACGTGGTGGTGCACAGGCTGGCTCCACGTCTGTGGGGTGGCTGTGATTTACACGAACGTGTGGGCATGGTGGCAGGTCACTTGACGGTGTGTTAAAGACTGAGAGGTCCCAGTCAAGATCCCCTAAACCACGTCTCCCGCTTTCGTCTTTCCTTCCTTCTTCCCTAGGACAACTTTACCTCAAAGACATCCTGGCCTGGGGAGTATTCTCCCTAAGAGAAAGGGCTTTGTAAAGCAGAGTTCAGTCTCTCGCAGAGCAGGAGCCAAACCTGCAGGCGGCAAAGCACACCACTCAAGAAGAGCTGCCTCTGGCTGGTGGCACGGTGCCGGGCACTACTTCCCTTTCCATTTTTACTGTCTGCCTCATTGAATTCATACCTTTTCTGTGATGAGCGGGATGGTGTGACATTCAGCCACAGAGCAGGAGAACAAAGGCCGCAGTCAGCAGAGGGAATCACATGAGTGGGATTTCCAGAGATGACCAGTTCTGATGCCAGATACAACTGAATGTGGGCTGAGCTCTAAAAAAACTAAACAAAAAGTCCCAAACAAACCAAACCCATACTGGGTTTTGTTTTCAGATCAGTGAAAAAGAGTTAGCAACTTCCATGTGATGCTGGATGAACTGATGAAGATACAGCAAGTGTGGTCTTAGCCTTAATGCAGTAGAAAGACTGGCTGCAGTTCAAAGAGGACCAAGCTCCTGATGGCTTTTGCTAAAACACTTTCTCACCCATACTCAGGATTAAGCAGTCTGGCTTTCTGTGGAACTGTGAGATATGCTCACGCAGTGGTATTTCCTGAACCAAATTAAATCAGATGTATCATAACAATTTTTAAAAAAAAAAGGCAGGCAGAATATAAATCTCAAAGATGAGGATTTTTAAGTTCATGGATAATTTGGTGGTACTGGGATAAAACCAAGGGCACTCCAAGGGAAAATGGAAATTCAGCTCCATATGGCTTCCAAACAGCTTGGAATATGTGCGCACGTTTGCTGGAAAACTGTTTCTGCCAGACCGATCCATAAAGATCTGCCTCGTCCCTGGCAGTTCAGGGGGAGCAGCTGCAGGGGCTAGGGAGACCAGGTATGAGACTTGAACGTCATGTGGAAGAACTGACTCTCTTCCATCAGAGCTACTTTGCAGCAAGGCTGACAGGGGTGATCATGCTCTACTGGCTTTCACAAGTATTTCCAGACATTCTTACCATGTGAAGAAAATGTAAGACTCTCCTGTGAGACTGCAGGGATGAATTTTTTGGACCTGAGCTTTCGCTGGGACAGCGCCTCTCAAGGAAAAATAAAATTTCTGGCCATGGGGCCTGGGTAAGGGTCTGTCTTAGAAGAAATGCTTCAAGAGTCTTAATATCTGCACAACATAGCTTGTGGTTATTAATAGTGTTTTCCTAAAAAATGTTCTCACTGCTACATGCAGAAAATTCAATGATCTGTGTTTCTAAATAGCAAAACACATGCCTATGTGATGAGCCTGCGTATTCTCATCCAGAGGGTCTGCAGCGCTGCTTTTGACGGAGTCTTGTGCCATGTACACTACCTCAAGCCTGCTTCCTATTTTAGAGTTTGTCTGTTGCAGCCAGTGGGCTTATCAGCCTGCTTGTATTGTTGCCAGACCTGCAGCACTGAAACAATAAAGACGTTAAAGTTCCCAAGCTAGTATTTACTCTGTGAAGAAACTACACGTATGTGAATGCCTTAACCATGCCAGGGTCTCAGTGGAAGAACAGTGGGGGAATGGAGACAGTGAGGGCGTTAACTCTTATCCTAAAGAGGTGAAAGCTGAAGGCTTATGGAACAGTTCTATAGTGACTGCTCTGCTGGCATAGGACTCACAAGTACCTCTTTCTACTATGTGCTTTAACAGTACCTGTGTTCTGTAGTTCACCTTTTTTAGAAGTTACTTGTAAGACAATGGCTAAAAGTATCTCAGCAACTAAGCTCCTTGTATTCACTCTACCATTCTCCCTTTAGTAAGAGAGCATTAAGTGCAGTTCTACATCATATAGAGGTGTTGTAATTCAAAATAAACTACAGATGCTGTGCAATCAAACACGTAGCAAAGGAAGCCATATAAATACATTATATGCAAAGCTAGTGCACAACACAGGTCTGTGGTTGTATCCACCATTCATCCTTTCTCTCGTAGATGTACGTATATTAAAGGGCACTGGAAGGCTAATAATCAAGAAATGAACTAAAAAAAAAATCACTCCTAAACAAACATTTCTGTTGTTTGGGCATCATCCCATTGGAGCTAAAGGGAATTGCTCTTTTTATGGACGTGCTTTGGCTAGCACACTCTAGGCTGTTCCTTGTTTGCTTGACCCCTTCCTGCTGGAGAATAAGTAATAAGCCATTCTTCACTTGCAATGCCAGAACTTTCTAGGTCTTTAATTTTCTGGCTTGGGTGCAATAGCCATACCATTTACTGTTGTTTTCAGTTCCTGTAAAACCTTCTCTTGTTTGTAGATACCATTGCAACTTTCAGCACTTCATGGAGAAAAGCAAAGATGGCAAAGTGGTCCAGAGATGATCAAAGAAAAGCTGTGCCACAGCAAATTGGAGTGGAAAGATCTCGTGTTTCTCAGCAAGTACTGTATCAAACAGGAGGCAGGCCTTGAATTTGCAGGGGGATTTCAGGGATTTTCTGGCAGGACACAAAGTTTCCCCTTGACAGTCCTGAGGGGCAGAACAAAACATGAACATCTCCCACCTCCCTGAGAAATGTGTATGAAAGGACATCAGATCAGTCCATCTGGCAATGACCTGGAGGCATACTGGAACCTGGAGCTCTCACAGCTGCAACTGCACCTCAGCAGCAGCACAGGTATGCATCCAGCCCTCTCAACGGGCTTTTGGCAGTGCACCTATGTTCTTAGGGGTGTGGTGATGTGATGTGCTGGTAAAAACACTGATGGAGGAGTTAGAAAGCCAAATTGCCCCTTCTGCTACAATTTAGAAGACTTTAGGGGCTGAAACTAATCTTACGCAGTCAAAAGCCTGTTTATGTAATGGGAAAAACTTTTGTCAGAGGCAAGGAAATGCAGCATCAATATATACACAAATGTATATTTATATATGCAACTCAAGAGACTGGCAACACCCATTCTCTCAGTGCCTGTGGCTATAAAGGATTACTCATCTGCCAGCACAAACACCCATGAAACAAATATTCCTCAAACACTTCCCTGCATCTCACAGTTGAATGCTGGTGAAACCTGCACTCTTGGTTGGCTTGGTGCAGCTTTTCACCAGCTCCACTTCCTAGGGAGAGCATTACTGGAGTGTCACTCCAGTCCAGAAACGCCTCTCCAGTTACTGTCACATTCATCTTTACTGGTGATGGGCTAGGAGACTTCTCCATGGCCCTGTGGGGCTTCAGCAGAGGCCCACTGATGCCACTATGCTGTTTCTCATCAGAACCACCACAGCTCACAGTAAGCAAGAGCAGCTACTGCCCTTGCCTCTCCTGTTCATCCAGAACAATTTCAGACATCTCCATCCTCAGGAAATCAAATTTGTAAGGGTGTAGGTACCCAGTTAGATGTTTATGGGTATTTGCCTACCCCCCAGAAGAACTGCTAGCACCTAAACACCTTAGAGGATATCTCACAGATAAAAAGCCCAACAGAGCAGCTGAGGCTGAGGACTTGCCTTTGGATGTGACGATTAAAGCTCAGGCAAGCACAGAGGAGGAAGGGGCACTATGAGGTTCTGAAGGGATACCTTCCTCTCCCCAGCTGTTTCCTTACATGGGGAAAACTGTGAAAAAAACATGGGTTTAAATCACTGGACTTTCATAAAGTTTGTACCTGACAAAATGTCTGTTTATTTAATTATTTCAGCAACCTTTCTGTAAAACTGTGCTCCTCCATAGGAAAAGGAGTATTTTTGTTACAAAATTATCATTGCACCTGACAAAAAAGTCTGAAGCCAGTAGAAGCCCTTGGGTATGTAACTACCAACAACCATTTAAAAGCTGGGAAAAACAACATGAGTCTGTGAAACCCAGCTGTATCAGATTTTAATCATCTACGTTTCTCAGTTATGTCCGCACTTGGATAAATCAAAGTCACAGTTTCAGGGAGACCCTACGTGGTGGGAGCAAGGCCACTAGAGTTCAGTAATGCCAAAGCAGGAGCTGTTTTTTCGGTTCATTGGCATCTCTCAACCAAACCAAACCAAACAAGAAGAGATACTTTATTTCAATTTACAATGTTTTAAAACTCAGTTTTACTACAAAATGTGGGTTGTGAAAGGGGAGAGGGGCTCCAGTGCCAGACACAAAATGGATGAGGGACAGTGGAGTTCCACATGGGAACACAACAAAATACAATCCCATGAGCACCAGAGGCTGCAGCCCGTCTTCCCGTGCTACATAGCCCAGACTTGACCACACAGCTGGTGCGCAGTGTCTGCCCAAGTTCTGATCATGGCTGTGTTTATACCTGCAGATTGCTAGAGCACAAGCACTGGCTGTGTGCTTGGGTATAAAAACGGTACAAACACACTACTTGTTTAAAAAATAAAGAAAAAAGGAAAAGAAAAAAGCAGCACAAAGCCTTGTTTTCTTAAAGGGATCACAGGGACCTTAGCATGGAAAGCACCGGAACATGATTTGCCGGGTGGATGGGGATGCACTTTCTACAGTTACTATGAAAGTGTCTAGGATTCAGGGCCTTCTGCAAGGGGAGAAATTTAAGTTGAAGCTTCTGCTCTCAATGGGACAAAGAGAAGATCTGACTTTTGATGGATGCCCGAACAACCAGGCTAGAAAGGTATCTACTGGTGCCGGCTTCCCCTAAGCTTTGCAAAATTTCAGTCAGGGGTACACCTTCCGTATTTCTGGAAGGAAAGAAAAAAACCCCAATGTTTTCAGGCAAAACTATGATCTGACCTCTAACCCAAAGGCTGCTTCAGCTGTCCCCACTCCTCCCACTGCACCATTTTTAATTTGTAGATAAAAGTTTTGCTGGGGAAATACAATTTCTTCTACTCCCCCCACCAGCACACTCAGAGTGACCATGATGTTGCAATTGCTGCACACATGCTGCTGACTTGGAAATTACCTGTCTGGCTACCCCCTCAAATTAACAACAAATGGCTATGATGGACCGCAACTAAGGTGAATATTGCAAAAAACAGCACAAAAAGCCAAAGTGATGCATTCAACTCTTCCCAGATTCTGTCGGCTTTCTTTTCCTTTATCTCTTGTGCAAGTCACTCCCCTCCTTACTCATGTTCTTGTGATACAGTTTCTTTTCCCTGGCCTCTCTCCAAAGTTTCCTTCGCCAATAATTGTCCTTTCCCCTAGAAAATGTCTGTGTTTTCCACCAGTCACTTCGCTGTGGATCAAAAAGATGACTGTCAACCACAGCTTAGCACTGTTTTGCAGTTGTTAATGAGGTGTTTCTCAAAAAGCAGGAGAAAGGAAAAATTAAAAGTTGCACTAAATTTGGCTGCATTTGTTGTCCTTACTCCTCGGGCCCAAAGAATTTTCAGATGTTTTTCATGCAGTACCCACAGTATTCAGATCACAACCATATGCTCAAAGCCTAAGGCCCTGCTAGTAGATGTTTCTGGTGTTTCTAGTTTCCGCATCTGTTAGCTTGTAGCACAAGCTACAAGCAGACAAAGAGTATCAGAGAGAGCAGGTTAACTCCACTGAAGTCCCACAGCAAGTACTGTCCTGTTCTGCCTTCCGCTACCCTTTTGGAGTTGTGGAAACCAGGCTAATGCGGGATTAGGTGGTACCCACCACATCACGGCTGAAGGGAACTTACTCCACTGCCTTGGTGCAAACCCTAATTTACTTCAGCAACATCTGAAGATCTTGTTTACCTTATTCTTTTCCTTCTTAATCAAGTTTTTTTATTTTTTTCAAGGGAACTGAGGAGGGAGGGGTACAGACTTTTGAAACCTGAAGAAGTTAGGAGACAAAGACTCTCCCTAAGCCAGTCACAGCACTTTTAGAAACTGCAGCTTCAAAATAACAGCAGACTTCCAGTCTCCTCTCAGAAGGAGACCTATTTGGACAGAAATGCTCAGTCTTGACGTGAACACTGTTTTTCTTAAAAAGCTCAACAGCTACACAGAAGAACTCCTCTAATGGGTGTCAGGTCACTTCCTCTTTATTCAGTTGGATCTCTAATTCTAACTGTGGTGATGCTTCCCTGTTGGACCATATGAAAGTCCCTGTCTGCAAGGCAGCCTTTGGCAGCCTGAAATTGGAGTGAACAGAGTGGTTCTGACATTTGCTCCACATTTCATTTGCTGATCCATTAATTAAAAATCTGCTGGTGAAGATTATCTCAAAAGCAAGTATCTGATAACTCTTTCTGCCAAACACACTAGAAAGATTAACAGCCATGAGTACTGGTCTTAAGTCATAGTCTGTTAAGAGTGCCGTGGAGAAAGGCAAAGGCTAGATAAGCAGCAGATCCTGTGATTCCAAAAAATACATTCTTAAATGAAATGCAAGCATCTCAAGAGTCTGCAGAGAACCAGGATAAAGGCAGATCCAATGACTGGTAGCAGAGGAAGCAATTTCTTTCAAAAATTTCCACAGCAAAGGAGGCAATTGCTTTTGGGATGGTGTTCCCAAGCAGTTTGGGACAATTTGCCTCTTCATTGTACTTTTAAAATATGAACT
>JAVKLA010000074.1:10315290-10328019 GCA_034782735.1 Sagittarius serpentarius | reverse complement strand
AGCTGCTTCTACCAGTTCACTGTGAGGCCTCACAGGCAAAAGTGAAGAGGCAGGCAGGACAAGTACGCACGGCTGCCTAACCCTTTACTGATGAACACCTCTTCCAGCACAAAGCTACACTCACAGAAAGCAGCACCATAGTTCTGTTGGAGTGTCAAAAGGACTGCACCAATTACACGGTGAATATTCCTTCTTTCAGATTTGTGGGAAATGTAGGTAAGTGGAATTGTTCAACACAAGGACAGCTACCAGCCCAGTGCTGGAACACCCCCCTCTGTTCCCTTACTCATCCCATCATTCCAACACATTAATGATCTCCTAACATGTTAAGACTGCTTTTTCTTAAATCATATGGCTTTCCACCTCTCCTGTTTCACAACATTTTTGCATTTCTTTGGGATTATTAAGTGGTGATAGCTGAGGTAAGAGCAGTAGAACACCTTACAGCTAGATCAAGTTTATTCATTCCTTTAATCATTGAGTAGGAATTAGAAACCAGTTGCTTGGAAAGCATAATTTCATTTTGGACATTTCTTTAAAAACAGGTAAAATTTATTGTGCCGAGTAACAAGTCCAGTAAGGAGCCTCTACAAGGTGTAGCACTCAATGACAGGTCAATAAAACAAATTATTCTTCATCTACCATAGTCAATTTCCCTGACTAAATGAGGCGTATTACACAGCTTCAGACTACAGCAACAGATGCCTTTCCCAAAATCAGTTAAGCTGTTCTACGATCTAAAAATTTCTGATAGTAATATATGTTAATGATTCTGCAATCCAAGTATAAAAATGCTGCACTCATAGCAAAGAGGTATAGCAGACATCTGAAAGTCAACAACTTTAGGTTTCTAAAGTCTCTGTGAGTCACAGAGTTGGAAACAGGAGGGTAAGTCTGGTACTCTGCTTCTTTAGAACATGTCTATTTGTCAAAACTATGGCAGGTATCTATTCAAGATTACTTCTGGAATCAACAAATCCTATAAACAGCCTTTTAATTTTCAAAAGGGCCATATGTAAACAAAATCACCTTTTTTCCCCCCAACTTTCAACTGCAACATTTTCCTCCTCTCTTCACCACTAGTCACAAATTCTTCAATTAATTACAAATGGGATAGTCTCAGAGAAACTTATATTTCATCTGAAAAACGTAGTTTGTTTACCTAGAATATATCTAGTCACATTTGTAGACTATTACTTCCAAGTCAACAACCAGGAAGGATATCATCACAGCTTTTTACAATGAAATAGCTAGAACAACAAAAAAGGGGGCCCAATTTTAAGGGAAAATAATTCCTTCAAAAAGCACCTTTCTCCCTGCATATAAATTAAGGTTTTTCACATTTTTCTACAATACTCTACATGACAACAAACAAATTACTGTTCCAAAAAGGGCACAGTTTGAAATATGACAATTTCAAGCTATACCCATGAAAAATTGTTGTTAAATGTGAATGAACTGTTCTAATGCATACCTTATTAATTTTTATAGAATCTGATTGTGAAAATAAAGCTAAGGGTCATGAGAAGGGTGAAAATTTCCATTATCTTCTACTTCTGCAGTAAGCTCTCTAAATACCTGTTATATTCCTTTATTCTTTCTTCTACAAACCATGTTTACAACAGAGATGCAACTCCTACTTCCAAAATGAGGATTTAATGTGAAATACAATGTTATTGATGCTAAAATAAAAAGATTTCAAAGAAAGTGGAGGTAAACTAAGGGAAATTTCAAAGTCATATTTGCATTAAAAATAAACAAACTGATCTTACAAAGAAAAAGCTGCCATTTCAGTAAGCTGAAACAGAAGGAAATTATAGGCAATGATCACAAACAAGCAAGCTTCCTTCCCTCCACTGCAAAGACCCCTCCCAAACACATTGGCTCAACAGGCTGATTGTCAGTCATCCTAGAAGCACCTTGTTTTAGCACAGATAGCTGTTCTTCTGCAGGCTTCAATGCTCAGTGGCTCCGTTAGCAATACAGCCCACTCTACTTCCTCTGTTACCAATTACCAAAGCTCCCAGCTACACTGGTAACGAGATGTTGTACACTTTCAGAGAGTCATGCAACAGTTATTAAAAAGTGAAAAGGAAAAGAATGAATCAAGTTTTAGGCTTGTTAATTTCATTACTGAAAAGATACAGTGTTCTTTTTAGAACAACAAATAATTAGCAAAGCTGCAGCAGTATGTACTGTCACACAAACTAAATCAGCTTTCCTAATCGTGACAGAACAATTTCTTAAATATGAAGTTTCTATGACACAACAATTACTTGAATAAACAGTTCCTAATGGCAAATGCCATTCTGAAGTTGGAAATAAAATATTGACTCCAAAATAGCCCAAAATATACTACATGAACTATTTAGCAAGAATTACAAATCCAGCAGTTTCAAGAACTGCATGCAAAACTGTTTTAGAAACTGTCTAGTCATCCCATCTTAACTTTTGCAATGTAGATAATGGAATAGTAGAAATCACTTCACCATATTTCTATAAAACAGCTGGGAAAAAACGGTGACTACAGACACACATTTGTCCTGTTCTCTTCTTTTGAACAGCTGTTCTCTCTTTTTCTCATTGGTGGAACTATTGCCACAATCTTACCAATCATGTCAGTATGAAGTCAGTGGTGACCATGTTGCTATCTGACCCAGAGAAACTGTATTTCTAGTCCTGGAAGTCCCTTCACCTTACTCCTCTTTGCCTGCAAGTCTTACATTCAGTTCAATTTCAACTATACTTGTTATCCACCCCTTGGGCACTGTTGCCCTATACTATGATGCCATCAGCATGCTGCAGGTAATCTGGGGCACTGTCCTCCTCCCCCCAGCCACTTGCGCAAGTCTGTGACAGATGCTGGAACCATGCTTCCATCCCGATGGCAGGTGGTTCCAGGTGTATGGTGCTCCCCTCCAGGAAAGGCAAACTGCAGTTAACACTCAGGGGCCACAGGAATTGATAGAAACACATTAGCTATGTCAATGGTTGCATACGAGGCAACCTCTTTGAGCTGTTACTTGTGGATCGGTGTAGTCAGTCACTGGGCAAATATTCCTGTGTACATTCAGTTTGGCCTGAATTACACCTTTTTTCCTATCATCTGCCTGATTGTGCATAACCTAACAAAAGTTCCATCCTTAACAACTATGTAGGAACATAAGGGTGGTCAAACTGTGGGCATCCAGCGTCACCCTAATTACTCAAGTGATGTCAACTCAGTAGGTCAAGATATATGGTAACTGTGGCTTACAAACAGGCGTTCAAGAGAAACTAAATAGTACAGATGCTGAAATGCTAGGAAATCTGCATAAGGAAAATCACATCTATTTATCATCTTAAAACTCCTATACAGGTTATTACAAGCAGCTGGCTACCACAGGAAAGTCCTGTTTTCTCTGAACACTTGTAATTACATTTCAAAACTGGTTTGGATTTATCACGTTTTACAGTTCTTACACAAAGTCTTGCAATATTCCTTCATTGCAAGTACAGGTGAATATAAACAAATAATACATGGCACAGAAACTGAGAAGGATTTCAGTGACTTGAGACTACTTGAGAAGAAATCAACTAAGAATACTTTTTCCACAATTTCAACATTTAACTAAGCTACCAAATGGGAAAGAAAACATTAATAAAGTATTCTTTTCATATAAAGGCACTATCAATTTTCAATGATTGTAAACTATCAATGACTACTCTCCCTTGAACAGAATTCCTAAAAGTTAAATTCTTGTTTAGCATTCTAAATCTATGAATGCCCAGTATAACAATAAAAAACAATTTGATTACTAAATGCATTAAATGATAGTTTGTCAAACTGCAGGCCAGAGACATCCTCAGGAAAGATACTTCACATCCTGCTCTCCTAATGATGATATCCTGCAAGACAACCTGGGGGACTCCATGCTGGGCTCACACACGGAATGGAAGACTACATACAGAAACCAAATGCTGCCTCTTCCACCTTCTGCGACAGCACTCACACGTACTAGAAAGTGGGTTTGGTATCCCAAGTTTACTGGTTTACTTAGTTATCCCAAGTTAATCCTCTTTCTCCCCTTCTCCTGGAAGTTAGACTGCAGTTGTCTTTACAAATCTAAGAGTGAAGCTCACTGTTTTTCACATCCAAGAGCCTACTTCAGCCTTTGCTTATAATGGGCTTCAAATATATATGTAGACTTACACTGGACAGGTGAATTAATGTGAAAAGTTACTAAACAACATTTTCAATTATGAAAAGCACCATTCCCATTTTTTTATAGCATGGAAAATAATAATAATTGACAAAAAGCTAAGAAATTCTATTCCCTGAGGCAATTAACATTTCAGCTGAAAGTTTTTATCTACATTAAAAGGGTTAACTGTTTTCAGAGAACTGCATAGCTACCCTAGTAAGTTAAAATATCAAATGAAATAGATTAAGCATGTTAGCTTGAGCTCAGATGAAGAAAGCTCTATGCAGACTACCAACAAAAAGGATTTCATAAGTCTCTAATACTCCTGGACAAAGATCCCTGACAATTTAAATAGAAACCTCAACTCTCCAGGTGTTCTAGAGCTGGAAGTATCATATAGTACACACCTCTCCTTTACATTATGACACAAACACTGAATTCTCTACCCCTTAAGTCTCCAAAATTGTGTAAGTCTGGCAGCAGGAGAACAACAACAGTAGGGTATTCCATAGAACTGTTTTTCATCTGTTTTCTCTTCTGTAAGAAAAACAATAATTTGCCTTTTACTCTGTGCCTTGTGATGAAGACATGACAAAACCAATCAGTACCACAACTTGGTAATTACACCATTGCCATTGCTTTCCCTTCCCAATCCTGACAACTACTCATGGAGGCAGGTCAATATTAAACTTTTACTTTACTTTTTCCTGCCTTTAATAGAATGACACATTTTCCTGTTTCCCACAGATTTTGGAACTACTGTTTGCATAAGATTGTTTTAATGGTGTGAAATACAAAGTAAACCAAGGACAGCTTAACTCATCAACTTGCTCCTAGTGCAGCAGGTAGAATTCAGCAGTGTTCTGCCACTATTACTGATTAGAAGGACAAGCAAAGACAAAGTATATTATCTGCCCTTGTCACAGATCAGCATCACACAATCTCAGCAACTGACTTATGACTCTTTTGCATCACTATTAGATAATGTATTTGGGATACAAGACTACACATGGGGAACCAAACAATCCAAAAGCCAATCAAAATGAAGGAGTCTCAGAATTAACAATGCTAAAGTAACAAAGTGATCTGCAGATCACTTAATACAGGTTGTTCTCCCCTCCCTGACAGGTTGCATTTATATAATAAAACAAGTGTATTCCTGGCACTTCAGCATTTCCATTTTAATAACTTATTAGTAAATATGACTTTAGAAAACTTAGTAGTTTGCACGAGACTCCAGGAAGGACAGACATATTACCAAAAGACTTTTCCATACTTCTTATTTATGCAACATTTTGCACATTAATTTGGCTTTTAATAAAACTGAATAGATTAATTTGAAAATAATGAATCTGAAGGTCAGAATAAGAACTTACATCTTGCATGTCCTTGTTGTTTTCTTTCCCAGTGTACTAATATAGCCTATTCATACTTAAAGCAACTAAAATCAGAGTCATTTAAAAGTTAAATCTCTCAGATTTATTGAGGTGCATTCCCATTTAGAGAGAAGGATACCTTTGTTATTGCAGCAAAACAAAAAGGTTTCTGGTTTGCATGCTAGGCGAACTGCTAAATGAGCATCACCAATATCAAAGACATTTGCATCTCCCTAAACATATTAGGGTATGTAAATAAGCTTAGTAAAATGTAAAGTCCAACTACTGCTTCACTAAGTTTGCACAAATGTGAGTAAGCAAGAGAAGAGAAAACTGCAAATTACACCATTTCTGTATCAAAGAAGCTTACACTCAAATGAGGACATGGTGTAGAACGGCATTACAATCCACCATATCACATGAGTTCCTAGCACAAGTTGGCATAAGCCAAATGTAGGTATCAATCTAACAGTTTGCTCTTCACTTAAACTGTGATACTTCACAGAATTTTATGAGTACATTTCTTTTATTTCTAAAGAGAAAAAAAAAATTTCAGTAATGCTAAGTCTGCATCTGGGTGTACAAACATCTTTACACTTCCAGCTGTCACATTTAGGACTGACTACTTCAGAATTTTAAATAAGATACACCATTACCCAATGTATCAAATCTGCAGTTTGATGCAGAAAGTCCAAAACAGACATCAAGCCGAGACTCCACAGGTCAGAACACAATAACATTATATACTTTGCATTTATGCTAGATAGAGGGCAAGAACCTAAGGAAATAATATTTTCCTCTTGAAATTGTGTATGTCCCATCAATACACAGTTTGAAGATGCCAGGAAGTAAATAATGAGCTTACGAGAGAAATTACAGACTTTTTTATATGAATCACGCCTTTCTAAACATTCACTACCACAGAGACTTTTTTCCTCTTCTAGGTTCTTCCCCCTAACATATGACGTCCAGACTGCTCAACTAAATTGGGCCACTGGGAGAGGCTGTAGTGGAGCAGGGAGAGCAAAGTAGTAAAATAAACTACCATAAACAAAAGCAACCTTGAGGATGTGATTGTCATGATCTGTAAAATTAGTGTGACAAGTTGTTAAAATAACATAAACATGCATTTTCATTCTTAAAGTATGAAATACCTCCAGCTCAGTATGAAGGCTTTAAACTCATCCTAAAGGACAAGAATCCACATATAACTCTGAATGCTCCAGAGACCAAGCAGGCATCATGACAAAGAAGCAGAGCTTCCTTTGAAACTGTGCATCAAAAAGAAAATGACCGCTTTTCTTTGAGGCATCATCACCGATATATAATTTCCAATAATGCTGTTTTCTAGTAGTTTAAATACAAACTTTATTAGCAATAAAGATTAATGTCTATGCTTCCTAGTTAGTTTAACCCTTAAATATGTGAAGATCAAAATTTAGGTTTTCCTCATGAGCTAACACAGGTTTTTTGTTTCAAGAGCAAGTTACTTCAACATATTTCTTTCAAATATATTCCTTTTCCAAACAATCAAAAGGACACTCAACACAACTCTAAAATCTTCATCCCAGTTCTTAATAAGCAATTGAATGTGTGTGCATGTCTGTAAACAAACACTGTGCAGAATGAAGTCCTGTACAGTGAGATGATACTTTGCCTTAAACTTCAGGTTTTTTGCTTGAAATCACAAATGTAGCTGTACAATGCCCTATTGCGTATAGTTCTGTGCCATTTTATGCTTTACTATTAACAAGTCAGAAGATGTTTATATTACGTAAACATCCAGTAACCTAAAAAAAAAAACCCCACCAGTAAGCTGTCTCTTGAATTGGGTCAGAAGAAAATTTACATAGCCTTAAAAAGTACAAGAGTGCCATAACTGGACAATGTGGTTTATAATTTGTTATAATTAAAGGTGAAAATTGAGAAAGAAATATAGCTAAGAGAAACAGAACAAAACCATGAGGCTTACGATTATCAATATGGTATCAGCAAAATCCAAGGAGAGTTATAATAAAAGAAGTAACAAGTGTATGTGAAAGGCTATAAAGACATTCCTACCTTTAAACCAACTGCTAAGAGATCTGTGACAACACTATGAAAAACCGAAGAGAGAAAATGGAAGACGTTAGCAAATTATTGCAAACATAATGGTAAATAGGTTAAAGGAAGAAAGAAAAACATTGTTCTGGAAGTGAAAATGTGATGAGCCGTGAATTTTTTTTTTCTCTTGCAAAGGAAATAGTTTAAAAATACACAGCATGGAGAAAAAAAGAACACAACTGTCAGGATCACAATAGCAATCAATAAAATTTCTGCAAAATTTCTATATGAAAAAACTTTTTACCGTTCATTTTTAACCCTAGTTCCTTCTGAAAACAGAAAAATGCACAAACAAGATTTCAGGATACAGTGTTTATCAGCAGCTCTACCTTGTAGCACGAACGACATTTACTTTTGTTACTTTGATTTTTATTGTTCTGAAGAGCTAAATATACATAACTTAGTTTAAAAAAAAAAAAATATTTTGGGAAAAAAGTTCTTGCTTCCCATGCATCCAAAACCCACCATGGATTCACAGGAAGGTGCCAAAAAGATTTGTGTCTCAACTGATCAATCACTCATTTCAAAAGCATAAAACTACTTTTTCTAATTTACAAATTTTCAGAGCCTTATAAATTGTCTAAAAAATTCCCATTCTGAACTTAAACCATGACACTCTAGACACATCTTTTGGATTGTCTGCCTTTTGAGTACTTAATTTTCAGCTTCACAGTTAAAGCTTTTCTCCACAACAACAAAAGCCAGAAATTTTTTATTTTTTAAAAGGAAGATTCATGTTCTCAAACAATCACATAACCCCAGGACTAAAATCTGTAAGAACTGCACACTTGAAGTCAAGTGATTGGAGAGTAATAAAAGTCTGCATGATGATGTGCATCCCATAAATTAAGTAGTACTTGAATAAGCTCTTGTCCTAATACATGAAAGATTTGGATCAAGATCAACAATAGAGTACAATACTTCTATTCACAAGCTGTATTTTCAGTTACTAAATATTTTCTAGGAGAGTAGTGTTGTATGCAGGAAAGACATGGTCACAACTATAATACCCACAGTTCTTGTCATTTTCCTCCCCACTGCCTTAGCAATGTTTCTTATCATTTTCTCACTGCGTGACACTTTTTCATGCAATAGTCTCTGCTCCTCAGCCCAACTCCGCTTCATCTGTTGGAACAATTAGTAATAAACTAGCCACTGTAAGAATCATACTTTAGATTAAAGCTTCACTATTAATACACTATTCATATAAATGAGGGCAAAGTCATAATCGCAGACTGCCTGGAGACTCAGGAAACAGCACAACATTAATTTTTGTTTACATTCTCCCCTCTATCCAGAAAGCCTACCTCTTTTTTTTTAATCAGTGCTCCATCTTTTCAGTATATATGGACAAGCTCTTCTCCTCTCTTATTCCCTCTCCCAAATATCACGAGTCATACAAAATGAACTTCTCCCTACAGTTTTACTTCACAATACTACATCTTCTAACAGTCTTCATTTCTTTTAACTCTGAATAGAGCACACAAGTTAGTTGGTGAAATAATAGTTTTCCTTGATCAAAGTATACTGTGAAGTGATTTAACAGTAACACTAAAATCGTATTACTGTTAAGCATGACTTCTTTAGTTTTAACCCTGTACTTTTACTTACAAACATACAACCAACTATGGGAGAAACATGATTCTGAGAAGAAAACCTATGAAGTAAATACAGCTCCTGAATTTTATTCATACTTATATCCATACATCCTGTTAATATTCTCTGTGTTTTATAAAATACTGGTAACTAAATGAGGTACCACCTTTGAGCCGTCTACAGTTCTAAATTAGATTGCTGTGGTAAAACATCTAGAACAGTTTCAATCTAGCCTTTGGATTGCGTATTTTGAGAACTCTGGATCCTGCTGAGACCTGGCTTTTTTCTTGTCGTGTGTTTTGAGTCTCTCTCCCTGTCTTTTAAAGGTACACACTGGAACAGCAACTAGTACCATGATAAAAACCCCCTCCAAGAGAACATTGTTCACAACATGGTAGGCTACGCTTAGTGCACAAGCGTGCACTAAAAATGTCCATTTTGTACAAAAATCAGATGAATCCTACGGCTCCAAAATAAAGTTCACAAAAATAAAAAATTCCTAATGAAACATAATCTTGTTCCTTGATGATTCTATATCAAAGACAGTATTTATGTCATTACTGTCCAGTCCTCAGCCCTACAGAGAGCAACCATTACACAGCAAAAACAAGCAAGAGAGCAGAGGCAATAGAAGAACACAGCATCAACTGAATGATCTTTGCATTTACATGGAAGTCCCACTAGTGTATATGCATATAAATATACACAGATACACTTGAGACTTATTTTACATGATGGTGAGACAAAAATCGCCATTAGCAGTGCAATTAGCAAAACAATTCCCCTACAGAAAGTATGCTATGCAGTTAAGACTTGGCAATGAAGAGTTATTTTCAAGTTACTTTTACATTTTCAAAGCACTTACTTTTATTTCCATACATTTGTTTTCTATTTGAGAAAAGAAAGCCATTGTACACACATGCCTTTCAATTTATTGAAACAGAGCTTGTGTATTAGTGGATAAAGCAGGGTTGTACAGAATAAGAGGAAATTATATATAAACACAGTCTTCTTCAGTGTCAGACTTATGTAACACTTCCAAACTAATGACAATTAAGACAATTCAGTTTCTGAAGCAACAGACAGCTGCTTTTAATCTGGTAGAAAAAAAAATATTTAAAAATCTAGAACTGCATAGATTTATAGACACTAATTTATTTTGTTTACCAGGAAGTGATGCCTATACTCAATGACCTTTCCTTTAAACACTACTTTAGATCACGCATTAAGTTGACCTATAAGGCTGGATAATACATCTAGTTTTGCTGCTCATACCTTCACTCACACTTTAGTACTCCATCTCTATAAATACTTGGTTGTCTGGAGGAGAAAGACCAAGGGGAAAAAAATTACAAATTAAAAAACCCAACAGCTCAAGAGACTGTGGATGTCTGGAGTCTGCATTCATCTTGTGAAACTGACCAGTTTTATAAGGAGAGCAAGCTTTTCTATACCTCTACCAAGTTTTGTTACACAGAAACAAGTTTGCTAGCACTGACAGAAACCAAATGAAAAATGAACAGATCACCTACTTTTGAGTTCAAGAAGTTTCCTCCACAGAAACTCAGTTTTGTGCTACAGCTTCCACCACACCCAAGGTCTTATACTATGCACTGAATAACTTTACAGAAAATCATTGTGGTCTTCAAACTGACTGTGTTTTGGGAAAGGACAGGTAACTGAAACAAGGGGGAAGGAACAGACATGAAGCTAAAGTAATTTTCCTGGTAACACAAGCTCAGAACAAATAGCTTGTCTGTACACACAGAGGAAGAAAGAGAAATTAGAGACTAGAAAATAGAAACAGGTGAACGGACAAATAAAAAGAAAGAGTAAGAAAATGAATGCACTACAGCGGGTAGCAAAATGAGAAAATGAACAATGAAAAAACCCACAGAAATGGAACCAGAAAGAAAATATTAATCAAGCTGAGCAAAGCTAGTTAGGAAAAGAAGGCCTAAAAAACCAAGTGGAATTATGTGTAATTTACAAATTAAACTAAGTCACCTGGCAATGTTACAAGTCAGTAAAATACTCAGATGCTATATTCATTTAATTTGCAGTGGTCTTTGGGATCACTGTGGCAACATACATTTCATGCTGACTGCCAAACAGTATTGTGTTTCCAGCCTAGAAAATATTATGGCTAAAAGGCTGAAGGCACATTGAATCATAGAATCATTTAGGTTGGAAAAGACATTTAAGATATGGAAGTCCGTATCTCATAAAGAGTTGAAGCATAGTTTATACACTCAAATACAACCCTTGAAGTATGCTGTCTTTCTGGACAAGTGCAAAAATGTGCTTTGAATCCTCCCTTTAAAGTGTCTATGGCCTTTTGTATTGCAGTCTAGAAATTACCGAGTAAGCAAGAACTGAAAGTTGGAGTGATACTCTTTAAGGAAACCACTGCAAGGTGCTGTAGGACAGATCTGCAGTAGCCTGCTCTTCATTACACATGGAAGTTATTTCACGTCTTTCTCATGTGCCACTGCACATGTAGCTACCATGTCATCTAAAGACAAGAAAAGGGTTACCAGCCCCTGATTTCTCCACATGGTCTGATCCCAAACCAGAAGACATGGTAAGATTTGATTTCTGCCTGTACCTGAACTGGTTTTGGATCATCCGTATTCCAATGATTAATGCAAGCCACCTCCCAAGACATAGTAATGTTTTGTTTGAATGGGAAGATCCTAGTAGGGAGTACTGACACCACCATATACTTGTGCACTTTTGTGAAATAGGCACACTTGCATGGAGTGTACCTATGCAAACATTATTTTGACTCCTTTGTTTCTGGTATTCACTGTTGAGAAAAAATGATCTGTCTTCGCCTTGACTTTAAATGCCACTATAATACACCATGTCTTCTAATGAATAAGAATGGCAGCAAGTTAATTACACTGTACTACAACTAATTTAAGAAAGTTAATTGCAAAGATAATGGTTAGATTATTGAATCATATGAGCATTCATTCCATTGGCTTTTACAGGAAATTTAGGGTGCACTTTCCTGGTCAGTTTAAGCTGACCTAAGGCTGCAGCAAGCAAAGGCAGTCATGTCATTCCCCACCCTTGTGTTTTCACAGCTCCCCCTGCAGTGGCTAACAACTGCAAATCAGCATGGTACCAGAATATTTTACTATGCAGTTCACACAGGACAATTGCTACACCATGAGGGAGTGACCTGGTTTTGGCTGGGATAGAGTTAATTGTCTTCCTAGTAGCTGGTACAGTGCTGTGTTTTGGGTTGAATGTGAGAAGAATGTTGATAACACCCTGATGGTTTCAGTTATTGCTAAATAGGGTTTAGACTCAGTCAAGGGCTTGCCAGCTTCTCCTGCCCAGCCAGCAAGAAGGCTGGAGGGACACAAGAAAGTTGGGAGGAATGGACACAGCCAGGACAGCTGACCCAAACTGGCCAAAGGGGTATTCCATACCATGGGACATCATGCCCAGTATATAAA
>JAVKLA010000074.1:10215346-10229283 GCA_034782735.1 Sagittarius serpentarius | reverse complement strand
CAAACTGGCCAAAGGGGTATTCCATACCATGGGACGTCATGCCCAGTATATAAACTGGGGGGAGTTGGCCTGGGGGGCGGATCGCTGCTCTGGAACTAACTGGGCATCGGTTGGCGAGTGGTGAGCAATTGCCTTGTGCATCACTTGTTTTGTGTGTTCCAGTCCTTTTATTATTACTGTCACTTTCTTGCTGTTGTTAGTGTCATTGCTAGTTTCTTCCTTTCTGTTCTATTAAACTGTTCTTATCTCAATCCACGAGCTTTACCTGTTTTTTCTGATTCTCTCCCCCATCCCACTGGGTGGGGGGGAAGTGAGTGAGCGCCTGCGTGGTGCTCAGTTGCTGGCTGGGGTTAAACCATGACAAGTGTTGGGAGACAGGTTTTCCTGTTCCCACTGGCATAGCTGGGGTAAATTTGTAATATTACATCATCTCCATCCTTTTCATCAAATGCCCTTTTTTTCCACTATTAATGGCCACTGGACAGTGGTCTTCATTGACATGTTCCAAGGGAGCTGACCGGCTTTTTTTTCCTCTCGTTTGTGTGGCAGACGGTAGCTCTTCAGAAGAAATTGGGATGACCAGTGTGTATTCCCTTTCCTAGCCAGGTCATTCATCAGGAGGGACTTCACTGTGCCTCTCAGTGAGGAGATGGAGGAGCATCCGTGTGTGGCTCTTGAGACTCCTGTGTGGAGGAGGGAGCTGGAGTCTTTGCTTAAATGCAGTTTTGCCCTGGCCCCCACAGATGTCCTTGTCAGCATTTTGGGACTGGGTAGGCAAGTCAGTAGGAAGGCTTGAAGGAAACACCTGGTTGCCCTGATGGTACTATACAAATCTTCCTGTACAATTAAGGCAGCCTTTGGTAGCCTTGGGGAGGGCAACAGGTGGGGACATCCTGGCAGGGCTTTTGTGTGGATGAACCTGCTGTTCCTCTGCGTTTTGTGTGCATTGTCCCTCTTGCTCAGTGCACAGTTTGGAGGTGGAGTGAGTTTCTGGCAGTCTTGCATGGGCCATTTGTCCAGGGCTGATGTCCCAGGAAATGTGCTTTTGGGGCCGGGTTAAGCAGAGGTCTGCAGCGCTGCCTGGTGTAAAAGCCTCCTCCCAGCCAGCCGGCAACTGGGGGAGTTGGACCCAGGCCCCCGTGACTAACGCCAGAGCCCTCTGACAGCAAGGTCCTCCTCACACAGTGGGAAGGTTTGCTGTTCGCACTGCATACTGCTTTTACATGAATTAATACCTGCTCTCTAAGGCATGAGGTATCTTGTTGAAGCTTTATTGAAGGTCAAGTAAATTAAGTCATACAGGTCATTTTCATCTGCTTGAGTCACCTTTCCTCTCTATTTAATGACTACTTTGAAAGACACAGCCATCAGGGGTCTAGCAGTTCTCCCTCATGACTCTTGTACAAGCGTGATCCTATCTGGTAGCATTTAAGTGCTGCACTACCTTTAATCATGCTTTCCCTATGCACGATACTTTCTCAAAAATAATAGAAGTGTATCACTTTTGCTGTATTTATAATTATACTATAAGGAAGTCAGAAGGATGTAAAAGTAAAATTTCTGCTGATATGACATGCTATTTGAGAAACAATGTCTTGGTTTTGTTGTGTGTGTGGTTTTTCTGCTGGTTTCAGGGGACTGACAAAAGAAGACGGCATTACCATTTTTCACATGGCTTGACCCATTAGATTGTTTGGTAGAAAGTATTTGAGTAGGCGGCAAATTGAATTGCTTTTACATTTTCAAGACACTTAAGATAGAAAATAGAAAAGACAGCAGTAGACAAACATGCTGCATATATAATAATATTACTGCCAAGGAAATTTAATTCAGTCTTCAGTGATGGGTTTGGGCAGATGTGTTGCATTCAGCTAGAGATAAGGTAATGCATGCAGTGCAGTCTCCAGTAAGTAGGAACAGAATGAAACTGATATTTTGCATTAGTTGCGTATTATTTATTGTATCTGATAGAAGTGTACAGCAGACACCTGATACTACGAACACGTGCCTGGTGTCAGGTACCACATCTGCATGTGGAAGGGGTAGGGTGGTGCTGTCTGGGCTTTCTGCACAAGAGTTGCCTCAGAACAGCTTTTATTTTGTAAACAACTACTTTGCTAGTGCTTTTCTGGGTAATTTGCTTTCTTTGCTAAGGCTGTAGTTCTGTCATTAAAAATAAAGATTTGCATTAGTAGTTGCCTGCTAGTGTGCAATGGTGCCAGTATTTTATGTCAAGAGAGTGAAAAGCAGCAGTTATGATGAACTGTTGCAAAAAACCAATATTCCTGTGCTCTAAGGGTAGGAGACTGCAGGAAGACAATTTTGGGATAGTTCAGTATCAGAGTATATACTGTGAAGGGGAAGAAAGTCTCAAGTTTTGAAAAAGTACTTTGCCTGAGTGCTCTGAAGAGATAGATGTCAGTAATATCCTTGGACGGAGAATGAGAGAAGAAAGAAAACAACACAGAAAATGCAGGGAAGTTTCCAGCTGTTCAAGTAAGAAATAAACTGATGAAAGAAACTATCTGGTGCACCAGATAACCTGGTGGTTACGTGCCTTGGTGCTGTTCAGGTGGGAGATGAGGTGGGACTCTCACCTTGGGTTTGCCTCAAAAGCCACATAACTCAGGTCTGGTGCTTCCAGAAAGAGCCTACCATATTTTGGCATAAATCTCTCAAGGGAAAACCCAAGTTTTGAATCAGATTCTCTAGGTTGGAGACTACATTTCCCTCTGAAATGGTGCGGTCAGCAATGGTCTGACTTGGTCCTGTCCACTCTCCATCCAGCTGTCCCTGAAGACCCCAAGGAGGGCCACGTAGGCAGTCCACAGTGCTCTACCCTTTGCACTACAGAAACGTGGCTCCCATTTTACAGAAGGAGAAACTGAGAGAGACCTGGGCTAAAGGGTATTTTGTTGCTAAAGGGCATCACTTGCAGTCAGAGACCACAATCCTGATTGTTCTCCAGGATAAGAAACACCTTCGGGGCGATGAGCCGGGGTTGCCTTGCTCTTCCTGAGAGTGCTGACAGCTACAGTGATTTTCCTTCCTGCCTGCGAAGGGATGAGCTGCAGAGGATGAAAGAAGGACGTCGCAGTGTTGGGCTCGAGCTGTGCAACCCTGCTGCATGCCCTGGAGTTCGGAAAGGTTTCTGTTCCAACAGACCGCCTTCCCCAAGGCTGGATGCAAGGACAAGGCCTCTGTTTCTTAGGCTTTTTTCCTAATCATATGGCTGGATTTTCAGCTAGCCCAGTAGTGTCGGGTATATAATTAAAGCAAAATGGCCTCTTCACCACTGCCACCCTGTTGCTCCAAAATCAAAGTTGTTTCCAGAGTGCAAACCCAGTGATCCTATCCCTGAGGAATGGGGAGTGCAAGTCAGGTGGCCTAACAGGTCAGAGGGGCACAAAATGGGGAGAATAACCTCTGCCCTCTCACCTGCACCACTGAGAGCGGCTAGGTCCTTCTCCAAAGTCATGTGAAAATTACTTCTTTTGAGGGGGAGGTGTGTGCGAGAAGCTCGCTTAGCTACAGAGATGGGCAAAAATAATGAGCAGTGTGTTTTGGTAAATGCACAGTGCCACTGAGGAGTGTCATGTGCTGCATCCCTGATGAAATCTGCACTTCTCCAGGTGGAGGGGAAAAGTGCTTGAGCAAGAAGGTGCAGGAATGGTTTGTGATCTTAATGAGCGCCTGAGCCACCATGGTTGGCTTCCACACAATGCCCAAGGTGAGGAGCAGGCTGAGCTCCACCGGGTTCATGCTCTTGAGCTGCGTCGTGGAGGTCACACATGCAATAACAAGGATAAAGGAGGGGGGACATGAACGAACAGTTGCAAACCAGCCTGCACCTGGACAGCACCCCGCGCTGTCCTGGCAGTTTAGCAGTAACCCGCTCCTGTTGCTTTCTTGGCTCTCACATCAGCAAGGGCTGGGAGTGTGGTAGAAGCAAGACACAAAATACGTTTCCCCACAGACAGGGTTAAACCAGTATTTTTTTCTGGTAAGAAGAGGGAACAATATTCAACAGTGTCTTTTTGGGGGTGATACCTTAGCCAGTCATACCTTGAGGAGAAAGGGACTACAGCTAGGCAGCAAAAAGGCAAAAAATGGGCAATGGAAGAGCTATCTGTTGCTGCTCGATGCTCGTCAGGAAATGCAGCTTGCTGTGTGTGATGCATGTGGACCTCATGCACTACACTGGCCAGGCTTGCCTGTGCAAAGAAATATGCCTGCATTTTGCTGACAGAAAGGGAAAGTTTTGCTGCTCTTCCTTATGGGATGCGTTTGCTTGTTCCGCTAGGAGACCATGGAGTAACCTGGGCAGACCGACAGAATGACCATGCATACCCTGGGGCAAGACACAGTGTTTGTTCTGACCAAATCCGGTTTTGTTCTGGTTTTTTTTGTGTTTGTAAAGGCCTCTGCAGTGCATGCCGGAGACTGAGTGGGCTGGGAGTGGGAAGTTGCAGTCTGCTGGGGAGAGCAGTTTTTCAGGAACTTTTGCTGCTGTAAATGTAACCCATGGCCTGTCTGGTTGCCAGCTTCTTCTTCACAGTTAACAGAGAAGGTTGTCTGGAAACTGCCATAAAGGGCAAGCCTTGATTTTCTGTGGTAAGGGTGGTTTGAGAAGATTTACAAGCACACTGAATTTCATTTTACAGGCGTCTGTGCATGCATTACTCACCAAGAGTGCACCCAAGTGCTCCATCTCTGCTGCATGGCATGGAGAGCACATGCTGCTCCAGCTCTTGCACCCTGACCAAAATCCCCGCCCTGCTTTCAAGACTCTGCAGACCGTCACACCAGTGAGACACATCTTGCTTATGTTAATCTCAGTAACAAAGGAGTTTAGTGTGGTGTGAATAGGGAGGTGCAAGGAAAATTAAGTGACTACCCTCATTGTGCATCACTGAGGATCTGGCATATGACTGGCAACTGGGAATCCCACTTGGCTGTGACATGCGTGGCAGCAGCATGTGCTGTGGAGGTGTAGGGGCTGCATGGAGCTGATGAAGTTGAGCCAGGCATGAAACCTTCACCTAATCTTCCACCAGTCCCTCTGGACAGGCCTAGACGTCTCACATATTTCTCTGTGCCTTTATGCCTAATGGTAGAACTATGAGCATTGTTGGGGCACTCAGATGCTATGAGGAAGCATTAAGAAAGTTACAGGCATATGTGAGCCTTGCTGAAACTGGCAGTGAGTATTTGAGTTAGGCAGTTGGGTAAAGAGTAAATTTCTTAATACTAATTCCTAAAGTCAGTCTTTAACTTTCTGTGGAAGCACTTTTTGAAGCAGAGGCAGATGACAGTGTTGCTCTGTTTCACTGAAGAGTTTAGTCCGGTGATAACATGACCACTTGGGTTCTTCGTGGACATTTGTTTAAAATATATCTGTGGTTTGGGGTTTTTTGGGTTTTTTTGCTGACATTCATTTCTTAAGTTAGTCTTTTCCTCATGTTAACCACTGGTGTCGTAGACATTGTACTTTACCGGCATCAAAAATATTCCATAGGTAGCAGAAGTGAGCTGGTTGTTTTTAAAGTGTGAAACTAATAAATATAGACCAACACCCAAACAGGGAGCCCTGAATGATAACCGCTCTAGTTGAGCCCAACGTTGGGTGTTGCACAGATGTGGCTGTGGTTCAGATCTGCACCATGTTCCAGTGATAAACACCCCACATTTGCAGCCACCCAGGTGAGCAGGTCAGTCTCACCGAGCGCTGCCTGCTTAGCAGCGAGGTAGTCTCTGGTGCTGTCTCCCTCTCTCACCCCTTGCTGCTGGCCTGAACGGTCTCCATGCACTGGAGGGCAATGGGAGAGAGGGTTCCTTCCGCATGTCTTGTGTCTTCGCAGGGCTGGCTCAAGTATCACTTCTAGTTGCTGGCACAGAATCAGTGCTGCCTGCCAAATGATGTATTTGCCCTGAATCCCACCTTCCTTCCCCCTGCCCTGCCTTCTTGCTCTATCCATTGGATTGGACTCCAGATGTGAACAACCAGAAGCTTTACCTTTAAATAACTTTTTTTAACGGCTAGTTACCAAACAGTGCTCTTAGCTATGAAATGTTTAACTTGTGCAGCTGTGCTGCAGAGAGAGAAATATTTTGACTGCCCTTTCCCTATCTATCATCTTTCAAAGTGTAGAGCCAAGAGATTTTAATTTCTTGCCTTTTTGTCTTTGGCAGATCTATTCTACTGCTGCACAGCTATTCTAAACACAAGCCTTTTAAAATGCTCTCTGAGGCTTTATTTTTGTTCGTATCTGTTTTAGAAGTATTCCTAGGTCCATTTGTTCCAATCTGGCAGACAGTAAGTGCGCTAAATTTCCCCTGACATCCTTGAGTGTTTTGCTTGCTTTAGTGACCGTAGGGTTAGACTCCACTGTAGTGTGATGTTGGTGCAGCTTGAAATGAAACCAGATTTTAACAAAGGTGGCCGCCCCTCCGAGGGCCAAACTGAAGACCATACTTCATGTTTTTAACTGATCTAAGAGCAGTGACATAAAAGATGTTTGAAGGGGGAACAGAGCTGTTCAGTTTTATCTGCTGCTGCTGCTGGGCTTTATGAAACTGGTAATGTGGAGCTTGCCCTTTGCAAATTTAACTTGGGATGCCCGAACTTCTCAGATGTCCTCTGTGTTTTGTAAAGCCTTGTGAGTGCTTTGTTTCAGTGCCGTTGTTTTCATGGATGTTGGCTGTTGTAATTTGATTACAAACAGGCATAGTTATAGAAGTGCTAGCATTTGTGCTCCAACCGAAGCAGCATTTCAGCACTTGTGTTTCCCCTCCAGCGAAATGGTTAAATTTCAAAAGGTGATTGCAGAGAGATCAGCTTGTCAGTATTGTAGATGACATCAGGAAAAACATGTATCTCTGTCCTGCAAGACTACGTACGTTCATCTGTTGGGTGCGGCAGCATTTCTTTTTCTACTGCTACAGGAAAGCGTGGGTCAGAAGTTGCTTCCAACCCTTTGCCTAGCCATGTTGTGCCCCACCCAGCACAGTAAATGAAACGTACCCTTCCATTTGGCATGCCAGCGAAGTCCCCATGCAGTGGGCTGGTTTGCAGCATTGTTCCTGGCTTTGTACATGTAGCGGGACTCCAGCTGGAGTGCCAGCTCGCTCTGACCCCTCAGTGTATTCCCGGTAGACAAATGCTATTGAAACCTTAGACTTAACTGGCAGCATCAGTAGGGTTAGGAAGCTGAACATAGCAGGGACACTGTCACTTTTCCACTGATTTCAGTGATAATACTCAAATCTGCACTCCCATCCTTCTCTTTGGTGCCAGCATGCACCTTTTTACTTGCAGGTGGAAGTGGAGGGTGTAAGACAGGGACTGCCCTTCAAATTTGGTGGATCTTGTTTTCTCCTGCCTTGCACATGGCACAGTGGCTCTTGAGATGCATGCAGGTACAGGTGAGATGCTGTCAGTGCAAAGCAGGGGTGAAAATCAGCTCAAGGCTTAAATCCGATGTAAGGCAGGGGGGAATTGACCCTCTGGTTTCTTTCTCAGGTTGCTTCAGCATTGAGTATGGATATTGCAGTTTGCAGCAGGGTGAAAGGACATCTTGCCTTGGCAAAGACAGAATAAGTGCTCTCCAGAGGTGCCAACAACATCACTGTTGAGTTTGGTGGTAGTAATTTTCACTGCTCCCCCCACCAGCTCTCTCTCACTGGTAACAGTTTCCAATTGGAAGAAGCCAGCCATGTCTGCAGACACCTAAAGAATGGTGCAAGGCATTATTAATACAAGAATACGCAATACAGATTTTTTTTTTCTTTGGACTCCACCAAAATAGTAAATAATCAGCAGCTCTGACTGGAGCGGCACTTTCTGAGAGAAGAGGAGATGAAGCTGTCCAAGCGCATTGCCAAAGAAGTCCTTTTGGAAAAACATCAGGAGAAATGCAAGAAAGCTAGTCAGGGCAGTTCAATACACTTAGCCCCTGTATTGATATCAGCGTGTTTTTTCACCCTTTCTCCTTTTCGTTTGGTTTCTAATTTCTACATAAGAGCTTGTGTCATTCCTGAGTATAATTCCAAAATAGCCCTTCTAGGTTCTGCTTTATTCCTCCATACAAGACATGTCCAGATGCCTGCTGCATCTGCATAAACAGTTATGGGTAAGAAACCTGACTGGCTTCAGATGCAAATACACTCCATGACACAGTTGGATGAATAGGTATCTAACGTGTGCATGTCCTTGCAGAAAATGTTTACAAAAATTTGATTAGTAATTACATGTGCTAGAAAGCTCTGTGTTACCTAGGCTGTGATCTTCAGTTATTCCTGGCATGTTTTCCAGTGTTTGTCATTAATTGCTAATAGGTTATTCATATCTGGAGAGAATTAGAAGAAATTAGATATTGAAATCAATGTCCCTGGAATGACTATAGGGTATGACACTTCTGCTCATGTTTATGGGATAAAGGTTTCTTTTTTCTTTTTTTTTTTTTTTTTGAATGAGTAATGGCTGTATATTTTCTGCTAACTCTATTCAAAGGCTGGAAGAAATGCAACCACAAGAAAGAATTCATTGGAAACACTGTCAAGTTGATATAGTAAAATATCTTCTGGTATCTTTGAAACTTACTGTGTTTAAGAAATATTTTGGTTCATTGTCTTTTAATTGGCAAGAGAAGAGAAAGTCTGGAGTACCACAGATGGAAAGATTTGTATTTTTAAAGGGTTTTTTTTCTGTTATTTTTGGAGAGACTAAGAAGTTTATCTGGATGCATTTCTTGAAGGAGGTTAGTGGTGTGCTTTTGAGACATGTACCTTAAAATAAATTACCGTCCTGCTTGAAATTACTTTTATTCAGCTGTTTTTACTAGCATGCATTTTGTCTAGGGCCATTTCTTACTCTAATGATGAAATGAACCAGTATGAGCAAAATGGGTAATTTTGGAAGGAATTTCCTGAACTATTTGCTGCAATAGATCCAGTACTAATGAAGCATAGCAACAAAAGACTTTAATGAAGCCATGCAATGCAACAATGCAACAATATATGCAACAATATTTTAACGTTTTTTCTTACACACCCCCTTCCGTTTTACTGGTCATGTGATATATAGTCTTATTTTTATTTGCTCTGCCAAACATTCAGCAGTGTAGGTAGCATGTTTTTCTGAACTCCAGTTGTCCAAAGGCTGCATTTCTGGTTTTGAATCTCAAAGAGGAAGTAAGTGAGGGTTCTTGAGACTCTTGAAAGTCCTCCATGATAGATAGAGCTCTTCTTCCAAAGTCGTCTTTTGTGTGCCAGCTGCCAGTGCCTTTATATATAACACATGACTATTCTGGGCTTTCTGTCTGTTTCTAAAGCATGCACCATGCCTAAATCTCCATGTTGTACATGCCAAATCTTGCACTGATGCTAGTGACAACTGTGCTTGCTTGAGAACACAAATTTAAATGTTTTGGCCAAAGCTTTGGAACTTACCTGGCTAAAACTTTGACAGGCTTTTAGACACTCAGGGTCAGATTTTATAGATGTTTACATGCCTACAGAGACCTCTGAAAAGCCAAATCAGTGCTTGTCCATACTTTTGATTACATAAATGCCTCTAAGAACTGGTGCCTGGGTTGACTGAGACAGCCATGGTCAAAAGGACCTTTTCCGTGTACATGCATTTAAGCCTCTGTAGCTCCAGTTCCGTTGAACTCACACCTGCAGGCTTTCAAAATGCCAGGCTGCATGGTCTAGGTAGGCCTAGGTAGATCTCTGTCCCTGAGATCTCTACATTGCACTGTGGCCTACTCCCCGCTTTCTCCATCAAGAGCAACAGCAGGTCAGGCTGCTTGCCCTGTAGGGTTGCCACCAATTCCTCACCTGTATGTAGGTACGGCATTATGAGGCTTCGATCTCTTCAGGCACTTTCAGGGAACCCATCTCAGTAATCTTAAAATGTTTCAGACCTTGGTTTAAATTTTAAGATAATCTGAATTGATCAGTTATATTATGTTAGAAGCACACAGCTAGAAATGTTTCCAGGGACAACAGAAAAATTGGCACATAGTTGTGAGAAGCATTTCTAACTTTTTTATCCACTGGCTGTTGCTGACTACAGGATGTTACCGAGTATTTCTGACTGGCTTACATTTGAATGAAAATCCTTCTTTTTACTGGCTCATCTCTAGGGCAGCTTTCACATTACTGTTTTTTCTATATCACGTCAAAGTGTTGTCTAGGAACTTTACTAGGACTCAGCTGCATGTGATCTGTTATGCACAGTTGGATACAAGCCTGTTCATGGAATAATCTGCTGTCTTTATGTTTCCTGTATTTTTTTCAAGTTTGTTCTTTCTTGCAACTCTTTTCTCCAAGGTTTTTCGGTTTTTTGTAGATTTTAAAAAGCAACTACAGAGCAGGACCTCAGTCTAATACCAGTAGTTTAATGATAAGGATAATTGTTGATACTTCAAAAAGTGCACCGTAAAGACAGTTTCAGGATGTTTTTCATGCTAAGAATTAAGTCCTTGGAAAATCATTTAACATCCAAAACCATCTCTGTGTTTAAAAAAAAAGGGGAGGAGAAACCTAAACACTTACATTCTAGTATAGAACGTGGAATTTCATCCTCACGCAGAAATGCTGAGCTGCTGTGATTGTTGTAATTTTCTACAGAAAACAATCCCTCTGTTTTGTGTAGATGGTTAATAGTGTGGTTTCACTCACACTATTTAGCCAAATAATGCATGTTTTCAACATTGCTGTAGTTGCACTATTCCAATTTCCCTTAGTTTGGAAAAGCCCTGAAGTGAGAGAAATCCTACAAATAAAAAATACAAACCAAATCTGGCACAGTAAAGTCTTTCATCGACAGAAGCTGCTTGCATTTGCCTGTGAAGAACAGCAGAGTATAGTTAAGTTGTCTGGGCTGGAACTGAAGGCACTGGTTTTCCACCAAGAAGATGGGAGAATTTGGTCTTCACAATTTGTGTGCAAGTCAACATTAATATTCCTGTTTTGTTTTTAGTAAATTACATGAAGACTTTCTCTTAATACAGTTTCTAGGAAAACGCAAGGCCAGGGAAAACATCTTGCCTTCAGGCTGTGTGTGCTTCATTCTTCTCATTGTAATTCTAAAATTAGAGAGGGTACACATATTTCATTGTAAACGCAGGAAATTATATATTTTAAAGATTTTCCAAATGTGTGGTGCAATTTCTTCGTTAAAGAATGATTGTGAAATGCAAGGTGAGGCAAATGCTAGTGTCTTTGATATAGTGTGGTTTTACATTCAGATCAGAGAAATGGTGTGAAGGGACATGCAATTTTGGAACAAATTTTAATAAACAGCACAAAATAACCAAGCCATGATAGAGAAGCTCCCTGGTAGCACTTTAAAATCTTGTTGTTGATATACTTTTCAGAAATGATTTACCAGAAAATGTGTTCTTTCTTTAAAAATGTCCTTCACTACTAAAATATGAGAGATGGCCAAGATTGACTTGAGGCTACAGTTAAAACTCCCTGCCATGTTTTACTAATCCTAATGCACAGGCATCTTCTTGAGTAGTACTCTGAGCTGTCCCACTGGTTGCATGGTAGAATGGTGTACATTGGTGTCACTATCATATTTACACTGACATTGCTGTCGACAGTCATATTGACAAGGCTGGTGGAGGCACTGTGAATACCAGCTCTTTACCCTGGCACTGTTTCAGCAGAGCTGTTTAATTATTAAGGTGTTGGGTGAATGCAGAGTTCGCTGTCACTGTCATTTCTGCCTCCTCCCCAGAGCAGCTTCTATCCCAGAGGCTCCACATGGAGTACTAGAGGTACCTGAGTCCCTGCTTGGTTACTGCAGGACCCAGTTCTGGAAAGCAGTGTTGCTGTTGTCACCCCACCATAGCTTGCTGTGGGTGAGGATGCCAGCTCCTGTATGAAGCATAGCTTGCAGTCATTAAAAGTGGAGGTAAGAGTTTCTAGCACTTATAAGAGAGGCTGGATTGAGAGAAATGGAGCAAGAGGTCTTATTCTTGTTTCCTGGAGTCTTGACGCCCTTACTACACTTCAGCCCCACTCTGAGGGGTGGCTTTGGGCACTCATGAACAGTTGGAAATTTCTGGGTAAAATCTGAGCCTAGACCCAAAACCAAACAGTTCCAAAAAGGCTGTTTTCCAGAGCTGTAAGACACCTCTACAGCTGTGTTTGAGCATAGCCTCTGTATTTACACATGACTTGCAAAACTCTAGAAAGAGCTTTAGACACAAATCCATGAGCAGGCACTGATGTATGTGGGGTTACCCATTCATGCTGAAGTCCTCAGCAAATGTTGGAGCCAGAGCATGGTAAATCACTTGCCTGCTGGTTTTTGTTTTGTGTTTGTTTTTTGTATTTAATTTTGAAGGCAAAACGTGAACTCAAAGCAGGACAATCTGACTTGCTACAGGGATCAAAGGGCTGGTGACTCAGCTAAAAAATGCCATCTGTCAAAGATAATGATACAAGATTTACATGAGTATAGAGGCATATTTGAATCAGTTCTGGCTCCCCAAAGTACAGAGATCAAAATTCACTCATCCAGGGAAGTGGCTGCAGTGACATTATTCCTTGGGCAAGTCCACACTCAGAAACCAGATGTTTGGGCCTGGTTCAGTGACCACTGAGCTCCATGGAGTCTTCACCTTGGTGGGTATTAGATCAAGCTCTCCTAATCAAATTTGAGGGTGGATAGTTTGGCTGCATCACAACAGCTGTTTCTTTCTGTGCAGCAGTGGTCCTACCTGTATTCAACGAATGAGCAACAGTGCAGCAGTAAAAATGTCAGAGCTGGAAACCTTCATTTTGACTCTGCTATCGAAAGACATTTCATGAAAAGGATGGATTGGGTTTGAAGGTGTGGAAAAGTTCAGTGTCAGACCCATTACAACCTCAAAGGAAGGTAAAGCTAAATTCAAATAAATTGTAGTTGCACAGCTTTCCAGGGGCTTATATCCAGGTTGGATTTTGCCCTGATCTTCATTTTTGCTACATCTTCTCCACTGTTGCTAGTGGAGAAAGCCATGGGTGCAACTGAAAATGTTTGCTCTCTCCATGCTTTTGCTCTGACGAACTTTCCACAATTGTAGGAACAAATGCTGGAGTGAACAGCGAGTCAGTCATTGTTTCTTGTAGGATGATGGAGCATTTATGTTTTTAAAAGCAGGATTTGAACTGGTCCAGCTAGTCTATTTTTATTTTGAAAGCATTCATAACATATATGTATGTAAGATCTTATATATATTTGGTCATTTTTGGCCACTGCAGCAGACAGCATTCTGAAATGTAAATATAAATTTGATAGTAGCTCAAAGAGAGGTGAGGCAGGGCTAGATTCATCCTACGTGCAGGAGGAGTCCAGTGCTTTAGCAGTTCAGTAATGCAGGACTGGGCTTGTGGGTTCAGTTCAAGGACGTTTAAAACTGGTTGTGTTTTCCCTCCATCAAAACTCTGCCTTTTTTAAAAATGCATCAAAAATTGTTATATGGGAACAGCCTTCTGAAAACTGGTTGGTGATGTGATGAAAACTTGAAAGTTTACTTCTACTCCTTTTCCCTCTCCAGGCTTGGAATTTAAGGTATAGCCAGAAATAAATCCACATACGTGCACTGAGCACACAGTTGTGTTCATTCAGTGGTACATACATGTGCAAAAAAACCAAAACCAACAAGCCCCAGACCGTTTTGCAAGGGGGTGCTTATTCATTGAATTCTGACATGGAGATGCAACTTGAACCGGAGCACTGAGGCAGAGATAGTGACTGCACAGAGATGAGACAGGCGAGCTAGATTTCACTGGTGATGCAAGCAGCTACAAATGCTGCCCAGCATTGTATGTTGGTGAGGTGAAACACCAAATCTGAATGCAGCTCACAAATGTAAGTAGAGGGGGAAATTATTTCCATGTTAGGTCTCTGCAGTTCCCCTCAGCCTGTGCCACTA
>JAVKLA010000074.1:10159810-10172215 GCA_034782735.1 Sagittarius serpentarius | reverse complement strand
CCTTGTTGAACCTCATCAGGTTGTTGTGGGCCCACTTTTCAAGCCTGTCCAGGTCCCTTTGGATGGCATCCTTTCCTAGATCTGAGCTTCCATCGTCCCAGCAATTGCACTGTCTTACCGACTGGTCTTCCTAGCGGCTTCTACGTGTTGGCCCAACTTGCCAAAAAATGCATCAGATTCCTGCAGCACAGCAGCTGTTTTCCCCTCATCTTCTTCTCTTCCATTGTGAAGCTAGATACATGTGCATTATCTCCAGCTTAGACATGAATCAAGAAAGTGATCAATATCCTTTGTTAAGCACTTTGCATGCTGGAAATGAAGTTAGGGTTCTACAGGCAGAGACCTGGCATTAGGATTTAGCCTGCTGCCTGTGGCGTGTCAGTCTCTAATGGCATTTGTTTGCTTTTCACTATGGTTCACTGGTTTCAAGATGCAAACTGGCTGACACTACGGTGTGCTGGTTTAGATATGACCTTCCAATCACTGTGTACATGTCAGTCCTATAACTGCTCTTGTAATTGCATTTTGTCTGAAGTGCATTATATTGTAGGACAAGCTGGTTTTTCTTTCTTTTTTTTTTTTTTTTAAAAACCTGTAGCTTAGGCTGTGCTGCTGTAAGGAGCCAGGAGAGAATTATCCATCCAAAGCCCAGTGGAATTTGGGGACTTAGCTTTTTTTAGACCCTTTGCAAGCACCAGCTGTAATCAGCTATTTAAGGCAGACATCTTAGCATGAGCAGCACTACATATCTTCCACTCAAAATGCAGTTTTCTGTACACGGGACACCTTCTTACACAGATCTCTTGCCCCTGCATTTGGGATATTATATATACAATGGTTTATTAGGCAGAAGTAACACTTCGATGAATTCTAATGCATTAAGCTTTGCAAATCTAGAATATCTGGGGGGAAGGGAGAGATTACCAAATCATTTTCTGAAAACGTGAGCAAAATTGTCAACTACAGTCCATTTTCAGAGTTAGCTGTTCAACCCCGTTGTCCTCAAATTACCTTCTTTCTGGACTTGCACAGAGACAGGACAAAAATGAGCAGCAAAAAGGCTTTGCTGCTGCAAATGAGGAAAGATTTCATAAGCTACTTTGAGCCCCAGATACCCGACTGGGTTTCCAGGGCTCATAATCTTTACTTGTCAGCTGGGTAAGTTTTGACCCATGTGGATGTCATATTGCTCTTTCTGCAGTGTGTTTTTAAGAAGCAAACTTCATACAGGGTAAGGTCCTTTACAGGTGAAGACCAATACGGACAACAAAGTTGTCTGACACTTGTGCCAGTTGAGTACTGGGCGGGGGTGGTGGTGGTGGTGTCTGTTTTGGGTTTTTTTTTCCTTCTGGAAGGCACTCCACTCTTCTCTAATTGGGATGGAGTAAACAAACATATGTTGTACCGCTGTCTGACACACTTCAGTCAGATGTCTCCTTGAAAAATGCTCTTTTAGTGTTTGAGTACAAAAGTGCCCTCAATAAGAAGAAAGTAAAACCAAGAGGTCTTTTTTTTTTTTTGATGGTGGCTGAGTTTCATCCCTTGCTCAGTTGTCAGATAATTAGGCTTTAAAAAGAATGTTGTGTGCTAATTGGAGTATGACATTTACTTTTACTGATCTGCAAATTCCAGAGATATTCTCATCTTTATTGCACTTCAGCTCCATTTTTATTCCCTTTTGATAATCTTCACAAAGTCTGGTTCTGCTGCGTTAGAGATTGGTTTTGCTGTCTGTACAATGTTTGCTAATATTGTAGTGTGAGTTTTGTTTTTTTTTTTTAAATTTATATTGGTACAGCCTTAAACTTAGAGAATTAAAGACCATCTAAAAAATAATCAAGATAGTCATTGATGTCTGTGGTAAGTGCATGCTTTATCGACAGTATTTTGTCTGTAATTAGGTGTAGCAACCAAGTCTCATGTGTTTAATAAACTGTTTTCTGCAAAGTTGACTGCTTTCTTTAATCAAGTGAAAACAATTTACTTGGCATTTCGAAGCACATTGTATAAAAAAAGCACAGCTGTCTCCCATGCTCTTCAAGTATCAGTATCAGCATAGCTGGGAAGTTCCCATAGACCTGTGATGCATTTCGATTAGCAGAGTGCAAATAGGCTCACCAAGAAATAGTTGCTGTCATACCGTCTTTAACTTCTGGGGTTGTGTTTCAGGAAAACATTTAAACAACTGCTTAAATTCTTCCCTGCTCGGGAATGTACTTAGAAGCAAGCTTGACTTCAACCATGTGCTCATTTAATCTCACTTCAGTAGACCTGAAAGCCTACATCCTGAGAGCCTTTTGGATTAAAGTAATTTTCCTGAACATCATCTGGTTACATCAATTCCAAGGCACATTTTGTCTTGAAATTACTTATTCTGCACTTAGAATTTCAGCAGAAAAGTCTGCTGTCTGCATAGTTTTGGTTTTATGTTCGTCTAGAGTAAAATTAAATGTGCATCCAAGAATATACATCTTTTAAGACAGTTGCTTGTCAGGCCTGAATTTTCTCTGTTCAATAGGTTTTTAAAATTAAAGGACCAGAAAACTAAAGCTAATAAAGCCCCTATATTGTGAAAGGGAAACATCCCAAGTGGAAAAATCCCTTGAGAGCTCCAATGGAATTCCACTGAGCTGCTGTTCATGGGGTGACAACTGTGTTCGCAAAGGTCAGAGTGTCTCAGGTTCTGCCAAAGGAACATCACAAAAAGGAAAAAGCCAATCTCTCAGGGAACAGCCCTCTAGGGAACGGCAATGTGTTTGTGTTGGTGTTAGGACATCAGTGCAGGACCGTAAAAGCTAAGTGACACCATGGGTGAGGGATAGAGGAACATTATTTTCACCAGGTATTGTGGGACTGCATTTCTATCACCTGGCAAATTCCGCTAAATAAATCCCCTTGTTGCTGCTTGGTGCTAGCAGTGGGACTGTGTGCTGTTGCTCAGCACAACAGCACATAAAAGGCATCATGCCAAAGGTCCTGCCGTGGTCCCCGTGAGAAGTGGAAATAAAAAATGGAAGCCTTTGGATGAAGGGACAGAGAAGTGAGGTATGGGCAGGTGATGGCCAAGGACTACCAGGTGCTTTCACTCTCTCTTGCAAATGCACAGTAAACCTGTTGGATTAAACTCTAGAGCTTGTATTAAGCTGTCTTCACAGAGGTTGAAGTTAATGTGCTTTCCTTTGATCTAAATGTGAGTATGCAGGTGGTGGTTAATGGTTAACATGGTTAATGTAGCTTCAGCTAAGCAGATTGGTAAAGTTCTGGTAACTCAGCTGATTTCCCTTTTCCCTTTGTACACTGATTTAACCCAGATTGCCACTTTAAGAACAGCCATGCTTCCACGGCCTGTGGGGTGGCTTTAGGTCCTCTCCTCCTTCTCCTCACATACCCAAGGATAAGCAGCAGCAGCGTGCACACATTGTGTGCCAGCTTGCAGGGTTCAGGCCTTCTGGGTAGCTAGGCAAACAGCACTAAGGATTTTGGCTTGGGCAATCTGGAGTGCTTCCCTGGGATGATCTCACAAATGTGATGAAGTCTCCTAGTTGCAGCTGAATATATCTGAACATTGTGCTTGAGACGTTGCTTAGGAATATCATGGCTGCAACTGATGTGGAAGGACATTACGGTACATTGCCTCTTCGTAACGGCTTTGGAGATGGCAAAGCAGGGTGTGTAACTTGCTGGTGGTTTGCTTTGTAATATACACCAAAGACAAATGGAAATTGGCAGCTATCCCCGGAAAGGTCAGCAAGGTTTCTTTTTAGAGTAGCCTGATGGCTTACTGTGTTACAACCTTCACTATTGATAGCATTGATTAGCTCTCAAAGAGAATAATTAGAAAGAAAATTTAAAAAAAAAGGCTATGTATAAGAAGATATGTCTGTTTGTATATGGACACTTTGTTCTAAGGGCCAAATTCCAACAGGTCCCCAGAAGAGAATGCACACGCGAGACTGGCAGCACATCAGACGTGCTTCTTGCTGCTCCTCTGAAAGCTGTGAGGAAATGACACCTGGAAGAGCTTGAAGACAAAATCCTGCATGTAGCATGATTATTCACGTCAGAGCTCCTCGTGTACTTGCAAGTACAACATTTTTATTTATTATTGTCCCCATGCAAACATGGCAAACAGAACAGGACTGGAGGAAAACCTGCTTCCAATGTGTACCCAGGGAAAGCCAGGCAGAAGCACTGAGTGTTGAGCTATGATGCTGCTAGCCCTTAACCCTGTAAGATGATGCCATGTGTCTGCATTTGGAAGGAGATTTCTGTGTGTCTGGACCTTGGTGAGGGACACACAGAAACGTTCTTGGAGGCTCAGGGTGGCCGGACGTTCTCGTGTGCGGAGGGTTGCCTGAGGAGACTGTTGAGCAGACAAGCATTGCCCATCCTACAAAACCAGGCAGCGAAGCTGTATCCTCTGCAATGTCACCTGCTATGGGGGTCGCCTCTCCACATCATCTGTGTGCTTCAGGCTTCTGGGTCTGGAGCCCCTTCTGGAAGAGGGACTGCTTACATGGTTGTAAAATGGGATCATCAGCAGCAGACCAGAAATCAGTCAGACCACGTTGACGCTGTATCAGACACCTGGTGCCTGCAAGCCAGCAGGGAGCAGAGGAGTGTCTCCCTGCTCACCTTCTGAGAGCCAGGTGGCCTCCAAACAGCACCTAAAATCCCTGCTCTTTCTGGAAAACAGTGGTATCTGCCAGGAACCTGTGATACGTGTCAGCATCTTCGCAGCATGGGCTAGCACAAAAATGAGTAAAGGCCAGTTAAAGGTGAGTAGAATCTGGGCAATTTAGGAACATCCAGATATGGCAGAGATCTTTATCTTCTTTATTTAGGGTAGATGGGTGGGGGATTGGTATGTTTGCTTCCACAGAGGGAGGATGAATATAGTCCCTCAGTTTTTCTGATGTAGTGCCACTAAGACAGTGACTGCTAATTTGCAGCATGAATAGCAACAGGCGCTGTGTGAGGAACTGCCTTTGCTTTTGGGGAAGAATGCAGAGATGTAACGAGAAATCAGATCTGAGACCTCACCAGTTTTGATGGCACCTTAATAGCTCGTCTGGCAACCCTCCTCTTCGTCCCTCACCAAATACACACACAGTACAACTCCTGGCCTCAGCATGGAGCAGAGCCTTAGGTGTCTAGACATTTACCATGTGCATTTCAACTTAAAAGGTCTGGCATAGCGCAACTACAAACCATCAGATATTAGCATGGTTGTCTACATAGAGGTAGGGTGTGTGCATGTTTTGGCAAGCAATGACAAGCATAGCTGTTTTTTTCCCTGTATGATGTATCGTTTCAGTGACAGAAGTTTGGCAAGAGGGCTTGTGCCTGTGCAGATGGCCGTTTTGTGTGATTTTGCAGGGTTTCTGCCGCAAGTGTAGCATCAGATGAACCAAATACAAAGACGACTTTTTCAAAGGAACCATCATTACTGAGGTGTTCAAGTGCTGTGTATTCACACACCTAGGCCGCATCCCCTGAAGTGTTGTTTGAAAAGAAGCCCTCGGGTAACCTCCAGGAAGAGGGAGGCAAAAGGCATATTAGGGGTGAGGGAGCAGGACTCTGAGATTTAGGTGCACGTTTAGGTGCATGATCTCCTCTATGTTTGTTACTCGTGATGTATCTACAGCAGTACCGAGTTGGGACTTGCTTGCTTTCACAGGCAGTCTGTGAGTTACACACATAAAAATGCAGTCTCGTAGGACTTGATCCAGAACCTGCAAGTGTTGATGTGATTATAACCCAGCAAGGCCTTTCTGGATATGGGATGTATGTTTCTGGCTGCTTAATGCTTTTCCAAATTCTGTCTGACAGGTACCAGTGAGAATTCCTGTCCATGCTCGGTAGGGGTGTAGGTTTTGTTAGTGTTTACTGGCAGTGTCCCAGCACCTCTGTCAAGCACTCCACAAGGTGTTCAGACATCATTTAAAACTCTTAGAGCATCATCCATCTGCTGGCAGGTGATACCGAGCAAAGAGCTTTGTGGTTTGGTATGCAGATGTTGAAGTTATTGATGAAGGCAGGATGGGAATACCCTTATCCTTAAAGAGAGCTTGTGCACTGGTGTGCTTTTGAACCAAGATCCCAGCCTTTTCCAGGACTCCTCCACACTGTCCGAGAATGAAAGGAATAAACTGTTTTCTCCCTGACAAAAGAAAGCAAATATTCATTATGCTGATTAAAAAAAGAAAGAGAAGCAAGGGTGATCTATTTCCTGCAGGAGTGGAAAACTGGCTAACTCTTGTTCCAGCCTTCTGATGATACAGCACCCTTACAGATGGTAGCTGATACATGCCTGCCATCACAAAGCCCTCATTTTATTTCATTTTTATTTTATTATGCTAAGACTCCCTTGCTGCAAGTACTAGAGCTGCGTGCTGCTCACAGTAGCCATCACTTCCTGATCTGGCTCTACTCTCAAGTCAGAGCAACTCATGCCAATTTTTGTAGTTTCTGAGGACGAGGTGTCTAGTGGGAAGAAAAGGAAAAACAAGATAGACTTTAATGAGTATCACCGTGCATAAGGTACAAAACATCCCTCAGTGGCCATCTGTGTATCCTGTTCTGGTGCAGCACTTGACTCGCTGTCCAAGTTCAGGACTGAAGTAGCACTAATAACAAGCTGTTACTGTTAGCCATATCAAGTATCAGAGCTCAGCTCAAACCAGATGCCCCACTTTTGAAAATCTGGAATTTGGAGAAATCAGGAACTATGATTTAATTTCCTAGCACATGATAAACCATGCCTTGGGAAGCCAGAAGCAATCTAAGTCTCTGTTCTGTTGTGGTTCACTAAATTGCCCAAGTGATTCTGTCATTCAGGAAATGGCCACCATAATTTTCAAACATAGGCCTGTCAGAAGCTAATCCCTGTGGGATTTGATGCAGTATGAGAACTTCAGTGGGGCTGGTGCTGTTGTATCTTCCAGGGCAATTGGCATTGTATGCCTAGGGTCTTGATTTTAGTACGCTGTTTCCCAAAGTGCTCCTGGTGCTCTCGGTAGTCCTTGGGTGACCCAGCAGCGTGAGCCAGTGGCAGCTCATGAGATGGCAATTTCAGAAGCAGGGTAGCAAGCAACTTGTGGGAAAATGTGGTGTGGGGGTGAACGTTACCAATCCATGGGCTGGGCAAACAAACATCCTGGGAGGTGTAAAGCTTTATGGAGAAGTCACCTAAGATTTGCTTATTGGTAGGGGGCAAACAGTGCCTGAACAGTCGTTGGGAGAGGATTTATAGCAAGGCCTGAGGGCACAAGAGGGCAAACCCTTTTTGAGGAGACTGCTGGCAACCGAACAGCTCATCATTTCCATGAGCATCCCGGCCTTTCTTTAGCAGTTGTCTGCCTAATAACTCACCGCGCAGAGCTCGTGAAGCCACTGACCAGACAACTTCCACCCAGATTTATGCCACCTGAATTTGTTACAACATGCCTCTTCTGCAGCACCATCCCTGGGCTAGCAAGAGAGCAAGGCGGCTGCCGGGCACCACGGGCAGTGGTCGTCAGCACAGACACAGGACGATCATTTGCCATGAGCAAAGTTTGTAAACGCAGCTCACTTTAGAAAAAAACACTTGCAGCCCACCTTTCAGATGGAAAGAAGTCCTGGTTTTGTCCACTGACTAGCTGCAGTTTACAGAAGGAAGAGAGGGTCCCTTCAGTTTGTGAGACCTCTGCCCCTGGACAGGCTTGCACAGCAACGTGGGGTTTTCAGATGTGCCCTCTGCATAGGCATAGCATGCTTTTTTCCAGCAATCTTTCTTGGAGTCTTCAGGAGGAGACCCGGGGCTGTCAGGGGTCTGCAGACCACAGACTGAGGACTCCTGTTACAGAAGTGTCCAGAGCTCAGAGGATCAGACAAGATGCTTACATTGTTAGCCTGTGCATGGTGCATCTATTCAGCTTTCCAGCTTGTTTTGCTTGCAGTGGGTTTTTCAGTTGGGTTTATGCAGTTCTTTTACCATTTATATACTATTTTAACAGAAAAAACTGCAACAATAGAAACCTCTTTTTAAAATCACCTCTTCCTAGTGCGCAGAGCTATACCTCTGGGGCTGCAGTGATGGTCAGCCGTGGCTGCAGAATTGAAGGTTAGAAGGAGAAATCCAACATCTCCCTCCTCTTGTGTGTACTACCTCTTCCCTTTTCCTGCCATGCTGAGATGGTCGTCTTGGGGATCACTAGGTCAGTGCATGGATGTTCAGAGCAACCTTTCACAGCTAACACGCACTGGGCTGCAAAATCCATTAGCTTCAGCCTTGTAAAAAGTAGACTTAAAGTATAGTGGATATAATAAAATTATAGTGGTATCATAAAAATGTATTACTCTTTCATAGAGGATATTAAGTGTCTGAACATCTATAAAAAGGTTCTCCATCAATCCTGTACTTTCAGTTCCTGCCTGTGGGGCTGAGGCTGTGCTTTTAAGAAATGCACATTGCGTGTCTTCACTTAACTTATGGTATTCATCAAGATGCACCTGCCTTTGGGCCACTGAAGCAACAGAGCCTGATTCTGTTGTGCCTAACAGGGAGTAGAAAGTGGGTAAGAGTGGAAAATCCTACTTGGTTAGGATTGCTTCTCCAGCTTGCACAGACACCTGTGGTGGTGTGACAGATGGGCAGCACAGAGTCAGGCTGTATAGGAATAGGATGAGGTTTTGTCATCTTCCCACTCTTCCTGCAGCAAGGTAGAAGATGCTGTGTTAGTCCCTCTCTATTACTGGCTCTGTGTGGCAGTACATTTTTAGATTTGTGGCAACCTTAGGGAGACTTCGTGTTGGTGCCCCTCCTGCCACGTCTGAGTTTTCAGCACACAAACTCATGGGCAATGATTAGGGAAGTGCTGTTTCATCTTTTCTAAATTCCTCACGTTTTGTGAAAACCACCAGGTTGCTTTTAGCCAGAAATGGTGGCAGCCTGTCACTAGGACAAGCTAGTTTTATCCCCTTTCTTTACTTGTTTTCTAGCATATTCAACTAAGCTCAACAAGTTTCCCGTCTTTAATTTTGATGATGACCTCAAGTACCTCTGTATCAGTGCTGTGAGCCCAACACCACCAAGGCCACCCTCTGTGCTCTCAATGTGTGGAGATACTGGTGCCTGACCAAAGGACTCGGAGATTACATGGACATCACTAAGGTCAGAAAACATAGCAAAATACTGTTTTTTCAGTGGTGGGAGCCAGCCCCCCCTGGTCAAATGAAGTTATCATAAAGTTTGAAAAGAAACGGGATTTCAGCTTTCCTTACGTCCATGGTCTTGGGGACCTTCCAGGTTTCTCTTCATTAAGCTGTAACCTTTTCTAATTCACACCCTGTTGCCTTTATTGAGCTAGTAGTTTGGAAACCCAGGATGATACTAAAGATTTCCATGTACATAACACTTGTACACAACCTTGGCCTCATGCTGCCATGTGACAAGATTTCCTGCTGTTACCCTAAGGACATACTGTTTGCATGATTTCCGCTCCCAGAGCTAGCCAATGCAATTCAGAGCATTTGAGGACTTTTCTCTAAAAATGAACTCCCAGCAAAATAAGGGTACACACCAAAAATAAGGGCTGTGGCTAAGGGCCAAAGTACAAAAAAGTCCCACTCACATTTTTATAACGAAGTTTCTCTTTTAGGTTGATCTAAACCATTGGCAAGCTAAAACAGCCTGACTGGCAGCCTGACTGCAATACTGACATCTCATGGCCAAAAGAAGAAGTGACTGCTGCGTCTCCTTTTTCTCCTCCTCCTCCTCTTTCTCTTTCCCTTTCTCTTTCTCCTCCTTCTCCTTCTTCGCCTTAAAAGTTTCCATATGTACCATGTTACTGCGAAAGTAGAGAGTATTACACCCAAGTGGTAGGTCACACATTTGCACACAGTCACACCTCAGTGTGACTGAAACCTTCATTCACTTCAAAAAAGCTAGGAATCTGGCTCCCTTCTTCTGAATCTGGATTTCTACAGCTGGTGCAAAAGTGGTGCCAGCCAGTGAAGGCATCTGGTCTGTCTGAACATCCGTACACCATGGGGTTTCATTCCATCTCTTTTGCTTAGATAAACATGTAGCCTCTTCCCAAGGCTCTCAGGCTGCCCAGAAATAACTTCTGGGGAAGCATGGAAGCTGCTGCAGGTTTCTTCAGACAGAGTATGGAGAATCCCTAAATGTGTCTTCCCCACCTGCAACACATTTCCTCCTGTAAGTACCTTGACACATCTTTCCAATTCCTCTTGTTCCAGATCCGAGCAGTGAAGCTCAATGAACTCCTAGAGGACTTTTACATCACGGTGAAGAAAACAGATGTGTCTGACTTTCTAGCCGCATCCCTCCACGCTATCCGATGAGGCCTGGACCGAATCCTCAAGAACACTGGTGCTGGGTTCTCCATCACCAGCAGTGCCTTCAGCTCTTCCACCAGAAAGCTCAAGGAGAAGCTTAAGGTCCTGAGCAAGGCCGGGATGTCTGCTGCCCACTCTCGCAACGTTGTCTACTTCTCCCTTTCTGATGAGAAAGAGATGTGGAGGACGGGATGCCTTGGAGATGACAGCCCTGTAGCCCTGCTGTCTACAATGGTGAAATACAACAGCCAGTACGTGAACATGCGAACCTTACAGGAGCACGTGAACTTAATGTTTGGCAATGTTGAATTGCTCAAAGACTCCCAGAACAGGCTGTTTTTTGCCAGAACGATAGCATGAAGCAAGAAAATGGGGTGAACGTGAACGGAGCATGTTACAGCCAGATTTACCATGAGCACTCAAAAGGGCACAAGCTCTGCCCATGCTCCCTCCTCTACAAGTACATGCACATACACCGGCCCCCGAGGCAGATGGAGGCCAAGTCTCCCTTCTACCTGACGGCCCGGAAGGAGGTCAGCGGCATGGGGAGCATCTGGTATGAGGAGCAGAGGATGGGGCTCTGCTTCCTCAGGGGTGTCGTCCCCAAGCTGCAAAAGAAAGTGAAGCTGGAGCACCGTGAAAATTTTACTTTTGTCTCCTTCACTCAGGCTTCCAGGAAGTTTGTCCCTCTTAGCTCCTGCCAGTAGCTCTGTTCTCTGTCTGGTCTCACCAACCAGCATCCCAAGAAAGTACTTCACCCAGTAGCTTCAGTGTGATGTGAAGAGGGTGAGCTGCTTTCGGACAAGAGCAAAAAGTGGAAAGACAGGACATTAAATTCTTCCTGAGGAGGACTGCACATGGTGTGGTCCCATTTTGCAGCTGAATGTAGCCTTGTTCTGAAAAGCAGGGGGGCAGTGGTCTCCTTCACCACTGACAGTCTTCCAAGCAAAGAGGTGGTGGAGACCTTTTTCCTCATCGGAGGCAGCAATGCGTTTATCATGGACTTTCCTCCTTAGCAATCATAGCTAGGCGAAAGGAGACTTGAGTTTTGGGGACCAAAAACTCTTGAAGCAGAAGTGCCTATGCTTTCTTTCAGAGCTACTGTACAAAAATTAGTCTCTTGTGAATGATATTTTTTGATGATTCACAGTTTTATCTACTTGTTTGGTGTATTGTAAATATAGATATTTTTCAATACCTGGTCATCTACACTGGATCTGTAGGTACTGCCAGAAACTATTATTGGCTTTACCAAATAACAAACAAACAGATTAAATTAATTACAGTATCCCCAAAGGACAGCATTTTCCATCAGCCATTTATAAATGGTGAGCACTTAACTGAAAATTCAGCAGTTTGGGGATGTCCAGGTTTTGAGACATCTTAAAGGGAGATTATATCAGAAGTCAAATGCTCAGCATATTTTGAAAATGAAAGCACTCAAAGGCATCTCAATTATGGCATCCAGATGATGCAATTTTCAAAAAATAGTGGTCAGTTGTAAAAATAATTGCCTTGAACTTATACAGCTTGACTGTATGGCTTGGTCCACTTTCTGTTGAGGGGAAACCTTCATTTCAGCTGGAGCTGTGGCAAGCCTTTAAGTCACAAAAAAGAAAACCTGGAAGACCTGTTGGGGACATGCAATTTGGCAATGTGCAATCTGCTTCTGTTCTAATGGAATGATATGGCAATTCTTTTTCCACTAGGTTGCAGGGCTGTGAGAGGACTGATGAGGTTTACCGAGCCTACTATACAGTCATTGATTTTCTAGTAACAAGTGCGTAACACCTTGAAATCACAGCTTCAATCCAATAGGTACATGATTGCAAATGACATTTAGCTGTACTTCTTTTGAAAGACAGCTTGTCCCTCCTCCAAGTTGCTTGAATTCTCTATTTTAAAAATGTTAGTTTGATTTGTAATATCTCTATGTTGTAAAATATAATATTGTTCCTGTCTTTTAAATGCTTTTGAGCAGCATTATTTTAATTTTAAGAAAGAAATTCGCTGAGTATTGAAACACAGAGTAGCATCAACTTTAGCAGGGGAAACATCTGC
>JAVKLA010000074.1:10138684-10148954 GCA_034782735.1 Sagittarius serpentarius | reverse complement strand
GTGAACAGACTGCATTGTCAGAAAGCTCCGCTGAGGGGTGCTGGCATTGTGCTCTCTTCTGACGTACTTACTGCAGCACCACTGCTAAAACCCCAACGTGGGGATCAGGACATCATACTGGCAGGTCTCTCTAAAACCCTGTTTCCAAGTTTATCACTGGAATAATATATAAAGTAGCATGGGGGATATTACTATAAATGGGAACAATTGTTTTGCAGTTGCCCTAAGAATGCTGAACCGAAAGGAAGACCAGTAACAGAGCCTGAACCAGCAGTATTTGCCACTATAAATGACTTCCTGTGCTTCGCAACTTGTCTTATGTCAGGACTCCACTGTGTCAGGTGATGAAAGGTTGTCTATCCAAAAGATTATAATCAGGCTTGTTTGCTGGCAGAGCAAACTGACTGGTTCACACTATTCAATGTGAAAGTGATTAGGCCCTAATCTACCAAAAACATTCTTTGCACGTGTGTGTGCGAGACTGGGACACCCATGCAGGCTTAGCTCAGAGGGTAACTTAGGCTTTGAAAACCTCAAAGTCCAGGGAAGCAGGCTGTACTCAGAATGGAGTAGCTTCAAGCCAAGCCAGCACAATACACCTTCATTTGGATGGGACAGAATCCATCTGGTTCTTAGAGGGGCTGCCAGGGTTGCTGGCACTGCACCATGCATGTCAGCTAGTTGTATGCAAGTGAATGCACGGCCATTTTGCTTTTCTTGGACTAACAAGCCATCTGCTAGGGCAGAGTTTGGAAATGTATGACTCTTGGTGTGTCTCTTCTTGACAGGCTATAACGATCCATGGCTGCAAACACACAGTCCCCCTGTCCCAGCTGTCAGCCAGCTGCACACAGTTCTTGTTGGCAGAGAAACACGGAGATGGCAGCTTTGGCCTGGGCCCACATCTGGCCATTCCTACTTCAAGTGGCCACCCACTGACAGATGGAGAAAGCAGACAGACGCTGTAATGTACTTCTACTTAGGGCATGAAATGATGGCTAAAAGCCAGCGTAATGGGCAAGTTTACCTGGTCAGTGTTGCCAAGAAAAAAGTACACTTGCCTTTGCTTCCAAACACCGAGTATAATACTGCTGTCTTTTTATCACCATCCTCCTTACCCAAAATTTCAAACTTAAAAGGCCCAAACTCTGCTGTACTTTGTTGTCTTCACCATCTGAAAAAAACCCAAAACAAATCCAAGCACTAGCTATCTGTGAAAGCAAAGAGAAACCAGAAACCAAAGAGCTCAGCATCTTCGGCAGCTGGCTTATCTCCCCCTCCCAGGTGTGGGATGCAGAGTGGCAAGTCTCCAGATGATGCCTCACACCATCTCACGAATTAGGAGCTAATCCTGACAACTCCACAGGCTTTCTGTGTACCTTCAGGCATTGCAACCCCTTTGCATTTTTCTCCATCTGCAACACGGAAGAAAATAGTAAAACTTAGTTTGCCTCATGTGAGGATTCAGGTAACACACTAAAAAAAGCCTCTGAAGATGTCAAGATGTCCATAAATCTACATACATGTTTTACAATGAGACATCTTTCCCTGCTGAAAGAAACTCACACTCTACCAACTTGTAATACACACGCTAATGTACATGCTAATGTACAGTGCAACCTACCTGCACAGTGAATGTGGCCTGAAAGCTTGTTATTTGCACTTTTAACTGAACCAGTACAACTCTTGGGACAAAAGTAAGGTAGATTTTTAACAACTTTCAGACACAGTCTACAAAACCTGCGTGCCAAAAGTAGCATCCACTGAAACTAAAATAGCCACATTAAAGGCCTTACTGAGAACAGGCTGAGAACTGTGCCACTACCTTTCATAATTCAATGCCTGAAAGAATCTGGCAGAGTGCAGTAAGAGGAGCCATTTCCTCACCAGTAGTTAAGTATCGTTTTTCATAATGTCCCACTGCACTGATCAAGTTTTCTCTGCTTAGTGCATTTAACCTGCTTTCTTCCTCTCTGAAAAACCTGTATTCAAGGAAGGAGTGTAAAAATCGTTTCCCCTGGGTGGTATGTCACTTGATTCCTTCTATCAAGAGCAAGAACCAGGAAACAGGGAGAAGGTACTGTCCTTGGTTGTAAAAAGTCTGGGGCAGCATCTGTGGTTCCAACAAATGCAGGAACTCACTAGAGCAAGTTTTAAACCAATAGCAATGTGGAAGTGCACTTCACCGACTAGTCTTCAGTTACTGTTCACTGCAGAGAGCTCCATACACTGTATTTTAGCCCAAGAAGGATTCCCTACAGCCTCCAAAAGTGCTCAGAACACACTGATTACCAGACTTTCCAGACACAAGTGTGTTACTGGCAGATGCTGTAGGATTTTCCCTGTGTGTTAGCAAAACATAAATCGAGCTCTGGATAGGAACACTCTTCCAGCTGGGTGCAGACAATCCTTCCCTCTCTCCGCCTTCTTTAGAGGCATCTGTGCAGACAGACCACCGAGCAGACAGCTGCCTCCTCTTAGCTTTTCCCTTAGGATTCATGTGTCTTTTTGGTTACCACCTGTTCCCTAGAACATGGGAATCAGCTTCCATTTCAGCAGAAGTCCATAGCACAGCACACTGACCCTGTCCTTCAAGAAAACTTGCTACTTGAGCTGATTTGACAGGAGGAATCATCAATGACATAATTTTGACCAACAGGAATCACCCAGCTGCTTTCTCAGGCATCCTCCTGATTTTGAATATACATTTAAGCAGACACAAGGTGTAAGAACATCACCTGCATAAGACAGCTATTTTTAGCAATGCTTCTTCCTGGTGAATACACCAAGCCCTGTTTTAACTATTGTAATACTTAAGAGGATGTGTTGGGATAGTCACTGCCTGCTCATACATCTTTGAGTGCATGCCCTTGTGCTCTGTCCATGAAACACTGCAAACGCAGTAAGTCAAGCCACAAAAAGCTGTGCACTCTAAGACACAGTCTGCATTTCCTTCCACCAGTTCAAGCTCATGTTCCCTGTTACCTTGTTGATAAGTGATACCTTCCTCTTCTTCCTAAAAAAGGTGGGAAAAGCCTGGCCTCTTCATGCATTTCTATGAGGTTAAAGTCAGAACACTGACCTCTCTGCTGTGTAGCAAGACAACAAATGACCTCCAGCCTTTAAGTGACACAGGCAGTCTAATAAAAGACTAGAGCCATCCAAAGTGTCGACCTCAGACAAGACTCCTCACCATGAACAGTGGCACACAGGCACATTCATAGGACTTGCAAATTACAGCTGGTTTTCCTGCACTGACTGCACGAGGGCAGAAGTAGCATTTAGCTATTTTAACTGATTGAACATGTCAAATCAACTAGGAAGTTCCTAGCAAGTGACATCAGGGGTGTAATTTCTTTCCAATAATGAGTTTCATGGGGTATTCTATGTTCTGATGTGAAGTGCAAATATAACATCAGGTACTATTGATTAGTTTCATACCAGTGCTTCTAAGAGACCAGTAGAGTGAAAATACCTATGAAAAAAATGGAGACTAAAACCCTGTAGTGGTAAGAAACCGCATGTAGTTCTACAGATCAGGCTTCTTGGGTTAAAACTGAGCATCTTCCAGAGCCTACAATGGTGGGGAGATTGTGAGTGACTTTTGAAAAAAGGGTGTGGAGAGAAAATTGTCTAGTGGAACAAAGAGCACAGAGCTAAGAAAGAAGCTGTGGTTCAGTTCTTTCAGTGCTTCAGTTCAAGATCTTTGAATTCTTTACTGCACCTGTTCTTGCCAGGTTATAACTCTGCCATCACTTAGAAAGTCTGACCTCTGTGTGTTAGCCCATCTCCCACCTATCTGATCTATTTAGTGTAAGACCTACCCAGTCCTGTGACCTGCTCTCACCCCACCATCTAGCTCTGATACGGACTCTACACCAACCACCTGTGTTGAGTGGAAAGGCCAACTATTACTCTAGCAAGTGAAATAAAATGACTTTTGAGTGATTACGTGTGTTAAGACACTTTTACGTACACAGGTCAGCAGCAGATTACAAGCCTTCTACTTTTATGTGATTAAATTAACGGTTACTGCAAAAAGCAAGACATCCCAGACACTTCCTGGTTTGGGTATATTCTAACTAATAGTGGTTTGAATTTGAACATGCAATTCCAAAAGGAGAAAACATTTTGCTGAAATTACTGTACAGGGATAGATTAATGGTTTTAATACTGATTAACAGCGGAAAAGAAAAAGCAAGAGTGGCAAGACTAATTGATGCATCCGACACTAATTGCTAGAATCTGTGGTTTCGAAGATAGAAGATTCCATATACAACATTTGTATCTTTGACAGTTAATTATATCCACATATATCAGCAAGTCCCTCACGATTACACAGACTAATTTGAGTCATTATAACTTAAAGATATTACAAAAGCTGTGTCAATTTTCCCCCTTTTTTGAATACCTCCACCTTTGAGCCCAGGCCCTGGATTTCCAAAAGCAGATCTTCCCATACCTGAGATGAAAACAACACAGCCAGCAAGTTTAACTCCTTCCGTGGAGCAACTATAGCAAACGAGAAGGATCTTTACTGTTTCATTGCCTGGATCATATGCAGTCTGTGCAGCAGCACTGAGAGATTCTATAGTCCAGTTCATTAGCACAAAGGGTCTGTTTCTAGAGAGAGCAGACATTCTTTTGCCACTTTACTCAAGGAAAAAAAAGAGCTCCTGTAATGTTAAAATGCCCGCCTACTTTTTCAATTAAACTAAAATCTAAAATCCAAACTTCCTGCTATATCTGCTTTACCTTCTTTGCCTCTGTATGTTTCCAAGCTTGGACTGACTCATAGCTGCCTCTTCTACACACAGAGATTTGCAGATCTTTTTCTTCAAAGCATCTAAGATACTCAGCTCACACTGCAGAATAATGAGTAGTCAGGACGGCTTCATGGTGAACTTACTCTTGGCAATTAAAAAGGTACACAGAGCCAACCACTGAAAACAGAAATGACAGTACTCCCTTCTCCATTGCCCACAAAAGCCGTCATCGTTCCCATGACTCACCAGATCAGACCCCTCAAAAAAGCACGATATGAACAATTCATGTTACGATTGCACATCTTTAAGCTCCATCAGGCCTCTTCCACAAGATTCTCCTTCTTTAAAATGTTTCAGTATGCTACAGCTTCTGCAACAGTCCATACTCAGTCAAGGTACATGAAAGCAGTGGCATTTTCCTCATACCTGCACCAATCTCTTGGCGCTCGCTCTGTACTCATGAGGAATGGAATTGTTAACAGTGCTTATAGTTCAGTAGTGCCTACTGAGTCCAGGCAATCCCCTGCAGATGGAAACAGGATACCCTAAGTGTTATTAAGGAAATCTGTAGACCACAACCCTGGAAACTTCAAGGGACAGCTAAGTTTCTGCAAAGGATGGAGCTGCTTCAAATGGGCATCAATTTAAACAGATGCTTTCTTATTTTTGGTTCTCATTTAATTTCTCTTTTCCTTTTTGTTTTCTAAAACTTGGCTCCATAGGTAAGGCAATCAATGTAATAGTATAATTGTAAGAACATGTACGCAAGGACTAGTTTTCACTCTAAGTTACTTTATCCTGGTAGCGTGATCACAATTCCAAAATAATTTACCTTTACATCAACAGATTTTCTTTCAGCCTGGTGCTGGAATTGGTTACCACTGATAAAAACAGCAAGGAAAAAAAGCAAACAAAAATGAAACACAGTAAGTATTGAAAAAGGCATGACTACAAAAATATGACCTTTTAAAATGATTTGTCCTTGCAGACAACACTTTCCATCTGAAATGTCCAGAGAACTTAAAAGGCTTATTTTGTCTGTTAAAAGACTGTTTGAAACAATTGTTTTTTCCCCACTTTAATTCATTTTTATATTTCACAAAAGAAAGGAAGAGGCAGGCACACTATATCTAAGGACTTGAGACCAGATGAGACTACAACAGCAAACAGTACACTAGGCATGTTCCTGCATACAGGGAGGCGGGGCAGGGGGGAAGAAAAAAAAAAAGACTGACTGATGCATTTGATAAATTTGTGTCTGTTTTGATGGAAAAAAGTAACTTTTGTCTTTCATTACAGTCAAATATAGTACCTGTACACAATAAAAAGAAACACAAATGCTGACAGAGTGTGCATCTCTTGATGACTCCGGTTTGGACATTTATTTAAAGGAAGCACAGAAACAGGGAAGAGCAAGCGCTATGCACCAAAGAAGTCTTACGTCTGACTTTGACCTGACAGAGGAATAGAAATGCAGGATAAAAATCGCTATTCAACAACATTGCTTTTTCATTGTTAGAGCTCACACTCCTGAAAAGCAACCACAAAAATCCACAAAAAAATGGGGTTTAAGATAAGTAAAGAAATTAAAAGGTCAGACAGTTCCTGCTATGGACAGAAATCAGACCTTGCAGTTCTGAGAAAGAACTTTCCTCATTCTGCCTCAAGTCGAGGTAAGACAGGAAGAATAAGATTTCCAAATGCAGAGTCTTGAGTTATGAAGTATCCTGAGGAATGTGCGTGTGCGTGCTGGAAAGAAAACAACATTTGTTAAAGCATAACTCCCCACAGCACTGGTATAAATTAAGACTTTACAGCTTCTGCAGCGTTAATTATTTATTTCTCCCAGTCTGCTCCTCAACTCTGATAGTCAAATTCAAAACCAGCATTTTAGATCAGCCACATCTGAACAGGGCCCATCAAGGGAATTAACTTGGCCATTCCCTGCTGCTCCTTTTTCAGCAAATCCCATGGAGGCGGGGAGAGTGGTAAATGAACTCCTGATTGCTCTCCTTTGCCTAGACCCCATGCTTCCACTCCCATCTATAACCAACTTACAGATTTTGGTTTGTGACAGCTGCCACATATGCACACTTCTGCCAGTCATCAGTAGTGTCATTTGTACATGCAGCCCCAGGTTGTGTGACATGTGACTAGACACACTCCCGTACAACAAGGACACCAGCATTCTGCCCATGTGATGTCCATATGCTTGTTCCCCTGAGGAGGGCAGCTGCCGCTTATAGCTCTACACAACCTTCGGAAAATCCTATATAGCCCTCCCCAGTTCAAAGACTGGACTCCAGTAAGCTAGACAGCCTGCATATCCCTTCCTTCCACTTTTCCCTAGTGCTTTCTCTAGAGCTTTTCCCTAGTGGATATGAAATTTAGCCTAAGCTAGCAGTGTGCCCTTGCGGTGACAAAGGCTGCCAGCACAATGGGCTGCACCAGCAGCAGCACAGCCAGCAGGCCGAGGAAAGCCACCCATGAGCCTGCATTTGCAATACTGTGTTCAGTTTGAGATAACAGCTGGAGGGAGTCCAACAGAGACCGAAAGAGACAGGTGGGGGCTGGGCTGGAGCTTCCAGCATCCAAGCGGATGGTGAGAGGACTGAGTTTCTACGAAGAAAGCTGAGGGGACACCTTACACCATTTTCAGCTACCCAGTGACAGGATATAGAGAAGACACAGTCAGACTCAAAGCCAAGAAAGGCTGTGAGAACTCCATCCCTAGAGAGCTTCAGAACTTGACTGGACCATGCCCTGGACAACGTAATACAACACTGCTGTTAGTCATACTTTGAGCAGGGCACTAGACTAGAAACCTCCAGAGGATCCTTACAGCCTACAAAGTTCTGTGATCAACACAGGACACCACCCAGAGCTCACTTCTGCTCCCATTCATTTTAGGGGAAGCAATGGGCCCCTTACTGGGTAACAGAAACATAAGGCGGCACAGGACATGCGAACAGTGTTGCTAGTTTGCATCTCAACGTTCCTCCCATTCCTGTGCCCTACGCCAAATCATGCTGCCTAGAGAGCCAGAAAGACAGGTGGCCCTGTACTGCTTTTCCTGCTCCATTTCCAGTTTCAACACCAAAATCAACCTTGCCTGACATGAGGAAAATAGCAGCAAATAGAAGCCTGTGAATGTACAAGTAAGTTTTCCAAACCTTTCACTTGTACCTGCAGGGTATTACCTGGCACCTACTCAGCTTCAGTCAAGGAAAGCCATGTGGCTAGTTCTCCCTACACTTCATGAGACATTCAGAAGTATGATGAAGTTGACTCTTGACAGATGTATAAAACAGCTATGATGATACTGTAGGCTACATTCTTGCAATCATATCAAGGGAGAATGAGCTGATAGATTTAAGCTTTCATCATAATAGAAGAAGAAACTTCATTTGTGACAAATACAGAAATGTATGAAACCTAATCTCTAAAAGGGGCTTTTCATTCTCTCTAGGTGCAGGACTGCTCTCTGAAGGGACGCACATCTACAACAGAGCCAAGCTAAACTCTACCTGACTGTATCAGCTTACCTGCAGTGCAGCCTTCTGCTGTGCTGCGATGTGCTGTTGCTCAGCGTGATCACGGAAATCCTTGTTCAACGGTGATCTTGCAAGCGCAATGCTGCGAGAAAGAACAAGATGGTATGACACATAACACAGAAAAAAAAGTGTCCTTGCCATTCTAGCCATAGATTCCATGACTTCCACAGCTCACTATTTCACTCACAGCTTCACAACTGTTAACTATTGTTTGGAATTACTACTTGTTAGCATAAGAGAGAAAAGGAAAATGGAGTGACCATGGCTGTATCATTTGACCTAGCATAAACAACTGATGCCAAACTAAACCCAAAAGACTCACACTCCTGAAGCCTGCTGTGGATTTCGCTCATAGGTGGAGTCCCACTGAAGTCAGTGGAAGCACGGGGGTGCAATGTTAGACAATGTCAGCAGTTTTTAAATCAACAGCTTTGTGTTTTCACCAGTATTAAAGTCACTCAGTGACTGTTCCAAACAACTACGGTAACAGAAACACTAACAAGAGCTCTGGAGTGTTCAGTATAAGGCTAGTTCTTCAGCAGGTGGGCAGCAGATCACTGCTTACGGTACAGGAGCTTCCTACTGACGTAACTGAAATAACGATCCTCTGATGATAGCTTAAGTGTACCTAAAATTGGTTTTGCTTATCTATCTCAGTGCAGCATACATTAGGTTTCAAATTAAAATTTCTAAATAGGTTTTCTTGGCTTTTATATCTTCAGACTTGTCCACCTTGTTAACCAAGAAAGAAGAAATAAAAAGCAGACTTTTTTTTCCCCAACTCTATATAAGTAACATGATCAGCCATCCTCCAGATAGAAATCAGTGCGGACTGCCATTACAGCCGTATTGCAAGGCAATTCACAGCTACCTCTGAAATTGGCTCTGGAGACTGGTGCTGAAAGCCCAGCTCTCAGTCAGAGAGACAAAAGTATAAATGACAACAACGGATCCAAGCACACTCATCAACTGACCTCTCCCAGCAGCTTCAATTTCAACAGCTGATTTAGTAAATCAGTTTTTCAAAAGCAGCCATGCTCATGAAAAGATCTTTAGCCAAATCTATGCCTAAATACACAATGAAAGCTAAGTAACAATCCGCTGAACAGATTTTGTTAAGATAAGCTTCACTGCTGGAGAAAAGTACTACTCAGTTTATTTAAAACATTATTTTCAGTTCTTTTGAAGGTATTTATTTTGCATTTAATTCTGTACCTCTAACTTTTCAATGTGGTTTCTGCAGATAATTTTAAAGCTTCATCATAAGCTGACACTTTTCAAGAGAGGTCTTCTGTTCTTGGATAGAGGATTCCCATATGCCAAGGCCAGAAATCAATTAACTCATTCACCCTTATGCTGGCCAAGCCACTATTGTGCTTTAGGAACATCAAGCTCTTTTCTGTCAAGTGTGCAGAATTTCTGTGGTCTCATTTCTGACAACTACGTGCTCCAAAACCTTTGGCACAACACCCCAGCCACAGAACTGTCAGCTTCTCAAAAATCACACATCAGCCCACCATGCCAAAGCACAGAGCTTGACTGCTGCTTTGTAGGTTCCCCCCTGTCCCCACCTTCAAAATTAGTAAATTCTAATTCTGCTCACTAGCATATAGTGTTATTTTTCCTTAAAGAAAAAAGAAAGCAAAAAAGTACTCCCTGAAACTGTCAGACTTGCAAGGAAGTACGGAAACACTGTTGCCAGGACTTGGGGATTGTACATAACAGTATGATACTTCTGTTTTCTTCTCTCATCAGTAATTTTGCTTGAATAATAACCGTATACAGAGTCACTCAAGTGTTCGAACTCAGACTATTTCAAATATTCTGCATGCTTTTTGACAGTATGAAGGAATTAAAGATGACCTAGAATCTCCTTGAAAAAAGGCACAGGCAGCACTCAGACTGTATTCAGAGTATTTGACTCTTGTACAGATACTGCATTTAACACAC
>JAVKLA010000074.1:10088327-10100973 GCA_034782735.1 Sagittarius serpentarius | reverse complement strand
TAGGATACTAAACATGTGGTGCTAGAGTCATTTGATCTCATGTACTCATCAATCTGGGTGTCTTGAAGAATCCTACAAACCCCGTAGGAATGTGTGAAGAGTCAGCCTGTAGGTGGTTGTACAACTGTGCACAAAAGCCTAGTACTTAACCAGTAGATTATGAACCTGAAGGTCTGAATGTCATACTGTATCTGCTGTAGGTTGTGATCCAGACCTTGCTAGACCTTCACCTGGCCTGCTTCAGCAGGTGACAAAGCTGTGAGACTGGCCTGAGGAGGTGAGGGACAGAGGCTAAGGACCTTTGCTCTTTACTCTAGAAAAAGCTTTGAAACTTGAGGAAGCCTTCATGGATACTCTCTAAGACTTGATTAGTGTCTTGACAGAACCTGTCCTCCATGCCATCTGCCTGGCTGCCAGAAGCAGCTTACCCTCCTCCCTGCTGTGGGACTGCTTGGATTCATGGCAGGCTGACGGTACTGTGAGTAACAGGCGCTGTGACAGAAAGGCTTGTTTCTGTGCAGAGCTTTGTGAGCAGTAGGTAACTGCTGGGACTTGGACTGTGCTGATCTCTGATAGTGCAGATAGGCATAAAACAGTGGATGGGCAGCTACGTGGTACACTAAAGGTGAAGCTGATGCACGAGTCCCTGGCACTGAAGTCAGACTCTTTGTTACATGAAACAATACTAGTCAGTATTTCAAATGCTTGTGGGTGTGATAACTAGACCGACAGGTAGAAATGCAGATGGCTGCAAATCTCCTTTCCTGCTAGGCTTTGCAGGACATACTGCTCTTTCTATGGTAAAAGCAGACTAGAACAGATGATGCAGTCTTGCTTCCCCAACTGCAAAAAATGCCCCAAGTCCCATGGAGGAAAGCCAGCGCCAATTAACGTGACAAGGAGGTACTCTGCTGAAAGGATCACAGCCTAAGACTACTTAGATTGCTAGGCCATCTGCTGTGACACTTCAAAGCCTGCCTCTTTAAAGCAATAGTGTAGACTTCAGCAAAGTGATCCTGCCTACTGTTAAACGAAGGTACGTAAGCATTGTTCCTTGCGCAGTTAGCTAGAGGCTCCACCCATGAAGAAGGACAAATAGATAGCTTCTGACTTGCTCTTCAACTACTAAAAACTAGCCATGTAGCAGGGCACGATGCCAGCTGTGACTGCCAGGGGTGTTCTGCCATTGCAGATGAGGCAGTATAGCACAGTAGTACTTTCAATGTACATATTCTGTCCTTTCTCTCCCACTACAAGTAGCAGCCCTCCTGCTTCTAACAAGGGTTGCTCTAGAAGCTTTACTTGATCTAGATCTGGGATGTTCATCCAAGGCTGAGATCAGGTAAAACTATTACAGCCTTTATTTTAAGACCTGAGACATTCCACAGGACCCATGACTGCAAGAACACACTCAAGTGGATTGCAGTGGATTCCAGCCTTCACGAACCTCTGCCCTGCTTAAAAACTGCAAGACATGCTAGTGTGATATTGTTATCTCCCAAGAGAACTGGTGAGGGAAGTCGCTAACTTCATGCAAGTGGCTGCTAGCTCCATCTTTGGTCCTTCTTCCAGTTCCTCTGACACCTTGATGTAGAGTTCTCATATTTTAAGCAGATTCCGTTATATTCTTTGAGCTCTCTTTTGGAAGGGTTTTGTTACAAGCTTTTGAGATCTCCTGTGCAACTAGGCTTAATCTGTTTCGCAAGTTAGTTAATTTCCATACTGGAAGCTTAGAAGTTGACTGGCTGCAGTTCTGGCACAGCTTGCCTTATACTAATGCTTATTGCACATGGGCAGTGAAGAGCTGTCTTTTCCTTTTTGGAAACAGGAACAGATTTGTCTACAGCTACTGTGGTGTCCCAGGCTTTGCTTTGCTCTTTGCTCAGCCAAATTTTGCTGTCTAGCTGAACTGCAGATTTTCTGAAGCCGTCTCCTGTTGCTAATCTTATCCTGTCTTCTACTTACTCTGTTTGTGTAACTCCGACTCCTTATTTGCTGAGTTATTGTAGCATTGCTTCTTCCTGTTGTGCACGCTTCTGCTATGTTGAGTCTGAGCCACATGCTTGTGTTGTCAAAGCTGTCTACCTCCTGTATGAGCTGGCAAGCTGTGCCATGCTTATCCTGCTCTTCTGCCCTCTTGAGAGAGCATTTGGGTGCCTACCTTCCAGTTCTTTCTCACTTGCCAGTTAAATCTGAAATCTCTCATCTATTGGCAACCACTTCTGAGTGTTAGCTGGGAGAATGCATCTAATGTCTACTGAGACAGACAGTAGATCACTCCTTTCTGAAAATGTCTAGGCTAAAGCGTTATTCTTGCTACTTCATAAGGTGGTACTCAAGGTGTAGAGCAATACTACCACAGTTCTGCAGGACTGCAACAGGCAGAGGACTGTCTGTAAAATGCCAGTACTCCCATGATGGGTTTGTGACAAAGACTGGTGGGAACTTAGCCATGGTCTTAGCCACTGGCAAATGCAGACCTGCATAAGTGGTGTTAGGTTGAAGCTGTCACCTGTAATTCTAAACCCTTGAACAAAGGAGGACTTCTTTTGAAGACGGGGACTACCCTTGTCTGGCTGGAACATAAACTCCAGTTGCGTAAGGAATACTGATGGACAAAGAGGATTTTGCCCAAACAGGATTGCTTTGCTAAGATTATACATTTCATTTAGCCACTTAAAGACTGTGTGAAGCTGGGGCTAAGCAGTAATTCTACAACTAAAACACTTCTAGTTAATGTGCTGCTTAGCTGTAGTGATGTTTCTCTGTCTAGCAACCAGAGGAACCTTTGCCCTTACAAGGGAAATGCTCTGTGGATAAATCTATTCTTGTGCTACTAGTTAAACAAAAGTCCTCTCTTTGAAAAGAAGAGCCATGGATCTTTGGGACTTTCTAATGCTGTTGTCAGATGTTCCTACACATTGTACAACTTGTCACATGCTGTCAGGTCCCTCTGCTACAAAACCAGAGCAGAGAACACGTGAAGTTGCTGTGATATTTATGCAAAGTGGAGTAATTGCTAGCTGTATGGAGTAGTTGGTCTATATCAAAATGTGAGACTTGAAGATGTGGGAATATACCAAGTGGCTATAAAGTGTTTTTTTTCCTCTGCTGCTGAGTCAGTTTCAAGGAATTACAGAATTCCCAAACCCTTGTGCCACTCTTCCTAAAATAGCCACTTGCTTGTTCTTTTAGCCTCTGTCTTCCTAGGTGCTGGATGATACTCTTGGAGTTGGGAGGATGGGAACGAGGACCTCTCCAAGCAAAGCACAGTGTTATCATTGGCCTTAGGACTCCAAAAGGGAGGTGTATAGAGACACTGCTGCTGGAGTGTATGGTCTGTGATTGTCCTGTAGTGCTGTGACGGCAGTTGAGTCTCTGACTGCTGTTAACATGTGTGGAAGTTAATGGACTGGGTGGGAAGCCTCTGATACAAGTTTGCCCTCCTTCCTCTGCCATAGGAGTCTCCAGAGAAGGCTGACTGCATTCCAGTCAGCTGAATGGCTGCCACTTTGATTGAAGCCTGTCTTATATGTAAGTAGGTTTCTCGATTTGCCTGGCTGTGTTGTTTTCAGAGCCTAAGTTGGTTCAGTCTCACCAGGAACTGTTCGTTCAGCAATACTTCCACTTCCTCATGAATAGAAACCAGGTTGCGCCACACTGAGGGGAAGTATGGTGGTAATGTGCTTTCTCTTCAGCTTGTGGAGCAGTAGAACAACCTCATGCTCAAAGCCTAGACCTTAGGGGATTGCCCAGGTGTCCTGGAAAAAGGTGATCCTTAGAGCTGCTGAAATAAATAGCCTTTGTAATACATCAGTGAAGCTTGTCAGTGACATCTTTGAGAATACTGTGCTTTATAGAGAATCTGTTCACAATAAAAACTGGCTTTTTTTTCCTCTCCAATACAGGATCTCAGTCTACCGAATGGCACACCTGTGGATACTTCCAGCCCAGCCTCCTCCTCATCTCTCCTGAACAGACTGCAGCTGGATGATGACCTGGACGGGGAAACTAGAGACCTCTTTGTTACTGTTGATGACCCCAAAAAACACGTATGCACAATGGAGACATATATCACATACAGGGTTACAACAAAGGTACAAAGCAACATTCTCTGCTCCTAGTACTTTTTCTATGGGGAGTTTTTTTTTTTTAGGTTACGTTCTGCATGTCTATGCCTTGCCTTGTATTTCCTTATCTTAAGGACAAGAACTTAGTGTCTTTCAGTACCTTGTGAATGTGTTGAAGGTGTGACTTCTCTTAGCAGAACTGTTACTACTTCAGTGTATGAAAATATGCAAAATGTTTAATATGTCAGCTTAGATTTTTGCCTCTGACTCTTAAATAGAAGTGTTGGTAAGCTTGCAAGGCCATTTTCTTTCATTAACTTGAACATTTGTTCATATTAAGTAATCTGACACCCATTTGGTTTGAGTTACCTCCCCTGAAGGGGAATGTGCCTTGTTGTTGATTTGCTGTTGATCATCTCCCATTTTGTGTCTGTCCTTTTCTGAAATGCTTTAAGCTTTTTGCTTAAGTGTCTGCCACGCTTCCACTATCAGCCAGTTACCTAAATCACAGTCTTGATCCTTAGCTGTGAACTAGCTTCCAGGCAGTTGTTGTTACAGAAGGCTGTACAGCTGCTGCTAAAATTAAGTAGTCTGAGAATGCTGCTGCCTACCAAAAGAAATATGCTAGAGAATTTTTCAGCATGTGTTGTAGTTCAGTCATTAATGCAATCTAATTACACCAATAGCAAAAGGGATCTGAAAAGTCTACTGCACTCAGCTGGAATGTTGATTTCTGTTAACTAGCTCATTATCATTAGCATCAGCTCCTAGGTGATGCTGACATCCATTTTAGGCACTTGTAGTTACCTAAGGCAAAAAGTGTTCACTAACCTCACTAGGAATATACTTGCTGCACTTGTCCAAAAAGATTAACATTCCTTTGGCCTACTTAGATGGAACTATATACTGGAGAGAATATTTTCCTTTGAGATAAGGAAGTCTTTACAGGCCACAGATAATTTTTTTTTTTCCTAGAATGTCTACTCCAGAGTTCTACTTTCAGGCTGCACAAGAGGAATCGTGGCTTTTCTGAAACAGTAGCTACCTCTTACTGCACACTTAACATAGGACTGTTGTTCTTTGTTGCTGTAAGTGTCTTAATCTTGCAAGAAATGCTATGTCTTAACTATTAGAAAATGCTGAGAAGTACTGCGGGAAACTTTTCTACTTGAAGCAACTTAGTCTTCAGCTGTTATGTGATCAGAAGGAATAGGAGGCGCAAAATGAGATGCAACTTCCCACACACAAATGGCTAAAACTGGCTAAAGTTATTTCTCCCTTAAATTAAGACCTGATTATTCTGTGAAGATAAAATATCTCTATGCAGTGGCACCCTAATAATGTTCCTCTGCTTGGAAACCTGTGTTCATACAAGGCTTCCCTTCTTAAAGCAGAACTCTGGACAGCGGGTCAGGTATTTACCATATTTAGATCAGATGTATTACCCAACAGTGTCTTGTTTTGAATAAAAAAACCCCCTTCATTCTGTACTTCTGATTTTGCATATCTACCTACCTGTCTGTTAACAACTCTTTTATTTGGGATCTCGCTGTAGCACATAAATCTGCTGTATTATAGCATTACAATACAATACTATTACGAAACAGTGCATGATTTATTCTTATCAATCACCATGAAAGCCTTATGTCTTCAGGTTTATTATTCTTGTAAAACTCTGGTTAACCTCTGGGGTCAGCACCTCTAGCACTATCTACCATTGTTTAAAAAAAGACTGTTTGGAAGTCTACCAGTATTAATAGTCTGAGTCATTCTTGCCATACAAACAAGGCTTCTTTGATGCCAAGCTAATTGCCCAATCAGCCATTGTAGCTGAAAGCAGTAATTAAACATGGCAAAAAAGCTGCACAGGAATAATCCCTAGACAGTGGTGAGGATGAGCATTGATGTTTGCACCTCCAGGCTGTAGGTCAAAGTTCTACAGCTAGACCTTGCTCCTGTCATCAGCGTCAGGCCGTACCTTCCCATCACCTCCCTTGCAGCCTTGCATGAGAGGGGTTTGAGACCTGTAAAGGACTGAAAGGGTCTTGGTGATGGCTCTGGATGAGGAGGCAGGGGTGGCTGCTTTTTTTCTTTCTCCACTGAAGAATGCTACTGGAACATCAAACATTTGGATAAACATAGGTCCTAGGATGAGTTATGCTGAAGACTTCCTTGCTGTGAAAAGCAGCACCAGTAAGTGGAAGAGGGGAATGTAATTGCTAGTGTTGTAATATGCACTTGTGGTTGTGACTGGATGGCAGTGTAGGGAAGAGTGTAATCTGACCATAGTCTTGGTTTTGTGTTGTGTGTTTTTTTCTTTCTTTAGAAAGGTCCTTCATCGTAACAGCAAAAAAGAGAAGTCTTGCAGTATGCCCCAGACTTCTCATCTACCGGTACCTTTGTCAGGAGATGGTGGTGGCTGAGCAAGGGTCCAAAACATCTGGTCGAAAATAATGGCTTGCAGGGAAGCTGAGAAGAAAGCTTAGAGTTTACTTGATCCTGCTTGTGTCCCTGCTTTCACATCTTCCTAGTAAGAGCCAGGTAGCGTTCCCCAGCCTGTCTTCTGGATGAACATGTTTGAAGAATGTAATGGGAATCCCCAAAAGAATGGGGACAGTGATTCACACCTGGCTGTCTTCACTTTTTCAGTCCCTGTTTTCTTCTTGCTAACAGCCATTTTCTGATATGGGGAGGCTAGTGAAACCAAAAACGTGGGTAAAACTTGTGCTGGAACTTAATTGGTCTTGGATGTGATGATTGAAGTGTCTTAGGTGTTCTTGATACATTTTTGTGCTCTTCAGATAGACTGATGTGTACTCTAGAGGGATTACATCAAGCAGATCTTTCTGAGGAGGGAGGGGGAAAATAAAGCTTACCCTTATGTTACGTAGTCATCTCTCCAGAGGCAAATGTAAGTAAGTGTATTTCTAACTTCACTTTTGTTGTACTTTCTAGGACGGCAAGGCCTTCTTCTGTGCCTTTTCCCATAGCAGTCTAAGCAGCTGTGTGCCTTTCCTCAGTCACGCGGTTGCTTTGCAGGCTTGAAGGGAGAGGCTTTCAAAGCAGTCAATACTGAAGTGGAGGTTGTCTTTTCTTTTTCCTGTGCTTTTTCCTCCTGCTTCCAGTGCATGCATTGGGTAGATTAGCTGAGCACATGAAACAACACTTACACCTGCTCCTCTCTACAGATCAAGTTATCTCTTTTTCAAACAGGCTAAACTATTTGAGGCAAATGAAACTGTGAACTGCTAAGAACACCAGCCTTGCTCCCTTCGTCCCTCTGCCATTCTCCTGTTTTTCTAGTTGAAGATTTTTGCCCCAAACTTAAATACTAACATTGTGGGAATCCACAATCAGGTGTAGCGAGTAAGGGATGAGAACTAGGGTGCAAAAGTACTTTCACGTAGTCATCACAGGCTAGCCTTAGGTTTGGCTGCCAACTCCTTTCAAGAAAGACAAGAATCTTACACAAGACTGAGACTTGGTGATTGCCTTAATGTTGCCTCACATCAAAACTATTCCAACAACAGAGGCAGAAGTGTCTGTAACCCTGCCCGCTTTCCAGCAAGTAAAACTGAGCCTGCAATATTGCTGTGCTCACTTACTGGCACTGTGCTGGAGTGTTCAATAAATCCCTGTAAATGTGTTGTCCATTGTTTTGGGGAGGTTGAGATCTGCCACGTAAGTTTCTCAGCTTCCTTTTGGAGAGACATGTGTCCTTGCAAGATGAGATTTATGGATGCTACTAAGAAAGCAGGAGGAAGTAAACTGTGTCAAAAACACATACATTTCACTTGCTGTCCCTGGACAGTGGAAAGACCCTCTTCCCTTTTGCGTGCAGTCTGGAAAAAATAACTTGTGCTAAGCTAATGAACAGTTTGATCTGAAATCCAAATTCTTTCAGCGTTAGTGAGGTGTCATTAAAACCTTGAAGGGCCCTTATGTTCTGTCCAAATAGTCTTTGAAAATCTTATTTGCTGTCTAGATTTGACAGCCTGTGCAGCAAACACTGAAATGCTCACGACTAGGATGTATTTTCATGTCCCTCCCTCTGAGGAACAAGACCTGCTATGTGGAAAACTCTTGCAAATCTGCTTGTGATGTAAAGGCAGCAGGAGCAGTTTGCTAGAGATGAACATTAACTAATGTAAAGTTTGTGCACTGAGACTTATCCTGCTTTCCTACTTCTAGACTAAATAGTACCTGTACTGTTTTCCTTAACTGTTAGCAGAATACTGGGTAATAAGGTTCTCAGTGCTAACAGATGGCAGACTTCGCAGTCATCCTCATGCTGCGGGATAAGACACTGTAGTGTGTATACATCATGATTACTCCTATTCGCTCACTGTCTGATGTCTTTAAAGAGGCCTTTGCCCAGTGACCGCCAGTTCAGAAAAGCTCTCCCTACTACTAAATCATTACTTTTTTTTTAATTCCAGGTCATCTCCTGCAGGGCTGAGCTATAGCTGCCCTATTAACAGAACAAAGCAGCCAGCACCGCTGGCTGATGAGGGCTGTCTACATTTGTGTGAATTATCTTGTTCTAGCATAATGCCATTCAGACTCTTACTTAAAACATGTGAAAATGGTTCATATGAAGTCTCAGAAGTTTCATTTATAGTGTCGCACTCTAACATGTTAAATAAGATGGTGTTACTCTGAGTTTTAGCTGAGTAAAGCATAAATTTGCAGTGGATGTCTAGCTCTTGGTAGTCCCTCATCTACAAACACACATCTGCTGCATTGGTGAGCATTCATTATGTTAAGCCACGAACTAACATGTATATCTCTTACTACAGCTAGTGGGTCAAAGGAGTGAGGAGGTGAGCCTGATTATTTCTTTTCTGTGTCTCTATGCCTTCCTTTTCTAGAAACCAAACCTTTTTGTAGGTAATACTGCATTAGTGTGCTGTTTATAGTATACTAGAGCCACTGTTCTGTTAATAGTGTGTTAAGGCTGCTGGCTTCCCCCTAGAAGGAGATTTCTGGCATAGAACTTATACAGGATCCCCAGTGGGGATTGGTGAAGAGGTAGATTGCATTTGAAGGCTGCTACTTGGCTCTTTCCAAATAGGTGGCAGTTGCTCTCAGTCTGGAAGTAAACACAAAATCTCTGCTGGAATTTAGCAGGCGGTTGTAGTGACTGGGAGTGGCAAAGCAACCGAGTGCTGGACTCAGTGCCATTTCAAAGCTAGGAGAGCTGGTGCGTTCCCCAGAATGCAGTGGTTTTGTTGTCTGGTTGTAGACGTGTAGCATGCTGGTGCTGCATCATCACCTTCATTGCAAGATGGTCTTGATGCTGCAAGTAACCAAGTATAGTTCTTTAGGCTTCTTTGTGAGCTGTGCTTCTCGGTGGGACATGGTAAGGGCCATCTACCTTTCAGTCAGGGCTATCACAAGCTCTTTAGCAGAGACTCCTGGTTGGTACACCATTTCATTAGTGCTTTTAGGCTGTTGCAGTATGTGCTGTGCAAGCAGTCCCAGGCAGTCAGCCTTCCAGGCTATGGACTGTTCGAGGACTGATGTTGCTTCTCTGCGTATCTGCCTTCTGTCTCAAACTTGTAATGGCAAGTTTAACTCTGTGCCCTAAAGAATGAAAACGTTAAAGATTTAACTTAATGTACTGGTATCTCTAATGTATCTCTAATCAGGCATACACAAACTTAATGTAAACAAACTTGTTTCTTCCTCTCAGCAGTCAACAAAACAGTCCTTTGACAAACCTAGCAATGGCTTATGTTCTAATCTTTCAGCCTCGAAGGAGTGCAAGAAGCCTGTCACTTCTGAAACATGGGGCAGTGGTGAAACATTTTTTCACCCACAGTTAATGCATGTCATAGAATAAACAAGTCATTAAATATCTTTGCTTTTAATTCTTGATGGCTAGAACAGTGTCGTCCTTGGAATGAAGATTTCACACAGTCTTCCTGGAAACTTTCAACTGCCAAGAGATTAACATGGTGCACAGTACTCTCCTCTTCACAGACTCCTCCCATAAAGTTTATCTGAGCAGAGCATGTAACAAAGCGTGGATAGATCTTAAGGACACTTCAGCTCCAAGTAATCATTTGTCTTATTGCTGGCTTTCCCACTGCTTGAATGGCCAGAGGATCTTTCTCTCATGCTGGCTGGAAACATGATTTTGGGGATGGAGTACCTGTGCAAGGCTTGTCAGGCCTCACCCTTGCCAGTGAAGGCTGTACTGCATTTGCTGCTAAGCTCTGAAGTGAGAGGTTTCAGTGCACACTAAGCATATCCTGTTCTTCTTTTCCAGACCACACGAGCAGAGTTTGATTTGCCAGAGTATTCTGTCCGCCGGCGGTACCAAGACTTTGACTGGTTGAGAAACAAGCTGGAAGAGTCTCAGCCAACACATCTCATTCCCGTAGGTAGTAAGCAAGAATCTGCTGTTAAGGACAGTTCTGTATCTGTCTTCCAAGGGGGATATTTTAATGATATGTCTCTGGGTTTAAATACAGTACTTTTCTAGCATTTAGATTTAAGTGTGGTACTTCATTCTCTTCTAGTGGAGTGGGAAGAGCTTCCCATTCTTGACTGATTATGAAGCTTAGACTTTTCTTGGGTGGCACACCTGAGAGGTGAGCTGTGGCAGTCTCTTGTAGGGCCATATGCGTGATGACTACATTTGTTATGGCATAAATGGAATACGCTTCCTCTGTTTGTTCAGTTATTACATCCAGATTTTCAAGTGTCTGAGGCTTATGAAGCCACACAGGTACTTCAAGTCCTAGTCTCAGTCAGTTTAAGATGGCCTTTTCAGCTGGTTTTAAGGAGAGTATTTCAAAACTATTTGTGCTAACATTTAGTAGCACAGACTTGCAAATCTTAGCCTCTGGCTTGGTAGCTATTGCATGTCTTCAGTAAGCAGAAATGTAGCTCATGAGATTAGCTAAACTACTGCATGCCTTCTTGTCACTGAGGCTGGCAGTCTGACCAGCTTATGTGATACGAAGAGGTTGATACTGATCTTCAGCAGTCTGTTGTTCATGCTGTAGAAGATGTGAAAAGGTAGGAAGCCTGTGAGATCACCACCGTCAGCTGTTTTGAACAAAGAAATTCAGAAAGGCCTGTAAGGTACCTTAGCTTGCCCCTATGAGATGAGGGGGAAGTTTCTCTGCTCTCCCTGCCTCAGCAAGGACTAAGGTATGTGAGAAGTATTCAGTTAGGCTGTTCCACGGTAGAGAGTTATTTAAGTCCTTAATTACTCTGGGACTTGCCTCTAAGTGGAATAATAGCTCAGTCTCTCAAAGATAAGAAATACTTCACAAAATCATGTGACACCACTAACTGGCAGCAAATATGTTTACTGAGGGGTAGGGAGAGGAGAAAAGAGTGAGCAAGCTTGCTGGGGTAAGGTGGAGACATGAGATTAATGTGTTAGCTGCCCAGACCCTCTCTTCTGCCCTTCCTGTTCTCTGAAGAGCTGGAAGTATTGGTGTTAAGCTTATGCGGATTCCTGAGTGTACTAACCGGCTGCCAGTCCTGCCTGAAGGCTGCAAGGCAATAAATAATAGTCTAGTAGCAGAAGGTGAGTCACAGCCAGGGAATCAAGCTGCTTTGCTGTGACCTGGAATTCGTTGCACACAGAACGGCAAATTTGGCACAAGTGGCTCTAATGCCGGACATGAAACCAGCTGCAGAACAAGGCAATCTCTTAAGTGCCTGTCTTCTAGAAAATCTTTTATCTGTCTACGCACAACTTAGCAGTTACGGAATTTCCTGTTAATTTCCTCCATGCAGTGGTACGGCAGGGAGATTGCTGAATGCTTTATGTATTTGTTGCCTGGAGGTAGATGGGGAATAGAAGCTAAAGGCATTTTCAGGTGCACTGTAACTCAAGTGTATTCTGAAAGGGTGTTTCAAGCCAATCTAAGAGTATCTGTATTTGTAACTGGAGACAATGCAATCCCTGGAGGCCTTCTGTCTAACAAAATACCAAAAGGGGGTTGTCTTCCTAATCTTGGTATAGTGACTCTGCCGAAAATCTTCCTGTAACAAATTACGTGTTTTCTCAGTGCAGCGAGTCATGATAGCTAACACTTGGGAGCCCAAACAAAACTGAATATAAGTTACTGATTTTTACCTTTTTTTTTTTAAATTGAGATTTACTCTAATCTCTTCTTTCAAAGAACAGTAAAAATTCTCTCAGATCTGTTGCTAGACTAGAAAGATAAGCCTTACATGGCCAAGGATCTTGTCTTTGGATGGTCATGTTTGGATCCTTGACGCCATTTATGACGTAGTGAACTCTGCTTGCATGTTGCAGCAGGGAAAAGTAGACTTAAGCTGGAAGACTATAAGGTAGATAAGTAACATGCAGTTAAAGCAGGATATCAGTTGCTAGCTGTGTGTTCTGACTACTTGGCATGGACCTCCAAAGGCCTAAAATGTAAAGGACTCTACTGCTATAGCTAAAACCAGGTTAAATGGCAGAAGTCTCTATAATAGAGGTGCACCCTTCTGTGGGTCTAAAATGCTCAAACTTTAGTGATTATTCAGTGCCAGTTTGCATGTGTTTGGTTGAACTAGGGTTCTTTAAACTAGTCTTCCAGCTT
>JAVKLA010000074.1:9928642-9940299 GCA_034782735.1 Sagittarius serpentarius | reverse complement strand
ACAGACTACAGTACTTCAACAATTATGTACAGTTGCATATTGTTACTCCAACTACACAGGCACAGCAAAAAAGATTTAAAGAGCAATCATTATTTCAGAAATAGGGAACCTCTGTAACTCTTCTTTACAATACTTGAATAGCATATTCACACAAAGAGCATTTGTTTGTGAACTAAAGAGCTTGATCCAAAGCCCAATGGAGGCTCTTCCAATGCATTCAGTGAGCTTTGGATTAAGTCCTTCCTGAGGAACAGATGCAGGGTTTTATTCACTACTACTAGAACAATAAAAATGACAAGACAAAGAATAAAGTTGTCTACAGAGAATAAAGCAGTGTTGTCCTGCAGCAGCTTAAATACTCTATAGTTAAAAGAAAGTCCTGTAGAGTTAGTAAAATTGTTTATGTAGCTCATTCACAAAATATACAATTCAGAAATGTTTAAATATCTACATAAAACCAGCCAAACAGTGTATTTCACTGAGTATTCAACTTCTCTGTATTTGCAAGGACTGAGACATAAATGTAACTGCAAATTCCAGTTGTGCAAACAAAGATAACACAGAAATAGTTTGTTACCATTAATCATCAAAACTGCGATGGAAGAGAGAGCTGGAAAATTTTTATGCCATGGGTCTTGGATGGATCTGAAGTATTTACTGAGACCTCGACTAGAGACAGGCTTTCCTTTAGTAAGTTTATCTCCTTCAACATAATGATTTCTTATCTGGCTGGTAGATGTTATCAAAATGTAAGCAATAATGAGTGTTGAGGAGCAGAGACATTTGCCCCTGCAGGAAAAACTGGGGCCAGAGCCACCCCAGGAAAGAGTCCGGCAAGGGAGATAAGCAACTGTGGGAGACACCAGAGACCGGACTGAAGTAAAAGTGGCAGTAAATGAGAAGAATTAGCAGAAACTAAGCCGAGTGGGAACCTGGGTCTTGCAGCAGAGACAAAATATGAAGAGAAGCTGATCAGAGGCTTTCAAGAGGTCTGAGTAGGTCTTGCAAAGAGATCTAGTGGGAAAGAGGGATTGAAAGCAGCAGACAAAATGATCTGGTTTTTTTGAAACACCTGGATAGATTTATGTAGAGAGTAGAAACTGGGAAAGAAGCCTGGATTAGAAGAGGTTGCAGTCATAGCAAAAAAGATCCTTGTGATGAATATGTGGAGAGACTGGTGGATTTTGAAAAAGCTAAAGAACTCACAGAGTCTGGTGCAAGAGAGTGTGATGAGCAGAAAAAGACGTGACACAAAACCTTTTATACCAGGAAAGAAAGAAGGAAATCAAAAGCTGATAAATAATACCACACAAAACTATTGCTGTAACTATTAAAAATAATACCATTTAAATTTTGTTTGCTTGTATTTAAATGTTCCTAACTTTTTCAGCCCACAAGTAGCAGCCCCAGAAACAAGTCAGTACTCCTAAATCCTGTACATTTAATTACCAGGCAAAGCCAACACAGTGCTTACTCCAGTTCCAAACATTAACTAAATGCAGAAATGCACATTTTGTCATGCCATCTTTTCCTGGAGGGTTGCCACAGGTGTCCTCTGACAATTATGAAGAAGAGAAATCTTTCTGTCTTTGCTTTTACTCCTACATGGGGAATCCTATCAGCTTCCAGGGACTGAAATCGCTACTGCGTAGAAGAAGAGCAAGACCCTCTTGCCATACTCCTAATTTTTCCACCTTTATATTGCTACAGCCTTAATGAGCGGTCCTGCAAATTCTTGATAACTTTGAATTTTCTGAGGTTTGCATGTTGAAGTACAAACCTTCAGCAGTTAAGCTGCCTTCTCTACACATTTTACCTAGCCCTCCCTATATTCAAGGCTGGATGCTTGTTCCTTCCAGCACTACTGCAATGGTGTTAAATGCCTCCGACTGGGATGTGTCATTTGTTGCAGGGAGGATGGCAACACTGGAAATGATTGAGAAAACCAAGCCTAGCTGAAGGTCCTCAGAAAGTCAGAGACAAGTGGATAATATTCAAAGAAGAAATTCTTTGTCTCATGACAAAGAATGTTTTTTTTCCCCTCAAACAACAATCTCACAGTTCCCTAAAGATGTATCTGTTTCTTGAATTAGAAAGGGAACAGGCCCAGTGACCAACCCCGTGGCCAGCCTGAAGGACTGGCTGTCCCTGCAGTAAGCTGAAGTCTTAGCTTCACTGCATATTCCGATCATTAGAACTGAAATCAGGCAAAATGAAACTGTAATGAGATGATAAGACAAGCTGATTACAGGCCTGCTAATTAAAAATACACAGTATTCTGTATGGAAATCCAGCTCTGCACTACAAAACTGCTGTGCATTTTAATGTCTTAACTCACATACTGTCAGAGCGGGTAATCTTATTTATCTTTGGATATGAAGGTAGGTGGGCATGTTTTAAGCAGGCACCACAGCTTGACAATCTTGTTACTTTGCTTTGACAGTTACCATGCAGAGCCACAGAAATAAAATCACAATGCCAGAGGTCAAACATAATGTCTGTGATTGCTCTGAATGACCGACGATCCTCTGGCTTCTCTGACCATTGTTGCCTGCCTCGGTCATGATATAAAGACACACTTGAGAGCAATTAGCAGAGACCATAACTGGAAATGAGCTCTTAGCTGTGTGCTGTGACATGCAGTGCAATAACTCAGACTAATCCTCCTCTCCATTACCCAGCCCAGCTCCGCTGACTTCAGCACGAGGTGAGCTGTGGCCAGAACCAGGGATGGAGAGCATGACCTGGGAAAACCAGTGGTGAGAGCTGGCAGGAGCCAACTGGGGAAAGCGTCAGCTGCAGAAAGTAAACTCTTTTACTCCTTGAGTCTGGCTTGTACCTTGCCTTGGATTTTTACAGCATACATGTCTCTGAGTTTCAGCAGCACCGTTCCATGGCTGGTGGGGCAGCAAGATATGTCCTAAATGCCTGAAGAGTCAGGGAGGAGGGGTTATAAGGCCATGCAGTCTTACACTTCGAAATATGACCAGGGATTTTTGCTGTCTGGCCTCACAAGCTTCAGGTAGATGTACTGTGCAGAAAGAGCATCTCCCTTTTAAACTGCCCCAGAGTGCTGAAAATATCAAAGCCTCTGTCATTTTGAGTCATCGGTAAAGTCTTCAGCCACAATGCATTTAAGGCAGCAGGGCAAGGGAGAGCATGAGGGGAGGGGGTTGTATCCTGGATCTATTTGGATTTTTTTGTGTTGTTTTTAAGCAGCTGCCCAGTGAAGTTAATTAATCTTTCCAGAGATTCCTGTACTCACTTAGGTTCTTTGGTGATACAATCTTTCATAAACCCAATGAAAGAACAAATTACAGTTCTGTATCTCTGATAAAATATTCCAAAAAAATAGCAGCAAGACAAATTCTTTCAGCCTACTGCTGATCCTTTTATAGTCATAAATGTTTTGTTGAAATTAGGAGTTGTTCACCAAGATAATCTCCCAGCCTCCTGTAAAGCAGCATTGCAGAGAAGCCAAATAGTGTATACGTATGTCTTCTTCCTTGTTACCAGTCAGCAGTAATGATGGTGGAAAAATAAAGAAAAACAGCTGCAGTTTATGCTACTCCCACACACATACACGTTCTCTTTTTGAGCAAAAGCTGCAAGAAAGGCTCAGTAATAGAGTACATGGTATTCTGAATCTGCACTCCAAAAAGAGCTGCAGGCATAACAGGATGTGTTTTAAACGCAACAATGAAGAGGCAGCATTTTGCTATTTAGAAAAGAAGAAAGAAACATAAAGTTCAAGGTCATTCATAAACTTTTGCTTGTTCAACAACAGGTCCAGCTTGGCTAGTTCTGAGCACATTACATGGAGTGGCTCTTTGGGAGGATGGTATTTTTCTTTTCTTGTAAGGGATAGTATCACTTTGCTTCATGACCAGTATCAAGTGTAACATTTATTTACTGATCCGTATCCTGTCTTCACTGGTCATGAATGTCATTACCTATTAGATACAAGAGTTTTCTATGCTTTACTGAAACCTGTGCAATTACCATTGACTTGAACCATACAGTCAAGAGCACAGTCTGGACCTAGGGTAGCTTGTTGTTTCTTGTTAATGGTTTGTTAAAGTTGAAGGGAACTTTATAATGGTCCAGGTCCCAGCTTGGAGTAAGTGGGCTGTTGAAAATAACAGAGATGCAGATTTCTATTTCCTGATTTCTATTGAGAATCTACTTTCTCTTGGTGTCAAAAAAAAATTGCAACTAGGTCTGCATAGATTCTTTTCAGAGTTAATCTGAAATTTATGGTTTTCTTATATGAAAATAACGTTGCCCGTTTGACTGTTTAGCAATAGAAAGGACAATTGGTTTGGGTTTGTCTCTCTCAGCAAATGCAAGCTCAGAAGAGTTTATATTCAGCTGATCCATATAGTCTTTGGCTCAAACACCAGGCTTCTCCCTTCTACAAATTGTTAGCAAGTTATTAAATAAAGTTTCAGCCCTTCATCATTTGCTATAACTAAACTAATTTTCTTTCATGCTGGTAAGGATACTCTCACGGACTTTATTGACTTTCCTGTGCTAGCATTTTGCTGATTCTGCTCACACTGCGTCAGTGGCAGCACTGAGTCAGCCTCCCTCTTACAAAGTTCTGCCATTAAATCTCCTCCTTCAGCGGGGCGTCATTATTAAAAAAATTAAACCTCTTTTTTAAAACCAAGGAGAAAACAATGCTAAGTCAGGTTTTGTTCTGCTTGGTGTTACACTCCCAAGCATTGGAAGTACTGTGTTATTAAAACAAATTGCATTCCAGTCATTGAACCTTTTTTTCCCTCTTCCTTATGTATGATCTTAACTTAAGCCAGAGAAAGTTAGGGACTGATTAAAGTCTTGCTCAGAGCTTTCCCAGCAGTGCTACAGGTCCTGCTTGTGATATATGAGCTGCCACAAAGCAATACTACAGTGAGCAGAGCACTGATAGCAACCGGTGCAAAATGTCTGGAAATGCCTGTGCAAGTCCATGCTCCAGCTGCAATCAGATGATTTAAATATCTGATTTAACCATAACATGAAAGCTTCATTTTGATGGCTTTGCATTATCAATTTGAACCTTACTCTTATTGTTTGTGTTGTAAATTATTTGCCTAAAGAAAGGTGGATTCTCACTGACTGATACCCCCGAGGACATGTTGATTTGCTGCTTTATATAGATTTAACCTTGAATTTGGTCATTGTTTTTGATAGCCAGGAGTATGAAATTCTGTGCTATATTGTCCATTGTAAATTTTTAACCACTTTTAGTCAGATTAATATTTGTTGTTTATTTGCAGATCTATTTTGTTTTGTTTTGTTTTTTAAACATCAGATTGATCCAACCCCTTTGGGATTTTATTAGCACTTAAATAAAAACTGTGGGAAACCTGGATTTTGAGAAAATTATTAATGTTTTTTTAAATATTAAATGCAACTAGTAAATATGAGAAGAAAACCCTAAGAAAAGGTTTTCAAAACATGTTTTGCATTTACATGTTCCTCATTAAAAAAGACATTTTTGCAGGTGTTGAATTTAGCTGATTATTCACCATGGCCTTTAAGACTTTAAAGTTAGCTGATCTGAGCTTCGCATACTGGTTTTTACTCATAGACCAGAGGAAGATACAAACTTGCAGCATTTTTATCTTTAAATGCTTCTCTGAATGAAAGAATTAGTTATTGGGCTAAATTTGACTAACTGTAATTTAAGAAAAAATTCCTCTGCTTTTATAGCAGAAGTCTGAAATCTGCTTCATCAGTTTCATCTGAACCAGTTTTACTATTTTAATTTAAATTAAAGAAATATAAAAGACTAAAGTAAATTTAGACATTAATATGCGCTATGTATATCCAAGTTTGCACCTTTATTTAATAATCCAATTTATGATAAAAAATTATTGGAGAGGCCTTTAGTTGTTAACATGGTTGTTTTTGCCTTTAGATACACGTTCTTCAAGCTCAGCAGTGTCAGCAGCCCAGAAGATGAATGTCTTGGCCCTGCAGGAACTCACTTGCCCATTCACTCCCTTTCCATTCCCAACACTCTACTGGTGAATTCATTTGCTGCAGTTAAAAACACATGGCTGCATACGATCACACCGAGAAAGACAAAGAAAAGGGAATATCCCCCTCACACCTTTCCCAGCAAAATGCCACCCAACCACACCAGGTTACCAGGTGAGGGCAACACTTCTCAGACACTTGCCCTCCTCATGCTGACGAGCTGCTTGTGCTCAGGTTTCCAGCAGATGAAAGGAGGTGGGGTAGCGGTAACCGCAGAGGGGCCTGAGAAGAAGAGAAAGTGCAAGGGAAGACCTGTGGGGGATTGACTGATGGTGAGGAAGGACTGAGCATCGGTTTGACACCATCTCGCAGTGAGCTGCCAGGATTATTTCACAAGACCTCCCAAGAGACGCAATTTATTGAAGGCCCTCCTAATCCCAGCTGTTGCACCAGGCTTTCAGATATTTAGGAGGAGACCCTGTGGTAGTCAAGCAAATGCAGTTTATACCAGCGGGGTCTGCTGTGCAAACTACTCACACCATAACCACCTCCTCGCAGCTGAAGGTGTGGCCCATCCCACCAAGCACAGGGTGCCATCAAGCATTATGTTTGAGCGCAGCACGGATCCCTGTGCTTCCCACAAGGACGCGGTGGGAGAAGACTTACCTCTGCACCCTCCTCGACTTCAGGACTTTCACAGGAGCATGGTCCCAGCAGGTCCTTCGGCAGCATATCCGATCCTTCCGTGCCTACAAAACCAAAGACATTTTATTGCCCATGGGAGAATATGCACGGCTGAGAGGTTGCTTTGCTTTCCTTAGATCCGTTTCTACCAGCCACGCTCTGTCGCCAGCCCAGTATTTCGTCAGCGTCGTTAAAGAAAGCAGAAAGGGTACAAAAACAATGACTGAAAAATATCTTTGCCAGCTGGAGACAGTTCTGCATGCTGTGGAGAGGCAGCCACCACTGGGAGAAAACACAGCGGGTGCTTGGGGGGTTGACGCAGCACGCCGTGGCTCAGGGAGGACAGACTCAATTTCGGCCCCTGCAGCAGCCATCCCTGTCCCTAGGGCGGTGCCCGGTGCCAGGGCTGGTGCTGCCCTGGTCCCTGATGGGGTGGTGGGATGGCCCTGGTTGCCAGGTCCAGCCTTGCCACTGCTAGGGAGCCCCCCAGACACCGGTTGGTTGCTCTGTGCTTGCCTGTGTTGCTGTGTTGAAGGTGTGCCTGTGCTCACACCATCCCTGAGATGAGCTCGTCTCACCCTCGGGAGAAGCCAGAGGACTTTTCAGCACTTCTGTGCATCCCAAGGGAAGGGTAACTAAGAGCATTTAGGACCCTAACTACAAGCATCCCATTAGTGAACGCTGTCAGCCAGGCAGTAGTCACCACTGCTTATCAGGTGAGGTCAGGTTACAGGTGCAGCTCGCAGTGGATGGTGTGGGCAGCCTGTCAGTCCTGTCTGGAAGAAGAACCTCTGCACTTTTATTTCTACATCAAGCTTAAACCTTGAAGAAGGTAAGAGCATACGTGCTGATTTCACCTCCAGGGACAATCTTGCTTTAGCATAGCTAGCCACAGACTGCTGCTTGATTGCTTTTGGAGTTTCCATAGCAATGGCAATAATTAAAACAAATAATGGTGGATTAGAGTCCGATTAAATCAGTGAATATTTTCTAAACTGTGAAATTAAATTACAGAGGTTACACGATCTCTTCTATAAAGGATAAGGACGTATAAGGATTTACGTATCATCTCCAGTAGCACTGCTGAATGTAGACATTCACACTGAGAATACATTGAATAATGTTCCTTGTGCTACCACAGCACTGTGCGCACCTACTAAATTTGAAATACAGCTCATGTAATAGTACAGTTTGAAATGGCTCTGCAGTCCTTGGTCAATACAAGGACAGCTATTCATGCCCTCTGCTGAGTGTGTCTCTTCAAACCATTACTGTTTTTGTATACTCCACAGTTGTGTTATGACTACTTATGCAAAACGATCTGTACATCAGAGATGCCCTTTGCTTATTTGTTGCTCCAGTGGACAGTGGCACATGCTAACAGTGCTGGCGTGAGCTGTAGTCTGCATGGAGGCACTGACTAAACACCTGTATCTTTCTTTCTAACAGTATTGGCTGGTGGGATTTCCTGATTTTTGGCAGCCTCAGATAGACACCTTTTGCTCTGGAGAAGAATATTAAAAAAAAGTCAGTGCAACATGTGTGCCAAAATCCTGCAGGAGCTTTTAATGTTTTCCAGCACAGGTTCTTTGGAGCGGACCCCTCCTCTTCCCACATGCTGAGCTATGGTGTCCATGTAGTCCACAGAGCCAATAGCTAGCCCCTAGCAAGGTTTAAAGACTGCATTAAAACTAGCGGAATTGTGCAGTAATGAAATTGGGACCTTTTTTTTCTCATTGTGCTCTCTGCACTCTGGAGAAGTCCGCAAAGCCAGAGGTCCAGTCCTGTGACTTTACCACGGGATTCATCCCTCCTTTGCATTCATCTGTGCTGCGGTTCCCCTAGAGCATTGCTGCTTTGAAAGTGGTGCTGCAGAAAGGGCATCTAGTTTATTCTGTCCTGATTTCTTTCTTCTGCTGTTGTTTTCTTTCTTTCCAGCTCACTTTGATAGCTTTATCCATGCTAATCTCAAGCCAAAAGGACCTTCCTTGTTACATTTCTGTAAAGCATTTTAGCATAGTGGGCCTGTGATTGTCTACTGACATCTATATGCTCTCCTGCTATTCAAATATACATGTAAAATAAAGCTGTGTGCCTTTTTCACCATTTCACTAAAGCATCCCGTTATACTTAGGCCCTCGTGCATCTTTTTCTGCAGTATATTTGGAGCTGCAAAGCCTTCAGCATGTTGTCCTTGTGTGGATGCCTCTGTTTGTATCAGGAGGTAGTTGTGCGCTAGGAGTGGATCACAGTATGGGAGCAGTTGGTGTTGTCATCACTAGATCTGTATTTTATTTCCAGGATTTAATGTCAGACTAGATTTACTCTGATTCCCTGGACTGGCTGTTACCACAGTGTCAGAAGGAGTAATACTTGATTTGAATATCTGTGTTTCCACTAGGGTTTGAAAACTATTTCATGTGACCCTGCAGAAGAGTTTCTGGTTTGGTTTCCTCCAAAAGGACTCTTGCCTGTGACTCAACAGTATCATCACATAGTGTGAATCACTCCATATCTGAACGAGTTGCATGTGTGGTTGAGGAAAGGCGGATGAGTTCGCTAAAAACCATACTACTGTTCTCTGCCAAAGCGCTGATGTAGATGCAGCCTGTGCCCACCAAGAAAGGGCAGTCTGGTGACTAGGGTGCTAAATGGAGTTGTAAGTTGCCTCATTTGACACCTGTGCCTCAGCTAGCATCCTGCATATCTGTTGGTAGGCACTAGTATGGACTTAAGGTGTCCACCTGTAAAGTGATATTCCCCACTGATGTGGCAACACATGAAAGATGAAGAAGAGAGCATTACAGCAGTAATACAAGTACTTAACTAGAAAAAAGTCATGAAAGTTCAAGGCCTAGAAATTAACACACATAAGAAAAGGATAGATTTCCCCCAAATCTCACAAACTTACAAATACCATAAGCCTGAACAGACTTCAACTCCACACTCTGTATTTGGTGACAGGCTATATCTGCCACCGCATGGACCTCTGACTTGATCTGCATGAAGGACATGGCAACAGTATAATCACCCTTGGATTAAAAAAAAAAATCCCAAGCACGTTCACAATCATGGACAGGTTGAAAAGGCTGTACATAGGGCCAGTTCATGCTGCCATTAGCACAGCTGAAGTTTTACATCTATCATCGTCTGTACAACAGTGATGAAGTAACTCAACCAGAACAGCTGCAGGGCAGCTCCATCAGCACTACTGGGGCTCAGCAGCTTTTCATCCATCTCTGTGCGTGCTAGTGCCACTTCTGTGTAGCACTGTGCTGACTTACTTGTTTCCTTTTATTTGCTGTTTATTTCAACTGTGAATAGGGTTTGATGGATGACAGGAGTTTAACAATGAAGAGGACCTGACAATACAACAGGAATGAAGCTGAGCCAACAGTCTCTTTCCTTAAGAGAGGTATCCATGCAGACTTGGGAGAGAAATCAAGGTGCAGATAATAAGAAGGAATTTGGGGTCTCAGCTCACCGGCATCAGCCAGGAGAGAAAGGAACAGATGTTGTCAAGACAGGAAGGATGAAATTTAAGTGTAAGAGGCAGATGCCCTCTTCCTGGTGATAGAGTTGGCAGTGGCAGTGCAGAATACAGATGAAAAATAAAGGTACTGATGAGTGATCTGGAAAACTGCTGTCCACGCCCACTCATTGCTCTTAACAAACAAGGGGAGGCTTTAGCAGTTCATTCCTTAATCACAGTTCTCCGTGGTCAGCATGATGACCATGGGGGAAACACCTCTGTGTTGGTCAGCAGTGACCTGGGGCACTACACTCAACTCAGGGGTGCTTGCTCCATCCATCTCAGTCTGTAAACCCGTTTGGGTTTCTGCTGTACTTCTATAGGATCTGGACAAAGAAAGGAAACTCTAAGCTACTGAAGGATGTGAACTTTCTACAGGGGCCCACAAATCCCTTAGAAAGTCCTTCGCAAATGCAAAAATTACCCAGAAATCAAGAGTTAGGCTCTTAATTTTGCTATTTGTTTTAGCTAAAGAGTGCTCTTTGTTTTCAGCATATAGACTCCATTGCTGTATTGTTAAGCTGGTGGGAAACAACGCTGAGCCCTGTATTATACAACCGTTAACACTGGGGTAGGGTATATCCATTTGAAACCTGACAGCCTATGTCCTCTTGCAAAAGAAACTGGTGCAGTAAAGGCGCAGGCTGTAGCATAAGAGGAGCTGAATCAGGAAACACCTTTGCAGCAAAGATTTGTCCCCTCAGAGGAAAAGGTAGATAAAGCACTTATGGGTATTCACTAGGAAAATTCCTGCATTGTTCGAATCATACTAAATCAAGCCTTCTTCATTTCTCACACGATGGTCATTTATACCTGCTATGAAAGGTTAAGGCATAGTCAAATATCCACTTGCACAGCAGCTGGAGCAGTTTAAGATTTAGTATCCTCATCCCTGGAGACAGGTTGTTTGTGAGAACACTTTTAGTCCTTTTCAGAGCCATGTCGGGTTGCACACATGTGCCAAACGGACATGTTACTGCTCCCAGTTTGGCCCTCTCTGCCGGCTGGAGAGTGCTGCCATCTCAGATCTACTGGCCGGTCTGTTGCTCACCAGAGTGCATCCTGCCCTGTTCACATTGGAAGAAAACAGGCCAGCTCCAACCGCATAAATCCTGAATCATCACTAAACTGGCCCATTTGGTCTTGAGCAGGGCAAGGAGGCAATTTATTAGAGCAACTATTTACACTTGACTTGAACCACAGGGATTCCTGCTGTTTCTCAGTCTGCTTTCTTTCAGCTACATAGGACTTGTCATTAAAAACAAAAGCCAAACTATGTCCTTGCGCTGCTATCTTGGCAGTGCCCAGCTAAGCCAGCAGACAGATGCCATGTTAAACTACAAAGTAGAGTTTGTCACCAGTTATTCCTGTGAATAATAACAGGTCATTCAGAAAAATAAAATCCTCAAAGAAGGAGAGGGAGAGAATAAAAAAGACACAGTCTAGGAAAAAA
>JAVKLA010000074.1:9896137-9910690 GCA_034782735.1 Sagittarius serpentarius | reverse complement strand
AAAAAGAAAAAAAAAATATCAAAATTTCACTTTTTTCCTAGAGATTTAAAAAGGGGACATGCATGGAAATATTTTGGTTCTGAAACTTTAATAACAACAGCAATATCAAAACTGTCTAGTCTGGTTTTGGTGTTTCCTTGGACGACTCAGTTTTGTGCAGTGGAGGACTTCTCAGCTGAAAACCTTCTCATAGCTATACAATTAAATGAGGTGGAATAAAAATAAGAGTATTTCACAGGCCATGGTATGCACCAACAAATGGAATATGTACCTGATGTGTCCAAGTGTCCAAGCACTAAATTAGTTGCACATGATAATGCCCTTGTCATTTCATGGTTTTCACAGACACTTCTGCTAACTCAGGGTCATGATCCTTCTGTTTGCCTCTTTAACACACCTACTGAATTAGGAAGGTCTTTGCAAAACCAAAGAAATTTAACTAAGTTACGATCACTTGTCTCAGCTAAATCAATTCTAGTCCTTGGGTGACAGAAACATAGCGGTTCTCCAGTCATTCACAGAGTCTTCTAGGACAGACAAAAGTTGACTTTCTGTCACTCAAACACGAGTAGGAAAAAAAACAACTGGAAGCCCCACCTACTGCAAAACTTTCAGGACTAAATTGTAAAGCAGCAAAGCAGGGCACATGGCCATTTTCCATTCTGTGATGCTAAAAAGTAACATATTGCAAAGGCTCAGATACATATGCGTGTGTGCATATACATTTATCTGTATGGCTACTGAGTGAAAGGAGCAGAGGGAGCATACCTATGGAGCAATGGGCAATTTGTGGTGGGTTTCTTAAATGGCTGAGTTCAAGCTGAATTTTTAAATTTCTGAGAAAGAGGCTTATGATGCCTGGCTACATTACCCATCCCATCACTGTTCTAAGCTCAGGTAAATACAACATCTTGGGGAAAAAAATACACTAGGGTTTTTTCTTTTTTTCTTTTTTTCCTTACAAGTCAGACTATGGCAAGCTTACTCCATTCCTGAAATACAGAGGGCACTGTCTGTGATAAGCCCTGGAAAAAAACTGCACACTGTTTATTTTGGCAGTCCTTAAATCTTTAGTGATTATTTCTGGGCAATTATATATGCCGTATGGAATACTTTCCTCAGTTAGGAAGTTGACTCAGGACATGCTGCCTTGCTGACCAAAGCCAATCTGTTATCTTGTGCAAATATGAAAAGATGCCATGTGATCCTAGAGTACCAGGGTCCGCAATATGCTTGGCAAAGTATCACATGAGAAGGAAAGGGAAAAGAGAAATGAGACAGTAACAGGTATGATGAGTTAATATGTATTGAAGCATCTAATAAAGTAACAGAGCAGCAGGGCACAGCAGTGGAGGAAAGGGAAAAAAAAAAACCAACAAACCAACTGTGGAGTTAGTACTTTAATTCTTTTAGTGAGAGAGCCAGCTCCAGTGCGGTAAGTCCTTGAGATCACAGAGCATCTTGAAGAGTGGCAGTTAGAGAGAAACACAGTAAAAAGACACAGAAGTAGGCGCAGTGAAAAGGCAGATTTATTTACTAGTAATACTGTACAGAAAAAAAAAAAAAAGAGAGAAGCCACAGTTACAGCATGGCTGTTGCTGGCAGTGTTCTTGGATTTTATTTTTGTTTTTTGTTTTTTTTTACTCATTTTTTTAATCCGAAGGAAAAAACATAACAGTCAAAAAAGTACACTTCAGGTTACAAAGTACAGCAGCTATCCCCAGCAATTCTAATCCAGTGTTAGCACAGCAGTTTTTCCCCAGCAAAATGGGATTTTATTTACATTAGCTCACAAAGAAAGTGGGAGACTAAAGCTTAAAAGAAATCTCAACCACAACCTACATTCACCATAAAAGCTGCATTTTACACAACATTTTCTTGAACCCCTATAAAGAGTCATTCTTCGTCTAGGGAGTGAACATAGTCAGCAGTGACAGGAAACCTTCAGAAATGTGTTCCTTGCCTTTGTCCTGACCTGTTCATGCTTGGCTACCTTTGCTGCACTCAGATTCAGCAGCAACTGGAAAACCAAAAAGCTTTCAAGTGGATTTATCTCCTATATCTGTCCCTAAGCAGTGCCTACATCCATACTTGCAAAATAACAGGGACAATACTTGAGCCCATCATCAGTAATGCACCTTAATCACAGATACGGCTGATTTTAACATATCCTCAAGGTTATCCCTAACCAGCACAGTGCTTAACTATGTGTTACACTTCAGGCAAGTGCTTAAGATTAGCGGAGCTTAAGCGCCACATTCAATTGGGACTTTATATGGTTGCACAAAACCTTCTTTATTTTTGAGTTTGCCTCTCTCTGACCAGCACATTTTCTTGGAGGGATACCAGTAGCTTCTTGGCAGCTAATTTTACTAAGAATGCCTTTGCATGCTGGATCAGTCTGTGGGGAGGTTCACATTTTCTCCTGGCTCCTTTACCCTGCCTATAGCAACCTGACAGTTAGGGGGGTGGCTTGCCTTCTGCTTCTGTACGTGGCTTCTGGATGTTGATATTTTATGCAGTTGGGCATATCTAGCACATATGGGCTGGGGGGGGCTTAGTGCATTCCCACAGGAATGGGAAGAGATACAGCAGATTTACCTAAACAGTAAGATTTTAGTGGAACCCACTGTTTGAGCAACCCAGGGGATGCCAGATGAAAAGTCTGGGAGAGTGCTCCTCTAGTATCAGATCTGCCCTAGGAATTTCGGAAAACGCAGGAAGATGTCCAAACGCTGAGGACAGGATACTGTCGTTTCTTCTTACTTGAGACTCATGCCAACAGGCCTGAGATAAGGTTTTTAACTCCAGTCCCTCTTTCCTTCCCTCACAGAAGACCACAAAAAGGGAAGCAAAGGGGGGAAAAAGAGAGCTGAGCAATGGTGTCCAGAATGAGAGTAAGTGCAGAGACAGGGGACAGGCAAAATCTGGAGCAGAGGTGTGCAGAGGGAAAATTTTTGAAGCAAACCTTACACTGCCTCTTTTACATTGTGTTGGTGTGCGGGCATGAAATTCACCCCCACCCTCTTCAGGCACCGGGAGTTTTTAGATTTCCGGGAGGGTGTTTGTCTACGTTCAAACACAGTCAGCAAGGAGACCATGCTCTAAACACCCCCCTGCAGAAAAGTGCACCAGTTTCACAACACCATTTAAAAATCTAATTAAAGGAACGAGAAGACACAGTAAAGCAGCATAAGCCTCGCTTGTAGCATATTGTTTAAAGACCAGACCCTATAAGCATTTGTGCTTGTGCTTAAATTTCACTTGTCTGGGTCATCCCATTAAACTAAAAAGGGCTACGTGGGTGCTTAATTTTATGCCCATGGGCAAGTCTTTAGGTCTCATAGACCTACTGAATAGATATGCAAGGTCTAAATTCAGGTATGAATCACTAACATACCCATGCAAGTTAAAAATGTACAAATATATCCAAACTGGTGGACCTGATTTACTTAGCTAATTCTAAAAAATTAATTTTTTTTTCATTTTCTAAAGTAGATTAATTCTTAAAACAAACCCCTAAATCCTCCTTTGAGAAGAACCTGGGAAACAATTGCAGGAAAGCTTTGCAATACAATACAGCAAAACCCCTCAAAATAAGGGAAGCTTTTGCAAACTTGTGGAAGGGCCTCAGATTTCTTCACAAGTTTGCCCTTAGGAAAAATGTCCTAGTCTTAATCCACTGAACAGCCTAAGTAGAACCACCACAGGAAAAAAGCTATAGATTTTGCAAGACTCTTTGAACCCATGAGGAAAAAGGCTCAGTTTTATAATGCTTTGATTTTAAATAGAAGTGGGACATTTTTAAGAAATTCATGCACCCTTGTCACTATTTACAAGCTAACTTATTATTATAAGTTTATATTACAAGTTGGATTTATATTCTCTTTGGACTAGATGACAATCCATTTATATTCTAAACTTAATAAATTCAACCATTTTATACAAGTTACTTTTTTACATACAAAAATTACAGTCCACATTTTTGTTGGATATTGTCATAGCCTGCGACCTCTGATTAAGCTCGGAACTGAAGTTTACTCTTGCTGCCCAGAAGGCTCATGAAACATAATCTGAGCAAATCCTAAACTTTCTAATAGACAGAAAGAACCGTTTGAAACTGAATGGGTTTAGAAAAAATAAAAGATGCCACATCTCAGCCTGTGGGAAAATCCTCTGCTTTGTCTAAATGATTTTGTTGTACTCTTTCCAGTGGCACCTTCTCTTGCATTTTGAAATCTAATGTTGGATAAAGTATGACAAAGTGAAAAAATATATAGTTCTCCTATTTAGCCATACCTCTCTACCGAAAGTAGGTAGCTATTGCCTACCATGTTGGCTTTCTAGATAAAGAAGTTTGTCTAGCTATAGAAAGCATAGGTCCATCTTTTTCTGTGAAATAAATTTACTTATTTAGCTGTGTTCATAGCAGGTATACTGGATTCTACTCTTTAACTTTACTTTTTAAAAAGTGTTGTGATCCTGCTTCCTGGAGAAAATCGTGGTTAGGTCTACAAAAGATCCCAAGAAGCTTGGGCATTGTCATAACCATGAAAAACTTCAAAGGCTCAATGTCATGGGAAGGATGATAATCAGAAACTCAGTCCCCATTTAGGGTTTGTATCTCATTACAAAAATATTTATTCCTTAAAAAAATACACAAATGTAAAATACTACGTTTTCTATTATATCCCCACTTACTTTCCAAGTATGCCATTTGGATGTTGGACTAAACCAAAAGGTAGAACACCTTTTATTTCTCTAGCAACTCAGTACGCTATCTTTCTGCTCCGATTAATTTGTTGTATCTCTATAATTTTAATCAGTCGTGAAGTTAGGTAGAACGGCAGGGCACTAATATATAAGCTGTCAGCGAAGTCACACTTAATATTTGCTCATGAATACCACTGCCATGGTAGTAGTGCTGACTCGGGACTGGATCCAACCAGACGCTAAGCACCATTTTGGTTTGTGGTTTTTCTCAGCAGAAGTAGCAACGGTCAGTTAGCCTCTAGGATTACACCACCCTGGGCAAAATCCGCAGTGCATAAAATCGGTACAGGTACAGAAATAACACCCAAACTACACCCTGTGTTAATCATTCATGCCCTGATCTTGCAGACACCTACACACATTCCTCCTGTGAGTAGTCCTGTTGACTGAAATAGGTCTACACACAGCAGAATTAGGCGTATGCATTTTTATTTGCAGGGCTGAGGTCTTCTATTGCACTGGCAGAGGTACGCTTCATGGAGAAGGGCTTGTGCACACCTCTCTTGCTGGGGATTGAAAGATAATGTTGTGTTTATACAGCTTTGGAATACAGCCTGCACTTTTTGGAAAAAAATAAGAAAAAGAAAGATACAAAAAGAAGAAGGAAACCCAAGAGTGCTAAGGCAAACTGTCAAATGGCACATCATACCTACTTTGTCATTCATTTAGATAACATCACAAAGGCAGACCAGAGGAGTTCTGTAAACATATACCATACAGTACATCAGCCACAGGAAATTAAAAAAAGAAAACAACCCTGTAATTCTTTTCTTTCTGTATTGATATTCTTGTAATTGAAAGAGATTGCCTAGCCACTAATCATAATGCTGTAGTTTTTGATTTGTATTTTTCTTCTGTTAAAAAAAAAGAAAGAATGGAAGTAAAATGCAGTGGTTTGCAAAAGAAACAGTCCCTGAATGCAAACAAGGGACAACATGGAACGTGGGTTCATAGAAACTTAGAAAATACAAAATATAAAAAAGTTTCATAGGTTACTTTTTCCCAGTCTAGGAAAAGATACACTGAAAAGAGGTTTTTGTGTTTTTTTTTTTTCTTACAAAAGTTAAGGCGAGTAGTTTGTTGTGGCAAAATGCTATCACTGAACCAGTTTCTGACTCTACTTTTTTGTATCCCCTCATGCTGAAATTGAAAATGTACATGCGATGGAGTAAGTTAAACAGACAGGGATTTTGCTTAAAACAATACAAAAAACGCCTCCCATAATGATCCTTACAAAAATCTCTCTGCTTGACCGTAGAGCGGACCTCTTCCTTCATGCCTGATTGTGCATGAATTTCCACAGGCAGCTTCTTATCTGAAGGCAAGGGGAAAACCGACCCCTTTGAAGCCTAAAGCAGCCCCGGAAAACCAGTTTACTTTCATCAGCCTAGGCTAACGCATCTGCATTTCCCTGTAACCTGGCTGCAAGCTAATGTCTAGAAGGGATGAATCGATGTCCAGGCATGGCTGCTGCCCTTGTGGAGGAGGATGATTGGAGTAAGCGTGTTTCAGCTGACATAACTAAAGGCCCTCTGAGTTCAGACGGATTTGCTCCTGTTTCGTGGTTTTCCTGACCTCAGACGTGGAACTATCTTTGACCCGTAAAGACAAACCCTATGCAAACCTTTAGCTTTTCTGGATCTATCGGGGCCCATTAACCAGGGAGTTCATATGAACACATAAAAAACACTGGCCTTCCTAGGCACTCAATGTTAGCTACAAGTACTGAGCAGCAGGTATTTGGCAGGTTTAAGGTTTAAGGCTTGTGCTCTACTTCTAACCACTGAAGGGCCACTTCTGGACTCTCACGTGCCACCATCTCCCCGCCACATTGTGCCTCAGATGCTGCAGTGGTCTCAGACGTGTTCTGGTCTCAGCCTCAGCAAGCATCTCCCAAAGCTGGCTGCTGAGGGAGTCATCCCCAAAATGCTGAGTCTGTGCTGAACCAGAAGGTCATCCGACAGGGGAGCACGTGGCTGACGGGATGAATGGACAGAGAAGGTTAGGGTAGAGACGACACCCCAAATTTTCTGAGCAGAAAGCTTCAGGAGAAAATCACCACAGGGGAGAGGAGCGGCAGGGGGAAAGAGGTCAGGCTGCGAAGTCACTGGGAAGCCAGGATGGCTGTGAAGGCAACATCACACCCAGAGAGGGAAGGGTAGTGAGCAACGAGATGACCGTCCAGGCCAGGAGGAGATAGCTGGCAGATTTGGTTTTGAGTGTTCCTGGTGAAGTGAACAGGCCCCAGAGTGAGAGAACTATTGCAAAGCACACCCAGCTCCCACGGCATTCACGGGGTAGGGGCAAGATGGAAAGGGCTTCACCCTTTGCGTTGCAGTGCTTTGGGGTCTTAAACATGCCTGAGGACAGCCTCACCAGGACACCCTGGGGCTGAAAACTCAGGGTCTTGTTCTAAGAAATGTTGAGATTTGTAAATTCTTAGTGTTTCTGGGAAAAAAGAAAAAAAACCACACAACCCAACCAAAAAAACCCAAAACACAGGTTGCTACTTTCCAACAAACAGCCACCAGACCTGTTGTTGCAATGCGGGGCTCTGCGGCTGTTCTCCTCTTTGAAAAAACTTAACCACCTAAGCCTGAGTCAAGGGATGATGGGCAGAGCTTCTGTGGGTGAATTTGGTCCTTCTCCCATCCAAAAGCCCCCCAGGGGAGGCTCAGGGAGTGTGTGGAAGTCTATTAAATCCGGCCACTGCAGCAGATATGGAGGCCAGCAGAATTTCTGCAGGTGTGATACGGATGTGGCTGTCTTTTCCTACTCTCCGCTTGCCTTTTTCTTCCTGACTGTCACCTGGGCAATGTTGAGAAGTTACACTGAGCACCTCCATACTGATGGCTGAGTGACCTAATGCAGGAACTACCTTTTGCATTTTTTTTGTGTGTTATGTTTTCAATGTGCCTCATATTACCATCACCATGAACAAGTGTCTTTTTTACTGGCACAGAAAGAAAAGAGTACAGAGCAAGAACTCTGTTTAATCAGATGCTCTGAACTAACAATTAATGCAGTAAAAGCACCATCCAAGAAAGAACAGAAGTATTATAAGAACCACCTCAGACTGAAAAGAGGCTTTTTGTTGTTTTCTTTCTTTCTTTCTTTCTTTAATTTTTATTTTGTTTTTCAGTTGCTGTTACTGATTTTTAAAGTCTGATAGTTTCAAAGACACTTCAAAATAATCTTCAGTACTTTTTAACACTATCAGAAAATATAAATCGTGATTTTTAATCTCACTTATGTAGTTATAAATCCAGACTAACTCCACTAGAGTAAGTGAAGCTACACATAAGCAAAACCAGTGTGAGACAAGAATCAGGTTCATATCTTGCTATGAAAAAGCTGGTTGCTTTTTCATTGTAGTTAGAAGAATCAAAGGACCAAGAAACAAAGAAACATCTACTGATTTTGGATGCCTTTGCCTTTTTACATTTTCACCTTGACTTGTTCTTAACCGGCCTGATTTTCAGAGGAGAGATGAAGAAAAATATACTGGAAATCAGGCCTCTCTGAAGTGTCCCACACCAGAAAATGAAGCATCCAAAACCAGCAGAAATTTTTGAAAATGTTAGCCTTTTGGCTGTAGGATCTTCTCCTGAAACAGCTGCTCCAACAAAACTCTGGTGGGCCTCCACAGGAGTTTTACCTGGGTAAGCAGGGCAGGATCAGACCCATCACCTGTCATTACATAGGTGCACTGGAAGTACACTCTATGAGAAATTACACTTCCCTAAGAATTACAAAATAAAACTCTGGCCCTGCCCCCATTCCCAGCACTAAGAATTGTGTCACTGAGTCCAGCGGGAACAGGGTCAGACTGTGAGAGAAGTTCATTTATATTCTAAGGAAATAGAAAGCAGTATCTCTCATCTACTGGAGTTCAGCAGGAAAACTTCATGTATAAACATTGGCAGAGTTACTGAAAGGCAAGTAATTAGATCAGTGACTCCATTTCAGTTGGTGTGACAGCTGCGTCTCTTTCATGTCAAGTTAATTTCAACTGTAATTTGGGGAGATGAAGTACACATACAATACTGTAATCTGGAAGATTTATATAAGGCAAAATCATCATTCATACATTTTCTAGAAAGAATAATTAAGGTCCACTTTTGGTATCACCAATAAGCAGAAATGGCTGATGGGCTTTTCTGACACCGCAAACTAAACTGGAAAGTTACTATAAAACAAAACTATGCAAACTTTTTGGGAAAGACTTGTCTGAGTTTTAGCAAATTAAAACAGTAAAATGATCTAAGCCTTCACCCAAGAAATAAAAAATAGGATCTATAAAATAAGGTTGAAATGTGATTTTTCTTAAAAAAAAGAAGCAACATTTTCTTAAGGCTCTCATATCTGGCTGCTGTGAAGCTCAGACTCCCACAAAATCCTAGGAATCTGATCAAGCCTGCCAGATAGCCGAGAAAAATGTAAAAAGTGTTTTCATTATATATAATATATATATAAAAATCAAATAAATATGAAAACATTTGTTCCATTTCCCATTTATCTCTCACTCTGCAATATTAAGGAAAAAAAAACCCCAACAACAACAAAAAAAGCAAAAATCCCCCCAACTCCTCCCCAAACCCCAAATAGTACGTCTGAAGGGAAAATAACCATGCGTTCCTCTTCCCGAAGAACTAGAAAGCAAAGCAACCCAACTGCAAGGCAATGGAGGCATTCACTTCCAGTTCACAGTATTGCAGTTAGAAGTACAGTGAGGTCTAGGTAAGTGATGGAGCAGGAGCTGCCTGGAGCGGGGAAGGAGGAGGTGTTCACATGACAATACAGCATTGACAGCGCTTTTTCTTTTGTGTACCTGGGGCAGCTTCCAAGGGCAGGCTTTCTTCCTTCCCCTCGGGAGAGGAGGGCTCTGTCGTGTCCGACAGGGGCCTGCCAGAGACCAGCTCAGCGGCGTTCCCATCCATGGTGGAGACGTCTGTCACTGTCTTCTCCCGCAACGACTTCTCATCATCTTCGTCGATCAGGACCAGCTCTGCCTTGATGGTCTCGTCATAGCCCATCACTTTCTTTGTCTCTTCTTCATCATCGATGTTCTGGTAGCCCATAAATATCATTGTCACTGGCTGATCTGCGCTGGCCTCCGGGGCTTCGCCACCGCAGGGTTTGTCTCGGGGCTGAGGGTTCACAGCACGCCCTTTGCTGGGTTTGTGTACCATTTCCAGCTTTGCCTCCTTGAAGAGCATTTGCTCCTTCATATGGCTAAGGTTTCCATCAGCTACCGCATTTCTGTCTGACACAGTCATTGTTTCATACCCTCCTTTTACACTTGATTGTCCAGCTTTTTGCATAAGTTCATCTACGTCCTTTGAGCTTAATTTATGTACTCCATTTTCTACCACTGTGCCACCAGAGTGAACCTCATAGACTACCTTGGTACCATCATCATAGACTTTGAATCCTCTTTGATGGGCCTCATCTGGGCCAATAGGTGAAGCAGAGACAATCTTGGTCTCTCCTGTCTGTTTGTCTTTCTCCACATTAATTTCCATGGTGCACAAAGCTTGAATGAAAACAAGAGAGGAAGTGCATGTTACAACAAAAAAAGCCAGTGAATGGTTAATTGCCAAACAGACAAAGAAAACTACGGTGCCCCTTTTCCTACCTCCTGCTTCTAAAGGGCCAAGTGTTCTATGTTAGAGGTGGGATGCAATGCTGTGGACAGAGATGGTTATTACACTACGGCTTTTTATGCAGCTCGAGGCTAGGCATACCTGCCGCAAACAGGACCTAGTCTTCTTGCTCATGCTGCGTGGAGCTGTCTCTGATCAATTAGGAGTGCCAGGAGCACTTGGGTTAGGTGTAATTTAGACAAAGGGAGGTGCCAGCATGCAGGTTGCCCTCAACATTTCCATTCTGAACTTGCCTCAAAATTCAGAGAGAAACTCATCTCCAGGAACTTTGCTACTCTCTTTTCCTTCTCTGCTATCAAACTGCCAGTTAGCTGGTAACAAGTTTTGTTTGCTGCAAGTAACACTCGACTGTTTTATTATCAACACTTGTTCTTGCTTAACTCTTCCATCCGTAGCATTCAACACATTTTAGAGAGGTGAAGAAACATTGTTTACGCCTGTTCTACAGGTGGGAAAACAAAATCACACAGGAATGGGATAATTTCTCCTGCAGACGCGTGGCAGTGCAGGTCTCAGCTTCCACACTAAGGCATCGACAGTGACCTCTCCTTGCACATTAAAAGAATGTACAAAATGGCCAAGACATGCTCCCTCGTTTATTTGAATTAGGTCCTAAGCCAAAGTTGAAGAAAAAAGTAATAATGAACTGATTTTCAGAGTCATGAAACAACAGGTAAAAACATGCATGTGAAGGATGCTGCTCTAGAATAGCAAAGAAGTTTTTCTAGCAGTTAAGAAGGATGCAGTAAAAAGATAAAAATTGTAGAGACCACACAGTAGGAACAGATAGGCAGTCTACACCGCTTTAACACTCATTTTGAGATATGATGGCAACTCACTAGACAGCTTTTCAAAGAAAAATGTGCAAAGGTCTCACAGATTTTCCAGAAGTGGTCATCTGTTTAAGCATTCCTTGTATACAGATGTATACATTTTGGCTCCTGGACAGACATCCACAGACACTTGATTACAAATTACCACAGGCAGTGACAAGTGTTCGTGAAACTTACGGTGATCATTTCCACCAATGAACCTCAGTGGTATAATCATGATTTGTCTTGTCTGGGGATACCACAAACTGACATGTTGGCTTTTCTTCCTGACTTATTTTTAAATGAGTACAGAATATCCTTGCCCCAAGAACCAATGTAGCTTGGCATGATTGTAATTAAAAGCCCAAGAATATAAAAAATTACTCTTGCTTTAGTATAGTCCCTCAGTCTTATTATTCACACACAGCAGAATTTTTTTTTCTGTATCCTTAAAGCAAAGTATTTCATCAGCAATAGGAAGTTTATCATGATGTGCATCATGACCGCCCCTATAGCTCTAGATAGGAAATCCATGTATTGCTGAGTCAGTGCATGCTGGCCCCCATGAGGCGGTCTCCTCTGGCCCCCGGGAGTGCTGTCTGGAAGGCAGCCTAGCCAAATGCGGGGGTCTGGCCGTCTAGGTATGTGCTGTGTGCATTTGCTCAGACCTTGGTCAGCTCTGTCAGGCCTGGTTAGGTCAAGTGCAACACCACACAAACACCTGCATGGAGCTGGAGGATGGAGGTGCCGGTGGGTGAAGAAGCATTGCTGCCTCTGAGAGGCATTGCTGAAGGCTGGAGTGGGCTGCAGAAGCAGGGATCTCGCCTTGGCCATGGCAAGCTAGGGGAATACCCCTAAGGACTGTGTTTTACCACTGCTTTGGGAGGTTTATGGACTAGCTGTGTCCATAGCTGTCATGACCCTGAGCATAGGATTCCCATTTTCACAATGAAGTAGGGATATCACTTTCCTGATCTCCTTCCCCATGCTGGAGTTTTCATGTCTGGCCATCCCACAGCAGCCCAAGCAGCCAGGAGGAGGCTGCGGGGACAAGAGCTGGGCTCTGCTCCGAGGTGTGTGGCAGGAGACTGAGGGGCAGCCAGCATGGATTGAAGCAGGGGAGATTTAGGCTGGAAATAAGGAAAAACACTGTCACCCCAGGGCCGGTATCAATCAAGCCCTGAAGCAGATTGCTCTGAGGAGCTGTGGCAGACTGCACCATGGTGCAGCTCAGAGAGCAGCTGGCATGGATCACTTGCTTGGGACTGTCCCAGCCCAGGAGCTGGTGGGTAAGTGCCCTTCAAGTCTCATGAAGTCCCTCTGCCCTGAAGCCTTTAATCCAACTTATACAGGTAATGAAAACAAAAAGACACAGGTGCCACCACTAACACTCTGGAATTTGCTCCCTTCTAGGTGCAGTTTCTTGGTTGTGGGTGAGCAGTAGGAGGAAAGGAAGAGGAATTTTGTTTATTGGCTTGACCCCTGGGCCATGTGTGAGTGGGCCCTGAACATCACTTGACCTTACCAGAGCTGCTCAAGCAGATGTTGCTCAATACCTTCCAACATTACAGTGGTAAAACCAGAGGTTGGCTAGCGTACAGTGAAGATGCTAAAACTGACTCACTGGCAGGTTTTTGAGTGGCAGCCAGCTTAACTGAAGCAAAGCTGAACTGTGAGGGAGCAACAGCACGTCCAGGAAATCATCTCTGATGGGCAGAAGCTCCTGATTTGTCCTGAGCACCACAGCCCTGCAGAGAGGGTGCTGCTGGCCAGCCGACTGGCCACCGGCTGCATTCTTGGTGAGAAGCAGCATTCCCAGTTCCCCTGGACTTCCTGTGCTTCTCCTTTTCTTTGAAAAATAAAAATAACATCTGGGGCATGGCTTTTCAGTAAAGGCTGCTGATTTTCCTGTGAAAGAGTTGAGCGTCATGTTATTGCACATATTTTTGGCGCTGAAGAGGGTGCAATCTGTCAGACCCTCCCTGTTTTGATAAGCAAATTTCATTCAGTAGTGTGCATTAAAAGAAGGCTTGTATAGGGGGCCTGAACTCAGAAGCAGGGAAAATCTGATAGGTAAATCACATGGACCTGCCATATTTAAGAAGAGTTGCAAGGTGCATCTTTTTATCTATGGTATGGAGTGCTGATAAGAAACATCTTACTTATTAGGAAGACTCTGTGCAACAATTTCTAGCACTGCTTGGAAGACTCTGTCCTGCTCGCTGATCTGATCTAGAAAGTTAACAGGTGTGGTCCTTCTGTATTTTGTGTTTAGCTAATTTGCTTAAGCATTTGCTAGTGTCAATATTTTCTTTTAATTTCTTCTACCATGATTTCAGCAGCAGTGTTTTTACATATTGGCATAACATGCAGTTTATAACCTGCCCCAAGGATCACATTAAAATTACTTGTGCAAGTGAATGCATAAACATACACGAGTTTCTTAGAAAGCTGTTCACTAGTGAAATGCATTGCCATGGGAGAAGTGAGTAACAGAACCTGGCTTACCTGCCTGTATGCAGAATGTTCGTTCTCTATAGGAAAACCTAGCAGCCCAGACTGTCAAAGACAACTAATGCTGATTTCTAAAATGTCTTTATTTAACCAGAGCTTATTTAATGCAAAATGTGCTCTGTTAAAACAATACAAAAATATCTGAAAATAGAGTTGAAACTGAAAGCAGTACTTGAAGATGACAGCCTGTATTCACAAATACAAGTTTTCTGCACAAGCTTTCATTACAGTGTAACAGGATGCAGTGCTTCATGACACCAAGATCCCAATGTGCAGATGAAAGGATCTGGCTTCTTCCTGTTGTGTGGATTCAGAGGCTGTTTTTTAAAAAAAAAAAACTTAATAGACTTTGAGCTTGTTTTACGATGGATGCTTACAGTCCACCTTTGAACACATACACTGGTGCCTTTTCTTTAACCTACTGCACGCACACGATGATAGCCTTATCAAGGACTACATGAACAAGGTTTCTGGGTCATCTGAAGAATGAAAGAAATTACTGTTTTCTTGACATTGGCAAAATGGCACAAAACACATAGGGAAAAGCTTGCTTATAAGACAGATCAGGGTAAGCACTGGTGGAAGGGAAGCTTTTGGAATGGCTTGCAATAGGACTTTGAACAAAATTACATATCCTGTAGCTAAGTACAGTGTCTTAGCTGCAGACACTGTTTTGCTATGCTTGTTAATCCATTCTTCAAGTAAGCCACCTTTCATTCCCACTCCTTGGCACACCTCTTAAGTAGCCACCAGCAATTTGGTCTTCAGATAGGGAATACATTGTTTAG
>JAVKLA010000074.1:9838726-9865659 GCA_034782735.1 Sagittarius serpentarius | reverse complement strand
GTATTGCAGTAAATACACACCTGACAGGAGTGCTCTCAAAGACTGTGGCCAGGGGGACCAAGAAAATACCACAAATAGATGCAACTTTTTAATAGAGAGTGCTAAATGTCCAGTACATCTTGCACAACCCATAGCTATTTTCTCTATTCTCATTTCCCCTTAGCCCTGTCTCATCTATTTCTCCTTTGCTGAGTCTTAGCTCTTGCCATAACAGGTTGTGTGGAGTTGCATATCACAGTGTAGGAAATACTTATTTAGCAGAGTTTTTTTCCCTAATAAAAATAATACAACAAACCTTCAGACATACATACTAAATATACCTCCATGGACCTAGGGAGCACTGCAGAATGGCCTCAAATGCTAAACTCTACTTGTGCTCCTGCTCCAGTTTGTGCAAATAGAGTATTATCATGAAGGTCACATACTAGCTTCCCTTTCCGTTTCCCATTCCTGCTGCGTGCTCTGTGGCTTGCTTTGGTAATTGGAAAGGATTGCTCCACAGACAGACCACCACTGCCCTGGGGACAGAAACAGGTCTACCACAGCGATGAAGAATCAAGGACAGGGGTCCAGGCCCAGCTCTTAAAAAAATCAGGAAAATAATAATAAAATCCCTATCACTGCATGCATAAACAGATTTTACAAGGTGGGATTGCTGGATGAAGTTTCTCTGCAGTGTACGGGGCCATCTAGTGAGCTCAGGCATTGTAACAGCTCCGCTTTCTCCACTGCACTCTGTCCTGCTTATGCCCAAGACTTCACACACTAGCTGCCAGCAGGGTACACGCACACACTTTAATGGTATTTTCCTCTGCAAGGTGAAAGGAGAAAAACCACTGCAGGAGGGGAGAGGATGACAGCAGAAAGGGCATGGCTGACGCCAGGGAGCCTGGCGTGCTGGGTTTCTGTGGGAAGTCAGAAATCCAGCTACACTGGCAGTGGAAAGGCGGTGCGCAAGTTTCCACTGAATCGTGTCCTCAGCTGCAGAGCTAGTGACACAAGGGGAACTGCTCAGCCAGAGGACACTGCAGCAACTGGGGCAGTGATAAAACCTTGTGACGGAGCAATGAGACACTGGCTCCTCAATATTATGTGGTGGTTTCCCTGACAAACACCTGGTGAGGGGCAAGGGAATGGGAAAGCGATGTGTTAATAATTTCAAGATCTTGGAGAACAGATGCTTGGGTTTTGCATGATGCTGGAGTGACAGTCCTGGAAGGGAAACTGCTGCAATGCAAAGCGTTATACCCTCAAAGTCCTGTCACCACACTTTGCCTCTGAGCAGACTGGACTGATTGCCTGGGGATGAACACGCGACCAGCCATGCTGCCCATTCACTCTCCTGCACCTCCTGTGAGGCTGCCAGGTTATGAGAGCAACAATATACATCTGGTGATTTTCGTAGCTTTTTGTGGCTGCTCAAAGAGACACGTACCTGAACCTGAACCTATGGCTGGAACAGCTGTAAACCTGGAGCCTGGTAATTGTAATAATGACAAACTGTTCCACATCCTCCTAAACTGTCATTGAAGCCTTGACCTGCAAATGTTAGGATACCAAATTAGCTTTCGGTGTGTCGTTATTAGTCCCAATGAATATAAGCGTGCACGTCTGGAAGCATTTGCTATTTCAATAAGTGTCTGTGTGTGTTTACACAGGCTATGGACAGGAGAAACAAGATATAATTAGTTTTGTAGCCCTGCAGCCCAGTAAATACAGTATTGTCATTGCTAGTAACAGGTCCCAAGCTTTGTAATAGCTTTGCAAGGCCCTTAGGACTTGTCAGGCTCTGTCTATACTTGCCCCATTTGTCTTACTTCTGCATGTTTGCATAATCATATGGTGTAGCTACAATTTTCAGACAGTAGTGTGAAGCAGTTTTTTCTGTAAAAAGAAATACTTATGACCCCACCGTAGTGATTCAGTGCACAGGAAGATGGGCTTGATGGCACAGCTGAGGCCTGGAAAGAGGGACACAGGCTGCTTTGAAGAAGAGGCTGGGGTGGGATGACAAGACAGGACACAGGTTGGCTCAGTTGACCCACACGGCTATGAGCAAAATCACAATGGTCAGATAAAGACATGCAGACCTAGACAGAACCACTTTAGAAGCAACAAAGAGAACAAAGAACAAGCATCAAAAGAGGGTGGCCGACAGGTCGAGGGAGGTGATTCTGCCCCTCTGCTCTGCTCTGGTGAGACCCCACCTGCAGTACTGCATCCAGCTCTGGGACCCCCAACATAAGAAAGACATGGACCGGTTGGAGCGGGTCCAGAGGAGGGCCATAAAAATGATCAGAGGGAAGGAGCACCTCTCCTATGAGGAAAGGCTGAGAGAGTTGGGGATGTTCAGCCTGGAGAAGAGAAGGCTCCGGGGAGACCTTCTTGTGGCCTTTCAATACTTAAAGGGAGCTTATGAGAAAGCTGGGACAGAGTTTTTAGTAGGGCTTGTAGTGAAAGGACAAGGGATAATGGCCTTAAACTAAAAGAGGGTAGATTTAGACTAGATATGAGGAAGAAATTTTTTATGATGAGGGTGGTGAAACACTGGCCCAGGTTGCCCAGAGGGGTGGTAGAAGCCCCATCCCTGGGAACATTCAAGGCCAGGCTGGACGGGGCTCTGACCAACCTGATCTAGTTGAAGGTGTCCCTGCTCACCGCAGGGGGGTTGGACTAGATGACCTTTGATGGTCCCTTCCAACCCAAACTGTTCTATGATTCTATGATTCTATCTAACATATATAATACACTACATATAAAGCAAATTTGTATCTGATATGGAATTACAGATCCATGAAGAAAGACCAAGGTATAAAGGGTGTTGGAAAATACATACAAATTGCCTCAAGTGGACTCACACCTAAGGAGAAGGAAACCATCAACATCTCCATCACATTCCTCCTGGCAAAGGGAAGAAACCCTCACTATCAACATAATATTTGCCCTGATGAGGAGCTTGAGATGCTGATGACTTGCCATATCTTTTATCTCTCTCCTTGACTGATCCAAAGGGGTTGTGGAAGAGTGACTGTAAGAGCAGAGAAAGGGGCAGGTATTAGGAAGGCATAACATTTGTAACTATTATTCTGGAGACTTTTAAAGTAATACTGTTCCTTTTCCCCCTCCTATAATACCTTGACTGAGACTAAAAATAATTCTGTTGTTAGATTGGTAAATTTTTATTACCGTAACAACAAATTCTTAGCTTTGCATAAAAAGTGGCTTATTTTTTGTCATAAGAAGTTTTTGAGTGCAACTTCATCACATTGTAGATGGAGATGGAGATCTACCTATTTCCCATCTCAGTGCCTTAAGCACTGGACTGTCTTTCTTAGTTGTTTTTTTGTGATCAGATAGGTTTTGAGGAGAATCTTCAGAAGAGTCTTTTTTCAAGGGCTAATTTCTCCAGGGCTAATTTCTCCAGAGCTAATTTAAAGAAATAATTTTCTAGGCCTCAAATTTAAATTTGTTCAAAAAACTCCCAAATGCTGTAGCACTACAATGACTTGCGTGAGTTTAATGTTAGTGAATGTGACAGCAAACATTACTTCACAGCCTATATGAGAAAGACCAGAGCACACTGAAACGCCAGTTTTGGATCAAGGTTGGGTTGGTGGGTCTAGGTTGCTAAACTAGAAGATTAGGAAATAGAAGCAGGACAGTGCCAGTGGGTAGAGGAGGAGGAAACTAGTAGGTGTTGCATAAAAGTAGAAAGCTTTTCAGAAGAAAGACAAAATACAGCTTTTTACTATAGTTCACTTAAAAACACTTACTTATTCTTTTTATAGATTATGTACTATTTAAGTAATGCTTCCCGGCACTTTTATTTCAGAAATCACCATAATTTTGTAGCAAAACCAGGTATTTTGAAACTGCAAAGTATTAAAATATAACATTTCTGCATTAGAAAAAAACGCCCTACTTTTCTGTCCGTTGAATTCACCAGATGATTTTGGTGTACCTCACATGGCATTTTTTTTCATATCTGTGGAAAACAATTGCTTGGCTTGAATCAAAATTCTCATTTCCTGCTCCCTACAGTGTCCTCAGTCTAGGAAGGATGTTACACAGATGTGAAACTTTCAGATATGCCAACTCATACAAAAAGGCTATGTCACTCTTTAAAAGAACATCAGGCTGATATTTCAAAAACCTGAAGCAACTGTGAAGGCATGAGACCAAAAACTTCTTATGGAGCTTTTCCTCATTTAAAGAATTACTTTTATGTCCTTATAATTATGATGGGATTTGTTACATGACAGCAACTTTCTATCATTGCATGTTAATGAACAGCAAACATCTTCTGTAACACTGCTATGGAAAACCCAGTCTTTGGATTATTTCAGTGAAGGATGGATACATTTTGTTTCTAGATTAAAGACTAGAAACTATGATATAACAGTAGTACTATTTGTATGCAAATAAAATCCAGATTTGTTCTCAAAATTCTTTTCTTCTTGTTCCATTTTTTTTTTTCCCCCCCAAGGTTTTATTGCTTAAAATCTTTCAGGTGATCTGTCAGTTCCTTAAGCAGAAAGAAGCACTCTGTTTCTTTAGGAGTCTGAATACCGACATTCCTGAGCATAACTGTCTGGGAGAGTGCAGCATATATCCCCCAGTGGATGGACACACATGGACATCAAAACTTGGTGGCAGATTTTAGGAACATAAACCTCTCTGGCATTATTACTGTAATTTTATGCAAATTTATTTTTATTCTAGGTAGAGCTGCCTTCTTAATATTTTCCTCACTAGTATTCATTGTGAGATAAATAAATGCAAGCCACCTTGTTATCACACCAGAAAAAAAGAAGGCATAAAACACGGTCTTTGGGACTATATACTTGCACTACTGAACAAATAACTTTTGACATCAATCCATCTGAAGCTTTCTCCTGCAGTCCATGCATACATCAGCTTTTGCCTGGCAAAGAATAAGAATTTCTCCTTTAAAACATAGCAAAAAGAGATAGCCCATGGCTTCATTTTCCATTGGTTACATTCACTGACGTTACATTCACTGAACTTCTTGCCCTGGATCATCCTTTTGCAGATACTCTAGAAACATGAAAATAGAAATTACTTCATTAACAAATGGCATCTCCTCTAATCCTCGTGAGATGCCAGCTGCTGTTGTGTTTCACCAAATTAAAAAGAAGACTGCAAGCCACCACCCTCAATCCATTGCGCAAGTGAATATATATGACAAGGCCAGTAAAGCCTTCTTTGCTATCCAGCTAGTGGGTCATCCTCATGATTTCTGCAAGTTACAAACCCTAAAGCAAGCAATGTTTCCACTGACCAAGGCATCAGGACAACAACATCTGGGGTGACTTCTCACATGCTGCCTTTCACTTGGAAAATACAATGAAAATGGTGATTTTTGCATATGTTGTACTGTCAGTTCTCACCTCTATCTCCTTGGTTTAAAAACAGCTAGACAGATCATGTGCTAGTATCCTATGGCAAGAAGGAGGCTATTGGTAAACTAATCACACAGTCCAAAATACGACGTTGAACCTTCCAGCTGTAAATGTTATAATAGGGAAGAAGCTGTTCTAGATGTGGAGTTGGCAATCTGTCTTAACCCTCTGGTGGTTACAGTCATCTAGGAGTCAACCCCCAGGCTGCAGTGAGGGCAAAGCACTGGAAATCATGTGTGGCAGGCAGAAAGCTCATGTTAAAACCCCACATGGTAAGAAGAAAACTACAGGGCTGCTGTGCATTGGGGTCATGAGGGTTCCCCAAAGGATGGAAGAAGATGTTTATTAATGAGAATTTTAAAGGGATATGTTAAATACAAGGTCTGCCAAAATAAGCTCTGATATCTGCTAAGCACGCTTCAGTGCAATGTTTGTTGATATTCTGGTCCTTGATTTCCACCAGACTTTTATCTTGAATTTAGTCACAGTATTTTTGAGAGAGGAAATAGTCCAGTGTCATCCAGTCCCATAGCTTTTGGGAGGCCTCTTGGTTCAGTTGATTTTATTCATGGATTCCTCATGTTGGTCTTGCTTCATTAAAAACATTTTTGATTACGGAACACGTTTAAAACATGATTAAGCCTGGCAGAAACCTGTGCTGAAATACTCTCCTGACCTGGGGCCAGGTGCAGCAAAGCCATGCTGGTGTGATCTTTGCCTGCAGACGGGTATGGCAGCGGGGCACTCCGCTCTCCCTCAGGGCTGAAGCAGCAGCGGTTTTCGGTGAGCCTGGATGCTCTATGCATCACTGCAGCCTGTTCCCACGCCACACTGACCAGTAGGTGACCTATGTGACCCACATCCGAAAATAAATGAAATGTACAGTGTCCTTCCAGTTTTAGCTGAGGATGTGAGTGACATAAAAATACTTTTCTGTGGTGAACCAGAGCCTCCTTCCCAGGGACGCTTCCTAATGGTTGCAGACAGATGCCCACTTTCTGGGGTGGGATCCTGACATTAGTTCAAGAAAGCTGGGTTATACGAGCCTCAGTATTTTAGTTAACTATTTGTATTTTGGACATTCCAGTCAGGACCCAGTCTCTACTAGTTAAAAAAAAAAATTTAAAAATGCATGCAAAATGCACGTACTTTGCAACATTACAATTACATTTCCACTGGGAAGCAGATACAGGGTCAGGCTGCTGCTGCCCCTTTCCACATGTCCTCAGAAGGGGTTGTAGTGAGAAAAGCCTTTTTTCTGTACAAAGAATGCTGTAGGATTTTGCTCCTCTCGACTTAAAATGAGCAGCTGGTGGAGGGTGCAGTGTTTAGAGAGAAGACCACTATGCAGAAATAAACAAAGACACAAAAGGGGGAGGCATGCAATTGTACTCTTAGGGAAACTGACCTGGTAGCATTTAGGTCACAGGAGCCTCTACAGAAGGCAGGCACCATCCCACCACAGCAAACAACCAGCGCCCCTCATGGAAACCTCATTCCTGGTTTGCCTGTCGGCATGCAGCCTGCATGACACATCTGCCCGGCAGCCTTGAAAAGCGGCATCTCCTGTGTCCGTGTTTGGGACACCACGCATTCTCACACCACTTCACTTCAGGCTTAACACAAAGCATGGCAGGAGAGCTATTCTATGCATAAAATCTGCTTTTGGGACAGGACAGAGCAGGGAGCAGAAGTCATTACTGAACCCGAGCCCATTGAAGACTTCTCCGGAGGGAGGAAGCCCGCTAGTCTACAGCACCGAGCGTGCCAGACTCGGTCCCAGTGCGGTGCCGTGGGGTGGCTGCTGTGGCAGCCACAAAGCAGGATGAAGAAAGGGAACTGTGATTTCCCTGTGACAAGATTAGCAATATCATATAGGTTAGGAAAGTAGCTTAATAAATTCCCTGTTGCCTTGGATGTTTAACATGCTGTATCAATAGCACAGACTGGAAAACGCTCTTGGCATTTCTTAGCAGAAATCTGGAAGATATGAAATGAAGAGATACAACAAACTACCTAAGGGGAGTACAATACTCATAAGACCCATTTGTATGGAGCAGCTATTAGGACAGAAAATATATCTGTTTAATTCTCCTCGCGTATACAATGTGATAAATAGCTGTTAAACAATTATGCAGCTTTCCCACACAGTATTAAGCAGTTTTGTTTCACTCTGGAAATGGCTGTATGTCTGCCTGACCATAGATTATTTTTCTGTCTTTCTTTCGAACTATATACCATTTCGACATTTGTGGGGTTAAAGGACACTAGAAAATGATGGCATATGGTTGATGATTTCCCTGAGAAGTATTATTCCTTTGGAGAACATTGACTTAATTAAATGTAAAATGTTGACAAGAATGTATCCATTTCATGATAATCTGACAGGAGATTCTCTCAATATTTTGTTTCCATGAAGCAGAAGCATCTGCTTTTTACATTACCATTTAAACTACAAACAGATAAAAGTGTTAAAGTGGTAATGTTGATAATGTTTCAGTCTTACCAAAATAAATGTTTCCAGAAGGTCAAATAAATAATATTAATTCCTTTCTTTCATAACATTTTTTATAAACTGATTTTTCATCTGTATTTGAGACAAGATGAAATTTCAAGTCTTGGAATTTTCTGTAAGATGGAAATTTTAAGTATTGACCCATTCAAGTCATCACTTTATGCTACAATTTCATTTATAGCTTCAGCTTTTCATCATCCTGCCCTCTAGGGTCCACAGAGTCTAAAATTTATGCCTTCTGTTCCTCTTCACAGATGTCTATTCTGACTCTAATAACAAAGGATGAAAATTCACACTGTTTCACGCTAACAAAACAATGTAAAATTATTTAGAGAGCAAAATTGGAGCTCTGACTGCAAACCAGCAGATTTATTTATGTCTTCAAATAAGAACTCTGAAACAAGTGACTCCAACACAGAAATATTTTGCCAGTTACCAAGTGGAGGGGGAATGGAAAGAAATCTCCATCATAATTTCAAGCAATTGTACTGGGAGCTGGCAGGCTGGTTTGCACTGGTAGTCCATCCAGTTCTGTGCCTGGCAGTGGCTGTTTCCAGATATTTTATGGAAACATACCAAAAATTCAGGGTCGACTTGCATGCAGAGAAGTTTCTTCCTTACCTGCAATACAATAAGTTGGCTTTGTCCTACACTGTAAGAGCCAACACCCTTTCCTAAACACTAATTTACTCTGTAAATCTCTGGAGACACTGCCTTGAATTCTGCAAAATACACCACTCTGATGAATCAACAAGTGTAACAAGCTGATTGTTTATAATGCAAAAAATGTGGATTCCCCTGTCCCCACATTTTTAATTTCCTGGTTTGGGTTTCACAGTCTGTCATTTGCTCTGGTAAAAAGCAGTTCCTGCTCTGACTTCTCTGTTTCATTTCCATATACTTTTAGCACTTCCCTTCTCCAAGAGAATTACAGAAACATAGAAAATAGTGCAGCTGTCCCCCTTACCTCAAGTATTTCAACAAACCTCTATCAAGCCCCTTCCTAAAACTGTCCAGGAGCAGAGATCCTCCTGTGGCAACTGGCAACTTACTCCACTGCTTCACTGTGCTCACTCTTGGAAGAGGCTGGGGGGAAGAGTGCTTGACATTTTTTTTTAAAGGTCTGGTCTTCTGGCAATTTAATCCAACTTCTCTTGTCTTTGGAATTTATTTGTTTCATCTTTATAGCTATTTTCAAACAAGTTGCAGACATTATCATGTCCCTGTTCACCTTTCTTTTCCCTTAGTAGTTTTGTCTTGCAGGTTGTGGATCTTTGTGATCAGAAACAGGGAGTAAAGTCTGGGAGGGGGCTGGACGTAAGTGCTGAGCCCCAGTGCCTCGGGAGAAGGGATGTGGACAGGTCCTGGATGGCAGGCTGTGTTGGCTAAACTAGTGCTGCTCCTGATGACTGTATCTCTGACCTCATCTCAGAGACCCGAAACCATGGAGACTCCATGGCCTCCGCAGTGCTTCACTGTCCCCATCACTGGAAGGATTTCCCTAATGAATTTCCATTGCCAACACTTAATCTCAGTAATTGTTGTCCTTTCTACCGTAAGCACAAAGAACACGTTATTCCTTTCCATTGCAATGACTGATGAAGTATTTCAAGACCTACTCTCTGCAGCAGACTGAGCAGTCTTTCCTTGAAGACTGTGTGCCCCAACCACTTCCCTTTTCTCCTCCTGATTTTCTGGCAGTCCGCGTTGTAATTCCAGTGCAGCACTCCAACCACATGTTAATCCACCTGAGGCCTTATTAATGATCAGGAGAGATTTCTTTTATGTCTCATTATCTACATACCAATGTGTCTTTACAGCACAAAATCCATCACTCATGTCCAGCTTCTTATTCACTCTAATTCCCCCATGCTTTTGGGAGAACTGGGCTGACAGCCACAGCCCACCCTGTTTGCACAGCTGGTTATGCCTGCCTAAAGGTAAAATTTTGCACTTGTCTTCTATTGCATTTTTAAGACCATCTCTGATTTGTAATCATACTGTTCTTCACTGTGTGCCCCCAGGCTTGATGTTGTATTCAAGTTTAACAAAACGAATAGATCCTCTACCCACATACCTTCTCATCACCTCAGGTGTTAATGACAAGATTAAACGGTCTCAGACCCAGCATAGAGTCCATCAAAACTTCTTCCTTTGATTTTGACTGAATAGTTTCTTGCCAGTCTTGTATCTGCCTTACAGAAGTTTTGTCCAAACCGTATCTCTACTACTTGATTACAAAAGTATCAAAGTCTCCTTACCGTCAAATAATTGGCACCCTCAACTGACCCAGAGCTGTAAGGTCTGCTAGCTGCTGGTCAAGGAAGCTTGTGTATCTTGACAGGCCTTATCTGATAAATTCAAGTTGTTTATAATTCACTATGTGTTCTTCTAGAGAACCACAAGTACTTCTCTAAGGATTGAAGCTTGGCTGCTGTTCCTTAACTCCTTTTTTCCGTGTCCCCTTGGTAAACTTAAGTGTTGCGTTTGCTCTTCCTGTGAACAGCCCTCTTCAAGATCTCAAAGAGGAAACGCTCTGAGACTGCTTCAGCCAGTTCTCCAGTTTGGAGATGGATCTCACCACACTCAGAGGATCTGAAGGAAGTTTGATTTGTCTCAGTGCTCTCCAACTTGTTTTTCCCAGTTCTGCTCCGGATATTTACTTTGTGTAACTGCATTTGCCATCTGATTGCAACACATCTTTCCAGTGAAGACGAAAGCACAAAAAAAGGCTCTTATCTCAGTGTCATCTATTGTCTTTCCTCCCTGCGGAACAGGAGATCAACATTTTCTTTTGCTTTCTCTCTATCAGTAATGCTGCCACAGAATCATTTCCTATTACAGTACTGGACACATTATGCTTCTGCCTTTTTGTTTTTTGTTCTCACATGCTTTTGCAACTCTATTCAAGTTATGATTAGCGATGTGAACTATTTTCCATTTTCTGTGAACTTTCTTCTTTGCTTGAAGCCAAGGAAAAGCCAGTGACTTAGTACAGTGAGTCTCTTACTACACCTCTTACCTTTCCTCTGGGCCAGTTTGTGCTTTTATGGTCATTCACTCCGTATAACTCCTCTATCCATCAAAGCTTTCAGTTATGAATTCTCTTGAGTTTACTGAAATCTGCCTACCCCAAATCCATTCTTTTTTAGTTTGCTTTTCCATTCTTAAGTCACAGACTTTGTAATTTCACAGTCATCTTAGAGGCTCTCTAACCTTTCCATCTTGAGGGGTCTCGCCATGGACTAATCACTCTGGTGCACAGTTCGTGAACTTCCTCTTTCTGCATAGTTAGCTAAAAAGATGAGTTAATGCCCCAAAGATTTGCCTTCCTGTCCAAGGTGAGGTTAAGATAATTACGACTTTTTTTTTTTTTAAGCAGGTTTTTTTAATGACTTGCTCTTCCTGTAAGTGTTTCTTCTACTGGACCTGTCAGGGGATGTTACTAGTTAGATGAATTTGAGAATGGTGAGTCCCAGAATCTTTTCCACTATAATCAGGGTATCTTAGAAGCTTTTGGTTAGGAGAAAATTAAAATGCAAAAGCTATTCTTCCCTCAGTCAAACCACAGCTTCTTTTTAGATAAGCAAACAGCAAAGCTACAAGAATGCTAATCCATTTGGGACATGAAGAACAAAGACTTTCCCTCTCTTCTACAAATCTACCCTCCCAGTTAATTAAAAAATAGTCTCCCTTGGAGGATAATGAGGAGAAAGAGGGAAGTGGGCAGCAGAAGTAGTAGGAGTCAAAGAAGAAACCTGTGCTGAAACAGAAGGTATATTTTGACATTTCCCGATGCCTTCTGAAATTGAAGAATCACCCCCATACCACCTGTGATCCATTTTTTCTGGATTATAGGGATCAATCTGTGTAGTCCAGCCCTCTCCAGCCATGCTCACACAGGCTAGGCAATGCCTGAAGCCCGTCGTAGTCCCTGCTCCACGAGCACAGACGACGTAGGTGGCAGATACAAGGGTCTGCAATGCTGCCGAGTAAAAGTCATGGGCGTGGGTTTGCAAATCCCCCCTTTTGGGATCCCTGGGACAAAAGGAGGCAAAGACGCTAGGGCTAAAGCCTGAAAAAGCTTCCTGCACTCCCCAGCGCCCACTCTGCCAGGGAGGCCAAGAGAATCCCTGCCCGCCGCCCTGGGGAGAAGTGAGTAGCAGGGTGGGACAGGGGTACGGGGAGGACCATACCATCGATGGGTGCAGAGGGGTGAGGACGTGAGGAGGGAAAGGAGAGTTTCACCATGGAGCCATGCCACTTTGCTGTTCAGAGTTAAAAGGGGTTTCGGCAGCGAAAGAGGAGTGGGGGAACCCAAATGTTGCCTACAGACCTAGCTGCCTGCTGTGAAGGCTGCCTGTAAGGCAGGTCACCTTACTGGGATGTGAGAGGAGAGAAATCTGCAAAAAACACGTTTCCCACAAGCCCTTTGAATGGCAATGTCGAAGAAGCTATCAAACTCTCAAAAGTAAAACAATAATATAAAACAGAAGCTAGAGGCTCGGCAGGAGGGGGAAAGATGGCTATACAGAGCAATTAAGAGAGAGAAAGCTGTGGGAGCTGTTAAAGACTGGGCAACTTTAATAGCCCTGAGAACTATAAATCCTTACCATCCATCCTACCAACAAAAAGCTAAATCCACTCAACTGCAGCAAAAAAGAAATGCCTCTCTGTTCCTTCCCCTTCCTCTCATATGTCCTGGCTGGTGGGGACAGAAGAAGGGCAATGAATATTTTATCTCCTAATTAATAACTGGTGCCTGCTCCTTAGGCTGTATTTCAGACATCTCACAAGCAGTATCCATTGCATGAAATCAGCCTGGCCCTGAAAAGCAGAAGTGCAGCTAACCACTACAGAGCAGCTACTTATAAAAAAAGTAGCAATGGGAGCTGCTGGAGCACTTTTGGTGATTTTGAAGGTGGTGCTTTACCACTTCACCTTGGTTCTCCTTGGGAAGCTCTTTGCCTGCCAAGGTTTCTCAGTTCTTTATTAAAGGTAAATTTTCATCCAGCAAAAACTGGACTTTTGCTCTCCAGGAAAAGCTGGAGAAAATGGAATTTTCAAACAGCTCATTATACAAACCCTTTCAGCACAGTCTCACAAAAACATGATTCAGCATCTGTGGGGCAAATGGACACATCAACACAATTTTTACACTCTGGGCTATTTCCCAGCTAGCATTCCTCCCATGGTAGAAACAAAACACTATTATTTGTTTTGAATACACTTTCCTGTGAAGGGAAGAAAATCCTTCACAGAATTACATAAGATCGGACCATATCCAAAATACATGTGTTCAGATGAAAATAATACTTCCTTCTGAATTATGCAGCTCTACAAATTGTTCTCAGTACATAGAACAGCATGAACTTTTCACCAGTAAATCACAAACCAGGAAATTTAAGTAAACCCAAGATGTTCCATGTCCTATTTTACTGCCTACCTACTATTCAGAAAAGCTTCCCTTACCAAAAAATCAAATTAATCCAACCTAGATTTGTGTAAGGGTTAATTTGCCCTGAATACTTACAGGCAAAATAGGTATATTACTGACTACTACAGCCAGCTTCCGAGAAATCTCTTTACAAAATTTTTATGCCAATAGGTAAAAATCTTCATGCATTTCAAAGAATACTTTAATGAGAAAGCTCAGATCTCCATAGTACATGTTGCTTCCTTAATGATTGTTCTCTCAAAAAAAGGTCATTTGTATTCAGAAAAGGGAGTAAAAAGCCCACTTACAACCCATTTTCAGCTTTGTTCATGCATAGTCATTTAGGCTATGTATATATCTAACACAATGACAAGCAGTTCAGGCAGAGATTACTAAACACAATCTACTTCTTTCCTAATTGAACACCAGCTATCACTATTTCTTTCTTTTATTGCACTGAATCCTTTTCAGCTCAGCGGCCGTGAAAAGCAAAGACTAATGAAGAAAGAATCACCTTTCAGAAATGCTGGGTCATTGCATCGGGTTTTTCAAATGTCTTCTCCTTTGGGAGATGAGGTGGCTGAGCAGGGGCTGCTAGGATGGAAAAATATCAATATATTTCTCATCATATTCAAGATGCCAGTATGATCTTCGTAGTCTGTACTGATGCAGTAAGTGTTAAGACAAGCCACTTAATGAAGCTGTGAAATGATTAAATACCACTGCTCTTAATGAGAAAAAAGACATTTTCAGGAGAGGTAATTTTGCCATCACCCCCTACAGACACTACAGATGACAAAATAAGTACTGGAAATAAGGAAGTAATACCAGACACACTACTTTGCTTCAGGCGTTTTGTTTCACATCCATTGCTGTACAAGGATACTGTTGATCTGGTAATCTTCCAAAAAAAAAAGCCGTATTATCTTGTCTGCAAACGAGGCGAGTCTAGAACAGCTTCACTGAAGCAAGCAAGTTTGTCATTTAGTTGGGAAAACCCAACAGCACTCCTGTGCCACATAAAACAAACCTGGTGTCCAAAGGAGGTCTGGTGGTTCTTGCTGGGGCCTGCTGAAGCACAGGTGTCTGCACCAAGGAGCCAATTGTAAGAACCATCCTGTTCATTAAACGTCTTCATTTATCACATGCCGTTTTTAAGCAGGGTGTTTTCACCGCCTGAGAACTACACTGCACTCTCCTGTCCTCCATTTGCACTCGAGAGACAGAAAGCGTGAACACTCGGTTCTCCTTTCTTTTTTGAAGTCCTTGAAGAGTGAAATGACTGTCTACAAAGTGGTGTACAACAGCGGCCTTCAAAAAAGTGGTGTGTAGCAACCTACACTGCAGGTAAGAAATTTGTTTGGTCCTGAGATCCCTCATAGACTTTGGCACCCTGAGCGAGGATGTCAGGATGTGGCTTTCAAACATGTTGCTTATTGCTTGCAGATATCAAAGCATTTGTCAGCTATGACATTCCCAGTCCTAAGAGAGGGGAAAGTTGAAGCACGGAAGAAGGGAAGGGCATTTCTCAGTTCAAGTTTAGTTCTGAAGTTGTCTCTTGTATCTGCTGCAACAATGATTTTTTTTTTTTATTTCACGTGCTATTTCAAGCTAGGAAGATGACATAGTGATGAGAGAGAGCAAGTCCTCTTTTGTGTGTGTGTGTAATTTTGGATGACTCTTACATGGTGGACATTGGTCTGATCTGTAGGGGCCTGATAATGTTTTGTGTTCATGCTCTGTGAGTTTTAAATGAAACCATTTAACAAACCAGTGGTAACACAGCAGTGTCTCTCTGTTACACCTGAGGTTTTGCATTGCCTTAGGTGGTATCATTTTGACTATACCAATCCCTGATAACTGAAGTTCTCTGAGAAGAAACTAGCTACTACCAATATTAAGAAAAAAATAGCTAATTAAGAAAAAACATGTTCTCAAAAGCCTGGTGTGAAGCAGACTTCTATTACTGGAACCTGTTTTCAATCCACCCTTCCAGAAAATTTATACCATTTTCAGAGACTGCTCTCCACACCAACCTGGACTCTTTGCCTGACACTTGATGCTACATAACCATGAAAGAGTTTCTCTGGCAGCCTCAACAGGAAAACAAGATGATTTTTTGGTGACATAGCTTCAGTATGATTGATGATTCGCATTTGTCAAGCTGACATTAAGTAGCAAAGAGCAGAGAATTACATGGCTTTTTTGTCTGTAAGGTGGTTGCTCCTGAAATTACTTGTCTACAAGATGATACAAAGGAGTGTTGGCCACGGCTGCCTGCCTGGAAGACTACCTAATGTTAGCCATATCCTTAAAACTGGGTTTTCAGTGATCATACATGTGACATAACAAGTTATATCTGACTTGGTGGGTACTTACAGTCTTTGGCAGGTGGTAAAGTATGTTAGGTCATGCCTAAGTGAAAGTGCAGTTACGGCACATGAAGAAAACAGATCTGAGGATCACTATGTTCTTGGCATGGTGACACCCTGCAGTTGCCTCGTGCTGGACCCCATTCCTGGACACCACAGCTCTCCCCAAAAGGCAATCCCACGGGGTAAGGGCTCAAAGGCACAAGGCATTCCCTTTTCATGTTCTGGGACATAAACATGTTACATGCACAAAGCCTGTGGCAGCTCCATTGTTTTCTGCTGCTACAACATTTCCTAAAGTCAGAATTCTGTTCTGATGGCTATTTTTCTTTTTTTCTTTATTTATTTTCTTAGCTGAAAATCCCATGGCATCAAAACTGGAATGCCAGTGTAACAGATATGAACCCAAGCACGCGCACACACCCCCACACACCCCCCCACACACCCCCCCACCCCCACCCCCGGTCAGGAGTGATATCTTAAGCTTCTGGGAGTAACTTGTGAACAGTGGGCTTGATTGTCCTCGCAGGACCAGATCAATGGCTGGCCCTGTGCGACCCGTCTGGAATGGCATTTAGAGGGTGAACATGGTTCTATGGTTTCCCAACTTGGATGCTGCCAGCAAGATGAGGCTTACAAGCCTGGCTCTGATGGTGACATGCTGCTGCTCTGCAGCAGCTGCCGCCTGAAATGTGTTTCTAAATTGAGAAGCCTTCTGCCTTTCTGAGCCCATTCCAGGTGTGCCAAGTCACAGAGCTCAGAGATCATCAGACAAGTCAGAAAACCCTTAGTTTAAGTCTGAAAACCCTTAGTTTTTTCCTGTGACTTACTAGTATTTCATTTTCCGCTTCTGTTCTTTTGGAACTGAGAGGTTTAGCTTCAACTGAAAGTCTTAAGAAACCTGACCTGGGTTGTTACGACTGTCCCTTTATCTGAGGGACCTAAAGAAAAACTTCTCGCTGCACACCAGGCTGCCAGCCCATTTTCCGATTGCAATGTGGGTTCTTGCTAGGATCACTTGTATAAAACTCACTGTCCTGATTAGTAAGTACCCTTAAATTTGAAGAGTGGAAAGGAAGCTAAAGAGGGACTCATACAAGGAAACTGTATTTGCAGTTTTCTAAATACAAAAAAAGCGCACAAAAATAAAACTGAATGGAAAACTTGTCATGCAAGGCTTAGGGCACCAAGACTTAATTAAAAGTTGTTTTCTCTGGTCATTTCTTTGATGAAAGTGTTACACACTCCACCACACATATACTCTTATCTGTCACCCATAACCCATGTTTACTGGGAGTATCATCTGTTTTATTCACCTTTTGTGCAGTTAAGATTCTGTAGGCAAGCTTACGTTTCCCAAATGGACTTCCTACAAATGAAATGCCCTTTAAATAACCCAGCTGTAACTCCACCATTTAGGGCATTTTCCCTGGGCTACCATCAAAAATGACAGGGTCTATGCTGGAATTGCCTTCTCTCTCTGGTATCTGCTTGCAGAGAACATGCATTTCCTCTGGTGTTAAAGATTTATGTTACAATTTCATTCCACCAGTTGGTTACAGACTTTACTTATCTACACAGCAGGTCACTCAAGCTTGGAAAACCAAGGCTCTAATCCATGCTTTTGGTCCCTACTTCCTTTTCTAGTGATTGCTTGCCTCACTGGCTTATGGTATAAAGTCTTTGCAGAAATGAATATAAATATCACTGTGCACGGCATCCAGTGGGGATCCAGGATTCCTGGGTCACTGCATACAGAGAGTGACAGCAGGAGAAAAAGAAGCCACAAAACCCAATGTTTCATCTATTTGCATGGAAAACCATGAAATGCATTTGCCATTTTCAGTAACCCTGTCCAAAAGTACTGCAGATTTAGCAGGCTGCAGATTTTTCTTCTTCACACAAAGGACTAAAAGAAGCTCCTTCAGACATAAATAAAACAAGCCCAGTGGTTAATGGGCAAGGATAAGAAAAACCGCCAGCACGTTAAAGAGATGAATTAATCATTTGAGAACTGGATTTTGACAACTGAGTTAAAAAACACCCCCCACCCCGAAATTATCAACAAAAGATACCCATTTAATTATGCACTTGTGTCACTCTATAGGCCTGAGGCATCTCAAACCATGTCTTCAGCCCCACCAGAAGTATGATTTCAGCATGGAGGGATGTGCCTTGCCCACCTAGAGCTTGCGCTGTTTGTGCACTGATATGGGTGAGGCTGCAGCAACTTAGATGCCAGCTCAAGTTAGCCAGCTGAGTGGCTAGGTAGACCGTGCTGCAGCTTGTGCTTGTCCTGCACCAGCTACCTATAGATGAATGGAAACTACCACAGCCACTGAGGCTGAAGCCAGCCCTCTGATTTTGATGTAATCATGCTGCAGTGTGAAAGTCTGCACCAGTTTCAGTGCTATGTAACACAGTGTTAAGACATCTGAGCTAGCTTAGACAGGACCAACAGCCATGGGAGTGCACAATCAAACCACCTGAGTATTTATAGAGCTGCTCCATCTTGCTACAGCTGCAGTGCAATCAGCACACGAGATCAGAGCTAGTGAAGGATTATTTACTTTGTCAGCAGCAGAGCCTACACTCAGTAGATGCTGCTGAACTTTTTAAACTTGCCTGTCTGTCTTTTGCAGATTTACAGTCTTAGCAAGAAGCACAAGTCCAGTCACAGCGAGAACCACTTCGTTTGCTGAAAGGTTGTTTTTTCCTGCTTTCTCTAGAAGCATGGACCATTTGTGTTAGTAAGCATCTCTTTCTTATTTGTGTTGCCACTGCAAAATAAGAGAAGAACACGAATAATTCTGAAGAATGAACATTCGCTCAGGATATCTAAGAGGCACCAGTGAGGTTCCAGTGAGAAGCAATTCCTGTATCAAAGAGCTCAGCTCACATGATGCTAAAAGTATGGGAAAGATAATTACACAAATGAACACTGCAATAACAGATGTGGAAGAAATGTTGAAGTACCTTGCTCCAAGTCATGCAAGAAATGGGTGGTAGATTCCAGAGTTTAACTTAGGGGTAATTTTGACCTTCGTCCTGTCATGGCTAGTTTCATCCCTTGAGGCAATTCCCAGGGACACACTCTGTACCACTCACATTGTCTAGAGGAATGCAGGATGCAAAGACCTGGTCCCTGTATCTCTCACCAGTTACTTACTTCAGATTACCCTGCTGATGTACTGTTGTTGCCTAGAGGGTTGATTATTTTTAAACACTTTTAATTTCAGTATGTTTTCCAGTAGAGAGGTGGTTATACAATAACCTTTGCCTGCAAGGCCATTCCATTTAAGTGTCCATACTTTTTGCTGGTAAAAAATGAATCCACAAAGGGAAGCTTTGCTTGTGTAGCTGCATTAGTAAAAATGTTCTAGTACACAGTAGGGATAATTTAACAATCTTTCACATGAAGGACTAAATGCATTTTCCTGCCAAGGGACAGCATGAACATGGCATTGTTCTGCCAGGTCTTCTAGACCAGTTACAATCCACAATATGTTTTCATAGCTTTTTGAAATTTCTGTCTCACCAATGATCCATTTATTCAGAATCAGCTTCATCTTTTTCAGAACATCTTTTCATCAGCAGGTGCTTTGTTTTTGAACTTATTTGTCCTTTGAGGACTCTGATATCATACTGAGGTGAATCTGTCCTGATGCAGACTGGCAGCTACAGAGAAGGGACAGCAGATCCCTGTTCAAGCCCTAGCAGCCTCATGTCACTGACACCTGGGGTGCATCAAACTCTTATCCACAGATTCTTTTACATGGGTAGTATCCAGCCGGACTCATTTCAGTATATACCTCTCTTCCACCGTCTCATCTCTATGACTCCTTGTATATCAGGTAGTCTTCATTGGCTGAAGGACTTCTAAGGAGAAGCATAGACATTGTCCAAGTCTGCTTCCAATGCCTTGAAAATTGGAATTTACCTCTCTCCCCACATATTCTTTGCAAGCCATTACTGACATTTTAAGGTCATAAGCCACTCCAGTTGCTTCACCTTGCTGACCAAACTTTGCAACACGCTGTTCAGGAGTTCTAATTGCAGCTCTGGGTGCTGATTATGTAGAAATCTGTGGTAAAGTTCTGCTTTATCTGGCCTTGACCTCATCTTTTATGTTGTTGGTTTGGCAAAATATCTTTGATTTTTTTTTTTTTTCCTACTGCTTGTCAGTAGTCTTGATGTCCCTGTTGAGTCTTTTTTCACCTGTGGCAACAACAACAGGTCACAGCAGATGCCATGCAAGTCTGTCTTTTAAATGGTTTTAATCCACGTGCATTTGTTGTTTACCTTCTTCCACTGTCTCCACTTATTACTCCCTATCTGTCCCCGACTTGTTTTGCTGCCCCTATGCACATCTGTCATACCAAATCGGTTTTCTAGTTTGAGTTCTTACAGCAATCTGGCACTGGGACCTGATTTCTCAGTGTCTTATGCTATAGAGTCATATATCACTTCATCCTACAAAGCCCGTATTTGTACATGGCTGCGAGCATGTTCTACATTTGTAACATGCTGATCTGTCCTTTGTTTTTGATTTGACCATATCATTCATGTGTTATATTCTTGGATGGCTACCAGCATTTTTCCAACACACTGAGGTTGCCTGTTACTACTCATTTGCTTTTCTATACTGAGACCATGATACATGTGCCAGCAGACTATTCTCTGCTCCTGAACGTGTCTCCTTAGGACTTCTCCTTTTTCTTCAACTGCAACTTCTCAATAAAATCCATTACAGCTTTCCCTTTCTCATCAATCAGGATTCTGATTGCACATTCAGTCTTTCTTTGTCTTCTGTGGAGCACCAGCCGGGATTTGCATAATCTTTTGCCTTAGAAATCACATACTACAGCAGTTTAAAAATCCTACAGGGAAGGTGACATGCTTTTCAGACTGCAGATTTTTTAAAAAAGAGGCTAAGACTTGCAATGTCCACTGGGTGGCTCCAGACACTGCACCTTGCTCCTCTGCTAACTGCACCCCTACCTACTCAGAGCTAGCCCAGCTCCGCAGAAATAGGTGTTAAGTGCTGACTACTAGCAAGAATGACAGGGCAGGGCCTGGAGTACCAAACACATGATGCACTGGATACATAATTAATGGTTATTAATGACTGTCTGCATCACGGTAGCACCCAGAGGCCCAGTGGAGGGTGCCTGTGCAGGAGGTAACATTAAGGCTTAAATACCACCCATTGCACTTTGAGGCACTTAACTGAGGCACCTGTACCCAGGCGGAGAGACAGGCTTACGCAGGCCATGGAGGTGATGCTTTCCTCACTGACTGCACGGGGGGCTAATGAGATTACATTACATACATTTAGAGATAATGCTCTAAATGTAGGTGACTTATTTAATCTCCTGAAGTTATACAGGATGAACCTGAGCCTTTGGAAGAAGGGAGCTACGGTGGGCCAGAACTGCAGCAGTGTCTTCCCTGGCTCTGCGAGCACGTGTGTGTGAGCATGTGTGTATGCTGCATGTTCTGGCCTTGCCAGACACAGACACAGCACGTAAAGAGAGGTTTGGCAGGGAAGAGGAAAATCCTCTGATTTAAGGTGAAGAGAGAGTAAATAATCACTGTAAAGCACCAACACAATTAGAATCAACCCAGGCTGTTGCCTAACTCTGTGCCTTCTCTTTGTAAATACACTCCAGGTTTGTCATTTCTTTTAAAATTGTGCACATGTATGTAACCTCCATACAAACATGTCTTTCTATTACAGAATTTCCACAATTTTGTTTTTTCCATCCACTAAGCGCTATATGGACTGTGTGGAATGAGCTGTTTTGCCAGGACTGCCCTGTGGGAGGGCCGGCATACAAGAAAAGCCAATTAACCAGCCAAGTCCAGCAAAGATGAGCATAAAAAGGAAAGGAATGGAGACTAATCTTTTTTGTTTTACTCCAGGCAACAATCCCATTTGGCCCATGATTAAGATTTAATTAATATGTAATTAAGTCAACAATTCCTACTCTTTATGCTATACCACAATTTACTGCTTCAGGAAACCCCTGTCAGTTCTACTAGTCTTGAAAGAAGTGTGAAGATCTTAGATGGCTTTGCACACAGAGGGAGTGTGGTGATTCAACACATATGATAAATACATGCATTATGAAGAGATTTCCCCAATTTTCAAACAGAATCACAGAGAGTCATGTGAATTTTTTAGCTTTGAAATGTTAAAGCCAAGGAAGCTTTGAAGTTTTGCACTTGATAATTTCTCACTGGGTCTCATTTAGGTGACCTTGAAAACCTGCTTCTGTCCAGGGCTGAATTTAAGCCTATTACGTCTCTTCCTTCTTGAGGAACATGTCTCTTAATCTATACCATACTGACATGGATGAAGTGTCAGAAGCACTTGAGGTGGAAATTCCTTGATATGTAGAGATGGGGCTTTGGAATTTCGTCTATATTTTGCTCCCAAATTAGGCAAATGGGTGTTTTTATCAAGGTCCGTATCTGGTACACATATTTGAGGAGAGCAGACATAGCTGAAGTGGAGGGAGTCTGTGCTCAAAGTGACAGTCAGCCCTTTTGCCCACTTTATAAGATGCATAGGCATCATTAAGTAATTACAAGCTAGCAATGCCTAGGAGTTGTGGAAGATCCTGAGATCTAAACCCAGAACACCACCATTTAGGCAACTGTTAAAGCACTGGCAAGTCATTCTGCTATTTTAAGTATGGAGCAAGTTTCAGAACCGAGGTAGTAAGCTGTGTTGCTATTTTTAAGCGTGGGGGTTTTTTTGTTTGCTTGGGTTTTTTTTAAGTGCTACATCTGAATATATTATACCATATGCAAAAACCTCAAACCCATTGCCACCCAGCAGCCCTTAACTCATTGCTTTTCTGAGATCATCCTGCAAGTCCTGAGGAATTCTCTAATCACATCGCAGAGTGGGTTCCTTTGGAAATCTGAGATTTCCTGTTGCTGAGGCTTTTTGCCTGGTTTTGTTTTGGCCTCTGTTTTCCTAAGAAATGTATCACATATGAAACGCACCCCAGCAAAAGCTTTATGGGAGGTGGAGGATGTGCTCTTTTCGAAACCAAAGTCCTTAGGGGTTGTCAGAATTCGAATCTGTGGAGCTTCAGCAGATGAGATCTGATATTGATTAATCTTAGCAAAGAATCAGACAGAGGGCTTGAGGACAAATAGCTGCTCCTGTGCAGAAAGCTTAATTTTCCCTTACAAGGTGAGCAGAATTTGGAGAGACTGCTTGGCTATGATGAGACATTTTTGCTATTTCACTCTTCGAGAGCTCACCCAACACAACTGGTCACAGAGGCAGCATGCAGAGACAGACTGAGGGCTTGTCTACAGCTGCATCTGGCATTCTAGGTAAAACCCCAAAATGTTGAATAAACAATGTTCCTGATCATCTTCTCCAGCTGCCATCAATGTGGAAGCTGCAAAACAGTCATGCCCATGTGGGCTGTGCACTTGGAAGACACACTACTACTCTGCACTAGTGTAAGCTTCAGCAAGAAGAGAGCTTGTATCTCTCTGGAGGCTGACGGAAGGGAAATCGGTGAGCCCTTGGTAAGGAGAGGTTTATGGCACCTCTGGTCCTAGCCTGCACTATCTGCTCTACGGGAGGTCTGAGCAGCTGGTTCTGACATCATATGGTCCTTGTTTTGAAGGAGTGCACTCACATCTGTCTTATGTGCTCTCTCTCCCTCTGTCATGCAAAGACTATTAGTGACAGTCCTAAGAGAGACTGAACTATAGCCAGAGTTCCTAGTCTGAGACTTGCTAAGTTTTTATCCTGTGAAGAAGAAGCAGGAAACTAACCTTGGCATCAGAAAGAATTGAAAGAATGGACACTGGAAGGAGAGAAAATGCTAAAGGTGCAGCAGCCATGGCAAGCTCAGCTGAACCACAAGCCTGTATTTGCTGGACTTTGCAATGAGAAGAGACTTTAGTGTAGACCCCATCTAACATCAGAGATCTGTGAAGCACTCGTAGTCTATTAATAAGATAGTATATTAATAAGATTTTATTTTCTGCATATCAAATCAGCTTGGGGACGGTTTTCTTCTCAGGGCCTAGCCCAGTCTCTCTGACAATACTCAAATCTAAGCATTCACTTGGAAAGATTCAATTGCAGTAATGGAAGAAGTGGACAATCCTGCCAGGTTTGGAGATCCATTTTGGATCTGCTTCTGCCTAGATTAGAACTTCTGTCTAATACCTGGTAAGCAGACATAGGTTGAGCACCGTACAACAACAGAGACCCTCACACAACCAAGGCATCTTTTGCTTGAGAGGTGGTGTCACCTTCTTCCTCCATCACTGGTCATCTCTCTTGTATAAGCTTACATTCAGCATCTCTTTTGGTCCATCAGGTTAAGTGCTTTTCTGGGATGGAAGCTCTGCTTGTCCTGCAGTGCCTCTCACAGGCATCTTTCATTTCAACACTCCTTTAAAATACCTTCCAAGGTTTTGTAAGTACAGAAGAACAGCAGCACTCTGAGATGGGAGCTGCTGGGAGGGAGTTTTTGTGTGTATTTACCACCTGCCCACATCAGCAAGACAACAGCAACCAGCAAAGACATGTGCTTGTCCCAGGAAAGAGCTCATGACCTATGGTCCAAAGCACAGACCTGCCCCTGCCACAATTAACACCGGAGCTTTCCCTCCATGCTGGACCACCATGGAAAAGCCTTCTCCTAGAGGTGACATGGCTGCAGCTCACTGCCAGCATGCATGAGAGTGAAGCACTCCACAACCCCAAAGGGCTTTTGCAGACATTAGGAGCTGGATGTGCTGACAGCTGAGTAGCCCTGAGTAAAGAACAGGGGATATACGTGCACCTTGGCCGCTGTCCTGCATTGCTTCACCCCCAGAAGCTGCCACAGTGCCAAAATTCCACAGGTGTCTCTTGCGTGTGCTTTTTGGGGATCCAGCATCTAACCTGTCTGCCTGGTCCACATGGCCACAAAGGCTGCCCTGCTAGGGCAATAATTGTCTCTCCTTGGAGTTGGTGGGCACCTCCTCATCCAATGTGAACAGATGCACTGTTGATTACTGAAGGGATATACCACTTTACTGAGGATTTAGCTCAGTGGGTTTCTTTTCTCCAGGAGCACAACAAGTCCAGTCCTGGTATCTCATGCCTGTGTCCATCATCAAGCAGGAAGGTATGTTGTCACAGAGTACTTTGTGTTGGCATGCTACCTGAAAGCTTCAGAGCAATGAAAACTCTTCCCCTTTTGTAGTAAATACAGGCCGCCAGCACATACTATAATGTAATCTAGTAAAACAAAACAATTTTGGGAGCCTTTCAAGCACTATGAAGGAACAGCAGGCTTTGGGTGGGCTGCTGTGTTCTGCGAATGTTGCCTGTTAATACCCAGATGTTGAATGCCAACTTTCCATTCACTGCTGCAAAATAACAAACTGTCATGTGGTAAAAATAACCATGGGAGGCATGCAACACATTTCACTACTTGTTTCACCTACAATACACTATCAGAAATGTGTCTGAGGAAGTTCACTGGGCATCTGTATCAATGCTATCCTAAACAATATGTTTCGGGTCTGTGATTTGGAGAATAAGTTTAAGGGAAGGGAAATGCTTTTCATTCATTTTTCACTCCTTTGGTATCATTTACCCCAAATCTAAGGCAGCTGCAGAAAACAGAAGATCACTTTCTCACTCTGTGACAATGGGAAAGAAACTCAGAAGTGGCTGCTTTCCTCTAACACTGGCCTGAGATCTTTAGGAGAACATGAAAAACTAAACTAGCTTTAAAGCTTCTCTATGTCTAAGGACAGTTTGTGCCAAGAGGTATCCTAAATCCATGCCTGGCTTTGCTCTGCCACTAATACAATGGTACCACCAATCTTAGCAGCCGATTTTCAACCATTTAATAATGCAGCAATGCCTTTCCATCCTTCCTACTAGTTGACAAATTTCCAGCCCACTTACAACTCAATGAATGTTGAATATGGGGTCTAATCTTCTTGTTAAGTCCACCAGACCAATGTTTTTTTTATAGAAATGAAAAAGACAATACCAGAGTTTTTACATGGGACAGCATAAGTCTTATTCTGAAGACTCAAGTTGGGCAAGCAGGAATGCCGGGAGTCCAGGACCAAACTTGCTTCAACTGTGCTTATTCTTCTATTTCCACTTTGCATTCTTGGATACGAAGACTGTTTCTAGTGTTCATAATTTTCAAAATCTCTAAACATATTAAACTAATCCCAACTATCAAATGATCATTCTGTCTGTAATCTACTGTTACACTGTTCCTATGCCTGCATCTTGTCTTGCACTCCCTGTATTTCTTTAACTTATATGTGCATCTTGTACTTCTGTGTCCTCCTGTTGGCAATTATCAGCATAATGATAGTATTTAATTATTTGTATTGCCTTCTTTGTTCTGCTTTATTTCTGTTTTTGTGATGTAGATATTTTTTCAGTTGCTTGGCATGAAGCGTACAGAAATCCTGACTAAAGTAGGCATCCTTCTTCCAAATGTTTCTGCAGATGACGGATCTCATTAAATCATTACACTTACTGATGTCTAAGTTTACTCATATGCAGATAGCCTTGCAAGCTACAAGCTGAAGTATGTGATTTCTCGCATCATGATAACATGGAAGTCTAATATATAAAGAGCAGTCCGTACACTCATGCATTTTTGCTGCCCCAGTTGAAACTGAACGGCTCCCACACAAAGGAGAACTCATTATACTAACTTAAGAATAAACATTACAGGCATGTGTACATCTTGCAAAATGTCTGATTTTAGTGGGAAAGTCACTTAAAACTGAATTAGGAAGGGCAATACTCAACTGAAGCATTTGTGCTATGTGCAAGGCCTTCAAAACCATATACAAACCCATAGCCAGCCTACTGTTTCTCTAAGGTAGAGATATTTGCCTCTTCTTGACAGCACAGACCTACATGAGCCCACATCCTCTTTTATGAATGTTAGTCTGGTCTCAAACACTGATTCCTTCAGTTTTCTGTTCTAAGTGTCGCAGTTCACTCAGCTTGTCAGACCTACTGTTTATGCCTGGCCTGCAAATAAATGGGTATTTCTCTTGTGCCATGACTGTTCATGTAGTAAACACTACATGAGGTATGAGAAAGGGACATTCCTGAGTGCTCCAGTGTAAGCAGAAGACCTAATACAGCAGGCTGCTCAGCAATAAAA
>JAVKLA010000074.1:9776709-9793699 GCA_034782735.1 Sagittarius serpentarius | reverse complement strand
GTGTTGTCAAGCCTGCAAAGTTGGAAACCCTTCCTGTGCCAGTTATCTCAACATTCAAACCACGCTTTGATGACAGAGGAGCTGGGGTGGCATCTCAGAAGGAAGAATCACCCATGCTCCACTAGAAAAGAGCAAATTCCCCCTGCACCACATGTGAAAGTACTCATTACTCTGGGTTAGCTCTGCGTATACACAAAGCTATCTGATTTGTTGTAGGAAACCATTATTTCTCTTGTTCTTCCATATCGCTGGTATATCCCTGCGGAGCCCCATGAAGAGTGTCGTATGCAATGTGGTACACAACAGCTGTTTTCCAAGTCAGAGTGTAACAAAGGTCATAATTTTTTACGCTAAATAAGTACTTCAGGAGGGAACAGTGCCTTCAACCTGCTATGAGATGATAAATGGAAGTAGGGAGCAGAGTGCAGATGTATCAGCTTAACAGGGCACTGCTAATTTTTAAAATCAGACTTACTGTCACCATTTATATGATGTGCAAGAGAAACAAGTTTTGCAAGAAAATTTTGAATTACTTTGAGCCAACAATGAAGCTCGTAACTACCATTTGCACTACAGTAATACCAAGAAGCCCCACAAAAGGAGAAAAAACTTAAGATTCAGTTATATGAACTATCATGAACTATCAGATTTCCACGTGGAGATGTACAGCAATCTTTATTCATCTGTAACCTCCATCCTTGCTGCAATTCAGTTGTGGTATTTTGTCCTGCAAAAGCTGTTTTTTAAGGGGTGGTCAGCATGAAAGAAATCTGTCAATTGCAGCTGCAGGCTCTCCATCTTAACTTTGCATTTGTTCTCAGTTTAGGTCTCAAAGTGCAAGTTTCTGATACTTAACTAAGCCTCTCCTTGCTAGAAGTAGATCACATCCTCTGCAGATCTGCTAGTAAGTCTTGAATGTCACTGTGGGCTATACACAGGAGGAACATCAAACAACATTACAGCTAGCTCTGTTTTGCCAACTCTTGTGATTTTATAGCAAGTTTCACAACATCTCTTGTTTTTCTTAAAACCTTAGCTGTAGAGTTATGTGACTACATGGGAATCTCAGCTTTCATATAAAAAAGGAAGCTGAGTTCTTATGAATGCAGGGAAAAGGTAGAAGTATGATCCAACTGTGGAAAAGAATTTAAAAAGTATATAAAATACTGTAATTTTTTCTTATTATCTGTATTTTACAAGCCACATCTCCACTTCATTATGGAGCAAACATATAATCATATTCTGCCATGCAAACCGCCAAAGATGAACACTCCTCTTTTATTGCACTGTAGACTCTGTGACCCCTTTTGCTCCCCCATGTAGTGGGGATGTTATGACTCCACAGCTCCAGCTGGGCACTTCGGTGTGCATCAAACTGTCAAAGGCAGATCATTTCTGCCAGTTTATTTTCTAAATTGGTAATGTCTTTGCCATCAACTTGAGCTGATGTCAGTAACACATTGTCATCAGGAAACAAGGATGGTAAGTTTAAAGCAATAGAGTTGCCAAGGAAGTGACTGAATGCAAATTAAAACTTAACTTTTGCTCATATCTACATGGTTTTCTTTTTCAAATGTCTATAGGCTTTCTACAATTGCTTTGCATTAGTTTACAGTCTAAAGGAGTAGAAGACAGTGGTTCCTGCAAAGCTTCCCCTCCCCTCTCATTTTCTATAACCATGAACTACTTTAAGCAGTATTTATAATAGTGAGCTTGCCAAGAATTTCCCTCTGGAATAATTTCCTCTGAAGTGTGATATGAGAAAAGATTTAGCTGGTAATTGCTATGGATGATTCTCATCTGAAGTGTATCTTGTAGTTGATTCTCCAGTAGCAGAGTGTCCTGAAGAGACTGCATTACAGGGAAAAAAAGGTTATTGGCATGTAAGTACAAGAAGAATATATCTTATTTACCCTCTTTGAAAGGAAAACTGAAAGACAGTTTCAAATACTGATAAGAGAAATATGAAGGTTAAGTTTTGAGTGAAAAAAGATTTTGGAAAAGAGCTGAATTTCAGTCTTGGCATTTGCATAGACAGACATCAAACAGGGCAAGGAAACAAGAAGCCTGGATGGGGATGTAAGTATCGTACATTTATGACTTTTTTTTCCTTTAGGTTTCTAAAATGTTTTCTTATAGTGTGGCAGACAGATGGGATCCACCCACCAGGAGTTTATCATAGACATGTTCACTACATTTAGAGGTATATTATGAAAATATAACCCATCGCATACAGAAGCGGTAAGGGGGCGCACAACAGAGTCTGTATTTTCAAGGGTGCATCATTCATTGAAACCCTTTCTTACTGGATGGTGCATGCTGAATTCTTCTGCAAATCTGGTCAAGAGTTTGCATTCTGCAGAAAAACTGTAAGCCAGTTTGATTGTGGGGGAAGAAAAGAAACATGACAAACAGTAAGGAGTGATATTAAAAATGTGCAAGTACACACATGCCGAGGATGAAACAGCAGCTGTACAAGCTCCTCAGTTTTCTTATCAAGGGGAAGGAGAAAACCCTTTAAGAAAAAGAGAGCATGGTGCTGAACAATGGATTTTTCCATAGTAGAGTATCTTTTGGCCACTGTACGTTGCTACTCGGTGTTTTCTATGCCACATCAACTGGGCCCTGACTGCCACCCAAATATGACATCCTTTGATATGCTCGAACCATGAGGCAATACTTGCAAGAGATGACTTTACTTGTCTCCACTATGGCCAGCTGCCATGCTAGACCACAGCATGGGATTGGTGCATTACTAAGTTCAAAGGCACACCAATGTCAGAAGTAAAGAAGAAAGTTAAAAAAAACAGCATCAAGTCAGTTTGATAATGAAACAAACACAAGTTCAGTCACATTCACAAACAGCTTAACCTCTGGTGCTTGGTAATGATATGTCAAGTAGGGGCCAAAAATTAAATCTGCATGGGTTCATTAAAGAGGGAGAATGTTTAGAAATACTTTTCTAAACAAACTGTTAACAGCATGTCTTGGCCCACATGGAGCATTCAGTGGGAATGGCAGTAGTACTTCTATCTCCCATTTACAAGATAGCCTCTCTAACGGAAAGAGATATAGAAAAAAACGTATTTTCTGATAAATCTTATGTAACTTTTGCCAAGTCAAAGTCTGCAATAATGATCTTTCCTGCAGTCCTGTGCTGAACAACTGGCATCCAGGGAAGATATACATATTAATAAAATATGACTCTTTCACCATTTCTTGTCGCGAGGCTGCATCTTTGTTGAGCAACCAGCTGGCTGAGAGTCCTGATAACTGGCAGTGGTGGAAAAGGCTCTCTTATTTCCAAGAGGCATGTTAGGAAACTGGCGCCAACACTTCCACCTTTTTGGTTTTCCTCTCTGAATCTCAACAGCCTCAGAGGCTTAAAAAACTCAGAATTTCCCACCACCTGTCCAAGATCACAGCTTGAAAGGCAGAGGCAAAAATCATCCATTCCACTGCTAGGTTTTGAAAATACATGCCACAGTTACGTGATTTGTAATGACTTGGACAGAGCAGTTCTGTACAGCTGAAAATATTTCCATCTATGCTTCTCCTTCCTAAAGCCATTCTTTACTCACAGCATAAATTACTTTTTCTTTCTAAGGGTTATTACTTGTGCAGGGACAGTATTTTTGGATGTGTCTGTGAATTAAAATAGAAGGGGAGAGAAATCAAGGTATGTCCATACATGGTGTTGCCGCGGAGAAGGAAATGCATTCTATTTATTTCCCAGGTCATGCTAGACTGTGAAGGGATGTTTTTGTTTTGCTTCCCTAGGAATAAAGAAGCATGAGGTATTTACAGGGGCAATGCTGTACTACATATTCTGTGTGATGGCCTATCATCTTCTAAACTCTCTTTGTCCCTTATTGCAATGGTACTAACAAAATCTGCCCCTGTACCCTCTGGCAACCAGTAACAGCGATCATGACCATAAGCAAAATGGAGAACCACCAGGTCAGGAGGGCTGGATCCAGGATCCTTCCCTGGCTTCAGATGCCTCTGTACGGGAGTCAGCAGGCAGACACTCAGCACAAATTCTGGTCCTGAGACACCTCTTAAGGATCTCTGAAAGTGTGTTATTGGTGAGGCTGCTCGCATACAGGAAGGCAGTAAAAAAGAAAACCAATGGCTTAATCAACTGCGCACACTGTAGTCACAGAATATATGCAATGCTGCTGAGGATCAGCACTGCAGCATATGTTGGAGGATGAAGTCTATTGATGCCAGCTAACAAAAATGCATAAAAGCTCTACAGAAGACACTCTGCTGAAGGCTTTGCTGCCATGGCTTATGGAGGTGGTGGAGAGCTGGGGCCACCAAAGGGTCAGAGCATGCTGCAGAGAAGAAGACAGGCAGGACAAGACCCCTGTGCTCACATAGAGTCCTTCTGCACCTATAACAGAAACAGGTCTGTGGACTGTGGGTTTCAGTGCAGGGTGGGAACCTTTGACCAGAGCAGTTAATGTGGACACAAACAGTGGGGTTCAGTGTGTAGCCTGCCAATATCGCAGTCAAAAGAGGTACCTACAGGGCTCAGCTTGCTGAGTGTCCTTGGGTAGATGATTTCACCTTTCTACACTCCTTTCTCATCTTCCCTGGTCTCTGCTGTGTTGGAGGCTGACACTGGGCACGCGTTTGCTGTTGTGCTAGCACAACGGGGCATAGACCTCAGCTGGTGCTGCTCTAATGCCACTAATGAACAATAGAGATTAGTCTTCCCTGTTGCCAAAACAGAAAGAAAACTACCCTGAAACTATTCAGAAGATGCATAATGGGGCTTCCTTTGCCTCCCTTGTAGCATCAAGTTTCTTCAACTGCTGGAGAGAGAAAAATAAAGCTCTGGAAAGCACTTGTGCCTCAAATCCCATCTTCAAAGTATCATTTAGACTTGATGTAGATGGTTTTCACATTGTTTCTGTGCCACAGTAAGTATCACAATGCAGATTTTGTAAGGAAGGATGGGGACGCAAGTTTAAGTGCCACAAAAAATCCTACGCGATGATTCAGTGACAAAACTGAAACTAAATTTATTGGAGAAGGTATTTTTGTGCTTTTTTTTTTGCATGACCAACGCTGTGGTCTCCAATGCCATGTCCTGTATTCCTTACTACTGAACATATTTGGTTTCTCTCCTTCTTCTTTTATCTACGTTTCATAGGAGAAAAACATACAAACAAATATTGATTAAATTTTAGAAGCACAAAGACCAACGATGCAATCCGTGTTAAAAGGGTAAGTAGGTGCTATTTTCCCCTGTCACAAACTGTGTGCTGTTGTTCCATTTGCCACTTGTGAAACTGGTCAGTTGCCTCAGGAAAAACTATTTTTACCTTCTAAAACGCTCTAAGTCTCTTCAGGCTAAAGCATTTCAATAAACACTTGATTTGCCACAATGTAGATTTGCTTTGGATGTCTAGCAGCTGTAAAAGTCAGGTGTACTGAAGTTTCACAATGTCTTTCACATCAAGTGAATATATAAAGCATCTGAAAAATGCAGGCTTTGAAAATGTCTCATGCTGAGTGTTAAGAGTTAGTGGATACTTCTGAAAATTTTGCTTTTAGTCATGTGTCAGGAAAAAAGTGGGGAGATAGCTAGGCCTCATCAGAGCGATGGAAAATAAAAAAAATACTGAAGTTTGTGATGGAGGTTGTTTGGAAAAAACTGACTGAATAAGGACACTAAGGAGAAAAATACACAACTGCATTGCCTCCTTTCTGAAACAGAAGTTTAGACTTCATGCTGAGTTTACTGCGTAAGGCCTTTTGGCATGTATTTTTGAGTCAGATGGGGAGTTAATGAATGCCATACACCACAGCACTGTGCAGAGGCAGCTGTGCTCATCCTAACTGCTCTGTGCTGAACTTGGAGCAAGGTACCAGCTTGCTTCCATTACTTTTGATATCTGTTGTACATCCATTTCAATAAATATCTGACTTGCCTCAATGAGGACTTGTTTTGGAAACCTAGCAGACCCAAAAGCCAGACGTGCATCTTTGTACAGATGTAGGTACTTCAGTGCACAATTTAGACATGCCCTAAAGGATTGTAATTATTCTTTCAATGTCTTTTAGCCAAGGAAAACATTTTCAACATTTTGTAGATGGAATACTCTATGGTAACCTTTGAAAGACAATACAACTTGAATTGTTGAAGGCCATTTACAGTCACTTTTCAGAAAGTGATGCACTTCACAGTAAAAAAAATCCCAACTCTTGGACCAACCGAAACCACTGTTGACATTTCTCAATTAGCCAAAAGAGTTTTTTTATTTTGTTTTTTAAAGGGAGCAAAATGGGTCTAAAATAAGGAGTTAAGTTGTTAAATTACAGGTCAAAGTGACAATTGTAACAGTTTAAAACTCAGGAGGTAATTTCTGCTACAACACAGTAAAAGGTTGTCACCAGCTTCACCACCTTTGCACTCTACTAAGTGCTCAGTATCTGCAGTTCTGGATTGCACATGGAAACATATAATGCTTCAGCAATATATCTACAAGCAAACCAATTGCTCATTGTTCATGGTTTAAGTGGGTTTTCAGTAAGTTAAAAAATTCTGCTAAAAAAGGAGAAACTGCTTGAGATGGAGTGCAATACTAACAGCACATCAGCAGTGAGAGCTCTCTCCAATCAGTTTCTTAAATAGAGAAGGATAAATCTGTAAGGCTGTGCTATATTCTGGGCACCTGTTGCCTTACCTTAATTCATGCTGAAGACCTTTCTCCACATATAGGTCAAAATGCAGCCACAAAGAAATCACCTGCCTGAAGTTGAGCTTTCTAGAGGCCTTTGAAAATTCACTGGCCCTACACATAGTGTGTGATTTGTTTTCCAGCCCCCAAATATGTCCTCAGGATCTGCTCCAAAGTTTCAATGCAAAGTTTTGCATTGATTTGCAGAGGCGCTCAAAACAAGTTAGGTTGGATAAAAACAATGAAATTCAATGACAGTACTGTCTTCATTTGCTTCTGCTAGCATTATTTTGCGCTAGCTGAAGGGAAGGGGTCTCATCCCCTTTTAGGGTAGAGCATTAGGGAAATTTCAGCTTGCTAAGCCTTCACAGTTTCACACCTTCCAGGATCAAAAAAGAAAATGCAAACACAATTTCCCTGAAACTGAAATACCTCCTCTTCCCCCTCCCCACACCTTTTCCCCCCACTTCATCTGACTGAGAAAGTAAGGCTGTTACTATCCTTTTTTTCTGTTGGTAACATTTCTAGCAAGAGAAAAACCTTCTGTTAGAAGGAAGTTTCAACTGAAAAAGCACCTCCTTACAAAGCACAGGTGAAGCATGGGAAGCTTGTTCCAGGAAAGGTTATTAAATATCTGGACTCTTGGTAACACAGAAGAGGTCAACAGCAGTAGCTGTTAAGAGACCCAGGCTGTCAACCTGGCTGTCTGCTGTGGGTGAATGAGAGAGAACATGTGGAGTTTAAAATCCAGTCATTTTTTACATGAAAGTTTGAACTTTCAATAGGCAAGTTTAGCCACTTTCTAACTGTGCCTCTGTACTACTGATAAGAGTATGTGATGAGTGGCAAAGCATGCACCTCTCAAATTCAGAGGAATGGTGAATCCCACTTTCTCTGTTTACCTTCAGCCTTGTAACTGGTTGTCCTGGAAAGTCTGATTTGGATGTGTGATCTGGCACATATCTGGCGCTTTAGACGACAAAGAGTCAGAAATAGTGTGAACACTTACGGGGATAGTGTGGGTGTGATCCTGCTCACCACTGAAACTAGCAGCAAAATTCCTATTAACTTGGTTGGGAGCAGGACAGGGTCCTACTGCAGGAGAAGAGGATAGCAACTAGTGGTTTAAATCCAACAAAAGAGGTAATTTTATGTACTCGGACGTAACCGTGTTAGCGAACATATCTGAACTCCAGTAACTGACTACCCACGCACTTAGCCTGTCCAAAATACAAAGTAAACAACCCAGCTTCAGACTTCTTTTACTGCGGTTGGATTAAATTGTTCTCCTGGGTCTCCAAGCATCCATACGTCGCCTGCCAAGTCTCAGGGAAGCACTGTGCTTGGCATTGCAAGAAAACTGACTGGCTTCAAAAGGACCCTTTCTGTGTAAGGTACTTATCACGGGGTGACTGAGCAACATATCTGAGAACAAGCAAAAATACTGGTGATCCACCCTAGCAGGAATATGGAAAGTTTTTTCTATCCTTAAACAAGATCAGCTAAACCTTGGTATTTTCTTCACTGGGCCAGAGAACTCTGACTTACTCTGTCTTCCCTCAGAAGTAATTTTCCTCCACTTCTGATCATTCCTGGCTCTCCTGGACTCTTCTCCATTTGGTCCATGTCTTTCTTGGAGACTAACATCCAGCACGGGTCTGACCAGAGCACCATTTCATGTGCCTTATAGGCAGCATTCCTGTCTATATATACCAGCCCGTTTGCCTTTTCCACGATGGATGAGACTGCTGAGTAATGTTCACTACATTATCCACTATCATCTTTTCTTCAGAGCTGCTATCCAGGAATTGATTAGTACTAGGTGTTAAGAATCCTTTGTTTGTTTTGAAGACACCACATGAAAAAGGCTAGTAATACTCCAGTACCATTTTAGACTCTCTTTTTCACTTGCATTCACAGTCCTTTCCAGTGAAGCCCAGGTGACAGAGTGACTGCTGCATTATCTGATCCAGATTCATGAAATGCTGTCTAGAACCGGAACAAGGTCAGACCCAGGCTGGACACTCCTTGGTACAGGTTTCCACCGTGACAGCTGATTGCTAGTACATATATTCTTGCTTCAGTTCTCCAGCCACTTTTGCACCTGTTAGCTTCACTTAGACAGAGCTGACCTACACAACAATGCCAATGAGGAAACAGGTCTACCTTCTTTTCATTGAAGCCTCCTGCAGCTCAGTGTGCCACTTGCAGCCAAAAGGATGAACCATGCAACAAGCCCCGCAGGCCTGGCTTCATGGTTGGTGAGCCCACCAACGTCACAGCAGTTCGGGGAAGCACACAGGCCAATACCACTTTTGCCTTCAGTGGCACATGGATGGAGCTTAGTTAAACCACTCTCCAATCCATACAGATAGTGACAATATATAACCAGGGCCACCTGATCTTTTTGGGCTTTACCACCTTGCAACCAGCCACCCATGACTTGCCCACAATCACATGGTCAATGTTATCCACATCAATGTAAATTGGATTTATTTCACCAAGGAACATATGTTTTCAAAGTAACAGAGACCAAAGACTATTTTTGTTCTCTTATGTGAGGACGGTGATTTGCCGTACAATGTCACAGACCAATACGAAGTAGAAACCGCAGCTGTAGTTACTTGGACGACTAAAATACCAGTCTTGTTTCCTTACATCTGCTTTTCAGGACTGCTTTTATGGGCTGCGAGTTCTCAGGAAAGGAAGGATGATGCAGCACTTTCCCAAAAGACAGGGGCCGAATGCAGAGGGGAATTCTTCCCAGCACCCTGAGATTTGTGACAGAGTTGTAAAAAGAAACTCCTACCAGCTCCCTCCAGTTCAGCAGTGTTGTCCATCCCCTCCTTCTCAGCAGTGGAATAATCTTCAAAAGACACCTTGTCTCCTTAATTATGAATTATTATTCTGTATTAAAAGCCCGGAAAAAAAATCATCATTAATGTAAAGAGTTGTCTATATTGGAAACTTCATTGATTCTGGAACAGCTCCTCTGTGGGACATTCAGTCCTGTGAATTGCTGAGAAATTCACAGAGGAGGATGTCTGCACTGTTCAGTGTCACATCAATCTCATCCAAAACTTTGCTCAGCATCATATGCAATGTCATACATGATAAGGACAAAAATACTTGTAAACTACTTAGATTCGGTTATTTTTCCTCTGGAGATCAGGAAGCTTATAATGAAAAGCATGAAAAGTATGAACAGGTCTCTATTTCACGGATGAGTTTCAGATATCCTATATGTATTTTAGTCTAAATTTTGTACTTTTTGAAAGTTCAGCAACAAGTGTAAATTTAGCACAAGGAACTGATATTTCTCAGTGTCTTACTGATACACAGACACAGTTCTTGAAGATATTATGTTTAGACTGTTCTTTATTTCATTTTTTAAAACTGGAGATTTTTTTTTCCTGGCTGGTTAGAAGTTACTTCCTTAACCAGAACAATTTACTAAGTTCACCATGATGTTGGGATGAGTTTATGTACATTCCTAATTCAGCAGCTACCCTGGCCACAAGGAGTGGTCTTAAAGATGCGGCTTAAAATGACAGAAAATGAATCAGCCTTCTGCTGGGGCCTACTTCTCTAAAGTGCAGCAAGTGCTTGCATATGCTTATATTTATTAAGAACAAACACGATTAATAACTGAGCCTTACTTTTTATGTCAATGTAGGTAGAAATCCAAAATAGATAGGGGATTAACTCCCGAACACTATACTATCTGCACAGAGCTGCCAGAACTTGCCAACACATCCAAGATAGTACTTTTGTACCAACGCCAGTGCATGAGACAGTCCAGTCCCCTGTGCTGCAGTTATCGTAAATTTAGTGACACCCTGGTTGCCAAATGCTTGCTTTACGCTCCAAACAGGAAACAGTTGGATGACGAGGGATCCTTTAAAAACCCATGGATGTCAGCAGGAGTTTTTCCAAGGGCCTGACACATGGTGCAGCACAGACCTGTTCCACGAGAGGGTAACAAATGTGTGTGTGTGTGTGTGTGTGTGCGTGCGTGTGTGCATGCATACTCCAACCCCTTTCCCTCTGGGAAGCCCACTGGGAAGGACCAGTCAGTCTGATGCTGCCACTGCAGCATGCAGCACTCAGCTGGTTAATAGCATTTAGCACCGCTATCCACTCCAGAGTAATCTCAGCTCTGCACTCACTCCTGCTGCTGCCATAAAGAGACTGCAGCTGTGTGACTCTCTGCAGCCAGCATTACGGGCGGCTCAACTCTTCCTCCTCTAGCAATAAATTACATGGCAATCTGGCTTCTAATTTCTGTCTGCAGTTTTCAGCCTCTTAATAGGGGCTCCTTAGCCATTACCTGTCCAGGTTACTTCCTTCTGCTGCAGTGCTGCTTGTAACTCCGCACAGCAAAAGAACATGGCTGAAGCAGAGGAGCTGACAATGACATGTCCCCAAAAGGCTGGAAATTACCTTTTATTTAGCCCTCTGCTGGTAAACTGAGGGCTTTCTTCCAAGATATGTATCTTTTAAAATGTGAGCACACCTCTGCTGTCCCAAATCTTCAGCTGATTGTCAGCGACTGCTATTATCATTGCAGAGGGGCTGAGCCCCACCCTGCTAACTGTTGTCTGTGGATCCTGACAAATGATGCTGGCAGCTCAAATTAAAATAATCAGAGCACTGCCTAAATCAACAACCTGAGCTTTGCGCCATCTGGAAAGGGCAGCAACTCGTAGATGAGAGCAAGTCTGTCTCCTTCCAAAAAGAGCTCCCCAAACTGCATTGGATGTTAGCCTTTTTTTTGTGCACAGAGAGCATTTGTTTTTACTGGCGAAGAGGAAGAAAGCTTTACACGCCTCCAGCGCCTAACCTTGCCGCAAGTCAGCTAAGTAACAAAAAGCATCTGTGTGTCAAGAGCTACACAGGTCTGGTGTGCAATTGCCAAAAGCCTGTACCCATTTCACTGCCACTGGACTTGTTGGGTGACGTTAACCCTTGCAAGCATGGGGCTTTCTCAGATCAGAATTTGCACCAGAAAAGATTTTTCTATGCTAGGGAAATTAGGACCAGAGGCATGTGTAGCATTCCTGTGCTCCAGAGTCCTGCTCTTTAAAGGCATCCTCAGTCTGAACAGTGCCTCAGCACATGCAGGCTCAGCACATGCTCATGTGCCGCTCAAGAGAGAGCAAGGTTTAAGATCCCATTTCAATGCCATCCTACCTAAATAAGGAAGCATAGGATTGAATTCATGGCTCTGTTGGTTTTGCTGGTAAACAGGCAAACAAATCCCTTGCCCAAGCTTCATTTCCCCCATCAGTAAACAAATACACTGAAATCTTTGCAAAGTTCCTTGGGACCCACTCACAAAGAGGCTCAGAAGCTAAATATTACTGCTGCGAGTCCTCGTAATTTACTACACATGCACAGTCAATGCTTTCCCATATACATGCTGCAGACCAACTATCTTGTTGGTGACTGTACTTTGCAACAATTCAGCTGATAAAAGAATGCCCTTCATTCTGTACAAGAATAAAACAGTATTTGTAAAGTGGGTACGGACTTAGATACAAGCAGTGATTCCTGGAAAAGCAAGAGTGCTCAAGGAGAGACTGAGCATCACCGTGCACCGCCTTCCAGCCCCATCCCACCCTCAAACCCAGCTACCCAACTATCCATCACTTCTAGCACAGCATGTAAATCCCAAAGCCTCAACTCTGACTTCACATGAACACCTACCCCACTGCTACCACAGCATGTGGCATGTATCCTAAAGTGACACCCCGGGCTAGAGCTGTTCAATAGTTTCCAAAAATGTAAATCTTTCAAAACTATTTTACCTTACCGGAGATTTAACAACAACAAAATCACAAAAACATTTCACCCATTTTCAACTCCTTTTGCAAAACTTAATTTGAAAGGCACAAACCGAAATCCAGTATTTCAGCTCCTTGTCTGTGCTCAAGAGATGTTGGTGATGTGTTAAGGGCTAGGAATGTGCTGTGGAAACAATTCTAAATTTAAACAGTTGAGTTTGGGTAAGTCTGGAGACTGTCTAGAAATTTCTCAAAAGCAAGTTGGTTTCTGGTTTCTATTTGTTCCTAGTTTTCACTGATACCTTGACAGCAATATTTTTTCATCATATTTCCGCTTCTCCTGCTGTCATGTAAACATTCCTAAAGCAAAAAATACAGATAAAACCCAAGATGGTAGTTTAAGTTTTCAGATATTATATGCATTTTTCTTTGGCTTTTGGCTTAGAATGGGCAAAGGCCATAACATTTCTTACACTGTGCGTGAACTCCCAGTGTTTTATATGCTCCAGAAGTCAAGACAAGATACAACTGTGCTCGCGTACGCTTCTCTGTGCAAGGTCTGCCATGAAGCTGACTCATGATATTGCTGCAGTCCAGGGTAGGGCTGCAGATCTGTGTGCAGGGAAACCTCTCTTCATCCTTTACAGCGAATGCAAACGTAACACTCCTCTCCCGCAGCTGACTTCCAGTAAGGTTCACAGGAACATCATGGGTTCATATCATGCTCACAATACAGATCTTCTTTAGATTTAGTTTGTCATAATCCCTAGTTTACACATACTAAACCCATTCCTGGAATTATCTGCAACAGGATACAGACTCTTCCAAACCCCACCATGTCTTCTTCACCATAGAGTACTCTGGAAATCTGTTAAGGTCTCACTAGCCCTCGAGTTTTTTCAGCTCAGAATATAAAAGGACAGCTATAGATACAGGAGGATTTTCTATTTCAGGTACTTGGATGTTAGGACTGCTGAGGAACAAGACGGCAGAGGAATGGTTGTGATTAATCAGAGCTGTAAATACAACTGAAAATAGGATAATAAGGGAAAAATGGGAATGGAAAAACTGGATTAAAATATGAAGCAGCAATATTCAAATGAGCTTCACGATGAACTGCAGGCGGGGCTTTCTTTAGTGCCCAAACTTATGAAAGCACTTAAAGACACAGTTACTCCAGGAGTGTGTTTGAGTACACAGGATGGCTGGACTGCATCAGACCACCTAGCCCATGCTCCATTCTAGCACAGTGCCTAAAGGAGAAGACCTCAGGAGCATGGCAAATATATGTAAAACTTCTCTGCCAGCCTCTAGTAATTTGCAACTCAGAAATTACTTCTATCTAATGAGAAAGTCCATCATGGATTCCACGTCCCTGAGCATGCCTGGGTTCTCCTCAAGCCCAGGTGCAGTCTGAGCATCGACCACATCCTGTAGAGAGCGGCTCTACAGTTTAACAAGTCATTTTAGGAAGAACATCTCTTTGGGTTTGTTTTGTCCACAAGTGCTACCCTCCTTAGACACCTACTAGTTGTTGTGCCAAAAGGTCAGTAGTATTTCCTTATCGTCTCTCTCCGTAACACTCATGACCTTACAGACTTCTACAGATCCTTCTCACTCACCTATTTTCCACGCAGAAAAATTCCAGCCTGCTTACTCTTTCCATACCTTGCTGCCATTTTTTTCTGCAGGCTTTAGGTCTGAAAACAACTGAATTCAGACAGATTTGATCCATGTGCTTAACTTTAAGGACAAAAACGTTACTTCCTAAATGCAGGCATAGGAAACTAGTGATTAAGTTATCACAGCAATAGTAAAATGTTGATTAAATGAATTTGCCACATCTTTCTATGTGACCCTTAACACCAGAGATTCTACCGTTCATGAACAATGTTCTCTGGAAGATCGCATAAAAATTGTGGAGAAGTAAAAATGACGTCTCCCCAAGGTCAGCAAAATGACCTTGGGCATGGGACCTACTAGTTGTGAGTTTTAATTTTGTGGGGTAACAGACAATAGGTGAATGAGGAAAAAAAAGGCAACACTGGCTTTTCTGTCAATAAATTTTCTGAAATTTATGGATACCACATGATGGTCACTGCAGTTGCTGAGTGTCCAACCCAGAAATGTAGAATGCCTAGGTTACCAGCAATTGTGATACTGAAACTATACCAGTAATATCTTTTCAAAAGATAATTGTATTACTGTTCTCAAAGACCTGTTGAAAAATCAGTGCAATGCTCTACGTAAACATATATGCACTTGCCTCCCTTTTGGCAGGTCGCTAAAACCTCACCTGGTATAGGTTTAACTGGTGTGAAACTAATCTCCTTTGCAGGACAAGGATCCCCTCCTCATCCCTCTTGAATTCTCTCCCACACTAGTTCTAGTCGCCTGCAAAAGGCAGCACTGCTCAGACTGCAGAGCCCTCTTCTGCGGTGCTGGCCCTGTACTCCCTTATATTTGGATGCACAATCGTGCATTGGCCTCTCTAACACCAGCTGTATATAGGTATGAAGGACTGCTTTAAATGGAGGAGCCCATTTACCAAATAATCCAACTCGCTCTGCAGGACTGCTTTTTGTCATTGTATTTACTCCTCCACCAGTCTTCATGTTACCAGCACACTATCAATTTTGATTTTTCATTTACATCAAAGTACCAACAGAGAACACCTTCAAGCCTTGAAAAGCTGCTTCCTATAAGCTCTCCCCTGCCTTTGCTCTCAATGAACAAGGCTCTGTTCAGCAGTTTCCCTAACAGCAACTTTTTGAGACCTGTCAGTTAGCCAGTCCTTAATCCATCTAAGGCAGACCCCACTGATAACAGGAGGGGGCTATTTTTAAAGTGTCGTGCCTTCTAAGTCTAACATTTAAATGATGACATTTAAGTAATGTCAGATCCAGCTCAACAAACTTATAATCTCACAGAAAAAGCAAGAATGGTCTTGTTCGACAGGAGGTACCTTTGACCTGGCTACTTTAATGCTTCACTGAGCTACTGGTTCTCAGAGCTGGGCACTGGTAAGCAGTAACTGTCATTACTGTTGTTCTTACTTGATAAGAAATCAGCACATTTTAGTGGCTTCCCACTTGCATCTGTAGGTCGGATATGAAAACCTCCTCCAGCTCCTGCCCTCATTGTTGCTCTAGTGGACGATTTCTCCTCAGTGCTGTCCCTTGATGATTGCCATTAATTCACGTAATAGATGGGTAACACATATTCACTGCATCATATGTGCATTTGTACCCAGATGCGCTGATACATACTCAACGCTCCCACTTCCCAGCTTTATGACTGCTAGCTAAGCGACGGAAAATATTTACATTTTGTAAATGCTTGTCTATGTTTAGATACTATCTGGTGGTGATCTCTTCAGTCATAGAGAAGTGCACCATATAATAAATTGTGAAGCCACACAGTTTATTTATCCAAAATGTGATAAATTAACTCAGCTTACCTGTCCCCTGGCCACCGAGCCTGCCTCCTCCAGGACTATTTGCATTCCAAAGTTCTGAGCAACTCGCAGCAGGCATATTTTTTAAAGCCACAAAAATGCTTCCTTTTTCACCCAAAATTTTACGCACTGTCCCCCTTCAGGAAAAGAGCAGATGCAAGCACTGAAGTGTGCTATAGGAACAAGCTCAGAGAGAAGATGGCTTCTGACCTCTTTTAACCTCTTGCTTGCCTCCTGCAAGGCATCTTCCCACAGTGTTCAGAGTGGGCACCGCTCAGCTCCGTTGGCGGTAGAGCAGCAGGTCGCTGCTGTGGTGATTTAGGGTCAGGCTCAAACAGATGTTAAGAGCAGTGTGGCGCGACAGAAAGATTTACCAGTATCTGTCTGTGGCACCCATGATACCTAAGTGGGGAGATGTGATGTGACCTCTGCTCAAGGAATGATCAGAAAACCCATCGCTCCTAGCCATCACAGGACCTCCCCAGTACACAGAGTTCATGTTTTCCTCCAAAGCAGAGAGAACTGGGTTCCACTTTTTAGCAGTTGTCTCACATCTCCCCACTTCTCAAACCGGGCTGCCACAGTGCGCTGAGTCTTGCTAGAGTCAGTTTGTGAATTTTAGGAACTTCAGAAACAGAAATCTAACAGAATCTCAAAATCACAGCTTAAGCATGTACAATGGTATTAAAACCATATACATTTAAACCTTTTTTTCAGAGTCACACATTCTATTTTTTAAAGTCTTATTTAGCTGTTTCTTGCCCCAGTAAAACATAGCATCCAAGTTCTCCTCAATCTTGCATGCATCCCTAACAGCTCTCTGAGACAAGGGCAAAGTCCATTATTCACAGTTTACAGATGGAAAATGAATGCACAGAGAGGCTAAGTACTTGCTGCTGGCAAAACAAGTGGCTAACTCATGTTCACCAAGGTTTAGATTAATGTCCTAACAGTCAGATCCCTTTTTCCCTCTTCCCATGACACTTGCCTCTGTGCCAGACAGGCATATATTAAAACTGTGATTAGTCAGAGTAACAAAGTATAAAATCAAC
>JAVKLA010000074.1:9751809-9766327 GCA_034782735.1 Sagittarius serpentarius | reverse complement strand
GAAACCTTTTACACAGAAATCACCTCCTGGCCTTTTGGCCTCTGCTTCAGATTGTGGCAGAGTCACATAGGAGCAGGGACAAAAAATAACTGGCTACTTTCTGGATCCATGCTGAAAGTTTAATATGAACTTTGGCTCAGTCTACACTATGCCCCAAATTGGTACATCCAACGTTTCTTGTTAGCTAGGGAATTCATTAAGGTTTTCACAGCCTGAGCCAGCCGCAAGATGCCAAGAATTTGCCTTGAACCAGCGTAACACTAGTTATATATTATGCAAAGCCACTGCATTGCATATGTGCAAGTGATTTCTTCGAGGGATCGTTAAGGCTGTTGTTTCTTCTCCATGGTCCCACTTCCAGTGCTCAACTGAAAGGCATGCAAGCGCACTGTGAGTCCCTTTCATGGGAAAGGTATTCCCACTGGTTCCTAGCTCAGGGCCACTGCAAGTATGGAGTATTCCCTCTGAAGCTTTTCAAAGACTAGTGCTACAGACAGCAGCAGGAGATGCTGAGAAAAATCATAACCAGTCTTCCTGAGGAAAATGCAAGTTCCACTGACTTCCTATTCATGTCACTCTAATGGTAGGTATTATTTTATACGTTAATGTTATAAGTACAAATTGGAGAACTGTTTTACACTTTATTGCATACCACATACAAGCCTCACTAAAGGTGAGATTACCATTAAACTGGTACCTCTGGCATGTAGCTAATTAGGAAATCATCTTTATATCTTGCACCGCTAATGTACAAACGCCTTGTCTGTTAAGTAGCATTCAGAAGAGACGGTATTCATTAAACCTGGTAGTCAGCAGTTCCTAGGATGAAATTTAATGCTGATTTACAAAGCAGGCTAAATGATTGACATTGTCTTCCACTAATTTTAGTGGAAAATGATTCTTAATCCTCTAGACTGCTTTGAAAATCCCTGTCAACATGTCTACATTTTAAGCTTCTGCATATATTCTAATTTTGGAACCTGGAAGAGAGTACAATGCATAATTGTTTCAACACTGAGCAGTCACCCAACCTTTTAAATGAAGATATTTGGGAAGAGGTTGAATGCTTTAACCCTGAAAACTTGTAGCTGTATCTTAATTTAGTACTTCAGCAGGCTTTTCGTCTTTCTCCAACTTGGTCTGGTTGATGTCTCTTGTACTGGAGAATAAAAAACCATGGAGGAAGACTGCAGGTATCCTCAACCTCGTGGTAAATTCAGATCTCTTGAGAGAGGTGTGAAGGGATGTTCACCTGTAGCTAAGATAGTTGCTGCCAGGTGTGCCAAGAATGAAAAGAAAGAGGCTCCCTGTGAGGCTGGGACTGGTTTACAACAGGCAGGCAGGACAAGAGAGCCCACTGTAGTTATGTGCTCTAGGCACTAGTTCATCATAAATTAAAATAACGCTAACGATGTAGCAGGGCCCTCTGCACAAATGGAGAAGACGACGACATGTCAGGTTGTTAATTTAGCAAAATAAGACTTTTTTTTTCCTTGAATAATTCTTGTGCAGAACTAGAGCCTTGCAGTTTTCTCCTAGAAAGTTTGAATCAATTTAGTGAAGGTGAAGAAAATCCATCAGTTAAGGCCTGCTTCTGCCACTGCCCTCTCTTCACAGCATAGCAGTCTGAGACTCTTTCATAAGGGTGGTAGAGGAACATTGCTTTGCTTATAAAATTATAAAGAGAGAAAGAGATACAGTTAATGAAAAAAATACATCTCTTCTTCATAATGTTACCCAGTGTGATCATCTACTCTTTTCTTTTCTCATAGAAAAGAAAAATGATCTCCCTTTTTCTGTTTTCCCTCGATTTCTTTAGATGACTGATTTATTTCTGTCTTCTGATACTGTGGGGAACACAACAATTGCAGTTTGGGCACTCACCGAAGGCATGGAGAATGCTGTACTGTCTGCATCAGATCTGTTTAGGCAACTTAATTTTCTCCACGTTAGACTATTCCTATAGTGGAAAAAGATACTTTTTAAAGACTGATAAAATACTTCCAGTTGAGATTTGGCAGAAGACAAAGTGATGGTTGATTCTAGTGCCCAGGCAATCACACAGTATGGTTTTATAGCTGTTTCAGGATACTTCTAGCCTGCGTAAACCTACGTATGTCTACAGCAGATGCCAGTATTGTATCTGGTGCGTGATGGCAATGAGGTGACAGGACCCCTGGATGTGTCTGTTTTAAACAACATCTTCAACAGATCTTCTAGCTGCCAAATTACTAATTGCTAAGCCCCAGTTCAGCTATACTGAAGGCACATACTTCCATCTTGATGTGAGAGTCCCATTTAAGGATGATGGCACTTACCAGAAAACTGGGACCATATGAAAGAAGGGACTTTTAAAGTTGTATTTTGAGTTCTCACATTTCAGATCTATGCAGGAATTTCAGTATTCTTTCCCCCCGACCCCGATTACACACATAGAAAGATGTAGAAGTGTAACAACATTTGCAGCTTATTTCACATGGGGTGTGTAGGTGACGATGTCAAGCCCCAAGTATTCTACTTGAATAACAAGTATTATATGTCTCCAAATCAGTAATGCTACTTACAAAACAAACTCTTACCTAAACAACATTGGATGATTTTATTTAGTAGAGTAGATCAATAAGCAGACATTCTGTAGATGTGGTTATTAATCAAGCCCTGACAACTTGCAAGTCACTTCTCCTTTCATGAAGGTGTTTCTTTGACTGCTCTCTTCTTGTTATGTCAATGTGAACTGCTCAGTACTGGGACTGCTTGCTGTGTGGCTGCTGAGAAAGGATGACGATTAGTTAAATTACATCCGGCATTGCAATAGCTGCACCTACAAAAAAAATTAAGCTAATATTTACTGTTTAAGAAGAAGTATCATTAGTGGCAAAATAATGATAGTTTCCGAAATCTAGCTTGCACACAAGATATGCAGTAATTTTAATGAGATGATAGAAAGATTAAAATACACTCCCATTTTTCTGGGGAATTTCACAAAAAGTTTTATTTTTTTCCTGAAGATAAGATACATTCTGGGAAAAGCTCTTTACACTGTTTTTTTACTTTTGTACGGAGTAAATGTGGGAATATAAACTTGCAAATGACGTGGAGTATTTTTATTTTGGGTTAAAAAGTTATTTGAAATCCTGCTTATTACTACCTTCAAAATAATGGAGCTGGGAGCTCAGAATCAGAGCTTGAAGAACAACTCTGGATTTGATTTCCCTTTCAAAATACTCTGTTATTGAATCATGTTGCGCTTGTTGTCAACCTAAGTTTCCAGCCTTCTACTGATTTATAGTTAGTTCTGACTGTCAGTGGTATATTGTGGCAAGGAGTTCCACAAATTAGCTCCAAAAAATGCTTCTTTTTAATAACCTTTATTTTTTTTTCTTGGTTTCACAGCACCTGTTATCCAGCTATCAGAGTTTCAATTTAATACTCTAGGCTGCCTATCTCATCCCATGATGAAAGTGTACCAGCTGTGAAATTTTATAATGGGAATCATTCCTGCAATCGATATGAGCACAGTTTTCCCAAACACCACAGAAAACTCACTACTGCAGAAACAAAGTGTAGATCATAATCTTCTGGAGTGAGGCAGAGAGGAAGAAAGATGCAAAACAAAGGGATCATTCTTGATACTTTGAAGAGAAACAAAGAATGTACTGAGAACAATGAGTTAGTTAATAATGTAAAAATGGCAGGAAAAACAGGGGTTGCCTTTAGACCAGAGATCTGGCGTGCATTGTCAAATTCAAATGATGTTTCAGGGGAAGCAGAGCAAGTATTTTAGGCTGCTGGTTTTGTGTAAAAGATTCCACAATAAGCTTTAGCTTGGCTTTCGTTGCCTTCAGTGAGCTGCAATTTCAGCAGCTACAAAGCCAGAGAGTCAAATGCAGCATTGCTGCAAGCAGGAAGCTGGAAAAACCTTTTGGCAGCTCCCGTATCAGAAAGGACTGTGAATAAAAATTTGTTCAAAAGGCTTTAAAAGGTGGTTTAATTTGTTTTGGAGATCAGCAGATGCAGCTCAAGTTTTTATATGGATGTTCCTACCTGTATAAGGAACTCCTCATGCAACCTAGGCAATTCTTTTTCCTTTTGCTGAAAAATTCATCCTGTTGTATGCCTAACTGAGCAAACTAAGGTCCGTGGATACTGCAGTTATTGCTTAATTGAATTGTGATCTTTTGGCTCTGGATAAATCACTGTGTGATGACAAATACTGGCTGTGACAATGCGGATGACATGCAGTGCAATGTCTCATAGTACCTTTCACCCCCAGAGCAGGTTACAAGCCAAGGTTTCTATTTGGAGCCCTTGAACAGATATCCTGCAAGTGGTAATCTCACCGAGTCACACAACCCTCTGCCTGTGGGGCTTCTTTTGCATGTTTTGCCCTACAGTCTGGGTTTATTCAACTGCTGAGTCTGTGTAGGACAAGGTTCTACCATTTGTAGGTGCTAGCATTTATAAAGTTTTGAACTGTGGAAGGCTTTCTTGGGTGTGGAGAGGGTTGAAGGAGTGGAGTTGTGCCTGCAGGAGATGGGATAACCTTCTGACACACAACCGGGATGCAGCAGGTCCGAGGTCTGTTCATGGCTGTTTTGCCCACCCTGTGTCACCTCCACATAGGGCTCCTTGTCCCCACAGCTCCAAACACTTGCAAAGCCCAGTACGGTCTCTGCCAATGTGCAGGCCAGCCGAGCCCCAATGGGAATGCTGCAGGGAACTGTGGGAGAGGCTGAGAGTCCTCCTGGATTTCCACAAATGGCTGTTTCCCATGGCTTATAACTCAGCCAACTTTCAGAAAGGATATTTTAAGTCAAAGCAGAGCGTATTCTGCTTTCAGTGGTTTGCATGCCCCATTTCAATACTTTAGCTTAATCTGCTGATGTTTCAGAGATGCTAAAATAAGACATATACATACTGAGAAAAGAAAAAGCAAAAATGTTTCTACTGCCCTGATACAGAGCTGCTGCTATCATTGCAGCTACATATCCCCACGGAGAGGGAATGACTGAGAGCAACTTTTAACTCATGGCTCCCCCACCTTCACTGGCAGACCAGGTGTCTCCCCAAAAGCAGCAGATCCCATGCCTTACCGCTGAAGAATGTGTATCAGTGGTAGACCACCACTCTTTCCAGGGCATCACAGCTGTAACCAAAGTCAGTGAAATACACAGACATACATGGGTGCCTTCAACGTAATTCAACCTTCGCAGCAAAGACATGCACACAGGCAGAGTTAAGCTTTTGCCATACCCACCCTTTACCCTAAGGCCACATTTTTACACTAGCTGTCAGGGCACAACCTAGAAGGGCAGCAGGTGAAGGCAGACAGGACAAACGTGGCTCCCTGAGCAGAGAAAACTGTTGCTGTGATCTGTTCCCAACAGGCTGACACTTGGAGGGGTTGTCATGTGCTTGTGCTGGAGTTAAAAGGCCTTATAAGGCAAAGCCTGAACAAACTGTTAAGCAGTCTGAAGTGTTCCTCAGTGCTGAAAAACCTCCAGGGAATGCGCAACATACCCCTGGCAAAGATTACAGCATATTTTACAGCAAGCTCATAGAGTAACAAAGCAGATATTGTATCTTTGAATTTCAGGCCCTGCAGGCTACTCTCAGCAAGAAAATTAAGATCAGGTCCCCTTCTTGGATTCATTTTACGGCAGTGGGACAAGCTAAGTGTCATCCCTTAAATCTGCCTTTAAGATTTCATAAAGTTGTACATCAAGTTTTCTTTGGAAGGATGCTCTCCACAGCAGAAAACTTACTTGGAGGCCTCTCTGAGCTGATGGCTGGAAAAGCCAGATCTATTTAAGCTGTGGCAGTAGTCAATACCCATGACAAAATGAGCAGACCTTGCTCATGTAATCTCCACAGTAAGCCATCCCTGCTTTGCCACCCTCCAGCTCATGTGGTGACATGAGGTGTGAGGACTTCCACCCCCTCCTCTTTTCGCTTCGTGGCTCAGGAGGAGCTGTTGCACAGCTGCCTTGCACCCTCTTCATGGACCTGCAGGAAAAGCACTGCATGCTTAGACGCAATGTACAGAGAAAACAGCTAAAGCCTTGACCCTGCTCCAGCTAATCTCACCCTCACCAAAGACTGAGAGACTAACACAAATGACAACAACAAAAAAGTGTGAATAAAATGGCTGTACCTCTGAGGACCTCAGAGCAGAGCCATTTTGCTGTGGCTGTGAAGGAGGCATGGCTGTGGCACCACTGTGCATCAGAGGCAAGGATGAACGCTTAACATCTCCTCCTGAGGAGGCTGAGGACCATCCATCCTTTTCTGCTGCAGTTAAAAGGCCTTGGAACGCAAAGCCTGAAAACACTGTTTTGCTTTTCTTATGCTTGCTGGTTAGAGCTAGCTGCAGCTTCTAGTAGTTTTTAGTAGTTTTCCTCTAATCTGCGTTTGCTGAAGCTCTTCAATGTACTTTGAGGTGCTTACTCACTTACAAAGCAGTGAACTGTGCCAGAAAGGTAGGGGCCATCTCTTTCCCCCATAAGCTAGATCAAACTGCTGCCAGACTAACAACTGCCTGTGGATGCCCACAGACAGATTCTCTGATGTTTTGCTCTGTTGGTTCTGCTATTTGCATTCTCTTACTGAAGCCTGTTGACTGTTCCAGCCCTTTCCTTGTTACTTTCTGATGTTTTAAAATAAATCCTTTCCAACTGATTTTTCTGTTTCTACCCAGCTGCCTGTTTACGTTATGCCGGTGCTGCCCTAAAACTTACATGGGCATCCAGAGGGAAAAACGTGTCTAGTCACTTTTCCAAAGTGAATATGGTTGTTCAGAGCACCTCTATTAATTATAAGAGTAATAGAAAAGTGTGAATGCCAGTGTGGAATGACTTTCAAAAAGCAAGACCATTGAGTTGAGATTTGTTTTCTTCCTCCTAGAAGGAAGCCTTATAGAGGTAGCTTTCCTCCACCTAAGGACGAACAGACTGGGCATCTGTTGGGTACCCGTTGGCTCCCCTCCATACAAAAACTGATCTAATAGATTTCCATGCAAGAAGGGCTTGCAAGCACAGGTATCATTTCCAGTTGGTACCTTGTTCATGGATGCCAAAGATAGGACTGGAAGTACTTTGGGCATGCCTCTACTCTACCTCTCTGTCCTAAGACGAATTCAGATACACTGCAACCTGTTCAGTTATGGTGAGACACACATTGTCACGGATGCAAAAGATGCATCCATGCATCTTTATTACATGATACCAACCATCGTCATCAGAAGACAGGCTTATCCAACCCAAGTTTTGGTAGGGCACTGGATAGCGGGACATTGGCATATCTGTAAATCAATACCCAAAAGGTAATATGGAAGTCAGCAGCAAGCTAAAGTCATTGGAGTTGAATGGAGAGCTGATAGCAAAGTTGGTCATCTGCAGATGACAACTGACAGTGACTAAAGAGGTTTGAAAACTGCCATTTGTCCTGTAACCATAACAAAACCTAAATATTGTCTGTAAGTATTCAAACTTTTCAGCAAATTAGTTTTAACCATTAACCATGACTCAATTTGGTGTGTAAAATACATGACTGCTTGCGTCTAGCTAAGGGCATGCAAAGCTTTCACCACGCTCCTGAAGCAGTCCTTTTGTGGTGTAAAATAAACTCCAGGCTGACGTAAACTGCTGACACTGGAAACTTCTTTATGTCCTCCTGTATGTTTTATCCAAAACGCCCCTATTTTTTTTTTAATCTTCAGCATCATTATCTACACTACTAATGAGAAAAGAGGAACTCTAATGATTTCCAGAGCTTGTAGGAAGAGGTGGCTGAAAGCCCAAGAAACTTTTACAGAAAATGATAAATCGATGCTGGGGTTTGACTTAATCCCTTGGTATTTATTTACAAATAAAGAATGCCAAGGAGGTAAGCTAGACAGTTCAGTGTTGCACATCTGACTCAGAACAGGTCTTTGATAATGCTGCCCTTGACTGGTGTCAAAACTGTGTATTCAGGAATGATCCAGAGGCTCAAATACCACTACCTAAACATTGCATGCTTCGAAGATAATGCCTATGCTGCCAATTACTACATAATTTTGAACACAGAAGATGTATCCAAAACCTTCTGTTTTCTCTGCAAATACCTGTGAAGGCAAGAGGAGCAAAGTTTGCAGAATTTAATATTTTATATTTACACTATCAAGCAATGAAACGCAAAACCTAGAAAAACATTTTTTACAATGTGCCTGTGTATGAAACTTCTACCAACTGAAAACTGTGATGTCAAAAAGGTGCAAAAAGAAGTTTGGCTTCTGATCAGAAACTTTTTTGTTAAGCCTACTCAGGTCCTACAAAATCTGAGAGTCAGGGTGGAGGGTATTCTGCCTTCTTGATGAACAGCTCAAAGCCTGTGCTTCTTTCAACAGGATTTGTACTGGTCTGGTCTATGAAAATGAGTTGGACATTGATTTCCAAGGTTACCCCGGGTCAGAGACTGCTGATGGGTGTGTACCTGGTAAGGGGAACTCTGATCTTTGTATCTGGGATTAAACTCTGTAGAGGTACAAAACTATTTTATTTTATGGATAAACCTGTGAAAGTACGCTATCCTCTCTGGTTAGTGTGGGATTAAGAGCAGAGGGACCTGACTGCAAGCAAAATTCTATTGAAAATATTATTACTGAGCTGACTAACTACAATGCTATTGGAGGGAGAAGCTGCATGGAGGGATGAATTGCTGTTTGTCTGCTTTATGATTCATTCATCTGATTATGCCAATCGAAACAATTTGTTGCAGTGTCTTTTGTACACAACCAGGAAACACAGAGGCTCTCAGAGCTCCAATGGTTCTCTCATTTTCATATGGCTTGATACCATTTGAATCAACCTGCATGTAATTAGACTCCAAAGTGTCCCCTGTCACACATAGAGGCACTTTTCTTAAGAAAAGCAGGCAAAGCCATATCAGGTCAAATTTGCCCAGTCCATGTAAGCCAGTCTGTGATGCTGGAAGACTTGTAGGAAACAGGCATGCATGCTTTTGAGATCAAGGAAATCAGTGGCACTGTACTGACTTGATGTGGGCAAGAAGAGGTGAATGTTTTTGACTACGAACCTATGCGTGTGGCTGGTAGAACCCCGAAGGTCTGAACTTGTTCTATCTCATCGTCTCCCAGAACAGCGATGTAGCCCTGAGCATGCCAGTAAGCCGTTTGTCAGGAAACATTACCGAAAGGCCTAGGCATGTGCAGTCTTGTAGCTGGCTTTTTCTGTCATGACTAGGTCTTTCCATGTGTCCTTGTTCTTGCCAGATAAGAGCAGAAGATCTCTTTTAAGTACTTCTTGGCTCATACTGACCTCTCAATAGACAGATAAAAAGTAGAGAGATTTCCTCCTCCTGTTTTTCCTCCTCCCATCCACAATTGTTACTTATCTCCCCAGCTAAGCCAATTACAGTGCCTCAGAAGTGTCCCCATGAAGAAAGGGAAGCAGACAGACAGACACCAATTGAATTTCCTACAGGCACTATACGGCACTATACAGAGGTTGTTTTGTTCCTGCGACAGAACCATTACTCCCTTGTGCCACTGGTGACTCAGCTGAAGACTGAGCCCTGTGAGGCAGTAGAAATAATGCAGTATTCCTAAAAATCCAGCAGAGACTGCAGATATAGCATAAAAGTATTGATTTCATTATCAGGGAGTCCAAACTGCACCCTAACCATTAGTGTTTCAGGAAGCTGCAAAGGGGGAGAAAAATAAGGGAAGAGGAGGAGAGGGCAACGGAGCACAAGGTAGGGCATCACAGGGTAGGAAAGGGAAGAATAAGTGATCATCTCTAAACTCCGCTGCCCTTGTATCGATAGCTTATGCCATCCATTACCTAGTAAAAAGAAAAAGATGTCATTATTTGGATTCCAGAAGCAGCCTGGCCATGGATGAAGACTTACATTGTGCCAGTCACTGGACAAATGTTGAACAAAGTGGCTCCTCTGCAGAAAGGAAAAGCATGTCTGTGCTAGCTTAAATCCATCTAACTTGGATAATAATGTAACAGGGCTTCTGCAATACAAGCTGGGGTGTTGGTTAGCTGTCCAACTCAGTATCCAGGGTACAATTTGAACAGATGTTCTGCTCCTACCCAGGGCAGCTAACACAAAACTACTGTGGGCCTGTTCCTTATGCTGCGATCCCATCTTCCAGCCGCAGCTCAGATAACACCTCAGTAAGAGTGGGAATGAAGAGCAACAGCAGGGACTCAGCAGCCTACCAAGGGCAGCATTCAAAGAAGCTGTCAGTAAGTTTGATACAAATTTTCATGCATGCAACATGTTGTCAGCTGAGGATCAAAGTCCTAAAGCATTGTTAGGTCTATGCTGTAACAAACCCACATCAGTACTGTTTTGTTAATATACTTACATCGAAAAATCTGTACCATTGAAAGCTCTAGAGCTAATGGCTGTACCTGGCAGAACAGTGTTTTGGTTAGAAGAATTTGCACCAGTATCATTGTATGAAATAAGACCAGCTGAAGTACACAAGGGTTTTTGCTAGAACAGTGATTTTGCAGAGCAACCATATCTGTTACCAATAGAGCACTGCTGGCAATGTTTTCTAGTGCAAGACCACCCACCCATAATTCCTTTAAAGTGTGTTATTTTACTGAATGTTCATGATAGCTTCAACATTTGCATACGTTAAGTTGTGTCTATCCAGCACTGCCATCCCTTGAGCGTTGTTTGACAGGGCAGGAGGAAGGAATGTAAAAAAAGGGAAAGGGAAGGGGAAGGAAGTGATAGTTTTATCTCAGTCTTCAAAGAATAAAACAGAAAACCTCAATTTTCCTAACTACTTCAGATTGCTAACTGATGAGTTTCATTTGTGTGTAATTTGTATAAATTATGTCTTGGATGCAGATGCTAAAAGCATGTGAAACTTGTGTAAAGGTGTATTTATAATCTAAAGTGAAAGGTGTGGTGTGAAAGATACATTGCTTTGGCTATCAGCACATTCATATGTAATTAATGCCAAAGATAAGAGAACAGGCTTTTGCCCTTTTTACGGGCCTACACCGGGATCCATGAAAGTGCATAACCTTCAGTTATGTTAGGGACCATGTTGCTTGAAGTCAACATCTCATCTCATTTAATCTCAAGTATCTTTCATTAGAAGACATTCCTCACAAGAAAAGCCAATCTCACAGCAAAACAGTTTAATTGCATCAGTTGATTGTCACAGGCATTTATTTTGCCCAATGAATCAAACTCCTTCCTACAGCCATTGACAAGATAAATGTAAAATCTCTTTTTCAAATGCAGTGCGACAGCATTATTAAGGTATGTTAATATCTGGGGAAGTTGTCTCATGTTCCTCCCTGGGCACAGCATCCAACTGTTTCAGAAATGTATCAAACATTAAGCGGAAGTATACATTTCCTAGTTTTCTAAGTGAAACTCTGGCTCAACATTTGACAATCAGGACTGATAAAAGACAATTGGGGATAATAAGAATTTCAATGCCTGCAGTAAAAAGCAAACAAAAATCTGATCAGTACCTAAAACCAGAGTTAATGTTATTTTGGTGGCTAGGCTAGTGACCGAAACATTAGCAGTTCTAATCCAGCTCAAGGAAGGCACTTCTAGCAGTCTACAGTTTTTTCTTATTTGCTTGTTTCAGCTCATGCCGTGTAATGTGCAATTATGTTTCTCCCTGCCTGCTAGATCAATCCAATGAAACTTCTGTATTGATGACCTGCCCTATTTAATGACAGAACATTAGCATTCCTGGAAAAAATTGTGAAGTCACTGCATCTACCGAGACCAGGTGTCTCGTCCTCAGATAAGCTCGACTATGATCTTTCCCTGTATCGACACCTCTTTCTGAGGTGTAAACACATGACTTTGCAAGGATCCTGGGAAAGGCTTATTGATTTTTCAGGGTACTTTGGGGTGTGTTTTGTTATTTTGTATTGCTCTCACTGGTTCAGACTTCTTTCAATTAATTCACCACCATTCAGTGAGGAGTTCAAGGGTCAAAACACCTTCACTGTTGCCAGCTGATGTTACGCTAGGGAACAGCAACTTGGCTTGCTCTTAATTGTCCCATTGGAGGTGTTGCTGCATGGTCTTCAGCCACACCTGTGAAAAACATCCCTCCCCTTCATTTACAGGAAGATACACACTTTGGACAATGGCATTTGACAGTGCAGTCTGGCCATCTGATACCTAAAATTCCTGTTCCCATTTTTAAGACTAAGCCTCCTTTTTTCCAGCTCCAGGAGTTTCTCTCAGCTGTGACGACGGTGGGTGATTGACCCCTGCTACAACATCTGGGTACACCATTGTTCCACTTCCAAGAAAGGTGTAGCAAATGTGCTTCTCTGCAAAGGATGTCTTACCCTCCCATCCACACTCCTTTTCCATGAGATCATCTTCATTAAAACACCAAAAGAAAATTCAGTTACATAATTTTTGTTGAACACAACAGCTCCTCAGTTAGGGGTAACTAAGGCTAAGTGCTAGTGAGAGAGTCAAGTCTTAAATACATGCAGTCCTTTTAGATGTCTCAGAAAATGTAAGTGAGCAATGATCATGTTAGCCAAGTCCTTATGCTCCTTTCCTACTTTCTGATCTGCATCTCATGCTGTCTGATGCATTTCAGAGCTGCTTACCAGTGGTGTACCATGAAGATATTTTTTTGCTACAGCACATCACGACTTGATTGACCTTCCATTAGTAACTGCTGAGGAAGGTCTTAGGAAAACTTAGGTACCATGATGTCTAAAAATACAAGTTTATAAAAAAGGTGTGAATTATTAGAGACACTTATTTACTAGTTTTTCCTGAATTTGGGTGTTTCATGACTTCTGAGAAGCAAGATACTTTTGTGATTTTTACACCTGTTTACTGCATCAGCACACTGACACTGGAATTCCTAAATTGAATGCATAATAGAGGGATTTTTGGTCAGACTGCTAATGTCTGTGTGCTTAATTGCTCTACCCCATCAATCTCACAAAAATAATTGTTAGTACAACACGTGCTTCAGAATCAGGGAAGGAAGTGTATTCTTTTGGCGTGTTTCCTAGAAGTGAGTCTGGCACCCATCTTCCCAAAGGAAATGATGTTGTCTTCTTCTTCTTCTTCAAGAAGCCTATTAGTCTATATCAAAAATAAGAATGAAAATAAACCAGTATTTTAGGGCATACAGAATTAAAACAAGTAATTTGAGGTAGTCTTAAAGTATTTTGGAAATTAGGATCTTCTGTGGGGTCTCAGGTTAGTCACACAAAATCCATTGTCATCACTGTAGACCATTTAGTTCAGTATACCAGTGTTTATTCCCAACAAATATGTTTATCTTCTTCCATGAAATAAATGCTTGCATTGTCAAATGAAGACTGTCCATTTTAACAGCAAATTACTCAATTTGCAAGAACGCCCTGCATTCTTTGCAATTCAGACTCATGTTGATGGCAAAAATAAATATTCTGGATAGAATCCAGTTATTTGAAAGGTTAAATTCTGTTTCCATGACCTATTTTAAATAAAATAAGACTCACTTCTCTCTGCAGCTTTGCATGTAACAACAGTCACAAGGCACAGTGCCTAATAAAGAATTAAATACTTCCTGTCCTGTAGCTGCAACATTAAAAGCAATATAACTGTTACTTTCCACTTTGATGCTTGATTCTCCACATGACTCTTGATCTAAGAAACCATTTTGTTGATGGAGGAAAGGACAGTCAGATCATCTGGGGAAGTTTGCAAGTTACAGCCCCAAGGAAGTCATACAATGCAAGAGCAACTGTGCTGGGTCAGACCAAAGAGCTATTGCCTAGTGGGCCATAGCAGGCCCTTAGGGAAAAGGGTATGCATTAAAAGGGTGATTATATATATATGATGCTTCCTCCAAGTGTTCTCCCAGTTTCCAGTCATCTGAGGTTCAGAGACTTCCTGAGCTGGCCATAAGCCTCCTTGGACTTTGCTGCCCCAGGCTTGTACGCTCACCCTTTGAACCTCAGTAGCCCTTTAGCACCCATAGCATCCTTCAGCCAAAAATGCCTCTTCAAGCCATTCATGCTTCACAGATTTCTGCCATGCTCCCCCCAGTTCACCTCTTTCCAGGCTGACAAATTGCAGTCTGCACAGCCATCCCTTGCAAGAAAGGATGACTCTATTCCTGGGTCATCTTTCCCAGCCTTCCCTTAATCTTCTCCAATTAATGGCAATATTCCTCTAATTATTAATCACAGGTTATATACATATATCTTTTTAAAAATTGCCATGGGATCTTTGCATTTCCATTTGAGCAGCTTCTTAAAAGTGCTGAGTTTTCATATCACGCTGTGTCTAGGGTATGTAAGCAAATGAATTAAGGCTCTGAAGCAGCAAAGCTTTCCTTTTGCTTTTTGCTTACCTAACAGGGGGTAAGTAATCCCAGTACAGACAGGCATATGTCAAGCCTGTGAGGTTCTGTTTGGTGAAGGGCAGCATTCATCCTGCAGCATGATTGTGTGGTGCAGCTCTTACAGAGGATGTGGAGCTACACTGCTACCCA
>JAVKLA010000074.1:9719016-9732301 GCA_034782735.1 Sagittarius serpentarius | reverse complement strand
CAACAAAATGCTGACCAAACTAGAGTCATGTGGAGGGACCACTGTTACCTCCTGATGCAAACTACAGATTCCAGATGAATCCCAGATGCTCGCTGGAGTGTGCACAAAGAGGACTGTGTTTATTGTCACTGCATGGTTATCTCAGCGGTATGTCCAATACAAAATGATGAAACTTGCTTTCAAGCTATTTATCAGAAGGAAAAACAAACCAAAAGGCTTAGGAGTCTAGAAGGTGTCTTGACTGACAAATGGGAATTTTAATAGCAAAGATATTGAAAACCCTTCAAGTTTAGACTCATTCTTGTTGAAAAGGGCCTTTGTTTATTTTATTTACTTTTTTTGTTTCTGTTCACACTCAGTCAGTCTTTCTAACTAGGCTCTAGCATCCCATTACAAGAAGAGTATGAAAACTCTGTGAGGAGGAATCCAAGCTGTTATTTCTGAGGTGCATCACATCTATGCTTTAAACTTTAAATGTGAAATGGGCACTTTGAGGTGAATTCAGTTCTATTTCAGTAAAAAACAGTCGTTTTTCTAAGTTTTCATAGAAAAAACAGAGATGTTCTAATTTAAACTAATATTAAGGCTGATGACTAATTTTTTTCCTATTAAAAACACAGCTTTTATGGAATTACAACCTACCCAACCCTTTCATTCTTCTCAACAAGCCAGGTTAACTGTAGAAGCTTTAGTAAGTTACCCGACAAACAGGAATTTAGATAATATAAGTCAACAAAAGTTGACATACCACATACAGGGTCAGACATCCTTCTGGTTATAACTGAAAGAGTTCTGCTGATTTACACTAGCAGAGCATCTGTTCTGTAAATTTCTCAGTTATTTTTACTACATAGAGAAAGCAGTCACAGTTTTAGTTTTGGTTGTTTTTTTGTTTTGTTTTGTTTTGTTTTTTTTTTTAAGATTCACTCTCTATACAAATCCCCACCCATAGCTTGCAAATCTGCTGGTCAAGGTTTAGGCTGGGACACATACGTAGGCACCAGGAACGTATTTTGGAGAAGAAAGAAGCTTTTACAGTGGAAAAGCTCACATGCTCCAAACTATTCACTGCAAATGGAATGGAATAATGGAAAGGGAAAACATGTAAAGAACAAGATGTATTCTTACAGGAAACTCCATGAGAAACTGCATTCCAGTTAGTAATGGGTATTCCCAAGAGAAAGCAATTCAGCTTATTATTTTTCTTGCCCACTAATACCTTACTGTCATTAAAACTAAGTGCAACTTCTATGTTTGGGGTTTTTGCACAGATACCCTTTGGCAGAACTGTCATCTTAAGGTTTATTTTCCATGACCAGTATGCCTGGTATTTGAATCCTTCTTCCTTTTGTGGGATTTACAGTCAAGCTGCAGATTTTAAGCCAGTTCAACTTCCAAGATTTCTGGAGCAAAGCTTATTCTACCAATCAGAAGAATGGTAGAGCCAGAATGCTTTCCAACTATGTTTTCCCTTATTTTGTCTTCAGCTCAAAGGTGCTCATTAGCCAGGTAGAGGAATAAAGAACTGCAGCAGTCTGCAATTAGAGCTTTAGTCTATCTTTAAATACAAAATTTACAAAGAAGTAAGCATGCAAATGTGTGTTAGTAGCAAGAACTGAGTAAAAATACTCATAATCAAGGATTAAACCAGCAAAAGATTAAAAACACTTTCCTTTTCTGTTCAAAAGGCTGGTTCAAGTCATCAGGACTGTATTAAAAAGAAGGAGAAAAAGTGTAAAGATTTGTAGATACACTTACTCCCTCCTCTAGTATTCACTCTTAGCATGAGGAAGACAGGGAGGGCTGTAATTCTGTTAAAATTTGATACCAGTGTTTAGAAAATAATCTTACTGTATGTTTGCATTTTGCATTTTGTGAATATAAATGAACCTTTGGGATATTTTAGTTAGTTTCTACATAAATAATCGATTAAATATTTGGTTTGAGGAATACATTTTGCATGTCTAAGTACTCCCTAGGGGATACTGCTATTTATATTTTTGCATTCTTTCGCTTTCATGAAAAGACTGAACTAAATAGGGCAAGGGGGAAGCATGTTCCAGGCATTATGGGTCTTAGCAGATCTGAAGTGTCCAAATTATTGCAAACTCTTGGGAGTGCAACTGACTGAGCTAAAATCAGCCTTACACAGATGATTTTTGAAAGCAGATTGTGGGTCAACAGCCAACTACAGCTGCAGAAACAAATTTCCAGGAGTTTGTAAGGCAACTGAGCCTTAGGTAGAGAAAAAACGTTATGGTGTTTTGCCTTGCTGTGAGAATTGGACTAGGCTTGCCCTTTGATTGCACTGGCAAAGTTGCTGTTTGCTAACCACCTCTTCACCAGCCAAAGTCATTTGCGCTCTGTCTAGGGTTCCCATCACTGATGCATAGGCAACCCAGTCTGCAGATGTGAAGCAGACAAGCAAACTTGGATGATGCTGCCATGGTGCTGGGAAGGAGAGTCAGAAAATAATGGATTAGCAGTTTAAAGCAGAGGATATTCCCATTAGCCATGGAAAGCATTTTCCGTAGCAGTCATGGACATTAATAACACTGTCAATTACACCAGTTAAGAGCCTTCCATGGTAATGTGAATTATAATTAGTAAGAACATTTTGCTAATTAAAACTTGAATTAACCCCAGTATCAGCTAATTAAATTAGAACCGCAATCAGTTTACTTTAGAAAAAACATGTAAAGCTTTTTTCTCCCATCTCCCCCACATCCCCTCCTCACTCACTCCCTCCCCCAAGTCTGTCACTAATCATCACTCTCCAAGGTGCCGTTTCATGCAAGCCGTGTTCAAGCCTTGCCTGGGCCGTGAGGTTGTTCCCCTATGATTAGCCAGCTTAGCTGTACTATCAGCCACCTGGTAGGAACACAGGGCAAGGCATCAGGAGATTTTTCAACTAACGGGCCATAGCTTTCAGACAAAGTAAGGTGAGCTGACAAAAAAATGCCTTCTGCTGGCATAGCTATGTTAATAATGATGTTTTTCTGTTGGGTTTGTTGTTATGGCTGTTGTTGTAAACTGGAATAATGGTGTTAGCCAAAGGTGGGTATTTCCAGCCCAGAACCAACATCTTTCTATTGGTGAACTTTGTAGCATTATCTGGGACTGACACTTTCTTCTGGACGTTGAGGTGATGGGCACTTCTTTTTCTCTCAACCTTTTTCTGCCTTTGCGTATTTTCTTCTCACATCGCTGCCCTCTAGGAGCAGCATTCAGTGGGCATCACGGGAACATCATGCGCCCTGTGTTCACATTATGGTCCTACCACTACATGAGAAAGTCTAATTCATTCTCTCTCTGTACCAATTTCATAATATTTGAATCAAGGCAGTGGTAACAAGCACAGTTATAAAATGCATGAAGACAGATAGGAGGAAAGTGCTGTTTCCAACTTCTCTCTTCTATGCACTTCAGAAATAACCATGGAATAATAAACACTCCTCTTGTTGAACTAGACTTTTTTAACATAAAAAATTGCAGAGTATTACAAATTTGCATGTGCATATTACACAGAGGTAACATGTACAAGAAGCAGGATTTTAAGATTTGCATAGTTGATATTAATTTCAATAAATATAATCAGTCATCTTGCACAGCTGTTGGCTCAGAGAATTAACAAGTGTCGCTAATAAAACATTCAAATGGTCCCTTTTTATTTACTTCAAGTCAGAAAAAGAGTAAACTGCAGTGCCTAAAAGATTACAACTGTAATATATTTCAGAAGAATTTTGAGAGTGGGGAAGTCTAACATTTATGAAGGTTGGGTTCTTCATTTGCCCATCAAAAGATAAGTTGTTTCTCCTGTTTTTTAAAAGAAAATGCAACTGATGTTCTATATCCTTGTGACCGGTTCCACTTGGCTGTAGTGCCTGTAATAAAGCACACAGTGAGAGAACGTACAAGGAAGGAGAATGTACTCTTCCAGGAGCTCTGAACTGAGGAAGATTTTAATTTAGAAGCCATTTAGATACTACGGAGATAGTTACTATAACATCAAGACTGTGTCAGATGGAATACGTGGTTTTCTTAGATGCTCAGGAAAAACCCATATCATTTTCCCATCATGCCAAGAAAGCACAGCAATTAAATCACAGACATGCTTGGGCAGATCTCTCTGTGTACAGTCACAGGACCATAAGCACAAACAGCTGCCTGAGCGCTGACATCTTCAGCGGAAGACAAGCCTTGAAGAGGAGCAAGGACACGGGACTGTTGTAATACCTTAGCGGATAAACTCCTTGCAGCTGAGGGCATGCTGTCCTTGAGGGCCAGAAAACTTTTGTGTCCAGACGTTATTTCTCTGGGAGCTTCACTCAAGCTTTGATCATACTAATATCACTGGCAGTTTGTCCAAGGAGATCTTTCACAGGATGTATTGAAGTAAAGGTTTCATCTCACATTGGATGTACGCAAGGAAGAGGGAAATGGCCTGATGGTGTGGTGCTCCGGACTGTCGCTGTTCCTGCTGACTTTGGGAAGAAATATTTAGAGATCACTGTCAGCATTTGTCAGGGAAATTGCTCCAATTTCATATTGCACCAATACATCAAGTCTTGAAGTAAAACAGCCTTGAAAGGATTTGTGTGTGCAGTTTGCTTTGCTTTCTAAGTTGGGTAAACAGTTGATGAGTTTTCATGGGGATATTAATCTCTTTCTTGTCTTTCTTTGCCCATTTACACTAAAAGCAGTGGAATTTAAAGCTCACTCACAAAACGGAAGCTGTCTCTGGGGTGGAAACCAGCAGATCTGAGCACGGCATCCTTGTCACTCTGAGCATGCACCTCATACTGTTCATCCTGATGACAGACACAGGCTTTCGAAGCAATTATGCTTGCTTCCACCCATTGCCCAATCTAACATCCATTAAACTCAAGAAGAAGGACTCCCACTGATTTCACTGGTCACAGCATCCCAGCCTTTCTCTTGTAAACCCCTAGTCCCTTAACTGGTTTTAATTCTGAGCTAAGATTCCGTACAGCATGTTAAATCCAAAGATTTAGACAACCTCGACATTGTGGAGCAAAAAACTTGAGACATGATGAGTGAAAATATACATGTAAGTGAGGAAAGCAGATATATTCATCCACTACAATTATGTCCTTCACCAGCTCTATGGAGTTGGCAGAGCTTTCCCTGGAATGATGAAAGGGAATGAGAAGAAACTCTGACTCAAAACAATGAACTGTTTCAAAGCAAAGCTGAATTCCTCGAGGTTAAGCAGCAGTAAAATTGGCAATAGGTACAGTTGAGAGGTTTAGATATGCTTGTTGTTTTGGCTGATCTCCAATTACAAAAACATTGTCCTTGAAGCTTAGCAATTAGTGACGGTAGAAGTAATTCCACAAAGGGATGATGGCCTTTAGACAAATGGGGGGAAGCAGGGAGGGTTGGGGTAAGGTTGCCTGGTAAACAACCTACAGACTGAGTGAGTTCCTTCAGTATACAGGTATTTGTTTTTCTTCTAGGATGAAGGAAAAAGGAAAGGACTCTTTCACTTGGATTCACTTCTGAGAGCACATACAGAGGCTGTAAATCTGTTTTAGATGACCATGCTGGTAAAACGCCCTAGTACCTCTGTTTAAGACAGCCACAAATGCTCCTCAAAGAAAAAAGTTCTTTCACAAGCTCTCATGTGGTGACCAGACTGAAAGACTATAGCGCAAGCCGCATCAGTGTTTTAAGTTGCAGCAGTGATGAGAGCCATCCTTAGTCACACTGGGCAGGAGGCCTGTCCCCAGGAGGGCTAGGGAAGGGTGTGCTCATGGGCAGCAGAGAACAAATAAACTCCAGGGAAGGAATTTCAGGGTGCTCACGGTTTTCTACGCAGGGGAGCCTGCAACACAGTGCTGTAACCTGGAACCACTTTCTCAGCTGTCCCAGCAGCACTGCTCCTGAATATGGAATTGTAAGATAAGAAAATCCCTTAAAAGGAAAAAGGGGAATCTGCTTCTCTCATAGGCATTAGTTTGGCTGGTCAGACACATCTAAGATCGCTTCTTTAGAGCAAAGAAAGTATTACTGCACAGATAGATGTCTGCAGACATTGGCATAATGGTGAGTTCAATCACGAGTCAAGGATCTCTGTTCTTCTGTTTGTGCATCCCTTTTTCATGTGTTCAGTAGAAGTACAAAATGTGGAACACACCTTGGAAGACTAGATCACCTGTCCTTCATTAAGATACAGACTCACAGAACTGGCTGAAGTTAGGCAGGTTGATTCTGGGCCGTTGGGTGGGTGACACTACAGGACTGGTTGGATCAAGCTGTACAATAGATGTCAAGACCCACTTCTGTTCACGCAATAAAAGGAACCAGGCAGAAATTCAAGAGAACTCAGAAGGAAGCCAAGGGAAAATACAGAGCTTAAGCTTTGTTGGTTTATATATTTCCATACTTCTATACCCATCATTGAGTATGGCCTCCCATGAAAGCTTTGCTTCTCTAGATACTGGTGTTTGCCCAGCTTGGAGTTCAGGTCTATTTTATTATACTAATCTATAATTTTTTTTCCTCCTGCTCTATGAAACTGGTGGTTATTATTATCATTACAATGGTTATTTTTTCCTGCAAAATGCTTAAGACACATCAGAGGGAAAGACACGGAGCTGCGTTGTGCTTTCATGGAAAGCAGCACACTGTGCACTTGCCAGTCTGCTGGGCCTCAAGGTGCTCCACAGGACTGGACGGTGTCTTTCTTACCTATAAACGTGTACATATCTGGATAGCAGTATATAGCTGAAAATATCAAGAGACAGTTAACTTTACTGGTCAAAAGACAAGCCACCTGGATACTGAAGACAGAATTAGTGTTGGAAGCTGAAACAGTTCAGCAAAGAAAACATGAACACTACATTTGTTCACTTTTTAAAGTACATGTGGCTAGTTTGGACTGATTCTCTTTTCTTTGATGCAATCTTCCATCTTTCCTACATCTTACCCAGTCTGATTTTCAGTTCCGTGAGAGGTCACAACACAGGAGTGCAAGAGTGGCTGGAATACATCAGACTGAGGGTCCATGTACTTGGATATCTTTCAACGGCGGCCTAACTAAGAAGAAAAATAAGGGCTGGAGCAAATGATATTTCCCACAGCACCCTCCCTCGCATCAGCTACCTTCAGCTCAGGTTGTTTCCGGGTCAGATGCAGTCTCTCTGCTTGTGGTAAACCCTCCTCTTCCCTGAACCATCAACAGTTTCCAGTCTGCCCTCGAAACAACACCAACTTTCAAAAGCCATTATTTTCAACTTTCTGTTGGCATCTCGCAGCTGGTAGTTTTGAGGGAAGATGTGTTTCACATCCAGATGTTCTGGTGAGTCTTCTTCCACAGTATGTGTGAGTGCCAGGACGTGATGTGTCTCCTCTGAGCCAATCTATTTGGGAAACCTCCATTCATTAGTTATAGGCTGAATGGATGCACCTTCCAAAGATAAGGAAACATCATTACACTGTCACAAAGCACCAAACGGGAGATACTTGGATATTGCTAGATCCCTTCTGCCTAATCGAGTGGTCTGTCATGTCTACTCCAGATGCTGTATGCCATGGAGGGAAAAGACAGGAGGAACTGATTCCTCAGTCTGTGAAAGAAAGGGTGAAAAAAACCCCACGGTGTCCTGGTCTTTGGGCTTTAGAGACCTAAATACAGGTGGATGAACAGGCTCCTCCTTAGAGGGGCTGGAGTCATCAGTGTTGATGACAAAAAGGTGGAAACTCTGCAGGGAATTTTCTCCTATCGAATAACACTTTCAGGAATTAAAAAGCAAGGCTGGACACTTTGGATGATTGCTGTCATGGCTGACATATGCTGATGTAGAGTCAGGATTTATCCTCTGGGAGGCTACTGTTTTTCGTAGCTAAGGGTGAATGAAGGAAATATGTATAACACAGCACATTCTGTTAAGGCTTCTGGGAGGCAGGGAAGGCTAGGCCTGCTCTGAAAAAAACTTGTCTACCTCAAAAGGCACCAAAGTCCTGGAGAAAGATATCAGTGTGATCTTCTTCAAAAAAATTGCCATCGTTTGTCAGGTGCTTCCAGAAATGGAAGAGGGTGAAATTGCAAGAAGGAAGAGAAAGTAGGTCTCCAGTTATTTAGTTTGGACACTATTTTAGCTTCTTCTGTTTCTAGCAGTAGCCCATCACATCTCAGATCTTCTCATGTTCAAATTCCTTTGACAACACACTTCTCATGGTCTTAGTCCGAACTACACCAGACCTCCAGGTAACTTTAGGCTATTGGCCTCCAGTGCTCTCAGTTTAATGGCTTTCACTGGCACTGACTTAACTTTAAAATATCATACTCCTGAGATACATACAATTTATATGTCTATATATATTGAAACAGTCCTTATGTTAAATAGAATGCTGTATAAAATGTCTACATTTGAATGATTATGAAGCTGAGCCTATTTTATGACTTCAAATATTTTCCACGATATCACATGTTTCACACTGCATACCCACCTGAAACTAGTCATTATTTTTAAAAGGTTGTAGTTTCCCTTCCTCTTTTTTGGGGGGGAGGGGAATTAAAAAAAAGACAAAAATAACTAACTAAAAATAATTTTTTTTTTCCTGTTGAATTTTATCTAGAAAGCTTTTACATTGTCCAGGAACATACAGTGTAACAAAGTTGAAGAGAATAGTTATAACTGCTACTGTGAAGCTTAAATGCTGGAATAGCTGGCTATGATATCAACATCTACAAAGGAACACAAGTCTCTTTTTTTGTGGTTATTCTGATTTAGTGAAGTCATCAAATTATGTATCTTTCTAAAGGATTTGATATAGGTCAAAAAGAATCAACAGATGATACGGAAATGACTTAAGTTCAACACATTATGCTGCATGGAAATTTGGACTAAATGATCTCCATAGCTCTTTCTGACATTCAAAATTTATAAATAGCTACCTGCTTTTAGTGATTTCTTAGGAGTGAAATTTGGCTTGTTGGATACGTGTGTCAGCATCAGAGTGGATGCCTATTCAGGCAGACACACACAAAATCTGGCACTGATTGAGTATTGGCTCAATTATTAAGCTCAAACAGAGTTCAAAATAACACTTTTGTCCTGCTTGAGATTCTGTATAAGTCAAATGCCAATTACATAAGTCTGTAATATTAAGCATTAAATCCTCCACACTGTGAAGTATAGTATAGTAAACTATTTATCAGTTGAAAAGCATGGCTCAAAAACCTCTGAGCATATGCACAATACTTTTTTATACAAGACATTAAAACAGGCTTCTATTAAAAAAGCAGCAGTTTACTGTAGTTGTAGTGTCTCAAGTATTGTGGGATTACATGGCACTCTGGAGGGGAAGAAAGCATTAAGTGGCTTTGCTTTTTTTGCTTTCTGTTTTACTGGCAGTGGGAAGGGGATGAAACAAGCCCTGGTTTGTTCAAATGCTATAAAGGTAACCAAACCATCGTTAAATTCCAGAGCCATTTGTCAAGCTCTGCTCAGGAACAAATGCAAATGAGACTGACTGCAAATTAATTCCATTTATGTTTTGTCACAGAAAAAAACACTGTCTCATTAAGAGCAAAGTAAGAGCCAAATCATAGCTGTGCTGAGCTGTATGAGAAAAACTGCAAGTGTTTTACCTATTCTTCCCAGGAAAACTGTTAAATATGGTCATTTTGAAAGGAAAAAAAACTTTAAAAAAAGAGATGTACAGATTTTTGTGGCTTTGCAACTGAAGAAAACCACTTTAATTTTTTTCATATGCTTATTTTCAAGACAACTTTCTGTAGGACTGATGTCACCTGCATCTCTCCTGACACGTATTTCTCCAAATGCAGAGATTTGTACAGTTTTTCTGTTGATATGGAGCTGCCTCCAGATTGAAGCCCTGTGATTGAAAAGCACCCGAACCGGGAAAAGCTTGGACACTGGTAGCAGGAGATACAAAGGTGCATCTGAAATGTGCAGCATACCGGAGAGTGAAGCTGACCATTAGAGGCTTAAGGTGGAGCCCAGGAAAAATCAGTCCTTCATTAGGAGAACAACAGGTCTCTGCAGCTTTGCTTCCAGAAGTTGCACAGAGCTGGACATTCACTGGCATGTAGGATCGCCTTAGCCTTGCTACCCCCATCACACTTTCCCTGTCTTTCTCTTCAATTTCAGAGGTCATAGAGCTCCTGGAGTGTGAAGAAATCTTTGCTCCATGTGCAGATCCTCAAGAAAGATCTAAAGTGAGTCCCAGAGGCCATTTATAGCAGGGTCTCATATACAAAGAGACAGCAGCAAAGATGAACTAGGCCCAAAGTTTAAGTCTGGGGCTTTTCCTCTTTTTCATGCAAAATGGCAGAAAAAATAGCCAATTGTTGACAGTAATTTCGCCTCTGAAACATAGTTGGGTATTATGTAATTGTAATTTAACTGCTAGTTAAAATTAATTACCTTGCTGACTGGAGAAGAGGAATTGCTCCAGCGCTCTGGTGTAATCGGTCCCCGCCATGGCGCACTATGGCAGAGTGATGGAGTGTTTTTGTGGAGGAGCCAAGCCTGGTTTTCTTCACCAAAGCTGGGGCGTGTTTGGTCTGATGGGAAGCACCTGTCTCTCATGGGCTGCTAATAGCTCACTGGAGGGATTCGGCCAGGGCTCTGGTGTGAGTCGGGGGTTGGGGGGCTTCTCCGCTTGGGATGTTTCTAACTGATGGAGAGGAGACTGTCTGTGCTGCTCAGCCTGTGAATGCTTCCCTGAGTTAGGCCTTCACCCATCACATAGGGATGGTGGTCCCAGCAGAGATCGCATGTCCTGGTTCTCTTTGGGTGTAAATCTCCCAGGGCAAACTATGGGTGTGATGATTTTAACTCAATCTCTTTTAAGACTGTGATTTTTCTTAGTTGTTAATGTCCAGGAGACCACATTCCTTGTTCCTAAGCAGTTATAAAGCCTGTGATCCAAGTTAACTGAGAAGTGAACTTAACTTCAAACTCTCCCCAGCTACGTACCTAGGTTTTGGTGCAGGTTGTTGCGAATGTTTTTAATGGCTTTGGCTGTTGGAAGGTATTTCTGAAATACATCCCAACTGTGCCACATGTGCTCAAATAAAACCTTCAGGCGTGTTCTATAGACCTGAAAATGACTCTGGAAAGCAACTGTGACCTGCTAAATGGAAATTACAGCTCTTGGCCCTGCCTTGAAAATGGACTTGCTGAGAAACAAGACAGAACGCCAGTGTCTGCGTGTGCAGGCACTCTGAGACTCCCCTGGCTTCTCTCCACCCCCAGGTTTTGAGGTAAGTGCTTGTGCCAACACAGAACTGCTTTCCTATATTTATGATTGTTTTAATGTAATGCAGCATCATGATCTATGCATGTGGAGCAGTAACAGACCATAAAGTTAGAGGAGCATGTTGCTCTGCGCATGGAGTTGACCTCTGGGTTGCACGATCATTTCTCACAGTAAGCCATTTCAAATGCACAGAGAACAGCCTCAGAGCAATCCACCGTTTGGGCTGTTCTCAAAATGCAGTATGGTTAGGCCTGATCTTCACTCTCACCTTGAAGTATCTCTGCAGAGATCCCATGCAAATCTAGCTGTTGAACCATGACTATAATTAACCATCTCATCGTATATTTGTAGACATTTGTTACAGCCGTGGAGGGGAAAAAGTGAATATGTTGCCTAAGTGGAAAGTGTCTCCTGTCAGGCTTTCTAACCATTTTTCCTAAGCTGCATTTAATCTTGAAAAAAAAAATCTTCATTATAAATCAATACATACCTCATTAGAACAAACTGAGCAGTTGCACTAATGGCTTGCATTTAATTGACATAACTGGGTAAAGGAAATTAACAGTGTACCAGAGCAATATTGGATTACCCAATGTCATTAATCCTTTTTTTTAATAAAGGAGCTTTGGAAAACTACTTTGGGGGAAAAAAAATTACAATGTTAGGTTTACTCACTGTTCTTACCAATATAAAATGTCAGGTTCATTGGCTAATATTGTTAAATTAGACAGGCACAGAACCCCTGGTAGGAGTGATATATAGAGGGGTTAGATGGAAAGGCTCATTTCTGACTGTGGGGTGATCAAGGATCATGACAGAGACACAAAAAAGCAGCAGCCCAGCAAACTATGCAATTAACTCTGCACTGTGGGCTATCCCCAGCGTTGTCAGTGGGACTGCTCATATTGCGTCTAGTTCTGCACAGCCTGTTTTATTTTTCCTTCTGTTGGAAATGGTAGTTCAGGTGTTATTGATCCTGTAATACAGATGTCCAGCTGAAGCTCCACATAACTGGTGTCTTACTCATAGGAAGTGTGGAATCTACTTTCAAGCTGGTCACTAGTGGGGTATCCTGCTGCAAGTGCATTTTTAAACCTTTTAGCACTTAGGGTGTGCAAGGTTGCTAGCAGAAGAGCTAGTGGGACATTGTCAAGCAAAGAATTCTATTTTAAAAGTTTTTCTTCAAATGACATTTATCAAACAGTAAATGCTCCATCATATAACAAATACTTAAATTATGTGGCGGACAATACAGTTGTTATATATGTTAAATAACATTCCTTAAAGAACATCTGCTAATGTAAATATTAATTTTTAAATGCTTTTTCTCTAAATCAGCTCACAAATGTTCATTTTCACATCCGCTCAGTAGCATGGGTCATAGAAACATTGTGAGCAGGATAGTTCTGAATTTTCTGTCTGGTTACCTCAACTGAAATGCAACTCATAAAGGCATGATCTCTCAGCAGATGTGCCTCTCTGTTAATGGCCTTGTTTACATACCAAGGTCTCTCTTATGGCTTGCAGTTGTGGACTTGTTTAAATCTATGTGGACAAGTATAAAGTGCAGACCTAATAGAAATAGCTTATTTTGGCTCTCTCCCTGTCAACACAGCTCCCATGTGCTCAAAGTCTTAGCAAGGTTAAAGTGGTAGTTAATTAGAACATTGAAATTAAAATGTGTATGTTTATGCATAGACTTGATGATCTTAAAGGTCTTTTCCAGCCTAAATGATTCTATGGTTCTATTCTTTTCTAAACTGGAAAAAGGTTTGACGCTGCATTCCCAACCCAGCCCCACCTTGCCCTCGAGCACTTTTTGACCTCACCTGGACCCATGTCAGGGGGAGCTGAAGTACACCGTATTGCAAAGGAGATGCACAGCACAAGCTGTTTGCTGGCCATCCTGCTGAAAGCTGAAGTCACTTCCCTGCTAGTAATCAATAACCACAGAGCTACTGCCTACTGAAACTGCCTGCCACTCTCAACTCTACCCATCAGGAATGAGATTTACTCCTAATTGCAGGGA
>JAVKLA010000074.1:9703467-9713656 GCA_034782735.1 Sagittarius serpentarius | reverse complement strand
AATAAATTAAATTCAGGGGTAGCTGAAAGAAAAATAACTGACCCTCATTTCTGCTACTACAGATAATTCAGTAACTGCTGTGAAAATAATGCCACTTGATAGAAGCAATAGTTGAGCTAGGTGTAGTTCTGCTAAATCATACATAAAATTCAGAAAAAGGCATGATCTTGAAGCAGCCTCTCTGCCTACTGTTATTCTCCATATACCAGGCAAGAGGCTCATTTACAAGGACACAAAACAGTCAGAAATATACACAAGAGTGCAGAATAACATGGTACTGAAAGCTAATAGAGAAAACCCTTAAGTGGCAGAACTGGCCAAGAATGGCAATGATGCTGCAATTAGTTATTAAAATGAATCTGTACTATTTGTCATATTAAAGGAAATAGTGGTAAGTTGCCCTTTTTCATTCTGCCTTATATCTCTTTCAAACTTAAGAAGCCACTTCAAAGACCCACAGACCTCCAAAGGGAAATACCCAACCCCGTGTCTCTCCATGGAAAATACGAAACTATTGAGGAGGGAAACCTCAGAAATTTATTCCCGTCTTCAGAGAGATTCTGTCTGTAACTTACCCTGGCTACAGAAATATGCCCCTCCTGGGACTGCAGTGGGAAAATCCTGCACTCCATCTCCCCTCTGCTTCCCCATCCATTTCTGTCTTCTGTCTCTGACAGAAGAGGGGCTGAGCCATCATCTTGGTCAGGAAGATAAAGTGATTTCATTAAACCAAGGTAGACTCAACATTCCCCTCGTATTCTGCCCCACGCAGCTCAACAGCAAGACAGCTCCTACATAAACTGGGGCTCACCTGCCAAAGTGCAGGCTAGAAAGGGTTTTGAGCACAGATGCCTGAAAATGCTTTTCTTTTTTTCTTTTTTTTTTTTTTCCAGGGAAAAGCACTTCATCGATACAGGAATATATTTTTTCACCTCTTGCATGTGTTTTACCATAAAAAGTACATCAAATATGCCTGTATACCCCCTGTATCCAAAGTTTAAGTTATTTCTTACTAAGAATTTTATTGTATTATTCAAAGTGATATTTACCTTATTTAATGGAGGAAAAAAAAAGAGAAAAGAGGAAGGAGAGAAGGATCAAAGCTGAGCAATTTTCCCTGGGACATCATTTAAGAAAAAGAAATAAATTTGCCCTTTTCCGCCTCCTTTACAATAAAAGCATTTAAATCTTGACATTTTCTCATGGGACATGAAAGCTGCTTTCTGACTAGCTCTACATGGGAGATCTTGAGTGGCTGTAAACCCTAGTGTAGCACAAATCACAATAAAGGCTCCTTGTCAGAGTAGTTAAGAACACTGCCCTTCGGAGGACTTGAAGCCTCTGCAAGGGTGGGCATGACTAACACCCTGAGGAGGGGGATGGGAGGATTGAGGAGCAAAACCATGGACGGTGCAGCAGCAAAATGGGAATTGGAGACCTTGCGGGCAGGCAGCCTGAAGGCAATGTGCTTCAGAGCTGCACCTCATCTCAAATGAGAAAAGTGTACCTGCTGACCCTTCCCAAGCCATGGCTGGGTTGATCGTCAAGCACCAAGGTCTCCCCTGGGAGCACCACACACGTCCAGCTCACTGCCTCACCTACCCTGGCCCAGAAGCAAGGAGCAAAGCATGGGTCCCAGCTCTGAAAAGGCATTAATACATGCTGTTTCACTTACAATGTGGCCATCTGTTTCTGCCTGAGCACAGCTCTTTGTTTTCTTTCTGTTCTTGATGATACCTGGGAAGCCCAAAAGTCCTTTTTCAGAAGAATTTGAGTCCTTTGGGTTTCATTGCTCTCATGTCTCCCATACGGCAAAGCACAAAGCCCATGAAATGAGGTAGAAGTGAAGTATTAATCATCAAGAGAAGGGAGGACTGAGTGAAAACAGAGAAACCATAATTTACAAAGTTAATTTATCCCACAAGACTTTCCATATGCTTATGCTCAAAGAGATTTACAGTGTTGTGTGCAGTCTTACCATTACTTAAGTACCGACCCTGAAAACAAGTAACGTAATTTCACTGAAATGGCTTCTGTCTTTCACTGGCCTTTTTTTGTTCTTTCCCAGCCACTTTTGAGCCACTGCATTCCACTCCCACACCTTGGCGGCACCTTGAGCTGCTGGGTGATGGGCATGGCAGGGAAGGAGAGCACAGCTGGCTGAGCTGCCAAGCCACACATCCTGGGAACAGGCCAGGCAGTGATGCTGGTGGGCTGCACCCCTGCTCCGGGGTGCTGCCTGTTAGTACACAGGGTGCTGAAAAAGAAGCGGGGTTTAGGTGGGACAATGAACTAAGAAGCAAAAATTCCTGTTCTCCCTCTCTCAATGCATTGACTGCTGCCTCAGCTGGGTGCTCAGACCAAGCTTTCCTCACTTCATCTCACAAAACCTGTATCAAGCCTGCCTGGTGTGTGGGGCTTTGACACTGAAAATCTTCTCTTGATTAGCAGGGGAAGAGAAATTCATACATCAGCATGCAAAACCCCTCTGAGATCTGCTGTACAGCAGGGAGTTGTGACACTGTTAATGCCCACTGAAACACATGTGGTATGTTTAATATTTTAGTGGTGGTATTGGTGTTTGGTGTGAGAACTACTATTGTTGGGTGGAAATGGAGCATGCTACACCAGTGATGGAAAAAAAAAAAGTGGAGATAGCAGAGTAACTTCCTCCTCACATGCAAAGTTGGCCTCTAGTGAGCTTGGGGGCTAGCCCTTGGCATGGAAAGGAAGTGCTGAGAAAGGTTCAGCAGTTTTAAGAATGAAGAGAAGGCATGGGAGGAAGAATGGTGAACCACGAATAGAATGGCAGATGGTTGGTGGTAGCTCAGCAGGACTCTCATGGTAGGCACTTGTATGGGTGAAATGAGTAGATTACGTTGTATATGACCAGTTCCCATTGGTAAGCGTCAATGCAGGAGCCACAGATGGATCTGCCAAGAGAGGAAAGGACAAGAGCAGTGTTTGCAAAGGTGGCATTTTTCACAAGTACTGAAAGAAATCTGTTTTATCTTGGCACTGCTGCTAATCCAGTGCCTTTGCCCCATGCACTCCTTCACTTCAGATCACGGTTTCATTGCTTTTTTTCTGCATGAATTTAAGCAATTTTAATCTTTTTCAGACAACACTCTAGTAGCTTTCAGGATCCTGGCACCTTGCAAAAGTCTGCCCTTCAAAAATAAGATCTTAAGTTGTAGATGCACTAAGCTTTCCCCTGATTACAATGGCAATAACTAAGACATGGGTCCTGTCCCTCTTCCCAGGACAGGGAAGAAGACAGAGCATGTACAAGAGGTCACTTAGACCTCCCTGATCCTACAAGCATTTTTTAAAAAGGCTACAGAACAATGGAGATACACTTGAGGAAGACTCCTGGTTCAAGAACGGTGCTCCATCATCCTGCTTCTGGCCACAGCCCCCTGGACAAACAGAGGGAGTATAAAAAGGATGTATGGGATAATTTGCCACAGGCAAGCCCCTGAGGGATTGACTTGACGGCCAAACCAGAAGCTAACAAGACCATGGTTCTCCACAAGCCTGGATACTTCTGTTGTGCGTGTAAGAATACGCTTACTGCTTCAATTTTGCTAAACTCGTGGGCACAGTGACGCCCAGTGGTAGTGACTTCCATAGCCTGGTTGTACGTGCTGTGCTACAGACACCATTTCCTCTCTTCCATGTGCTGCTCTGCCTCACTAATTTCCAGAGAGCGTCACAGCAGCCAGGAGCAAAAGGAGGCCCCTCAGCTCTCAAAATAAATGCTTTCCTGTATGTCCACAAGCTGCGAATGCTGAGGGTGCACGAGATTTCTTGGCTGCACTGAGGCTCCATATGAAAAGGCTTGCATGTGAACAGACCTTGTTACTGCAGGGTGATGAGTCTTCCAGATTACAAGATGCATTTTCCTCTCACGGTGTCCCTGGGAAATAAGGATGTGCTGTCATTCCTGTTCTGGAAATGGAGACTGAATCACAGGCAGTCTGTGCAACTTGCTTACCGAAGGGGCCAACAGCAGAAGAGGCACTTGACTCACCTGCCTAGCGCTTTCCCCTTTAAACTGTATTTCCCCCGTTTTCCATGAAGGCAGTGCTGTGGGGCCGGAATGCACGCTGACCTGCTGTGAGACCCAGGGCAATGCAAACTCCCCTCTCAATGTGCAACCACTGCTTGCGGATGGGGCAGCGCTGGGACAGCAGGCTGGCTACCTGCTTGGGAAATGCACAGCTATCCCCTCACTTGCCCATTAATCCCTCTTCTGCTCATGTACCTGCCTGTATCCACCAGCCCATGCAGTGTTGCTCGGAAAACATTTGCTTGGTTTTTGGTACTGTGTCTTCCTATTACTCATCCCTTTTCCTAGGCTAGAGTAGCCACTGCCTCTGCGTATAGCTTGATGCATGAAGAATTCTAGTCCCATGCCCTCCTCCCATCAGACTTCTTCCCTCACTCTCATCTTCCCGGAGACACTCGCTGCCGTTCCCTATTTGCATCCTGAGTCTTACATCCCACTGGTTTACAGTGGGGATCCCGAAGTGGGGAGCCCCAGGAACACTGAAAGGGGAGATCAGTGCTGTGTGGGGATGCCTCTCCGAAATAACCCTCCACTGGGGCAAAGCTACCTGCGTGCGGTCCCAGGGACGTGACACCTGGCTGCCTGCCCTGCCCAGCCCAGCCCCACACCGCCTGCTCCTGCTCCACAGACAAAAGCGTGGGAGGGGATGGTTGTCTCTGGGGCAGAAAGCCTCCAGCTAGTGCCCACAGGACCAAAGCAGAACGGGCAGGTCCTGGCACTGCTGGATCAAGCCTGGTGGATTGGTTGCCGTGGAAACATGCTGAGGAAGAGGGATGGCAGCCACAGGAACAGAGAGCGTCCATACTCACCCGACTGCTTGCCGGGGTGGGGTTTTCCTCCTCAACCCACACACAGCTTGTTTGCGAGCAGCGGGGCGAGACGGCGCTTGCCGCTTCTCCTCTCTGTATCAGAAACCGTTTTGCAAGGTGGTGCTCCCAGTCCTCTTCATTTATTTGGGTTTTTCCTCTCTCCTGATTTCAGACCTCTCTCTGGAGACCGTGAGGAGTGAACCTGGAGGTTGCCTCGGTGCTGCTTCCAGGCAGAATGAGAAGTGATTGGGCAACACGCTTTCTTGGAAACTGTAACAACACTCCTGTCCCAGGCTTGATGTGTGGGTACCTACACCAAGCTGTTAGGCACACGCACTGTAGACCAGCAGATGAAAATGCAGCAGAAGTAGCCAGGAGCAGGATATTGCCATGTGTACACAGCTGCGTGCAGAAATAGCACTGGTGCGGCATCCTCGGGGGGCATGCTTTGAAGTGCATCTGTTCAGTATATAAGCCCTAAACTATGTGGTATATAAGCTTTCACATTTTGTAAGGATTTGGGTCCTACCTATCTTGAGCCCTGTGAGTGGTGCTATCTGTGTGCTCTGCGTGAGCCTCCTGGGTATCACTTGTCCATGCAATATCCTAGTAAGGTCAAGAAGCTTTTAGTGTCTGATGTTACAGATGAGGAAATGCAAATTCCTGAACTTAAGGACAAAATGCAATACACTCTCAAAGAAATCTGCATATTAGCTGCTTACTCCCTCTAGTCAAGAAAGAGAAAAGACCAGAACCTTCCAGCCCATTGGTGGGGAGAAAGAAGTGTTGTAGGTGATGAGGAGGAGAGGAAACTAGTGCTTCCAAGAAAGCTTTCCCAAACACCCCCTTTGCCCTTCAAGACTAAACTATGTGGGCTGGGAGGGGCAGCCACCACCACTGTAGATGTAACTGAAGTTGGACGGAGCATCAATCTGCTGTGAACTCTGCCCCCTGCCCTGGACTCTGTTTCTCCTGCTCCTTCCTTGTGTATTTGGGCACCCCAAAAGGACTTGCTGAGCAAGAAGCTGCATTTCTTTGTGGGGTCCAAAAACATCCAGTGGGCTTTTTCATCCTCACAAACTCACCCCTCTGGCTCACCTCCCTCTATATCTGCAATGCTGAAGTTTGCGGCGGAGGGGTGTCAGCTTGGGAGCAGTCCCTGTCCTTGTGAGTTGTGGTGGGAGAACCTCACCACAGCAGAGGCAACATTCAATATCCAATGCTGAATTCTCTGGGGCCCAATGCATGTAAAGCCCCTCGAGGAGCTCGGCTGCTCTGTCTGAAGCAGGGAACAGCACTCTCCCAGCAGCCTGCGCTGCCCAGCATAGGTTTTGCTCTCGCTGGGACAGGAGCTCGCAGCATCCAGCTGAGCTGCTGTTGCACTTCAGTTGGTAATGCAGTGAAGTGATGTCCTTCCCAATCAGCCTGATGCTAGCATGTCATTAGGACATGAAACTAATGGACTGTAATGATTTCTTCCAGGTCCTGCAATGTTTGTTCAGGGCCAATTTATTATTTTAATTTGTAGATTATCGCAGAGGTAGGGCCGTTTTACCAGTGCAACTTCTGGTATCACCCTGGAGAAAAACACAATCCATGATATTTTTATTGTAATGAACTGAAAAAAAATGTTTGAACAAGTTTTGAAGCTAAATTAGGCCCACTGTTAATGAGTCCCACTATCAACAAGATTGTATATGGTATTCAAGCATTCATACATTTACATGTAAAGCTGTCACATTCATAAAACAAAAAGAAACTAAACTAAAATATTCATGTGAGTGGAGCCATATACTTCTCAAAGCAACACTAAATGCACCTTTCTAAAGTACAAAGCCTGCAAGAGCTTTCGTGATGAACTACAGTATTAAGAATGATGCTGATTAGCAATAATTAGTATCTATAGCCAATTTACAGAAAATGATTATTTAATCCTCCTAATAACTGTCATTAGGTAAGTGATTAACATTACTTTGTCACACTCCACATATTTAACATTCTTTTTGCAGTAAGTCCCTGGAGGGAAACACCAAGGGTGTTTCTCCATCTGATTAAAAACCGCAAAACCCATAAAACCACCTTTCTCATCCAGAGGACCTGAGATGGAGAGATTTTGCCTAGCTGCACAGAGAGGCTGAATAACTCCAGCCAAACAGTCTTCCTAGACTAGCAGAAGTCGATGCGATAGACTGTCTCAGATCCTCTGACACTGATATCTGCTCTCTCCAGAGGGCATAAATAGATACCTTCCATTGTCTGCCCATGTCTCCTCCCCACCCTCTTTCAAGATATTCTGGAAAGTCACTCCTTTACCTTATCTTGTCTATGTGGGAAGCATGGAGGGCAAAAAGGGTGCACATTTCTTTTGATCTGGAGCACTGCACATCAGGATTAGCTTGGAGACAAATGTAATTAACTGTGCCCTACCTTGAGTAACTGACTTTTTTTATAGTGCTTTATGATTATTTTGTTTTTTCCATTTCAGAATGTCTCCAAACATGGTGGCATGATGGAGAAGTTAGAGATTTTAAATGTGAGCAATTGCAGGAGAGAACAAGTAAGACTGACTTTCTGAAAGTATTCAAACCTTGACCTCCCAGCAGCTCCCCAGAGCTCACAGGAGGGCAGCAGATCTGGGGCACACATGTGCTCTGGTGCTCTGTGCCTTCTTCTGCTGAGCCGTGACGGACTCTGTTCTCACTTTCTCCTTCTTTGCTCTTTTCAAACTGCTTTGAAAATCAGTTTTCAAAATACTGTGCCATACACAACATCCACACACTCCTACCATTTTCTTTTTGTCTTTCAAACACAGTTTGAGGGATGACAGCCAGAAAGTACATAAATGAAACTGTCATATAGGAACAGATATGTACATATGCTTGTTTATGTGTATTGTTAACACAAATGTACACATACATGCTTGTTTCTTTCTGTTTATTTAAATAAAAACAGATACATTATAATCTGTAATTCATTTACAGGAATTTCCCATCATAGGTCTGTTTGTCTGTTTTGATAATGATTTGTCCTACCTGCATATCAAGCAATCTTTGGCTGTTTCCCATGCATTTCAGAGCTGACTTGAATGCATGACATATGTCTTGGGTTTTTGTGCTGCAACAAAATGCTGGGTTAGTCTTTGGAAAGGTTGGAGGGGTGGGATGGATGGATGGCCAAGTATTTTATGACTCTATGACCGTTTGGTATGGACAGTAATCACATCATCAATCAAACCTGTTGAGTTGCAGCCATAGATGCTTCGAAGCAAGGGCAACCCTTTGTGTCATTTCCAAATACAATTGGTTCCCTGTCCAAGGATCCTTTTGAATTATTTTCCAGCTGAATACTAAGGAAGACATTATATTGTAATCTGACTGTTTGGGCACAGTCCTGGAGCTTCATCAGGGGAGGGGGCACCATGATGGTCTCTTTGAAGCCAGCAAGTTGTTGTTTGCAGAGCAGCTGAGCAGGTGAGCTGAGCAGCAACCTGTAGTCCAGGCTGAGTTGTCTCCTGTTTGCAGGCATGAAGGGGCTGGCAGTGCAGGGAAACACAGAGAGAGGACAGATGGCTGCCTTCTCCTGCTCTGCTGCCCATGTCAATTTGCTCCCTTTCCCCCAGCACAGCCTGCGCCCCCCATCTCTGCCTCTGAAAGGAGCCATGGCATGGCACTGGCAAGAAAATCACTGTGAGAGCTGCGCAGGACCTGAACAAAGTGCCTTATCACTCAGCAGTTGCTTGCACATTTACCAAAAGTGCCTGCTGTCATGCCATTGAAATACGCTATGGGAAGAGGAGAGGCAGGAGCAGGGTGAGCAGAAGGCACAGTGCAGCATGCACTGGGTGAGGAGGTGGGTCAACAGCCCCCAAATGTTGAGTAAGTGCAGGGATGGATATTGCATGAAGCAAAGCAAGGAAGAGCAAACATGCTAGGGCTGTGAGTTTTCTTTGAAAAGCTGGATGTCTGGTAGCCTTATCTGCCCTTGTCTCTCATCACCTGGGGGTACCAGGGAAAGAAGTGGTCAGTGGGGTGGCTGCCCTTTGTCCCTTACCCATTTAGTAGGAAGCAGGCCATGGTTTCCAGAAATTCAGACCAGAGCAGCTCAAGATGAATCATGTAGGAAAGACTTTTCTGCTGGGTGTGGGACTGAGGGAAAGCACTTTGTATCCTTGCTCTGGCAGGAAAGGGGAAACAAATGGAGCATCATTCCATGAGCATCAGTCTGGAAGCTGATGACAGATTTCTGCAAACTGCCCCTTGTCCCTTATTCAGGGCAAGAGGGAGAGCCTCAGTGGACTCCACCTGTAAAAGACAGGACTTTTGTAATTTGGGGCTGAATGCCTGGAGGACGTGGAGCTGGAGGTGACAACCCACGTGTCTAAGGGCAGAAATCAGAGGAAAGCAGGTTTTCGGAGCAGTTCACACAGGTACACAGATTTGTGATTTCTGAGGTGCTCCATCAGTAGGCTGCCTGGTATCCTTCCATGAGCCATGTCACCTCTCTGTGCCTCAGTTTCCCTAGGTATGAAATATATTAAACATCCCAAACCAGACACCCCACACCCTTGGCCACATGGACAATTGCAGTGGTCACTGCTTCTTTCTTTCTTTCTTTCCATTTGATGGTGATGCTGCATTGCTGAAAATTGGAGTCCTTATCCAGCCACATATAATGAGAATACATGAGAGCTCCTGTTTCCAGCTGTGGCAGAAGCTGGGGAAACAAACACCTGTTTTAGCACCTGAGAAGGACTGTAAGGCACAGGTACATCCCTCTTTCTATGTAATTTTCTGTGGATTTAGAGCTTTAAACCCCTCCCCGACTTTGCAGTCACCTGTCAGCAGACAGAAGGCTGTGTGCAGTGGATGACAGCAGAGACCAAAGATCAGCAGCTTCAGCGAGGCCAAGGGAATTATTTTCTCTCTGCAAGACAGAAGAGAGTGTCAAATGCCTGCTTTGCTTAATGATGTTTTCTTTGGCCATGGTCTAGAGACTAAACATGCAGCACATCCCAAAGGAGGGCTCTGGCTGATTGCACACACTGCTGCGCTTAGGAGAAATAAATATGAATTCAAATGGAGAGGTGCAACACAGAAGCACAGCATTTATGCTTTGAGGGGTTCACAAGAGGACTTTGGAGGTTAGCAAGTCTATTCCCCTGCTGCAAGGCAGACGTGGCTAAGCAAACTGAAAGCATTCCTGACTTCAGTGCTCATGTCTAACCTGCTCTTAAAAGCCTCCTGTATGTGGGCACCCTCCTATTCTGCATTTAAACTTGCATCCACCTAATGACAGAAAAGGTATGGAC
>JAVKLA010000074.1:9639020-9663718 GCA_034782735.1 Sagittarius serpentarius | reverse complement strand
CAGCTGTCCTGGCTGTGTCCCCTCCCAACTTTCTTATGCCCCTCCAGCCTTCTTGCTGGCTGGGCAGGAGAAGCTGACAAGTCCTTGACTTAGTCTAGACACAACTTAGCAACAACTGAAAACATCAGGGTGTTATCAACACTATTCTCATACTAAACCCAAAACATAGCTACTAGGAAGACAATTAACTCTGTCCCAGCCAAAACCAGGACATACCGATAATGGGAAAAAATATGTTTTACTCACATTCATCAAGATTGCTCACCTCAGGCGAGCGGAGAAGAGAATTTTTGGGCCTCATTTATTTAATGCTTATTTCCAAAGACTTGGCAACACTCTACCAAATAACCAGCCACCATGTTCCCCTGAGCTCACTACACCATCAGCAACAGAGGTACTATGGGGAAAATCTCATGGTCACAAAAAGAAGTCAGTTGTGTCATTCAGGTATCACTTTGGTCACACGTATTACAATAACACCTTGAGGGCCTGGCCAGGCCTCTGCTGTACAAGGACTATGAGGCATGCTGTAAAAGAGCATCTGTGCTCCCGCAGCCTGCAATGTAAACGAGGGAAGCAAAAGCACAGGGAGATGACGTGAGAGCCAGAGAAGAGGGGACCAGACAAACTCACAGCCTTCTCCTCCAGAGCTTGTTGCCTCCCGCTTCCAGCTGCGCCTTGCTCTACTGCTGACACACTGAAAGAAATTTGTCGTTGTCTGGTTGACTCCTGCTTACCACCACAGCAGACAAGCCATGCTTGTTTTGCAGACTTACCATCTCCATAGTCAACCTGTCTTTGTCCAGGAGGAAGAAGGTGAGGTCAGATGAAACACAAACACTCGTCTTTCTTTTGATTGCTGCACTGTGATGCCTGGGGAAGACAAATGACCCGAGCACCTCCATGCAAACAGTCTGGTGATGAATTAGAACAGAACGGGAATAGAACAGAATAGATTAGAATAGAACAGAATAGAACAGAACAGAACAGAATAGAATAGTTCAGTTGGAAGGGACCTACAAGGACCATCTAGTCCAACTGCCTGATCACTTCAGGGATGACCAAAAGTTAAAACGTTATGAAGGGCATTGTCCAAACGCCTCTCGACCACTGACAGGCTGGGGTCATCAACCACGTCTCTAGGAAGCCTGTTCCAGTGTTTGACCACCCTCTCAGTGAAGAAATGCTTCCTAATGGGCAGTCTAAACCTCCCCTGGCACAGCTTTGCCATGAGTCCTGTCACTGGATACCAGGGAGAAGAGATCAGCACCTCCCTCTCCACTTCCCGCAGACAACGGGCAGGTTGTGAGGTACCACATGGACAATTTGTCTACCAAAATGTTTTCTCTGTGCAGGGGTGGCAGGATACTTCTAGTATTTTGTAAAACTTCTCTGCTCCAGGAGAAAGGTGGAGTGAGGGAAGAAATGCAGAAATACCACCAGAGGAGAAGAGATGGGAAGGTGCAGGTGCGGACAAGAGGCCTGTGCTCAGATGTTACCTGTTTGCATATACTCTGTGTGCTCACATTTTCCTCATATCCCACAGTTACGGTAGCAGGAGGGCTTTGGTAGGGAAGTATCATCTTCTAAGCTGCACCCTATCAGCACTAGCTCCAAAAGAAAGTACAATGATGGTTGGGTTGGGTTGAGCTGGTTTTTGAGCCCAGGTCACACATCTGTAGAAACTGCAGTGGCATTGACCCACGCTGTCATCTTGTCTCTCCAGAGCCTTTCCGAGTGTGTGTGGGAGGGGTGCATCTTTTGGGAGATACCTGCTGTTCACGGCCTTCCAAAAAAAACAAGCATGGCAAAAAAAAAAAAAAGAGAGAGAAAAAGAAAACCAAAGACAGTTACCCCCCGCAAAGGAGCTGGCCCCTCCTCGCAGGGCCGGGACTCCAGTCCTGCCATCCGTGTGGCCTCCTCTCAGCCCCTCTGGTTTGTCAACCTCTCTCCTGTCCAGGGCCCCAGGTGGGACGCAGTGCCCACAGGGTCTGCCTTGGGGTGGCACTGGTCCTGTGTGGCACGATGCCCCTGCAGAGAGTGCCATAGGGCCGGCCCTGAGGCTGGGCAGGCTCCCTGCTGGGACAGGACCTCTGGGTCTGGCCCGTGAGTTCAGGGAACGAGACCTGACCGGGCAACAGTTTTCCTGAGGATGGCTGTTGACATCTCTGTCTTGCATGAGAGCCCAAAGCTGACTGCACAGGGCCCAGTGTCTTGGGCCAGTTTTGGCCCTGCTCTCAGCAGGTGGCGGCAGAAGGTAATGTCTAAAGACCCTTGCTGCATGCATTTTCCAACCATTCCTTTAAAAACTCAGAGCACTGGAAGTGGGGAAAGGAGGACAGGAGGCAGATGAGGTGAGAAAAACAAACTGCAAATACCTCTGATCACCAGAGAACCAGGGACTTGTGGACCTCAGAGTACGTTATATCCTTGGGTCTGCTCAGCTTTTTTCAGTGATTTAGCAGACACTACAGCAAAGCTCTACCTCTTCTCTGCAGCCCATCCTTCCCTTCCGTGCAATGGTTACAGGGCAGCCCAGGCAAGGCAGGCGTTGCTCAGGAAGGCTCCGGAACATCACTAGCGTGACGTTTTTTATCCACTTTCAGTCTTTTCTGCCTCTCTTAGTCCATTTTAATACCCTCTGTAAAGAAGAAAGAGGAGCATAACAAACTGAGTAAAGAAGTTCACTGAAACACTCAATTTTTGCTTGCAGAGTTTACAAACTGCAATGGGTAGATCTTGGTAATTTAGTATGTTCTTTCTAGTCAATGTGATAATGTCCCAAATGCATACATATCCTTTAAAAACAAAGCCCTAAAAATCAAAAGGATCCTCCAGAAACTGATGAAAACCAGTCATCCAAGAATGAACTGCAGGGAGCTAGGTCTGCGTGCTACCTCTCTTTGACGGAAATCACTAGACCTTGCATGTCAAGGGACTCGTCAGTTGCTGCTTCAGTACTGTCACAACTCAAAGAGGATACTGGAAATCTGACAGTTTCTGGTTTTCCAAGGGAGCTGAAGGATTTTGTGTCTCTGCCTCCAGTAAAGGGAAGCAAAGTAAGAGAAGTCTGGAAAATGTAACACTGAAAAACCTTTATCTTGACATTTCAAACATAAATACTGAAAAGAGAGGTGCAGTATTATGAATGATCGAATGTCAGAGTGGACGTCATTTTAAGCACCTGCATGTGCTAAAGGACTTTTTTCCATGTCCTTTGAATGCCTGGGAAGTCCAGCGTTCATTCATGGCATTAAAATGTAAAAGGCATGTACGCAATCACCTCTCAGTGCAGCCACCCGTGTCTTTCCAAAACAAATGTTATAACTGGACTCAAAAAACTATTGTTGAACATATTGCTAGCTTCACTCTCAAACAAACACACAAGCTAACACAAAAGAGCATCTCAGGAAAGTGAGGTAAAAATGATTAGGTACACAATTTCCTCCGTGTCATAGTATGAATTCACCTCAGGAGTAACAAATGTACAAATAACTTAAATAACCATTTATTCAGCTACAGTTTTCAGGCAGTCTGCTTTTGAATTCTTTAGGTTGACATGACGTTACTGACACAGCTAAAATTCAAGACTTACAGGTTCATTGTCATGGCTGGGAATAAGGAAGGATATTCATGTACTTCTTTTTCACGTGTATGACCCGTTTTCTGTGACATTAGCCCAAATAATCAAGAAGCCTCTATAATCTTGCTATCATGTCACCTGAATTTCTGCAGCATGAAGGACCCTGAATACTGCTGACATCTGAAAGGGCTGTGTGTTGAGCACTGCAAAAATCGTATCACGGACGGTTTGAAATGAGAATTTTGATAATAACAGTAAAAAAAGTCAATCAAACTCTGGGATATCCGTGGGGAGCTTGCATTTTGGGGTTGTTGCTGCATTCCTTGGTTACTTCAAATGCTTACTGCCTTTGGGGAGGATAGAGGAGAAAAGCAGGCTAAGGATCCAGTTCCTAAGAGAATTTGGCATGACTAATAAATGCAGAGAAGTCCTCTCTGAGCAGTGCAAAGCTTGCTAAGAAATGCGCACACGCTTACGCGCACACAAGCGCACACCGTGGCTGATTCTCGGGAGCGTAACACATGGGAGATGTTCTGTACACTTCTATCTCATTGCCTCCTCTAAAAGGAAAATGCAGTACACGTTTAGGACTGTGCTTTAGGTCAGTTGTCCTTCCCTGCCACTCATGCTTATATTTTAGGAATGTAAATGTTAACTGGTTTTACCTCAAATGATAAATGATTTTGTAAGCAGGGAAAATGTGAATAAAAGAGCGAATGGCACTGGGAAACTGAGAGGCAATCACATCAGGAGTTAGCAAGACTTACCACTTGACACAAAAGGCCAGTAAGGAAAGAGGTGAACTCATTTCCAGCTGCATTTCTTTCGAACATACTCCCATTGGGACACCGACATATAAATTAATCTGTTTAGATAAAGAATATGCTATCATTACACTAAGCAAGAAGGACAGTCAATAAAGCAGGAAACCAAACGGGATGTAATGAGGAAAGCAGATATAGGGAAACTGAGCCAGGACCACCCAGATGTGTTCTGATTAGACCTGCCCAAATAAAAAAAACTGTTCGATTTTTCAGTTACTCATTTTCATAAAATTCTTCCGTTTCCATGAACCTATAGCCTGCCATTACTGCATCATTATGCTGTGAGTCTTTGACAAAGATTCCACTGTCCTAAATAAGTCATTTTGCCAAGCCCCCCAGCTGATGGTGATGAAGTTCCTAGGATGCTGATTGTCTGGATTTTTAAAGCTAGGGTCACAGCATAAGCACTGTGCAGCTTGCAGCCCTGTTTGGGTTCGTGGTAGAATTCGATGCTAGCCTGCACGACTTCAGTCAGTTTCAGGGCCAGTCAGGGGGCAGCTACTGGCTGTTCAACTTTTAGAAAATAAAGTAACAGTAAACGAATAAAGCGAAATTATGATCAAGGTGTAGTCCAAGGTGCCCAGACTCTCATTTCTCTGACTGAAAACAATGCATCCATGACAGATATTCCCACTGGCAAACACTGAAATGTGGTGCTGTCTCAATAATATGATCATGTGAAGCAGGAAAAAGAGCAGCGTTTCACTCAAGAGCTCTGCCTCTCCCTGTACATTTATCAGATTTAAATTTGCCAACTTCAGCAACAACAGCAAACCAGAAACTGGGGGTTTTGTCCATCTCTTGCTTCTCTGGGACTCGGTAAACAATTCTGCCAAAGAGATTCTACTGACAGCAAACAGCCTGAAAATACGTGATACAGCTGCACATGAAAAGAAGAACACCAGCCCGTGCTGGAGGTGCATCCTCCAGTGATGTCACTTATTGTTACCACAGTAATGTAACTATGTCCGTAAAATGAAGCTGAGCTTGACATCAACTGACATCAAGCTGGGTCTGGGAGGGCAAACCATCCAAGAGAACGTAATTTCTGACCAATATGCTTGGGATGTTTAATACGCAGTGTCTTCTTCAGGTGTTACCATGAAACTCTGCAATGCTTTTCAGCAAACTACACAGCCCTCCCACCCCACGGCTCTTCCTGGAAGAGTCACTTTCCCTATTGTAAAACGTCCATTTCAACTTGAGGCACACAAAAAAATGATGCCTGTTTTATAACAAACTTCAGAACTAGACCTATGTTCAAAAGTAAGCTTTGTATGAAAAGAAATACCCCGACCTATTCATCTGCACAGCTGGAATGAGAAGCATCTACTATGTGATGTGCAAACGTGCGGTTGGGTTTTGCTGATTTTAACAAAAAAAACAAACACATTTGGTATTGGAAGGAGTCCACTCTAATTCCCCTGTTTCACTAAACGCAGTGCCAGAACTTAGAGATTCACTAATTCAAAGCAAAGGGCTCATTTAAAGCATTTCACAAGCTCAGTTTTACTGATTTGTGTGTAATCAAGTTCATAAACAGAGTTGCTGAAATGAAGCAAAGAGTTATCAAGCATTTCTATTAGCACTTGTACAGATACTTAAAATAGCACTGGCTGAGCCTTCTTTCCTCCCTGATCTAAAATCGAGCATACCAGAAGGACCCATCATCACAGTAATTCTGTTTCCACTGTTGGTTTTTTGGGGGAGGCAGAAAGATGAACATTCTGAAAGCCCCAAGCCCCTCAAAATTCATTGAAATACATATTACTTCCCAAATCTAAGTTCTGATTACAGCTATTCGCCAAATATCCATTATGCAATGACAAAAACTCCCTCTTTCCACCCAGCTGTAACTCTTTTTTCCTGTCGTACTTAGTGGGGATCTGTGGTGTCAGATCTTAGCAGCCTAGAGTTCAAATCTGACACTAAGGAAGGAATTCACCTGTTGGGTGCTTCCACAGCTTTGCAGTTCAAATTACTCATTTCTGCTTACTTTCATATTCACCTCCTTGATGCCAGTCAGCTAACATAAGCTCTTGTAAAGCCTTCCCCTTGTAATAACAGGAATTTACCACACTTTCACATCACCTTTCATCCATCAGTCTGCATTATGAGGGACATTGTATTTACATCCGTTTTAGCGATGAAGGAACTGAAGCGAGGAAAACTGAAATTACTTACTCACAGAAAGGCAGCAATAGCTAAATGAGAAGGAGGACTCCTAGCCCTCTTTCAATGCACTGATCCTTGTTGTACTCAGGTTTCCTACAGGAAGGAGGAATTATATTAAAGACTTTATGGACAACGTTTACAGAAGTTCAAAAGGCAAGTGAACAACTAGGTGGAAAAAAAACTCCACCGATTGTGTATTCTTTCAATCCAAAGAATTTGGATTTTTTGCACGAGAAAGCTTTTGAGCACAAAGTATTGCAGACTTGGCAGGATATCCCACTCTTGTCACCCGTTTGTTCTTCCATGCTTCCTGGGAAGTTTTACTGGTTGCTGTCCCAGATCAGGCCTTTGGTTTGAGAACAGTGTTGCCATTCGTATGCTGCTTTATGGTCTCATCGGGGGGAGTGCATCCATCTATTCTCAACATTAAAGCAAGTTTGCATACCCTGTCTTTCCCCCCTGCCCCCTGCACAGTCATGACCATGCAAAGACACGTACACCCAGTTGTAAAATCATTTGAGAAATGACTGTGTATGCTTTCCTAAGAAAAATGTGAAACTTAACTGATGAAAGTATGAAAGGACTTTGGAGAGACAATGCTAGGACATCCTTTCAAATGCTTCCATTTGATGTGGATTAAGAGTGTGAATCCATGAACACCGGAGAAACATTTTCCTCAGGACGCAAGTTAACGGGAGCAACTGTACACCTGCTCCAGAGCAGTGTTTCTCTGCAATACTAAGATCCACCTGGGTGCATGCGACTTAAACCGAGGATGGTAAGGGAACACCCGTGCAGCGCAACTATCCCGCTACCCACAGGTCCTCTTTGAATGGCTGTCATCTCTCTGGTGTTCAGAGTGCCACCTTGGTTCTCTATTCTTTGCCCCTTGTTTACCCAGCCAGTTATCAACATGTACTGACAGGATAACAGAAGTGACAGCCATCCCATAGGACCACTGAATAGCTCAGGCTGGAAGGGACCTTGGGAGGTCTCTGGTCCAACCTCCTGCCCAAAGCAGGATCAGCCTTGGGGTCACACCAGGTGCTCAGGGCTTCGTCCAGCTGGGGCTTGAAACCCTTCAGGCATAGAATCATAGGATCATAAAATCATTTAGGTTGGAAAAGACCTTTAAGATCATCGAGTCCAACGGTAAACCTAGCACTGCCAACTCCACCACTAAACCATGTACCGAAGCACCACATCTACACACCTTTTAAATACCTCCAGGGATGGTGACTCAATCGCTTCTCTCGGCAGCCTGGTCCAATGCTGCACAACCCTTTCAGGGAAGAAATTTTTCCTAACGTCCAATCTAAACCTCCCCTGGCGCAACCTGAGGCCATTTCCTCTTGTCCTATCGCCTGTTACCTGGGAGAAGAGGCTGACACCCACCTCTCTACAACCTCCTTTCAGGTAGTTGTAGAGAGCGATAAGGTCTCCCCTCAGCCTCCTTTTCTGCAGGCTGAACAACCCCAGTTCCCTCAGCCGCTCCTCATACGACTTGTGCTCTAGACCCTTCCCCAGCTTCGTCGCCCTTCTTTGGACACGCTCTAGCACCGCAATGTCTTTCTTGTAGCGAGGGGCCCAAAACTGAGCACAGTATTTGAGGTGTAACCTCACCAGTGCCGAGTACAGGGGGACAATCACTTCCCCAGTCCTACTGGCCACGCTATTCCTGATACAAGCCGGGATGCTGTTGGCCTTCTTGGCTACCTGGGCCCACTGCCGGCTCATATCCAGCCGGCTGTCGACCAACACCCCCAGGTCCTTTCCCGCCAGGCAGCTTTCCAGCTGCTCTTCCCCACGCCTGTAGCATTGCATGGGGTTATTGTGACCCAAGTGCCTCGGCCCATCAATCCAGCCTGTTCCAGATGCCTCTTAGAGCCTTCCTACCCTTAAGCAGACCAACACTCCCGCCCAACTTGGTGCCACCTGCAAACTTCCTGAGGGTGCATTCAATCCCCTCATCCAGATCATTGATGAAGATACTGAAAACGGAACTGGCCCCAGTACTGAGCCCTAGGGAACACCACTCGTGACTGGCTGCCAACTGGAATTAACTCCATTTACCACCACTCTCTGGGCCGGGCCATCCAGCCAGGTTTTTACCAAGCAAAGAGTATGCCCGTCCGAGCCATGAGCAGCCAGTTTCTCCAGGAGAATGCTGTGGGCAACGGTGTCAAAGGCTTTACTAAAGCCCAGGTAAACAACATCCACAGCCTTTCCCTCACCCACTAAGTGGGTCACCTTGTCACAGAAGGAGATCAGGTTAGCCAAGCAGGACCGGCCTTTCATAAACCCACGCTGACTGGGCCTGATCACCTGGCTGTCCTGTATGTGTCCTGTGATGGCACTCAAGATGATCGCATGGCGATGACACAACTTCTCTGGGCAGCCTGCCCCACTGCCAGACTCTCCTCATGGGGGAAAAGTTTCTCCTGACCTCCAGCCTGAACCTCCCTAGTTTCAGCTGATGCCATGTGCCCAAGACTCCCACCAGGCACTTCTGTGAAAAGCCTGGCCCTGGCCGCTCGATCCCTTCCCCACAGACACAGGGATGCTGTCAGGTGCCCCAAAGCCATTTCTGCTCCAGGCTGAACCAGCCCCAGCCCCACAGCCCCTCCTGCAACATCCTGGTGCAAGAATATTGTTGGAGACAGAGCTGAAAGCCTTGCCTCTGTGCTAGGACATTGTTCTATTGGTTCACCTAGGGGACAATAAACTGCACGTGCAAATTTTAAGTCATTCAGTACGGTAGGTATGCTTTGCATTTGCCATAGCCTACAGAGGATTACTGAGGTTTTGGAAAGGGGTTTTTTGGTTGGTTGTTTTATTGTTTGGGGTTGGGTTTTTTTTTGTGGCATGACTCAGCTAGTCTAATTTTCTGAGAGCAGCTGTTGAAATGCAAATCATTTTTTGGAACTTTAGGGATAAAGCTATTTGCTGAAATTCTCACAAGGAAAACTTCGGGAAAACAAGGGAGGGAGCTGTGATATGAGCTGGGTTTGGTTTCTCTGTCTCTCCCTCCAGCTTCCATTTCTTCTTTCGTTGCCTCTCTCTTTCCCTCCCTTCTTCTTCCCTCCCTGTTCTCTCCCCTCCCCGACCCCTTCCCCTCTCTCTCCTTCTCCCCTTTCCTTCTTCTGTTTTAAATTTCCAAGCTTAGTCCTCAGTGCTAGCAGGTGTTTTCTTCAAAAGGCAATTATAAATTGTTGTATTTTGCATTCACCCAGCATTCTCTGATGCTGAGTTTGGCAAGTAGGATGCTGAGCTGGCCCACTGGAGTGACCACAGCAGTGATGGCACTGCAAGTGCAGCCACTTGCAGTTAACTGAGAAGGTGTTTGGCCCAACTGCGTTCCTTCTTAGATGTGAGTTCATGGCACAGTTAGAGGCATTGGTCAGGTTTTTTCCTGTCAATACCGAAAACACACATTCACATTTATTCTATTCTATTCTATTCTATTCTATTCTATTCTATTCTATTCTATTCTATTCTAATTCTAATTCTAATTCTTGTAACACAAAGCAGTCACCAGAAAGAGGGAGATTTTTCTGAAGGACACAATATATTCAATTCATTTGTTTTTTACTTTGTCTTTGTTTCTCACCATTTGATTGGCAATAAAATACTTTTCCCCAAGCCAAGTCCATTTTGCCAGTGATGGTAATTAGGAAGTGATTTCCCTGTCTTTCTCTTCGCCTATGAGCTATTTCATTGTATTTTCTTCCCCTGTCCCGTTGAGGAGGGGGAATGAGAGAGCAACTGGATGGGCATCTGGCAGCTGGCCAAGGTTAACCCACCACAGAGCACTTTAACTAGGAGCCCTGCTTTTACTTGGAGATGTAAGAATATTGGCCAATTGAACATCGCACCACGTTAAGTGTGGACATACGAGTTGTCATCCGCTTGCAGATTGTTTGCTACCAGTGAGAATCGATTAGATCACACTGTGCTCTGGGGTTTGTTTTGTTTTCTGGCTTCAAAGTTTCAGCAGCAGCTTCATTATCCTTCTAAAACTGATGCATAGCTGAAAAACACCCTCTGTTGGGAGAAATACTTATGATACGGAGTTAGACATCTCTCTTATTATTTGTGCTCCGATTGCAAGCTGAGTTCAGGACTGTGCCCTGCGTTGCCACTCATATCAAGAGACAGCCCACAGCTCGAGGAGTACGCAAGGCTGCCGAGGGCACAGCTAATGCGTTATATTAATACAGCACCAGAGCCTGAAGTCATGCTCTGCACTGCCTCCTGCCCTCTGGTTTCTGAGTTTGGAAAGCATACTTTTGGCAAGGACAGACAGTGGACAGTAGACTTTGATTCCTGTGGGAGTTTGCTGCCTGTGTCTATTTGAGGACCAGGGCTTGATCTGCAGCGTGAGTTAAATCTCTTCCTAGAGAAAACGTTTTCCAACACGGAAAGTTACATCTTTTACTCTGAAAGCAGCTCTGCTGTGGTTCTGGAAACAGTTTTCTCCTTGGGAAGCTTTTGGAATCCCATGTCACCTACCAGTGAAACCTACAGGTTGTACAGCCTGGCTTTCAAAGCCTGCACAAAAATAAACACCGCGGTGCTCTGAATGTATTTAAAGCTGGCACTTCCCTTCACTGCTTGCGTGTCCATATAGTAAAATGTGTGCTTGTGTTCTTTACATCGTCTGGATTTCTTCAGAATCTGGCTTTGTGATTGCTTCTTGCAGATAGTTTTCGTATGCTGTGTAACAAAAGTTAAGGAAAATATAAACAAAATACTCATTCATTTTAAATTTTTCTTAGCCTGGTTCTGGTCAGCTATGGAGATATACTTTCAGGTTCTCTTTTATCCAGTATTTAGGCCTTGGAGTGAATATTTTTAATGTAATGTTAGCACTAACTTGATACATCCCCCACTTCTGAACAAAAAAACCCTAATGTGAGACAGCATGTGAGCACAAAATCAAACGGTGTATCATCTTAGTAAACGGAAGGCTGTACATTTACTCAGGTAGTTTTGGATTCCAAGCTCTTAATGTGCCTGTAGGAGAATTAAATATTACCCCGTACGCAAAATGGCCAAAGAATATAAATCATTATAAATACTTTCTCTCTTGCTAGGTATGTAAACTGTAAAACTCAGCTGTGAATTGTGTTCTGCCTGTCTATATACAGTTCTTTTGATTTACACGTAGTTTCACTCACCATTCAGACCACGCTACAGCTAAGTGCAATGTTATGTATGTTCTGAGGTTAAGACAACAAAAAGAAACTACTCTTCATTTACGCAAAAATTATATTCTTTCTTTTGAAGTGAGCAGAAGGTGTCTGTCTGCAACTATTGGCAGAAAACAAGTAAATATGCTCAGGACAGATACTGTAAAGATTAATAATGCCTGAATTTGCTCAAACTCTTCTCTAGGGCAAGGGAGTTTCTCCTGTATCAATAGATGGAAAAGACAGCTAGAGATAGGTTTTGCATTCAAAAAATGGAGCAAAAAGGTGAGACGTCCTGCAAAACTTGCAGTGAATTCAAGCTTTTGCTAAACGTGGTAAATAGTCTAATCAAGGAGGCCCATCTGTGATTTCTTTTTTAAGGGAAGGTTCCATTTCCTCTTGGGTGATCCAGAAAGCCTGAAGTACCACCAATTTTTATTGTGCATTATCACAGCAAATTCACAGTGTGCATGACTGTAGAATTATAATGAATCCTTAATTGTTGCTCTTTTTACATAACTATTTTCATCTTAGCTGCTCCTGCAGCCAGGGTCAGTGTCACTAAACCTAGATTTGCAACACACTTTAGTGGCAACCTCTGGAGAAATTTCTGCTGGACAGAACTGGGAGAGAACTACAGGAATCGAAGCACTTGGCAGAAACAAATTCTGACCCACTGTTTAACACTTTCATCCCCCGGAACCAGCACTCTTGAATCCCTTTTGGAGAGAAAATGATGCTTTTGGCAGTATTCTTGGGGGCTTAATGGCACAGAAAGGTGTTAACTGGGTTGGGGGTCTTTAGCAAACCAAGATACCAACATATTAAATGACAAAGAAAGAGTTTCTTCTGAACAAACTTTTCCCCTTTGCTAGATGAATGCCCAAAGTACAGAAGACAGCCCAATGTAAGTTATTTTATAAACAATATTAATTTCTGATTTTTTTATTAGTTTGTAGGAAAAACAATTAAAATCTCAGTAAAATTCTGTAAGTAAATAAGAGACCTAACTGATGCAGTTGACAAAATAATACCATAGCCATATTAGTCACCAAAAGAATTCAGAAAGTCTGGATCCTAGAAAAATGAATGTTTTACTGCCAGTGGAAACTTTCAGGCTTTGAAAGATTCAGCAGCTGAAAGTCTACATGCACTCAGGTATTGATGCATGAGGCACACGGACACGGGCTAGTGGCTTTTCTGTCCTCAGAGAAGAGAGTAAGACACACCTTTTTCTGTGAATATAAACCCGTTAATAGAAAAATCTAGAAATCCAGGCAGCAGACAAAAGAAAGATGGACAGTAGAAGCACAAAGGGACGAAAAGCTTACCACATCCGACAAAAGAGCAGTATCTAATTCCAGTGGAAATAAATCAGTCATTGAAGGACCACATTTGCAGTCCACAGGTGACAGTAAATGTTGAAGAGACAGAAGGATGCTGTGGCAGTGTCACAGAGACCATCGAGGCTTTGGAGGTAGAAAGACAAGGCACTGGCAGGCTTGACTGACAGGAGGGCAGAGGAGAGACTCCATGTGGCGGTTCTGCCGAAAAACCCAAATGGCATGCTCCATGACTGCACTCAGACAATGCCCTCGTCAGAGGATGACAAGATTACAGGGGGAGGTCAGGAAGGGAAAGTGTCTGAGGCCCAATCCTTCTTGCTGTACCGGTGTCTGAGCCAAAGTACTCCCAGAGACTGTCCATGAGCTATGGTTATCAGCGCTAACTTGCTCTTGCTAATGGTCAACCCTACACCTGTCATTTCCTAGCTTTCGAGGGCCTCATCATTCAGCTTCCGTAGCCATCTCAGTTCAGCCTTGCTGCATGCAAAGCACGTGCAGGCTGATACCAAAATTATGTGCTAACACACTTACAAAACCACTAACATCAAACATATGGGTATGTGAGTACCCAATCTGTATGGGCTGGAAGACTGAAGAGCTGGGAACTCTTTACCAAGTGTCACCCCCGTGTGGCTCCCTACCCTAACAGGGGAAGGAAGAAGGGCAGACTTTTCTTTGTACTTCTCTCTCCGTTCTTGGGAGCACGGTACGTGGCTATTGCAGTGTGCCTGAGCTTTTGTAATTATGGCAATCGTGTGAAAACTGAAAATAGAAAAGCACTGCACTCCGCTAACTGTGCACTAATACCTGTTACTAGCAAAGAACATAATCTTCTGAGTCCCTCAGGTACAGATTTAAAAAATCTTACAGCTTGCTAGAGAGCTTATCAGAGGTAATTAAAGCCTGGCTGAGCATACTTGCTTTTAAGACACCCAGAAGGACTTGCTCCATTTTTACAAAACAGAGATGCTGCCTCAGCACAAATCCCCACCTGATCAATGGCTTCTGCAAAAAATCTATTAAACAGCCCTTCTCAAAATGGTAGAGGCGGTCTCTCTCAAAATGTCCGACTATTGCCATTTCCTATGAAGTTAAAAAAAGATACTCTGTGAATGAGCAGGGATGAGATAAAACACAGGACATATAGTTGTTCCTAACCAAGAGGAAAATTGACCCCCAGAAACTGCCAGGCAGGACCTGGTCAGCATCCTTGGCTTTTTAAAGACAGTTTTGCAATGTTTTGGTCACAGAGATAATTTTGCACTGTGAAAAAGCAGGGTATTAACGGGTCTTATAACCCATTCACGTTTGCGGTATTCTTGTCCTTTGTAACACCTGTGTATGTCACCCTTCTCCAAAACCAAAGCAAACTGCAGCTTACGTCTGAGTTTTTGATGCCTTCTGCGGTCTATCATGCCTTTACAATGTCTTCTCTAACTCATTACAGATAACACTGCCAAAAGCACCTGAAAAACTTGGCAGCTTCACCCCAGGTTTTATTCATACCAGAATCGCCCTGCACAGTGGTGTTGTGCATCCACCACAGTCAAGTCTCTTTTCTTTTGGTGCTGCCACACTCGTGCAGTTCCTGCAATATTTCTGGTAATGTCAATGAGTAACACAGTGTCACAGTTTAACCCCGGCCACAGATTCAGTGCCAGAAGTCATGGCAGCGCTGGAGTTATCTCAGATTGCTTTATCACACTGATGCTACAAAAGTAGTTACAGCACTGAGTAAAAGAAGACAGACGGAATTCTTCCTCACTGTTAGCCTCAAGTGTGTCATCCAGGTAGACAGAGGAGAGCTTAGACAGCGATGCTTAGTGGTGAATACCACAACAGCCTCATCCATCCAAGATTGTCAGATGCTTCATTTGTGTGCTAGTAGGATTTTTTTAGTGTGACTGCACTAAGGTAGCAAAGTCATAAACCATCTGTATTTAATTAATTTAGCAATAAATAAGCATACAGAACTCAGAAGATCTAAGTGGTATAATTGCTCAGCTCCTGTGAAGGGCAAGTAGTTAATTTTGCTATAATTATTATCAAACCACAGTGAGCAGAGAGATTGTTTTTCCTCCTTTGAACTGCCTCCTCCCCTCCAAGTCTGTATTTCAATGGAGGTCCTTTATTGCTTAATGTATCTGTTGTCATCTGCTGTCAAGGTAACACCAGGCAGATGCAAGCATTCTCATTTTATTATTGTATTATTTTCCTTTTGTTTGCCTCGGGAAAGACGTTTTAATTGCTAAGGATGGGGACAAATCCACAGATCTAGGAGCTGAAGGGGAAAGAAAACAATGCCAGTATTTGCATGACTGAGAAGAAAATCTGTCTGTTCACATAGTTCTAGAATTCCTTACATTATCATTTACAATTGGAAAAAGCTGACAACAATAAGACAAAAAGGTACCAGGGGACAGGGGGAGAGTTGTGAATGACTACACAACCTGTAGTATTATGGGGATTCACAAGAACTAACAGCAGGGAAGGTGGAAACCAAGTGCCAAACATTAATCTTAATGCTTCTAGCTCCATCTCTGATTTCTGAGGGCTGGATGGGTCTGGGTCGTACTACTGAATGCCACAAACAGTCTGATGAGGCCTGATCCCTCCCCCACCTGCTTTGGAGAGCAAGGGCCAGACTTAAAATTGGAATAAAAAGAAAACAGTTTTTAACAAGGGATGAATGGATCAGCATTCGCTATGTAGGTCCCAGTTCATCAGCCAGCCATAAGTCTTGCTTGGATGACAAAACTACATCCACTCTGGCATCACTGAGGCTTGCGAGGCACTTGGTGAGCACTACACCAAGCAGGACTGGGAAAGAGATGGTAAAACCATACCCTCGACTGGCAGGGATTTCCCTGTCAGAAGATCAGGATCAAGACAGGGCTCCCGACGGGTGGTTTGAATTGAACACAGAATCGCACAGCATCGCTGGGGTTGGCAGGCACCTCTGGAGATCATCCAGTCCAAAGCCCTGCGCAGAGACTGGCCAGCTACAGCAGGTTGCCCAGGACCACATCCAGTCAGAGTCTGAATATCCCCAAGGATGGAGACTCCACAACCTCTCTAGGCAATCTGTTCTAGTGTTTAACCAGCCTCACTGTGAAGCAGTTTTTTCTTCTCTTAAATGGATTTTCTTGTACTTTAATTTGTGCTTGTTGCTGTGTTGTCATCACACCACAGGGAAGAGTCTGGCTCTAACTTCTTCACTCCCTCCCATCAGGTATTTATACACATGGATAATATTCCCCCTAGCCTTCTCTTTTCCAGGCTGAAAGGCCCAGCTCTCTCAGCCTCTTCTCATGTGAAAGATGCTCCAGTTCCTTAATCCTCTTCATGGGCATGCTCCAGTCAGTCCACGTCCGTCTTGTATGGGGGATCTCAGAACAGGACACAACACAGCAGATGTGGCCTCACCGGAGATGAGGGAAGAGGAAAGATCCCCTCCCTAGACTTGCTGGCCATGCTCTGACTAACGCAGCTCAGGAGGCCATTGGCCTTCCTGGCTGCGAGGGTGCATCGCTGACTCGTGGTCACCGTCCTGTCCACCACGATGCCCAGGTCCTTTTCTGCAAAGCTGCTTTCCAGCTGGGTGGCCCCCAGCATATACTGGTGCCTGGGACTGTTCTCCCCAGGTGCAGGAACTGGCGTTGCCCTTTGCTGAACTTCATGAGGTTCCTGCTGGCCCATTTCTCCAACCTGTCAAGGTCCTCTGAAGAGCAGTACAAAGGTGGCAACTACTCCTCCCAGTTCTGTATCGTCTGCAAACTTGCTGAAGGTGCACTCTGCCCCATCGCCAGGTCATGAATGAAGACGATTATTACCTGCTCCCCTGGGTGCTCCCCTGCCAGACTCGCTCCTCCTACATGCCCCTGTAATGGTAAAATATTTTTACCTGGAACCCGCCAAGGGTTGGTTCCCAATGACCAGAAACTCCTCAGAGCAGTTCAGAAAGTTGCATTGGCACCTCAGCTTTCCACAGAGCTGAAACTCTATACACACGTTTAGATTTCCTTATTCTTTAAGAAGTTCTTCATAGGAATAATGGGCATTATCTACATCCTGGAAAAGTGCTGTGTGTGATTTCAGTGTCATAAAAAGGATTTCTACAAATACTTTTATATTTTCTTCCCACCTTATCTGCCTTTCTTCACTGTGCAATGACCAAGTAAGAGAGAAAGCACACACTGAGCACAGGTCGTGAGGTCTGCTGGATTTCAGCTTTGGTTAAAAATATAACTGTTAAAATGCAGTGCAACGTAATTAATCTATGTAGGTTCATCCTCAACATTTCTTTAGAAAATATGCAAATTTGATTCATCATCATCATTTGCCTTCTGAATACAAAACAGCAAAGGAAATGAGTTTGGACAAATGTAGAAAAAAATAGTTAATACGGAAACCAGCCTGTCCCAAGTGGAAAAGTGTCTCATTTGCATTCAGACTCTGTTTCTGCTGCCTCTTCTTTTGTTTCCAGAGTGACAAATGGTCTTTCCCTCCTCCACAGCCCTTTCAGAATCTCATTAAAAGGTGCAGAAATGAGGCTTGAACAGCCCCATGACCTTCTTTCCTTTGGGGGTCACATGCAGAACATAATTCAATCTGGCATGCTGGCACATTTTATCAAGGGGTTTTTTAATCAGAAGGGGGCAGAACAGTACAGAGTGACCCAGAACACTGATGCCATACACATGCCATTACTCCCAGCAATATATTCTGATGGCACGTAGATTGCCGTATAATGCTATTTTCCCTCAATGAAAAGGCTTTTGAACCATAAATGGCTCTATCACGGGCATGAGTTCCACATACTGCATTTTGAGAAATGAGGTTTCTCACTGGTTTAACATCTAATTTTCCGCATAGTCTTTTACCCTCGAATAACAAGAGACCAGCTTGTTTATTTCTAGTTTACTTTACTCCAGTTTTAATGTAAAAAGCATGGGGAAGAACAGCATGGCATTTAAGTGATTATATGCTAAGTAAGTCTGAGAAATACTTGTAGCTTATAGCAGTCATGGAAAATTGCAGCTGAGATGCAGAGAATTTCAGCCTAGAAAGAAATGGACAAGAGCCAGTATAACTATCAGACATAAGGATCCCTACAATATGTGTCACTGGAGCAGAACTCTAAACAGAAATGGAGCTGTTTCGAAAATCGCTTTCCCAAGCCCGACAAACCTTCATCCCACTTTTCATTGGGGAAACATCTTGGAACTTTCAGTGACAGACACACATCAATACTAAGGCCTGAAATAGAATTTTGTGCAATTATGCCTTCAATATTTCAGAAGTTGCACGATGGGTTCCTTCAGAGAAATAACCAACGGCTGGTCCCTTTTAGGTAAGTGAAAAGCTAACGTGACAAACTGTCCTAGTAAGCTATTGCTGCTCAGAGTGAAAAAAAACCCCACCAGATTAGATGACATTGACTTAACTGTCAGCACCCTCCTTCCAGAACCTTGTGCCTTTTCTTCTCCTACAAGCTGTGTCCTTTCCTTGTGTGGCTGCTGAGGAGGAACAATGGGCGTTAACTAGTATCTGCAGACCTACGACAGGATATGCTGGCTAAGAAAATTACATTAATGCTTCTGGGCAAGCCATTTCTAATAATAAAAGTATTTTACAGGGCTTAGAATCATTTTTCGTTCATTTAGAAACCTGCAATAAATGTTGAAAAGCAATTACTAATGCTACGTCAACAAGACACGCTGTCCGAGTTTAACTTGGCATGAAATATCAATTTGTCTGTCTGATTTACCCCCGAGCCTTTGCTGCGCTGGTCCAAATGTGACTTTGCCTCACTCAGATGTCTTGTGGGAATGAGACCCTTGCGTGGTGGCAAACAGGTATTTCATCAGTTCCAGCTAAGAAGCTATTTGCATGCTCCATATAGGACACATTTCTTCCCATCACTGGGGTTTTTTTGCACTTACTACATCCTGGCATCAGAGATGACTCTGTGTTTGACACAGGAGATCCCAGGAGCTCTTCCAGACTGAGGGACAGCCACAGAGGCAAAATGAGTTGAAACTACCTAACATGAGAAAGCGTAACAGGATGGGCTCTCTTCTTACAACAGTTTCTTGACAATATGGCACAGAGATTTCCCCTCTTGTATTCGGCTTTCATAAAACTCAGGTTTCCAAGTAGGGAGTTTCTGCACACTTTGCAAGTCCAGATGTTTGCATTTGGGCAGACGTCGAGTAGTTTCAGTTTAACTAGTTACCATCCGTTATCTCGCAGCCGAGGTGGGCTGCTGTGTCCCTTATTAAGGAATGTGGTCAGCTACTACAGTTTAGAAAACATCTGTATGAACTGCTGCTTTCAGACTGTTGTAATCAAAGCAAGCGCAGTCTATACAGGCACTCAAACACTATGGTAAGGGAGATGTAGAGAGACAGTCGCACAATAACATAGCTTGGGATTTTCCTTCCTCTTGGTTCCACTGTGTCTGCATAACCAATAACCTTGGTTATTGCACGGACTAAAAACTGACTTTGAGCTCATGATCCAGAATTAAAATGATCTTAATGTACATTCAGTTTATGACTCAGACATACAGAAAGCTTATAGGGTAAGTGCTGGCACACAGGTGTCTTTGGGTTAAGAGCCTGCAGCATGTACTGGTTTCAGTTCACAAAAAACCCAACATGTTCCAGGACTTCTTTCAAAGTTATTCTTTCCCCTCACATAACAATCAGATGAAAAATCCACATGATTTCGTAACTTCCTAATTGGTTGAAAACTTCTCTGCTGAATGACATATACATAATTTTCAACCTTGGGGCACACAGTATTCTGAAACAAGGTCCCAAACCTTACAAACCTACAGAGCCGTCTTCACACGCGGAATAGGTACAGCACAAGTAAGGGTGTTCCTGGAAGAGCTGTTCTCAGTCAAGCCAATGCAGACACCCAGCTACAGTATCACACATTCTTCCAAAATAATTGCACTCATCCTTTGAGACAAAATGACCCGAGGTATTGACCACTCGTAAACACACTGCAATGCACTCACTGCAGGCTGAAGCATGTACCCTTTTGCCAATACATACATTGCAGCAAGATCCCTTTCCTGGCATCCGTACACCAACTTTTGCTAATATAAGCAAAAAAAAACCCCAACAAAATGAAACCCACCACAAACCACAAAACCCCCAAACCTGCTTAAAAATAAGTACAACAGTGCTCCTGAACCTGTGAGATACTGCTGCTTTCATTTCAGTCAGTGTATTTCACAGAACCAATCAAAACAATCTCGCTGACTGAATTTTTAATAAAATGGCATCACATTTCATCAGCTGCTGCCATTGCAAAAGCAAATATTTGTTGTTACCTACAATTACTTTCGTTTTAAACATCAGTCAAGTAAACAGAAGGGAATCTGACTGCTCTGAATTACTGTGAATCACAGGGGCCGCAAACACTCATATACACCTGGTGCCTTGTCTACTGCATCACTTCCCAGCTTTAGCTCACAAGCTTCTTATGTTTCCTTTGTAAGGTCTTTTGTCTAAGGCAGACCAAAGCCAACAGAAAGCCTCCTATCAGCTTCAGTGGTCTTTGAATGAAGTCCGAATTTGGCCAAGTGCAAGTAATTTGACAGCAGATACCAGGTTACAAAAGAACAAAATACCCATGCATTGGCTTCAGCTTAACCATGCAGCTCCTGAGAGGAAGGCTTTGTTTGGTATTGAACAATACAAGACTTATTTTTCATTTGCTAGCCTCTGAATACTGAATACCAAATATAAACTCCTTTTGCAGGACTGACAGAACCCTGTCCCACGACAGGAACACCGCTTCCTAGCAATTACGCATTTTCCAGACCGGTGGAACGACATGGCTAGCATCTGCTGTGCAACACCAGGACCAGAAGGGAGGGGAACATTATTTTTGCCAGGCAGATGGTTTTCAAATTGATCCACGACCTCTGTGGCTCTTTGGGAGAGCGCTGACACTGGGTAGACTGACTCACTGTGCCCCCAGGGTTTTTCATAGGCATGCATCCAGAGGCTGTTTCAGGCACAACCCGCACCTTGTACCACAGCGGGGCAAGAATCGGCATCCCGTGCAATAGTATGCACGGAGCTGCACTTCCTGCACAGGCAGAGCTGAATGAAGGAGCAGCTGTGGCTGACTGCTGCCACGTTGCCAGTCACTTACAGTGCACCCCCTCCGCAAGTACACAGACTTCAAACTGTGTGAGCGAGAAGCCATCTTTTGAAAGCTTCAAACATAGGAAAAGCTTCCAGTGGAGCTTGAACTTTCCTGCTCTCCTAACCACAACCAACATCAACTAACCACAAGGTACAAACCTATGATAAATCAGGTTTAATTTACTCTAGTGCTCCGAAATACACAAGATAAGCTGAAATGACTTCTCCTACTGGAGAAAAAACGTTCCGTTTGCTACTTGTGGGAGAACTTATTTTTGTTGGTGAAAGTTCCAGATTTAGCAAAGTGTAAGCAGGTAACTGGTTTTCCACCACACAACACGGCTAAGGTTAACTAAAATCAAACTGTGGTTTTGTTGGATACATTTTTCCTAAGCACTTAAGAGATGCAGACTTCAGAAGAGAAATAGCAAAGCTATTTTGGAGATCTCTGTGAGGACGAGGAATAAATTACTCTGTTTCTAGCAAGTCATTCTCCATTTATGTAAGCATGGACACTTATTCAAGAGAGGCAGACCAGCCACATTAAAAAAGTTAGGCAGCTGAAAAGTTACTTCATCACTCCTGTTTTTTGGAAGATCTTGTATTTCTCTCCTCCATTTCTCCCTCTTTCCCTTCTTCCGTACAAAAACTTTAAAAAATCATCCAATCCAAGATCAAGGCATTTGCTGAAGCCAGTTTGGAGCAGCTGCCAGCACGGAGAGCAAAATACAGCAGAGGTGATGCCTGCATTTGTGCTCAGCATTGGTCACCAGCTTAGCAGGCTCCTGTCTGCAGCTGATGGACCCAGAAGCTTCACCGAGGCCCAGGGGTGGTCTGCAGGAGCGAGCATCCGACTCTGAGGAAGCCTGTGCCTGTACGGCTGCTGCCAGACACGTTTCCTGGAGGCAGCATGATTGTGCCCTAGCTCAGGGGCTGGTGTGGTGTTTGCACAGTCTCTGCTGGCTCTGCAGGCTGTGCCCAGTGCTGTGCTGCCAGGGCTCTGCTGATAACGGCCGCACCCAGCGCCGCGATTGCTGTTTTTACACAACATGTCCTCAGGCTGCTGTGCAGGCTCTGGTACAGACAAGTTCTCTCGAGCAGGCTGCCCCAGTCACTTGGTATCTTGCTGGGAGGCAGAGGCACATGGGAGGCGATCCGAGGTCTTCTTTCACCGAGTTTGCTCCCACAGGCAAGCTTTGCCACCTGCCTGGATGTAAGACAATGTTGCTTGTTCACTTCTTTTATGTGGCTTTTGAGATGAACTGGGAAGACACCGCCAGCTGCTGGGGTCTCTGTATCCTCCGAGATGAAGCAATTTCTTGCAGGAGGCATGTGACTGACAGACCTATGCACACGTAAACTGTAAGTAACAGGCAGAACCCCAAGAACTGCTTTTTGCTGCTAAAATGGAAATAAATAACTAAGAGTGTTCTCCCGTGGTTTGTGCACACAAAACCACGGAAAAGGAAATCAGTACACCCATATGATACTTGTCAGCGGCAGATTTTGTTGGTGCTCAGGTTAGCTGAACATTGCATTTATCATCCAGATGGAGTTCAGAGGCTGCCGCTGAGCCTTAACCCAGCTTCATAAATTGTACCACTGTGGCCTCTGAGCATCCAAACATTATACCCTTAAGACTGGACTTGATTTCTCGCTCTTTTCTCTTCTAGTGTAAATTAGAACAGTTTTTCACATCTACTTTTCACCTGGCTAAACAGCTGCTCAAGGTGTAACGCGGAACAGAGTTTAGCCTCCCTGCAGCATTTCACTGCGTGAAAGGCAGCGTTAGGTTCATGCCTTTGCTATTGTGTAGTTAGGCAATCTTTACAGCTCTGTCTGCTTTATTGCAGGCCTTCATCTTTCCACGTCTGCATTATCACACCCTGAAGGAACATCTGCCATCTCCCAGTTGTTTTAACAACATGCTTTGCAACTTAAGAAATAGTTGGAATCACCAGAAGCAGGCTTTGCTTTCAAAGATGCACAGTGGAACAAAGGTGCTAATGATTTCAACCTGTTGTCATTGCTTAGTTCACCATCATTGTCTGTGAACATTCTGCTCTGCCACCAGAAATGCCTGCTGATGTGTCAGGCTTTCCCAGCAGTGTGGAACAGCCTTGCTGATTCCTTCTTGTTCAGGACGAGAAAGAAAAAGACTTGCACCACCTGAAAGGAAATTCAGTGCTGTGGTGGGTTGACCTTGGCTGGCTGCCAGGTGCCCACCAAGCTGCTCTATCACTCCCCCTCCTCAGCAGGACAAGTGGGAGAAAATAAGATTAAAAACTCATGGGTCTCTGAGGTAAAGGCAGTTTAATAAAGAAAAGCAAAGGCTGCGCGTGGAAACAAAGGAAAACAAAAAGATTAACTCTCTACTTCCCATCAGCAGGCTATGTCCATCCACTTTCTGGGAAGCAGGGCCTCAGTACGTGTAGCGGTTGCTTCAGAAGACAAATGCCTTAATATTAAATGCACACACACACACTCCCACCACCCCCATCTCCTCCTTTCTCTTGGCTTGTATAGCTGAGCGTGAAGTCATACAGTAAGTAATATCTCTTGGGTCAGCTTGGGTCAGCTGTCCTGGCTATGTCCCCTCCCAACCTCTTGCCCACCCCCAGCCCACGAGCCTCAGGGGTGGTGCTTGGAGAGCCAGACTTGACACAGTGCAAGCGCTGCTTAGCAGTAGCAGGAACACTGATGTGTTATCAACACCGTTCTACTAGAAATACACAGCACAGCACCATGAGTGCTGCTATGGGGAAAGTTAACTTCATCCCAGCCAGACCCAATACAAGTGCACGTACCTACAGGACCTTTTTAGATGAAAGTATTCTGATTACACCGGGCTCACTCACTTATTTTTCTATGATACTTTTTTGTGAGTGACTGGACCTACACAGAGATGGACCGGCACAGTTATCCTGGTGTGGGACAAGATCTTTTGCTGAAGAAAAGCGACTAGCAATACACTGACAGGATGGGCTCCTGATGATCTGGTTTGGTTTTGTCCACTTCTATAAATACATTAACAGCACCAGAAGGGTCAGGAAAAGCCTGCATCCTCTATTAGATGCAGGAGGAAACATGGTAACAAAGGATGAGGAAAAGGCTGAGGTGCTTCATGCCGCCTTTGCCTCAGTCTTTAGTAATAGGACCAGTTGCATGCTGAGAATGCAGCCCCCTGAGCTAGATGATAGAGACCGGGAGCAGAATGATCCCCCCGCTATCCAGGAAGAGAGGGTCGGCAGCCTGCTGCACCACACAGACGTACACAAGGCTATGGGACCGGATGGAATACACCCAAGAGTTCTGAGCGAGCTGGCGGAGGGGCTCACCAAGCCGCTTTCCATCATTTTTCAGCGGTCCTGGCTGACCGGGGAGGTCCCAGCAGATTGGAAGCTGGC
>JAVKLA010000074.1:9611336-9633283 GCA_034782735.1 Sagittarius serpentarius | reverse complement strand
TTGGAATACACAAGACAAGTGATGCACAGCGCAATTGCTCACCACTTGCCGACCGACGCCCCAGCCCAGCACCTCTCCAGCCGAGCACCTCCCCGGGCATGATGTCCCATGGCACGGAATACCCCACTGGCCAATTTGGGTCTGCTGTTCCGCCTGTCTCCCCTCCCAGCTTCCCTGCTTCCCAGCTTCTCCCTCCCAGCTTCCCTCCTTGCTGGCTGGGCAGGAGAAGCTGAAAAGTCCTTGACTTAGTTTTAACACGACTGAGCAACAGCCGAAAACATCAGGGTGTTATCAACATTCTTCTCATACCGAACTGAAAACACAGCTCTACCAGCTACTAGGAAGACAATTAACTCTATCCCAGCCGAAACCAGGACACAGTCCAGCAGACATTCTAAAATAATCCAAGCCAAACTTGAAATTTGTAACTGATACAATAAATCTGTACAGGGAAAAAAATAAAAGAAGAGGAAAAGAAACCTTTCCAGGCTACTCTGGGTTCTGCTTTAAAAGAAACAATACTCCATCTTCCTGTGAAATTGCAGTTGAACACCGAGAGACTATCACACTGAAGATCAAATGGCAGAGACTAATTTAGAATTTGTGGTTTTCTTAATAACCACCTCATGGAATCTTGTAAAAGCTTTATTTTTCATATATTTACTCTGACCAGTCGTCTTTGCTAAAATAAAATTATAGAATTTAGGATTCAAAAATGCTGTATTTCCCTTTTCAGCAGAACTCTTCTTAAAAACTTCTTTTTACAGGGCAGCGTGATGGGGAAGTGCTTCCAGTACATCCAGCGGCCAGCATGGGATGTTGTTCAGAGACTCTTGTAGTCGAGCATTTAAAAATCGCATCTCCCTCCATGATCATAGCCTTTTTACATAGCATTTTACAATGCGGGGCTGTGAATAAGGGATACCATGCACTGTCTGTGATGGGAAACTTGGGGACCTGGAGGCTAAACTTCTGGGTTTGGGCTTAATCACTCAAACTGGTCCCAGGGGCCTGCGCTCCTGCCAGGGGCCTCCACAATGCCTCTCCTTGCTCATTTCCAATGAAAGCTGTGGAAAGTGTGGGAGCAGAGCTGGCAGACAACCGGTGCAAAGGCTGAGGCCTGTAGCCAGCATCCACAGGCACCTCAGTCCAGAGCGGCATGGGCAGCAGAGACCGAGCTTCCCCAGTGACCTCCCCGGAGGAAGCCACGGAAGGCAGCAACGCAGCCAGTGCTAGCCAGGGGCACCACGAAGACGTTTGTCTCAGAGACAAATAATACAGTGGGCACAAGGCATTTAAATACAGTGACACCACATGTATTAATTGCTGTGTTAGGAGGGGAGCAGCTGAGACTCGTGTGAGCCAGGCTGGGCCCCAGAGATGCTAATGGCAATGGAAACAGTTGCCATGGTGACCATAAAGAAAGGCCAACCAAAGCAATTACCAGTATGCGTGAGTCTAAGGGTGCCTAACGCTGATTAATGCAGGGTGATGCCGCCGCAGTCCAGGTGCTATTTTGAGCCCGGGGAGCACAGCAATACTGAACAGGTACCGTTTGGTTCGGTATGCTGCAGCTGGTGGGCAACCACTTTGTTATAGGCACTTACATTTAACAACAGCAAAAACAAAACAAACAAAAAAAAGCAAAGCAGCAGCAACAGAGGGAGTAAAACCCTTAACAAACTGAATGGTTCCCCTTGCCTGTGCTGGAAGAAGGAATTCTGCTGATGCTACAGCTCAGCATTTAGCTCACCGCGAGTCACAGAAACCAGTCTCAACACGAGGGAAGGAGAGAAGGACAACCGGTATTGCTTGATCATTGGAAAGCTAAAACCATTAGGAGCACAAGGAAGCCTGCAGTTTTCATTAAGGCACGTATTGCTCCTCCCTGCACATCTGCTTCTCTGAGCCACTGTTTCGCAGTTTCAAGTGCAAGTGCTTACAAGGCTAAGAAACACCCTGTCAGCTAAACACATCACACAATACATATTTTCTGTTTAACAACTACACACACACACACACACACACACACACACAAGTAGTTTATACATAACTTAAGCCAGAACCTTAAAAGAGCAGGATGTGAGTGCTTGACTTGCCTATATTCCTTTGAGAACCAGACACCCCAGTGCTGCTGAGTGGCAGAGGGGTGGGTGAGTGACAGCTGAGGAGCAGTGGGAGGGAGAGGGTATCAGCCTGTGACCCCACCACCAACCAGGCTGGTCTGCCTGCTACGCACCGTTCCTACTTCTGTACACCCTGAGAAGGCACTTGTGCACTCCCTGAGAAGACACAAGTGGAACAGGGAACCCTGCTACAGGGCAACTGAAGGTGGGTTAAGTGAGCTAATGTGCTTTCTCTGCTTCCACAGAATGCTAGGGAACATTTCACTGGCCTATTGCATGCAGGAAAATACTCCACACAATACTCCACTGATGTGCAAAGTCGTCAACAGAGTGCTCCTACTTTTATTTCCATGTAACTGCTCCACAGTAATACACTTCAAAATGTTTCTTGGACTAGGTAACTCTTTCCCCTTTTTACACTCCATGGTAGCTCAACAAGAATTATTTTTAGGGTATATACTACCACGGTAAAACACCTGTGCTTGAAACTTTTGAAGCAGGAACTTTCAGGGAGTCCTTTTCTGCATTAAGTCACTGGTTGATTGTGAAAAATACCAAACGGAAGTCTTTTGTTGAACTTACATAGCACACTCTCTGGCTTGAAAAATGAATGACGGGCAACTGCAAAAGGTTCACAGCTCTCTGCTTTGCTGAGATCATCCCTTCCCTGGGAAGATACAGAAAACTAAATTAATACTTCAAAGAGTTTTGGAGACCTTGTAAAGACAAGTTATCGTATAGTACGTCTACAATATAATTAACGTAAATGCAATAGGATATTTTTTTTTTCACTTAAAGGCTAAAATTATGCAGCGGTAATGAAAGAAATAAGGTTGTTGTTCAGAGAAAGTAAGTTGGTAGCCATTCATAATTCATGTACTCCCTAAAGTGTCCCTTAATAGGGTTTAGGTGGTTCTAGGAAATACACAGTGAAATTTTTTGATGGGCTGTTTTTCTGGAATTGAAGTTTTAATTATCCTCTTGTGGCTTTCAAGTTTAGGAGGAAACAAAAAAAACCAAACCAGCTCGCTCATCTACGAGCTGTGTGGGTGCTGTGGGTTGACCCAGGCCAGTAGCTAAGCACCCATGTAGCCGCTTGCTCATGGGGCGTGAAAACTCATGGGCTGAGATAAAGACCATTTAATAAGAAAGAGATTTTTAAAAAAGTGATGCAAACACAGTCATTCACCACCTCCCACCAGCAGACTGGTGCCCAGCCAGTCTCCGAGCAACAGATACTTGGGCAAGAGCAGCCCTCCAGTCTTCACCGCGGACCACGATGTTGTATGATATGGAATATCCCTTGGCCAGTTCAGGTCATCCATCCCAGCTGTGCCTTCTGCCAGCCGCCTCCCACCACTACACTGCTGGCTGGAGGAGCCAGCGTGAGAAGCAGAGAAAGCCTTGATGCTGTGCAAGCACTGCCCAGCAATAGCCAAAACACTGGTGTGTGACTGGCACCGTTCTAGTCACGAATGCAGAGCAGAGCACCCTGTGGGCTGCTGCGAAGAACATTAAGCCCACCCCAGCCAGAGCCAGTATGGTGGTTTGATTTGTTTTCTCACAGCTTCCTCTCAGCTCCATAGAAATGCACATTGCAGATGGTGTTCAAAGAGCACTTTTCACCGTTAATGATCACATCACTGCACGCTCCTAGCTCCACCTCCCTTTCCTTCGGAAGGTGTGTTTGCGAGCTGAACCAAGCGGAAACTGAAGGACGGTTTCTGGCAGAAATCTGTTCCAAACCCAACATTGTCTTTTCTAGCTTAGATGCTTTTCTAGCAAGATGCTTAAGCCTGGTCGGTTAAAAATTTGGAAGTGTTTTCCCAACCACCGTTTTAAATAATATTTAAGCCGATAATGGTGCCTTTTTTCTATTCTAAAGACTGGTAACAAAGGCTCAATTTGGAAATCAAAATGTATCCATATAGATCGAAGATACTGAAGGTTAGAAATACTTCTGGATTAGCATTTAATTCCCACTATTAAAATCTGAATTCTCACTAATAAAATCTGAATTTCAAATACGAAACAGTATAGTGAAGCTTAAAATGACAAATTGATACATAGCTACTGAAGGCAGTTTATGCCCGAAATTACTCTGAAGACGGGCATCAAAGAAAAGCATGTGTGTGATGGGGATGACATTGGTGTGTAGCATCAGAAGGCTGCTTAAACAGCTACTAAGGGGATTAATCAAACTCACTGCAGACAGATGAAGGTAGAATCTGCAGATACTGTCGTCCAACACATTTCAGCCTTTTCAAAGTTTTCACTAAGATGACTCCTAAATTCTGTTTCAGGCTTTTCATGGTATTTTCTGGTTCTCAGCTGGAAACAAGCGTCTATTACGATTTTCAGAAAGCTCCCACTCTCAGAATTGCCCCCTTAATTTTGCAGTCTTGTGATATTTACCTGGCTTCACTCAATTCAGTAGAAGGTTTGCAGTCGGCTTCAGGTGTTTTCCTGAACTTCAGTCAGTGATTCCAGAACTCGATTATCAGTACAGGTGGGGTTTTATCTTTTGTACTCATCTAAACTTCATCAACACGTCATCCATCATTTCTTTTTTTATTCTTCCACAATCTTGTTTCAATGTCAGTAAGCACCTGTCAACAGTAAGAACAGTTCAGCATTCCTTGCTAAAACGTGTCGGGGCAGGGGGTGGGGGGTGTGATTTGCATAGGAAATTCTTAAAAACAAGTGGTTTAGCAGGTTAGAAAGACTTCTGGACAAACCTCCTCAAGTGCTTCTGAAAATTCTAATCTCCTATTTCAAATACTACAAATTTTTCTTTTTTTTTACTTTTTTTTAACTATTTAGGCCATAATTTCAAAATACTTATAACACAAGCCATTCATTTTACAATTAAGCTTAATTTAGATTGATGAATTTCCACTGTGTATAAATTTATGCTTAGCCAATTTTCCAACTTCCCTTCCACTTTCAGGACAACGCATCCTGATACGTGAAAAAAACCATGGTTAGAGTTCTTGTTATGTTAGTCTTTGCCCTGGCTCTGTATGGTATCTCTGTGGAGAAACTGTTGAAACAGATTTTCCACCCAAATCCAAATAATCCGTCAGTTTCTTAATATTGTTCTCATCTCTTTCCCAAAGAAACCTGGTATTCTCTGGCAGAAAAAGCTTGAGAGACATAGCTCATGCTCTTCTGACAGACACGCAGAATGATGATAGGGCTTAAAAACAAACAGAACTTATGCGTTTTGAGGCTCCCTTGAGCAAAAACTCAATCAAATACTCAATACACTTTTCTTTCCACTATTTTAAAAAAAACCAAAGAAATTCAAGGCAAAGGAGAGACAAGAACTGAGAAATTCAGAACAGCTGTGACGACACTGTCAATTTGACGTGATTGATGCTAATGAATCACATAGCAATAGTGACATATTTGGGTTGTATTTTCACATAGTGACTCTCTGTCATGCAAAATAGCATCAGCTAGCGGTGTTGTTGCACTCGCCACATTAGACAACTAGTACAAGCTCACAAATATCAACTATTATAATTTTGGAGAGACTGGTATTGAAATGCTATGAAGGTCTAGGCAGCCTTTAAGTGAGGGAGATTTGGACACCTAATCTGCAACACAGTTTGGAGGAGTCAGGCCGCCAGGTCTTCTCATTCTTAAAATCTCCCCCTTCATTCCCCTGTTGCCCAGGAACGGTCCTTTCACATGTACTGGGGTTTTCGCATCCTTGTACTCTGCCAAGCATAAAAGTGTCTAGGATCACCACTGCTCCAAACTAGCAAAGGCCTGGGGAAACTGGTATTGCTATTTGTCTTAGGGAAGGGAAGATATGACATTAACTTCCAAGGGGAGCAAATCTGACATGAAATATTAGTTACACGTATCATTTCAGAAGAAAGGAAGGAATGAAATTTCACTATTCTCAAAAAAAATCTTCAGTTAGATTTGCCTGTGACAGTTCTGCCCACAGTATCTGTCAGAAAATCAGCTTCCAAGATTCAAGCGACATGTCATCGTCAACAGCTTTGCCAAAAAGTGGTAACCCTGTACATTTATTTCTCCACTGCACCCATTAGGCTTTGTCACTTTTTGTGGTGTTGGCAGCTAGGGAAGTTGAAGGCACCCCAATGAGTTCATCTGGTAACACAGATCTTGTACTTGTAGTGGGCATCTTCAAGTGCTCAGACTGCCTGAAGCAGTCTGAACGAACAGGATAGAAAAACCCTGCTGATAGAAATACTGGCAAAGGCAACATGCACCTTTCCTAGGTCACTCTTAAAATACACCCTTAGAGCAGAAAGCAATTATCAGCGGGAGTTGATAAACTTTTTAAAGTAAAACCCTGTATGAAAAGTTTAACGCAGTTTCATTTCATGACATATAGCAATCAGCCACAAAGCTGCCCAAACATTCTTTACGACGAAATACTTATTTTGAGGTCTCTTACTTGCTGATACCGTGCACTAGATTCCGTGCATGCTCATAGCAAGACACTTTCAGGCAGCTAGGAGCTATTTTGCTCTTGAAGCTATTGAGCTTCTTCCTCAATTTGGGAAGAAGAGTTTGAGTGAGAAGACATGAAAAACGTTCTTTCAATGGAGTCAAAAAAAACCCAGATCCGTGGAAATAGCTCAGGTTTGGTATATAGGAATTACCATGCAGTCCAGAAGTGGAAGTGCTGCCTTTTCAGCAGCCGGAGGCAGCAACAGGAGAGGAGCCTGAGCCATGCCTGAGCTTTAAAGTGGGTAACTACAAAAAAAGTGTCTGTTGGAAATTTTTTTCCTAATCCCATCTACCAGAGATTTGCTTAACTTGCAAGACAAAGGGTTTGGCTTTTCGTTTTCCTTTCAAATGCCGGGGGTGGGGTGGGGGTGGGGTGGGGTGGGGTGGGGGGTGTGTGTGTTGTGGTTAGAAGGGTCCTTTGCTCTTTTCTTTTGGGGGATTTTTTTTGTTCACCTTAACACTCCCTATGCAAGGATGGTCTCTCCTGCCATGAATTTCAGTTCATTACCCTGATTGCCATATACGTCAAGCTGCTTTTTTGTTTTTTTGTTGAGTCACCCTCACAAATTAGTTACGCGGCATAGCACATGCACCTAAGACTTGCTGTTGCCACAAAGAACAAGATCCAGATATTCAGTTGAGATATAAGGGGTTTTGCAGTAATTTTATGATTTTCAGATGACCAGATATGAGACCCGATGAGTTTTTCTTCCAGCTAGGCATACTCAGAAAATTGTCAGTTTACAATATATAATCTGGAAGACAATTCATAGGTCACAAGCAAGTCTTCAAAATAACCACCAGGATTATATACTTAAACTAGCCCTGTCTTAGACACTCTGTAAAGAAACTAAACAAAAAAACAGTCAAGTAGCGATTACTCATTTAGAGGCAATAATAAACTATTCTTACGTCAGGGCAGTAAGGAGATTCCGTGGATTAAGTGGGTAAATTAGTAAACAGATGAAAACAGATTAAAGATCAAAAAGGTAGCATGGTTCTCTTTTTGGAAAGGGCAAGTAGGAGAGTTTATTCACGGAGAGGGGGGAAAGGAAGTGATCACTATTATTCCGCTGAGAGAGCCATGTTGTCCTCTGGCATCAGTCTGCAGCCCACTTGGAGCAGGAAGCCAACACTAAGCAACTGCTTCTTTACACCTGCTGTTGGTAACTGTCAGCCAGGTATCTAGCCACAAAAGGAAGAAAAAATGTTAATCTTCTTCCCTGAAGTGCCTCCTGTAGGCGTAACAAGAGAGGAACTGCCCGCTCTGATTCGGGGAGAAGGTCACTAGGTACGCACTCCGGGGTGGGTTTTGTGCCCTCCAGCAAAAATGGACTAAAGTGTTGGAGAGTCCCTCCCAGCTGAGCCTCTTCTGACTGGGAAGGGAAAAAAGGAGACGTCCTTCCTCTGGGAGAAATCAGGTGGTCAAACAGTTTCCTTCAATGTCTCTTGAGAGAGCTGCAGGCTTTTTGCATCCCGTGCCTGGGTTACACAACGAGGATGGATATAAACGCTCACACCCACATGCCTATGTGGAGTCCAGGCTGGAGAAGCTCTCTGCAGGTCAGGATTCAGGTACAAACCCAAATCACAGCATCTCATAAAGAAGACAGGCAAGATTTGTCCTTTGATGTCTGAACCCCTGGCATCACGCTCACAAGTTCCAACGTTTTGATCCAGCTACCCAAGGGTGGGCATCATTAGTTTCCCTGTGTTACCCCAGAACCCCATCTCCGGCTGGCAGACACAAGACCCACATCAGTTTGGAGCAGCAGCTGGCAGCCAGCAGTCCCTGGTTGAGGTGCCTCAGTGGCACGGCACAGGACACCTAAATCAAGCCCCCAGTAATGCCATTTCCCCCCTGCTCCTGGACGCTGATTCCTTTCAAATCCCAGTGCTTCATGACCTTGAACAAAACGACTTTGTCTCGCTGAGAGACAGGCAAGAGCATGACAGAACTGACTGCAGTGAGGAAGAGATCAACATGTCACTGTGCGGCAGCCAGTCCTAAGTCAGCCAAGATCTGGGAGAGCAGGAATGATGGCTGAAGAGGGGAGGAATCTGGAGAGAGTGACTGATTTTGAGGAAGGGTACCATATTCAGTTACATACTTGTGAACTCAGCAGCTTTGGTGGCAGGGCAGGGGGAAGCAGTGGTGGGATTCCTGTGCTCTATGTCAGGGCCATCACAAACTGCTGCAGCACAGAGAAAAGGCGCTGTTAAGGCACTGCCACATCCCAGGGGAACGAATGATTCAGGAGAGCAAGGGGCAACAACTAGTAACTCTGCAGCGAGTTAATTGCCTGGTGACGTGCTGGCCCATGTATTTGGGCAGGTTTGTTCGTTCTGTGCTTATGTGGAGACGCACTGAAACATCAGAAAGATGGAAATATTTCCTGCATCTGCAGGTGTCCTATCACGTCAAGCTATGCATAGCAGAGCAATTCAGCTGGCAAAGGCATGATAAATGTGTCCTCACACTACTTCACATAAAAGGAGGGGAAGAGCATACTGATGTAAAGAGCTGGTCAAAGAGTTGGTAGACTGCATCTGCCACTGGGGTTGGAAATGAAATCTTTGAGGAAAGAGATTCCCTTCCCATTTACATCGATGTAACAGACCTGAGACAAAGACAAGAACTTTTTGACCTGTCATTTTTATGCCTCCAGATTTTATTCTCCATTCTTTATTTACACAGCTGTAACAGCTAACCAGCCACTATGCTTCCAAATGAAAAGTGTCTCCTTTTGAAAGCAGGGCAAACTGGAGGAGCGGAGAAGCTGCTTTGTCTGAAAGCCATGTCGGACTTCAGTCATGCAGAGCTCCTGAGCACAGTTTGTCTGCTGCTCCCGAGGGAAATGGGTAAAATACAAGGTCTGACAGATTTCAAAGCAGAGGGAAGGTAGCTTTGAGGTTTGGTTGATAGGACAGGATCAAGTAAGTGAGGAGAGAAGCAAGGATGGTTACCTCTGGGCAATGGACATTTTCCTACTGACACATTTTGGAAGACAGAAAAATTTCCAACCTTCCCCCTGTCTTTTGGGTACTGACAAAAAAATGCAGTGCCTTCACACTGGAAGGGCAGCTTTAAGGCAAAGGCTGCTCCCCTGGAAAGAACAATTCTGGCACCTCCAGCTGAGAATGAAACTATCACAACATCAGGAGAGAATCTGAGTTTTGATTAACAACTTTAAAGAGAAATCCCCCCAGAGAAATGGCACACAGAAAAAGCAAGAAAAAACTGAGAGCAATTTAAACCATCTAGTGGGACAGCTGTCACCAATGACAGCATTATCACAGAGGAGCAGAGTGCAAGCAAGGACAGAGAACAACCCAAGGTTGCGTTTATGGGAAGGGTTTTCCGCCTCTCCCTCTGCCGCTTTGCCCCATACTTCTGTGTGTGGAATGAAAACACGGCATTTGCAATCTCTTTTCAGGCCGTATCTGTTCCAGCTGTTATAGAATGTTGCTCCCGCCATAAGCAAGCAAACGGACAACGAATCCTGCCACTTCTGCTGAGCAAACAGCGAAGCAGTATGTATCACTCATTTCATACAACAACCCTCAAAATGTGTTATAGTTTTTTGTTCTGACATGACACAAAGTTAACAGGAATTTGGGAGGAGGAAAGAACAGAACTCAAGGAGAAGAATAAACTGGATACAAACCCAGCGTTTATAGGAAGATTGAAAGCGTTTAAAAATAAACTCCTTCCAAAGGAAAAAAAGTCATGTATCAGGGCACGGAAAAGTTAAAAAGAAAATCAGTAAGACGGTGAAGTCACAAGAAAAATAAAAACTGAAAATAAAAGGTATCAACAAGCATGGAAATTTTAGCAGTAACTCCTTTCTGACTCTCTGTGGAGCTACAACACACTGCAAATTTTGAATATACGTCCAGAAGGGATGATTTTTCCTCTGAATGATCTATTATTCACACGCTAAAAATGCTAGGCTACTTGTTTCAAACACAGAAAAAGATTATCTGGACAAAATTCTTTCCTTGCAGTTGATCAGAATAAATTCAGTAGCTATCACTGGAAAAGTGAAGAAAGGCAATTCGGCAGAGATTGAGCAGATGCTCATCAAAGTAAGTGGGAGCGCACACAATAATTTGGTGGGCACTGAACCAGGCTGTAGCGGCTTAGGCCAAAACATTTGTCTGCGCCAAAACATTTGTCTGCGCCAAAACATTTGTCTGCGCACAAGTTACTGTCAGACACTATCATCAGAGGCATTTGTGTAGTGCACACGGGAGTAAATCTATTTCTGCAGTATAAAGAATGAAAAGTGCATTTGTTTTACCAGCGCAGTTATTGCCTGGGGAGGGAGGCGAAGGGGAGAGAGAATGGGACAACTCAGCCAGACTCTTCAGGCGTCTGCCCTCAAGTTCAGACTAAATACCTACCGCCGAACATCTGACCATTTTGCAGTGAGCTAACCAAGCTGGCAGCAAATTTGTTGTGGGAACCACACCGTAACTGGTGCTTCGCATGGCCATCACTTCCTGAGGTGGAGATCGAGTGGCTTGTGCTTTGGGCTGAGGCTGACGCACCTGCAGAAGCCATAGCAAGCTACGAGCTTGGGTTTGCAGCAAAATACCCTGCTTTTCTGTGTGCAGAAGCTGCGTGGTCTCAACTCTACCACGGCCTGCTGGACATGGGGTAGGACGTTCAGGACACCCTGACACAAAGGGAGCACGGCAAGAGTCGGAGACGGCCCTTTTTTGCTGGGGAGGAGGACTGGGGTGCTGACCTGCCTCCGAAAGCAGTGGCTCTTTTTCAGACCGCAGCGAGCAGAGAAATGGTCTGCCCTGTATGCCGTGACCGCTCTGGAGAGGGGTCACACACACCTCACTGCACTGTAACCCATGTTACCAGCCACTCAGTGACATGCCTCCCCCATCAGACAGACACCACCATTAGATCCTTCCCTACAAAACACACCAGCAGAGTTTTAGCCTTTTCTCAGTCATCATGTTACTTTCCTAATTCCACAAAAATCTTGACTGAAGTCCTTTAAAATATAAATGCTTGAGAGCATTTACTTCGAATAGGAAAAAAGAGAATTTTCAGGTAAGTCTGCCAGCTTAGCACTCTACCTATTTTCTTTTCCATGGCGTGCTAGTGAACTTGTTCACTGGCAAAAGTTTCCGAATAAACAGGATCTTTTTAAAAAAATCACAAAACCAAATTCTAAATGTGCAAGTGCAGGAATTTATGCAAAGGACAGAAGCATAGGACAGCAGGACACAGGCCGCAGGCATTCAGTTACAATGATCCAATCTCAGTATGACTGTTAAAGACTGAGAATAAGCTGTGCATAAACCTTGTACAGAAATAATTCATTGTATAGTTTTGAATAATTAAATAGCGGATAACCAGGACCTTCTTGAAGCAATGTGCAAACAACAGCACACAGAATTTCTAAATGCATTATTCTTAAAAACCCGTCATGCAACTTAATTGAGCACAAATGCAAGCATTTTTAAAATAACTCAATAATTCAGCTTTTTTTCCGGTAAAGAACATGCTCCCCTAGCAACTAGGAATTTTTCCCCAGTCAAAATTTAGCTGAGCCCATTTCTGTTTACCTGTATATTTACCGCTGTGAACTTGTGGTAGCCTGTAATCCTTTCCCAGGAGCTTGCCTGTCCTCTCTGGCCAGCGTCCTGGCCCACGTCTGGAGGCGGCCAGCCTGAGGTACCCAGTGCAGGCAGGCTCTGGGAGGGAGGCACATGCTCTGCACAAGCCTCCGTGGCTCTTGAGCCTGCTCCAGGCCTGCGGGTCTCACGGCGTCTCCAGCCACACCGCAAACCACACAGCAGCTGATGACCCTCAACATTTTGTGCCATAGGGTCCTGAATGTCACCTAATTTAACTGTTTAAGCAATGACTTTAAGACCTGCTGGTTACTGGTTGCACTCAGCCTTCCTGTCTCACGGCACCCAAGCAAGCCCAGAAATTTTCTCATTATTGCTGCTTTTATCCCAGTATAGGTGGCTGTCGATATGCTGCGCTGAAACACTTGAACTGCTAGTCACTGTCTACAAAGTGATGAGTGGCTATCATTTATTCAGAAGTGCCAGGGGTGACCAGCTTTATCAGACCAACATGTGAGCCAGGAAGGAAACGCCCAGCACACCCCCGCAGAACAGAGAGTTTACTGGGAGTGGGAAAGACGTTGGGTTCTCTGGAGGATGACTGTGTCATCCAGAAGTACTCCTCTCTTAGTCTGCCACGCACAATAAGGCTGGGGGGAAGGCAGATGTTCCCTGTCTTTTTATTAAGTCCAGTTTTCCCCCTCTCCATCCAGCAAAGGAAAAAAGTCATAACTAACTAATCAAGGATGGGCTGACCTGACAGGAACGTGCATTGGACAGACTCAGAAATGGAAACAGGCTTTGTAGATACGTAATGTTGTAGATACTGACCAGGGTATAAAACAACTGAGAAGCTGGGGACGGATTTCCTGGTGGTGTTTTGCTGCATTATTGCAGGGGAGTCAATGAAAAATCCCAGTTTACACCGACCACAAACCCAGCCTGTGGACAACAAACGAAAGAGTGAAGGTTTCTCCAGGGCAATCACTGCTCACTGGCACTTCCCACAACAGCAAGAGGGTGCCTGCAAACAACAGCCACGTGGTAGCTTCAACCTCACACCTCCGGCCATCTTCAGCAGAATGGTCCCTTTCCTGAGAGTCTGTGGGCCTGTTCCACTCCAAGGAAGACCACTCCTGAACCAGAAAACACAAAGAAAAACAGGGCTCTAGCCGTCGCTTGCCTTGCCTTCAGATTCACAGGTTCCCCTGTCTTAGTGGGAGAGGGCTGAACCTCCACGGAGGTGAACGGGAGCTTTCCCAGGCAAAAGTCCGGTGGCGCTGGTCTTGGCTGCCAGTGGTGCTGCAGGTGGCACGCTCCCTCCGTGCTCGGGGAGACCAGGCAGCAAACCTGCATTAGGCATTGGGATATTGATCGCGCCAGTCCTCTGTGCATGGAAAACCTGCACAGTTCACGCAGGAAAGTCTGCTCTTTGAGGGAGAGACGACCATCTACAGCTGCACAAGTAGACAGGCATCTTCTCCATTGACTGGCCATGGTACTGGCTTTTTGCACACAGGTTATATATACATCCTCCAGAGTATAACATTTATACCTTGGTACAGGAGTCGAGTACACCACTCTTTGAGTGCAGTTAGCAAAGCCCACAGCTGCAGCAAACTCACAGAACTGTGCTGGCCTTGGCAAACCAGTGCTCACTAGGAGAGACCTTGCTTCCAACAAACAAGGTTGTGAGTAGCTGAGAATCCATTAAAAAACTCCTAGCAAATTCTGCAAGAGCTTGGGCCTTAGTCCTGGTGCCCACGGCTCTGACACCCTAGAATTTCGTATGCCCCATCCTACCAACATAGGACTCCTGGTGCTTCTGCAATGTATTTCAAAATTCAAGACTGCAGCCAAATCTTCAGCTGCCACGTATTGCCCAGAACCTCTGGTACTAAAAGAAAAACATACCCAAAATAGGAGTTTGTATTTCTTACATGTGGTTCTTTAACTTTTGTTTATAATCACATGGCTAGTGTGTGTTTTTCAGAGTTATTCATTTTGGTTTAGTCACTCTTATTTGCCAAATACAAACACAACTCCTTAAAAAAATGCTAGAAGAACTTTTTAAGAAGCTGCACAAATACTGGACAACATACCTTTTTCTTCCCCAGCCCCAGCTATTGTTCAGCTTACATAGAGAGCATGATTTTTACACTCTTTTGGTATTCTATATTCACATTCAGAGCCTTAATGGTTCTGTAAATACAGTGTTCTTTTATGTACGCTAATATTACTGCCTTCAAATGACAACAAAATCCACAGGTCATTATGAATTGCATAGAAAAAACCCGTACGTGCTTTTATACGCATCCTTTCACTTTTCACTGGACACGGGTGTCCACATCCAATTATTGTAACAGGACCCGGCTCCATTTTCCCTCAAGCTGCTCTCAGTCAGAGACATGCTCTTCCAGGGGCTGTGATGCTTGTACAATGCTATGTTGAGACGGCAGGAAGAAACAAGAGCTAAGCTCACCACACACACACACACCCCAAAAATAAAAAAAGAATAAAACAAACTGGCTCAACTTTCTGAACTGGCTCTCTGCGTGACTCTTAAGGAAGCAAAAGATTCAGTGTAGTTAGAGTTGGGGGGGGCAGTAGAGGTACTGGAGAAGGGAGGAGCTTTGGCAAATCCTTGGTGAGGAGACCCATCACCTCGCCATCGTGTCAGGACTGCTGCCGACCAAGGGCAGCGGGAGCCACCTATGTGCCACCTCTCTCTTTCACACAGTCCCAAATGCTTGTGAGGTTGAGTGATGGATCAGATGAGGAAAATGGTCTGGCTGACAACTAACGTTATTTGGAGGGGGTGTGAGGTGTGAAGGCAACTTCACACAGTGAAGCCACAGTGAGAGGAAGATAGCACAAGTTAAACGGGCCACACAGAAGGTTCAGAGCACCTCTGTCCCCGAGGACTGCTCCTAGTTGGCAGCACTGTATCCCATCCCTAAAATCTCTGCTGATTTTAGGGACAGGGTACAGTCTTTTGCCATCTGCAGTTCTATAGTAGTGTCTTAAAACCCCTCTGTACACCAGGCAACTTAACAGAAAGTAAATAGCTTTTAACTGGAACAGATATGAATACTGTAATAAAAATAAAGCCCAAACTTCCAGGGACTGTAGGCAATGGCTTACCATCCACAGAAATGCAACAGCAGAAGCAGGTGGAAATCATTGTCAGGGTTGTCTTTGGCCCATAATTAATGCTGATCAAAACATTGTATCTGCTTTCCTACATACACCCAGGTGAAATTAGATCACTGGCTGAAATACTCATGAATACACTGCTAACGCCCAAAGTGAACAACAGGGATTCCCCAACAGTCGCAGCAGTTGTTCATTTCTGAAAGTACCATCATGTTGGTTGTGCTAAAAATAAGCACATGTTACTAAAAGGGAATAAAAAGGGAAACATCCTTTCACTGGATTATAAAGGATGATGGTTTTGTGTAGTGGGATATCAGTTTGGCATAAATAACAAAGAGAAAGTGATGCTATTGTGAGCAAGGGGAGACAAGGCGTAGATAAACTTACCTAGGCTAAATCAATTACCCATGAGAAACCCTATGGAAACACACTGTAGTGAAAAACTCCAGAGCTTTGTCTCCGTGAAGAATCCTCACTACGATCATGAATGTGCAGGAGTTACTTCTCTTTTTTTCTGGCAACAGAAATTACTTAAAAAATGCGCCCGAAGCCACAGAGGGCACCCGCAGCTGAGTATTCACGTGCTTTCCATGTGCCCATAAAGCGCTCTAAACTTAAGTTATCACTGCTGTGATGAAAGTAGTAGTAAAACAACACATTTCAGCCATATCTAGTTATTGAGTGCATTTAACTGTTTCCACACGACCTCTCCGTGGAAATCCTTACTTCAACCTTGGTAAACTTCAAAGTTTATTTGGGTACAAAAAATAGGATTTAGCCATATTTACTGAGATTTTTATCGTTTTATGAGTCTCAACAGTTTGACAAAATACTTTGCAAATTCCTCTCTTCATAGGAATTTTTAGTAAAGTAGTGTGCAATTTAATTTGAGGAGAAGTATATCCTGGTTTTAACCGTTGTATAGGGTAAAAAACTCACTGTCAAGCTCATGATGATTTCGTTGGTGTTTAAATTGGGTTAGTACAATAATATCCAAATGTGGCAATGTACAATAACTTTCACAGTTGGGCCAGGCCATTTGAATGAAATGAAAGCTCCATTAAGCCCAATGAAGGATATGCATGTGCATGCAGTACAGCAAACATTTGCAGACTGCTTGTTCGCAGTCATCAATACAGTTTAGTGCTCTACTCATTTAGCAGGCATTGTCAGTGTTACTGTTATCCACAGAACCCCGAGTATGTCCTACTCTCTCTGCTTTGCTTATAAATGGGTATATGTGGCTAAAATGTGGGCATGAAGCAGCGTTGTCCTTAATCTGATGGTACCTCTTCATTTCACTGTGTCCTGCGTCTTTGCATTTTCACATTCTTCATGTATCTTAGTAATGTGTTTTCTTTCACCTGCAACAGAAATTCCAGAGAGATAAATTTCAGAAGCATTCATTTTTAAATGCACCTTACGTCCTGCAAAAATTGAGAACTGTCTCTAGTTTGTTTTTCTGTCTTCAAAATGGCGTTAAGGGTAATTGCTATTAGTTGGCCATCTGGGCCCTAACCAGATGGATCACAACACGTAGTTGGCATGCTTTGATGATGTATTTTACTCAAAAGCACTACATTCTGCCACTTCCAGGGGCTGAGTGTACGAATATTCCCACAATGTGGTATCCATGAGAATCTTTCACATAAGTTTAGAACGATATTGTAAATTAAGAGTGAATTAATATCAGGTTCTGGTAACTGCTAAGGTAAGTTTAGCAGACTGGCTATCTGATGTTGAAGAGGAAAAAGAAAAAATACTGGTCTGTGTAGCTTGGAAATAAGCAAATCTCACAACCTTGTGTGCTGCTATGCCAAATGCTACATGGCCGGAGACTCATCTCTACCACAAAAAACAGATCTCCCTTTGTTCAATGAGAGCATTTAAATGAGCAGGAGAAGAGCCTGGAGAGAATCACTGGAGAAACAGGATCTGGAGCCATGCCCTCAGTACCATTTCGTGCAGCGTAACCTGAAATCGTACAGAAGACTCGTCTCAGCTAACCTTCTGTGAAAATAATATTCCCACAGAGCAGAAGGAGACCTTTATACTCCAGCCTGCCAGCAGTCTTGTTAGCACGCTGCGTGCACCACAGGTACTGACTCCCCGCAGTTCTTCTTTCACCCTCACTAATGTAACTTTACAGTAACTTCTTGAGCTGCTTACCCAACAGTGGTTTAGCCTCCGTACAGCCAATTTGATCCCTGGTTAGACGGCACACTCCAAACTCCTTGGGGCAGCTGAGCTTGCCTTTGTACAGCCAGTGGTTCAAAATGCCCTCTTAGCTCCCTCAGAAACAGTCAATTCCAATATGGAGAGAATGAAACTTTTAAGAAGAACAGTTGCATAGACTGCTTTCTTCTCAGCCATGGGTCCAGTCATTCTGCTCACAGAGGGAGTGATGGAATTTTCTGACTTCAGTGACAATTGAAATGAGTTTGTCAGAAGAATTTCTGGCCCTGATGCAGTGAGTGGTAAAAATTCCATGAAAATGAGGACACAATTATACCCTTTTAGAACTTTTTAGAACACGTTTATTTTCTGCTTGTGACAAGCCTATATAATTCCTGTAGGAGGAAGTTTAGTCTACATGGGAAGTGACTTCCACAGGCGACAGCTGTTCATGACTTCTTCTCCAGAATTTCAGTCTGCTCCTCGTGTTCTGCCAGCACTGTGGTTTAGTGCAATAGAGACGATCAGAGAGTGGACAATAAATAACCACAGGCAAGTGAGGCTCATTCACAACTACCTTTTCTTCTCAGAAGTCAGATTCCATGCTTCAGCTAAACAGAACTGGAGAAGACCTGGTGGCTTAGAAACTCATTCTCTGTCTGATTGAAAATCCCTCCTTTCTCAAGACACAGCAAGCCTGCAACCTTTTTTTTTTCAGCTGGCAAAAGCAAGAAATGCCTCTGGTACTATCAAACTGCCAATAGCGTACTCACAACCATGACATTTGATGATGGGAATGGGTCTTCATTGAGCTGTTTGATTTATAAATCTGATTTATGCCATGGAATCACAGAATCATAGAATGGTTTGGGTTGGAAGGGACCATAAAGATCATCTAGTTCCAACCCCCCTGCCATGGGCAGGGACACCTTCCACTAGACCAGGTTGCCCCGTCCAACCGAGCCATGATCCTGTTGCCCAAGTCACCAGGTATACGTTCGTTAATCTTCCAATTAACAAAAACACACACAGAGGGCTGCAAAAGGTGAGTGTCTTCAGTAACACTTCTTGGATTTACTGCATTTACCAAACATTACAAAAAGAATAAAATCAGGAAAAAAGTGATACGCAGTACACAACAGACGTTAAGGAAAAATGACAAACACTTTGTACATTTCGCTAAAAGCCTGCCTGATGCATTTCCCACCACAAAAATGAAATGAAGAAAAAGATTCTGTCAAATGAGAGAGGCAGCACTCACAACATGTCTTTTGCAAAATAGCCTGTACTATCTAAAAGGCACAGCTTTAGTGCTTCGAGCCTCAGATGGGTTTGTTGCCTGAAACGACCTGTGAACCTCAAGCTTCTGTATGTTAATGTGCGTGATACATGTACTTGACAGGTGTTCACAACTGGGGGAGGAAATCAACACAGCAGCTATCACCAGGCTCAAACCTGCTTCCACTCCTTCTGTATAACTGAGGAAAAACTCCAGGAAAGGCTTATGCGCTTTTATCTTGTAGAATAGATGGGAGTGGAGGCCTGGAGGCTGAGGCACAATACTGCCTGCCAAAAAGCATAAAGGTATTGCCCATGCCAAACACGCTGGGCGTGAGGAGGGAATTCCCTCGCCCTGAGGAACGTTGGCCCCTTCTGTCTGTCGATAAAGTGGTGTCAATTTCAAACAAAAGTCTGAATGTATCGGCCAAAGGCGGCCCAACAATAACTATTTTTAAGGAGTTTGGCAGCATATGCCACACTCTCTTATGCTCTTACTTTTCCCTTGCTGTTCTTGGGTGAAAAGTACTTAGGATTTAGATTCTCACAGAGTACTACTGTTGTCTTGTTCCCTCTTCCTTTTCCTTTTTCTTTTTCTGTTCCTTTATGTGGGGGAGGGAACACTGTTATTTCTACAGCAGAAGCAAAAATTTCAAAACAACACGTTTTCCAAAAAGTGTTTCATGGGGAAAGAAGAGGCAGAAGGAAAGTAGTATCTGCAAAGAAAAAGTTCACATTTTTTAATTTCTGAAAATGCAAATGAACAAGATTTCAGGTAGCAATTAAACTAGATGTAAAGAGAAGTGCTGCAAAGTGTTCACCTACAAAATTCACTCAAATAAACAAATCTCTGTGGAGGGTTACTGTACAACCCTCACAAGACGTACTCGAGGGTTTTCATGAATCTTTCCTGCTGCAGGTGACGGGAGAGAAGATACTTAGCTCCACACTAGAAAACAGGAATGTTTTGTCTGGAGACTCCCAGCCTAATCTTCAATTCTTTAATGGGGACCTACAAACAAATCTTCAGAATTCCCCTGAAAATTTTGTTTGTTGGATCAGGAGCTGAACAACTGAGACAAAGACGGAGCATGTTGTTTGTGCAAGTTAGAGGTAAATCCAATACTGACCACAAAATCTCCAAGTCCCACCTAAACTGAGATTAAAGGGATTTTTCCTTTTGTCTTCTTTCTGATCTAGGCTTCTCGTTTCTTCCCGGGTGATTTCGATTAAAAATTGTAGCCAGGCAGAGGAGAGCCCAGGGTCGCTGGATGCTAGAGACGCACCTTCATCTACAGCAGAGGCAGAACGGAGACCTCGGCTCTGACCTCAAACATGCAAATACCAAGTAAGCCTGGAGAGAAAGTATCTGCCATTTGGCTTCCCAGACAGGTGCAAACATGTTCAGGCTGCGTATCACATCCAAGGATTTTGACATCTTGCGAAGCCCCCTGGATACTGGGAAGGTTTGCAGAGCCTGCAAAACACCCTCTGCCTTTCCCAGAATTGACTGTAACACCTCTAAAAACCTCCTCCTGCTTCCATTTCCTCCAGTTACGGCACACCTCCCAAAGGAGGCAGGGTCCCATTGAGGACATGAGTTCTCCCTCCCTCACCAAACTCACTTGCCTATACAACTCATTAACCAATTTAGTCTGGCCCCTCTGCAGTCACCCCGGGGGGCACCGTGCTTTGCAGTACACAGCTGTTTGCAGGGACCTTCCTTCAACTGTTCTGCAGTACCAACAATGGACAGACTTCTCGTCCTGAAATGGGCTGGTCTTTCAGTGTGTCCTGCTACCTGCAGCCATGCCCTGGGCCATGAGATAGTGATGTTCTCTGTTTTCAGTGAACATCTTTAATGTGTATACTTGCAATTCCTCCTCAACCACCCAGTGCTGCACAGCACAGCTACAGATTTTCTTGAACAAACACAGCCTGTCTTCAGTTTTAAAGATACCGAGATGGCTCTGCTCGAAGACCAGTCCATGCTGTGGTTTAATCTAGCATAAATCTCTGCAGCCATTGACGCTAGCTCTTTTCCACCAGCCCTCGTGTGCTAGCAGTGGGATTCTTACAGACCATACCAGGGAACTAATCTTGTTGCAAGCTCTTCCTGCCTACGCTTTTGGGGTTACTTTGACAATGGATCATTTCCCTGGCATAAATTTAGGTGTAGCTTCTCAAAAGTCTGTGCTAGCTCCGTAAAGTCAATGGGAGGTGGAGAGTAACAGGCAAGACAACTTTCTGCGGCAGCCCAGACTTACTGGATTACAGTGGTGACCAGGTAGCCAACACCTTAATTACCCTAGTTTGAACCAAGACTAAAGCTAACAACCGGACTGGATGTGTCCACTTGTGGATCCTCAAAGAGTGTCTTGCACCTGTCCATCTTGTGAGCTGCAGCTCTGATCCTGTTTCTCCATGTGTTTATGCATGGATTTTTTTAAGTGTGGGCAGTTCAACAGAATAAATAAAGTCTCAGAAAGATTACCCATGGTAGCCCAGAAAGAAGAGAGGTGCATCCAGTGGAAACCGGCCACGTAGCCTCATCGTGCCAGAGGAGCGTACTGACATGCACTGGGTTGTTGTGGGGGGACAGGGAGCAGTGGAAGGTTGCTGTGACACAGGGCCAGGCATCTGAAGTTAGTAATTTGGGGCCAAAAGGGGGAAAAAAATTGACAACTCCACTGCTCCAGGGAGAAAAGTGTGAGGTCATGATCCAGGACCTCAAACTCGGGTAAGACAACATCAGTCCTCAGCCAAGAAAAACCTGATATTCCCATTGCAGGAATGCAATGCACAAAGCTGCTGATGAGGTGTTGGAACTTGGGTCTCCAGAGAAGGGACTCTTGTGTCTTTACAGAAACAGCAGTAACCTCCAAGGGCTTCTGAATGTAATGTCACATATTCCTGTTTATTTATTTATCTGCCTCACTTTGATGGTGTTGACAACTCTCTGAGATCACAGGATGATTCAGGGCTGCCTAGTTCATTTGTGTGTCCTATTCTCTCAGCACTGAACTTTCATTCATCCTGCCTTCTGGGAAGCAGTATTTTTAGATCCAAAGCCTGATTCTTTGACAAAAAGACTGCTAGAACCATAATCAGGGTCAG
>JAVKLA010000074.1:9550736-9561443 GCA_034782735.1 Sagittarius serpentarius | reverse complement strand
GGAGAGGCGGCTCTCGGTGAAGGCGGGCACCGTGTTTCTGTAGCTCCGTGCCCCGGCTGTGCTCTTCTCTCCCGGCCCCTCGCAGTGCTGCCGAGTTGGCTGGTGGTGTGGGAGAAGACGGCGTGCTGCAGCAGGGCTTGATGGATAAGCCGCATACAGGGAAAAGACGCTTTGGAGGAGAGATGCAAAAATGTCACTATATGCAATGCCCTTGTCGGGTTTGGATGTTTTGAGAGACCTAACACTCAGTGTTTTTGTATCTCTAGAAAACGTAAGCGGTACCAAAAGGAAAAAAATGAGGGCCTTTTTATCAGCTGTCATTTAAAGCTTGCAGGTAGTGAGATGAGATTTCCTCGCTGACATCTGATGTTGTACAACAGTTTTCTTGATCCCTCTGGGTGTGTACTTAAGAAATAAATGGGTAAGAGTAACAGGGCTGGTCCTGCACATGGTGGGGTCTTTGTGGTTGCATGAAGACACCTGGGACAGAGCAGGGACTTAAGGTGACACTCTCCCTATTGGAAATGAGATGAGTATGGTGAGGAAAAGCAGAGGTCATGGCTTTGTGCTCAGATTTCCACCTGTTTCTACTTGGGCACAAGGAAGAAGGCTTTTTAAAACCTTTCAGTTTTTGTACAATGGTTTCTTGTGCTTGACTTGGGAAGGAAGGTTTCCAGAGGAGTTACTGCAGAAAGGGTTACCTCTAAGCCAGAGGCTACTTGGTGTGATTGCCCTCGGCTTTTGAATTTCAAGATCGAGTTTAGTCCGAGGACATTGCTGTGGACCTCCCTCTTTTTTGAGTCATCTCACTACTCTCCAGTGTAATTGGGCGGGGGGGTGGCTATTTCTAAAAATAAAGATGGGTAAGGCCTTAGGGGAAGTCTTTTATGCTTTTGTCCATAGGTAAGTTTCAATATACTGTACAGGAGGAGAGCCTGCTTTGGAGGCTTGACACAGAGGAGGAAAAAGCACAAAATTTACATCAGCTGAGTGTCTGTCAAGTACTGGGAGCTATGACAACAGCTCCCGGCTACCTCCCCTTAGTTATTTGTATTCCTTCCTCTCCTCCTCGACTTTCATTGCTAGAGCTCATGTGGCATATTTCAGTGTTGGCTTATACTCACTCTGGGTGGAAAACCAGTGATGCTGAAAAACACACTAAACCCACGTGTATAAACAAGGATGGTACGCAGTGCTATTTCTCCTTTGATGGTGGATGTGAACGTGCTTCAGAACATGTAGACTTACTGGGCAAAACTGTGCTAGTTGTTGGTGCTTATTAACCTGTTTCACAATAAAGACCATGCTTCCCCCCGATTGATGAGACATCAGAGGGAAGAAAGAGCTGGTGGGCAACTGTATCCTTAATTCCTCAGCCATGCAGTCACATCTGTTCAGTTACAGAACCTTTTGCTGGGACTGTAATTGGAGACATATTTTAACTGAATTGAGACAGTTCAGTAGCAGATGGAGATTTTTTAATTTTCAGTTACATCATAGCTGTCTTTTTTTTTTTTTTTTAATATTGTACCTTAATTTTCTTTGACAGCTTTGATCATCACGAAAAACTTTCCTTTTTGTTTTTGCTTTGCTCACTCTTCTCTGCCTCTTTGTTCAGTGGTAGAAGTCTAGATGCACTTTGTTGTTTGGAGGGATTTTTTTAATTGGAAAACATTTCCATAACTGTTACTTCATCAGACAGTATATTGAACTGATTAACCTACTTTCTAGTGCTCTAATTTTTCTTCTTAATAGTTTCTGCAGCCACAAATACCTTGCAGTTCTGTAGATAGCACAACAGCATGGAGGAAGCATGTTTTTCCAGTTGCGTTCAGGAGGACCTATTGTGAATATCACTTTGACTGGGATTTTATTGTGGAATTACCACTTCTCATGGAACTAGGCCCTCAAGATAAGCAAACTTCTCTAACAGAAAACAACTACATATCATCAATGCTTAAAGCAAACATTTTTTTTGTCCACTAAGGCTGGCCTACTTATACTGGTTGAAGTTACGGTGAAAGACTAACCTTTCAAGTAGGTGACTCTTCAAGAGTAAGATCTGTCTTCAAGATTGTTTTTCCTTGTCGTTGTTTCCTGAAAATAAAGGTAGAAGAAAGACAAATTCTGTAGTGCTGATACCAGAAGCCTTTGTGAGCCTCTCTCTTCTCTGGTTTATGCCAAGCAAATCTGTGATACATGATCAGTTCTCCACTAGTTCTCACACAACAGTGCTGAAATCAGCTGTGCCGCTTTATTCTGAGGGCGTGAAATCAGAGTGGTCATTTCTTAGGAAGTGAGAGCACCCCTGCTTATGACAGGTTAAGTCTTTAAGCCTTTGCTTGGTTTTTAGTCCATTCTTTCCCAGGTGAGATTCCCATGTGAATTAAACAGGTTCAGTTTTGTTCTGTCAACTTGGTTGGCAGTTGGGAGGTTAGTTCTCCAGGACTTACTGCATAGTGTCTGCTGTGGCTCTTACTGGGGGTCTGCAATGCTCTGTGCTTTGAATTTCCCAGCTCTGGAGGAAATCCATGCTCTTCACGTAGCCTGGCTTTATGTTACATTGAGTTCTGCAGACTTAGCTCTGTATTCTTCACACGCAATCTTTTCTTTTCGGATTTTTCTTTTTTTTTTATTTAACCTAATCACAGGCAGAAAAGACTGGGTGCAAACACTGATCTGCAAACCCAGTTGTTCTCTGAAGAACACCCAAAGCTCCGGGGTTTTTTATAGGTAGGTGTTTGGATGGGGCATAAATGCAAAACTAATGATCAACGTGTTTATTGCTTGCTACTAGTGTGTGAAATCGGTGCTGCATCTTGCTCACATATCCTCTCTTACCTATTTAGGCATTGTTTGCTGGGTTTGCATATCCAGGGTAAAACTTGCTTTTCAATGGTGCTTTTCAGAAATGCTTGCTTAGCAGCAACTGAGAAAGCAGTTGTGAGTTACATTGTTGTTCATGATGCATGTCCTGATTCTGAAAATCTCATGCTTTTGTTAAAATTGTGCTGCCATCAACATCTATTGGATGGCATGAACAAGGGTTGAAAAAGAGAGGCTACAGAATCAGTAGCTACTCTGAGTAATCATTAGCTGGGTTGTTAGACGTGGGGTCAACATTCACACTTTTCCTCCCTTTTTGGAAAACATGCTCTGTTGGTAGCCTATATCCTGTGCACTGTCAAAACAGCACTGAATAGCCTGTGTCTTCAACAGTCAGACCTTACAGTGAGTATCTGCCTGAATCACCTGTAACAGTGATGGGGACAGTTCCATGCATTTGTAGGGAATGAAGAGTAGCATCATTCATATGGTAATCTTTGTTGTGCTGCTTTTTTTTCTAATAAGGAAGTGGATCACAGACTGTCCATCCTCTTGAAATACAAGACAACTTTCCTTTCCTGAGTGGGTTTCTGTGTATTATTTCAAAAGGGTTGAACTTTGCTAGTACGGGGTGCAGGACATCCCATGACAGCAACTGGTGTGTCTTGTGCAGCTGCCATCCTTTCTGGTTATAGTGAAAATCATACGGGAGTGATTGAGGACATAATTAGTCGGAAATGGGTGGACACAGGCAGGGGAGTGGGGACAAAATGGACTTACATGTATAAGACAGTGTTTTGTTCTGTTTTTCTGAAGGATTCATGCTGTGTTATTCTTGTATCTTTAACAGAATGAGAATTAGCTTCAAGGCAGATGCACATGCACAAATGTGCTAATCATTAATTTTAACATGTCCTCTAGGGATCTGAGGACCAGCATAAATGTAAAGGCATGCCATTCATTGCCAACTAACAGAATTGTATTTGCCCCATGGAGGTTTAAAGTTACCCATGGGCTTGGAAATCCTTTGCATTTGGAGTACAGTTTCTGCTTTTTTTGTTTTAAAGGTGTCACTTGTATTCAAGACAATACAGGGTGGTTAGGTTGCCACACATCCTCTACTTGTTTTAGCCATTTGTTTAAATAGCATTGATAACGCACCTTTCCTTTAATTTTTCTCTTTGTTGTGCTCTAGCAAGTGGAGGGCTGATTCTTTGCTCAGAGAAGTTATCCCATGGAGGAGCAACTTTTAGTTAATGGCTGTTACTATCGATGACAAAGAGGTTTTGCAGAATTCACGGCAAATGTGTGTGAGACACTGACTCTTTTAATAGCTCCGAGTCCACCATTACAATCTCAGAAGGCAGAACTGATTTTAAAGTTGATGTTGAACTGTGCACAATTGCAAAACTGAGCCTCATTCCTAAGCCTCTCCGAGGACAGATACTGTATAAGTCTCAAGAAATACATCTGAATCTCATCCCAGCATAGTCTTATCTGAGTGGACCTGAATGCCTGCTTAGAGTTTGTCAAAGCTAATGCGTTTCTAGAGAAGCTGAGGGTGGAACCTTTCAGAAGAGCTGCCCTGTTCAGTAACTCAAATGGGAGCATGAGATTTCAGCGTGAATTTTCATAGATGATTCTTGTGCTGCTTTTTACTGCTCTGCTGAGGCACCAGTGAATTCAGCTTCACTATCCATCAGTTTAAATCAATCTAAAGGAGAGGAGGAGAAAAAAATTCAACTCTGATGGAAACACACATACTGCAAAAGGCAGTTGTATCACATTTATATTCTGCTGTGTGTTTCTGCCACCTGCGCTGGTAAAATACTGACAACAAAATGAAGTACGTTTAATTTCCACATATACAGTAATTTGTTGTATTTGCTGAGTAAATACTGGTAGCTCTTTTACAATAACTTATTTTTCTACTTATTCCAGCCCTTCTTCCATTCCTTGTGCATGGAGGGGGACATTTAATAACGCATGAACTGAAGAAAAACTCAGTTGGTATTAGCTATTTGGTTTTTAAATTGACTGAGATATTTAGCAAGAAACTTGGAAAATACAATTTCATAAAACACAGCTGGGACTTTTGGAGCATCCCGTAAGAACCATTTACGACAGAAAGGAAAGGTATTGGAAGAAGGAAGAATCATTGTAAAAGCGTGGCTTTTTCACCCTAGAACACCTAAATCACACTCCTTTGTGCTCAAAGCTTGCTTGTAATACCAATGAAACACAATCAGTAACCTGTCAGAGTAACAGTTCTGATGGCAATGCCGTATTTGGATAAAGGAAGCCAGAAGAACTGTTGACGCAGTCTCATGCAGGAATCTTGCCCTCTCACAGAGCAAACCTGCTGTACAAACTCACACTCTCCTGTGCTAAGTCTTTCCTAACTCTCAGAGTGGCCTTGGCCCTGCTCGTGAAACGCTGGGCCAGTTCAGCAAGCAGACCTGAAGACAAGCAGGGCAGGACAGCCTACAAATGCACGGCTGTGGGATGATGACCCTAGTGGACTGCAAAGTGCCCCAAAATGCCATTTGTTTCTTTGTAAGGATTGTGCCTGCTGGCTGCTCTGAGCACAACTGTTCTCCTTATGAAGAGGTACCTTGGGGAGGTGTCTTACCAGTCACTGTGCTGGGTACACTGTTAACAGAGGAGGGAAAATACATGTGTATGTTGAACAGGAGTGTTTGCACATCTTTTTGGTGTGACTTAGAAATATGTCAGGTAGCTCAAAACCTTTGCTAGGTTGCAGACCCATTGGCTGTATCTACCAAGTTGAAAGTGGAACAGATTTTAAAAAACTGGGTGTGAAAAACTGTTAGACAGTGGATCATCTTTGTAACTGGGGTATTCAGGGATTTGAGTTCCTGCTAGAAAAAGGGTCCACTGTAAAGAAATACATGGTAATAGTTGGTATCTCTTAAGAGCAGGACCAGGTCAGTCAGAATACGCCAATCTCTAGTGTTAGTCTTCTAACACTGGGCTGAGTCAAGGAAATTTCAGGTCTCCTCAGCGCAAATGTAAGCGACAAACTGATGAAGGTTTTACACCCTTGCATCACTCAGACAAATTAGTCTCTGTTATCGTGAGAATACAGTGAATGTTATTTGGAAAGTCATGAGAAGATGTTAACACAATTTGTCAGTCATGAAAGCCATTATGAGCAGGTGATGTCTTTCAGCAAATAAAATACCAGAAAAATAAAATACCATTGAAGAAATACCTAGCTTCCTGAGGCTTTCACTGAGACCTTTTTGCTTGGCTGGCTGCACGGGGCTGTGTGCTCCAAATGCAGATGCAGTATGCAGACATAAAGTAGTGTCCAGGCTACCGGTTGCAGGTTGGTTTTCTGTCCCAATGAGCATCAGACAGAGGGCAGCCCTCTGTAGCAGCCTGTGATATTGGGAAGGCTAGAGGTGGGTCATGGCTTGTAGCAACCACATAGCTACTGTGAAGCTGCCAGAAACACAAGAGAAAAATCATTGGTACATAATCGTTTCAGGCACCGCTACGGCAGTGAAAGCACAGAGGCCATTATTTATGGGGGGTTGTCACATATAGTACATCTGCTTCTGCTCTCATGCATGCCATTGTGCATGAAGCCAATGACCCAAGTATGTGAGAAACAACTTGGAAATTTTCAGATACCTTAGGTTACATAAGGACAGAGGCAACTGAGAGGAAAGAAAGTGGTGGTGGTATTCAACTTGAGCTTTATGCGGAAGTTGTAATGGCAATGCAGAGATGGCATAAGGTCATGTTAATCTGTCCTGCCACCTGTCCGAGAGGAGATGTAATTCACGGGAGCAAAACAGCACCTGGCCCATCCACAGGCTGTCACTGAGTTTGGCTCACTTAGCAGATACTGGAGCTGGACTGTGTACGACTTGCATCAGCTGACTGATTATGCAAGGCAGTTGCAGAATATAACTAATTCACAGGTGTTCAGCGGGAAAAGCAATGTCTGTCCTACAAAGAATGATCTTTAAAGAGAAGCTGTTCAAGGACTATATGCCAATCATTCACTTCTATGATGCGTATGAAAGTGGAGAAATTTTTTTCTAGAAATGACTGGTCTATGGCTTTGTTTTTCTTATGCAGGCAGTTTCCATAGCAAAATAAAATTCTGGAACATATAGATTTCTGCCAAAAACTACTCAGTTCTGAAAAGTTTTGGCCCAAAACACTGAGCAGAAATATTGTGCGTACAAATATTTTTTTCTGTAGGGCTGTTTTTTGGAGGTTTTATGTTTATTTAAAATTGCAAACATAAAATGATCCGCCATTTTGAGTTGCATTAGTGGTTTTTTTTGTTTTCTTTGTTTATTTCCAGTTGAGAGTGTGATGGTTTATCTGTTTTTCTGTGTTGTATTAGTGAGTTTGGCAGAGAAGATTCTACTTTTGGTTTTGGTAGAATAAGAGAAGGGATGTGGAGCTTGAAGTAACAAAAAGAGATTAAGGATCCAGTGAAGGTCCCTTATGTCTACTAATTCTGTGTACATCTGTCTTTAGTAATTGGATTCTTACAGAGATTTTCTTGAGTTTGTGGTTCTATGATGGAAATAAGAGGTAAAGTAGGAGAGCTGGGAACCAGGAAGGAAATTGTTTGGGATTGACCAAAACCATAAGCTGTTTTTCTTGCTAACAGGAAGAAAACAGGGTGTCATTTCAGATAGAATGAAATATTTTTTTCACTTTGTACCACTGGTTTAGCTCTTTATGGTTTGCAGCTTCTTTCTGTAAAAACTTTCTTTTATTTACCCAGAGTTGAATTTTGAAACTACCTGCTGGAGTGGTTGACCAAAAGCATGTCCCCATGCTCCTCCGCTGCTCTTTCCTTTGGATTCACCATTTCTCTTAAGAGAAGGGAAAGCACACAGCTAGTGTTCAACAGAGTAGCAGTGGTGTGAATTAGATGGGTTGCTTTATTCAGTATTGCCTGTGATTCCCCAGGAATGGACTGCATTTGTCCCTACAGAAAAGGGACCACCAGAGACAGATTTTCCTGCCACTCTGTAATGGCTCCTGAAATAAAAGATTGAGGTGTTCTTTTTTTAAACCCCGTAACAACCTTTTTGCCTAAGCATGACATCAGACCTCATTTCTGATCACCACAGGAGTCATGAATAAGCTATTTGCATGAAGAAATATTGGTGTCAGGCTCAGCAAAGAGTAACAGAAAGAGGCCCTAACTGGAATGGCAAAAAATGAGTAAATATCATTGACCTGGTTGTCCTCCTGCTGGCTTTGTTCTCTAAATAGGAATACATAGGTCAAGGAAATGGTAAAAGATCAACTAATCCATTTGGAGAAGGAGCTCATTCTGTAATGTCTTTCCACCCAGCAGCCCTGTAAACATTCTTCCAGTGCTCAAAAAAATTTATTTATAATCAGATAATTATTTTCAAATAGCATCAATTATTAATTAATAGTTGACATAAACTGTATTCTATTTCAGGTTAAACAAAGTTAACTTAGGGATGGATATTAGTACCGTTCCTGGTGATCTGGAGTTAGGATAAAAGTTGCAGTAAACTGTTCCTTCAGCGCATGACTTTGACCTTTTTATTATTCATCCATGTCCAGGATGCCATCAACCACAGATCATCATTACTCTAACTTACACTGTTGAACTGGGCTGTGGGAGATAATTGCTTTGAAAATGACTGTGTTGCTTGTCGCCACGCTCCTAGCTGAAAACGTTAGTCTGTGATGTCAGTGCCCTCTTAGGACAGGACTTTCTCTTTGGTCTCTGGCTGATGCAGCATTGCAAAGAGAGATTGACAGCCAGAGGGGAGAATGTGCTGCTTTCCTTAGGAGAATATGGCAGCGATGATGATGATACACACCCAGTGACTTAAGTTTTCCACTGTGGACTTCAGTTCAGCATTATCAGAAAGGAAATTTCTGACCAAATTTGGTATTTGCTTTTTTAAAAGTATTTTAAGAAGTTATTTTTTGATACTAGAAATAGCTACCTGACCAGTGTTTTAGGGCAGACTTTTCTTTTTTTCCTCCAAGTCTTCATATGTTTACCAGAACTCTCCTTGGCTAACATGCGACCCTGTCTTCCTCAGTCATTTCTTCTTGGGAAACTAACATCTTCAAAACACTTCCTTAAATTATTAATGTGTCTATCCTTTTATAATGGTAAGACTTCATTTATCTGAAGAGGAATTTCTCCCCTGGCTTAATTTATACAGTAGAGACAGTTTCTGCTGCTGTCAGAGACTTGGTCTGATGAATGTATCTCACAGTCTTTAAAGATGATTTAATCTGGTCTGAAGTTATTCATGGGGTTTGGTTGAATAACTCAGGGAAATGGCTTCACAGATCTAAAATGCATGCACTAGAGAGCAGATGTTTGGTTGCATTATTCCTTTTATGGGGCAGGAAAATACGCTTGTAAGTGTGAACAACATGAGTTCCAGAGATAGGAGGACTTAAAAAATGGTAATTGTCGAAAGAACAGAATGATTTGTTGAGTAGAGGCTAATTTTCTTTTGATATGTATTTGTCTGGCTTCTAAATTCCTGCTGAGATGCTGCTGATGCCTGATTCCAAGATGTTTGCCCTGGTGTAGAGGGCTAGCAAAACAGCTGTTCAGCTTTAAATCCCATTGCACAGGTCTCATACTAAATTTTACCATGGGGTGCACGGAGAGCACTCTTGCTATTTGCAATAATGTGATGATTTTTAAAAATCTTACTGTATGGTGGAACAATAGAAAGCGATCATTTTAAAACTGTCATTCCTTTTCCTTGTTACTCGAGGTAGGGATAGAAAGCCACAGCAAAATACCGAGTATTACTGCTTGTAGAGTTTCATTTATCTTGGTGATCTTCAGAAGAAGCCAGTCAATGATGCAGGTAATAAAAGGAAAAAAAGAGGGGAAAATATTTATCTCTATTATAAAGCATTCATTAAGGGAAATAGAAAGGCAGGAATAAAATCTACACTGTTTTGCGAGGATAGGTGAAATGACTCAGGCAGTAAATGGTATGTTAATCAGAACAGAGAGAGCACAGTAAGTGTTTCAATTAAAGCTCATATGACATCACAGGACAGAAAAGCACATTTTGAAATACTTGCATTCTGTGCCTCTGAAGAGGCCATGTCAGTACCTAAATGGGTTTTGATTGGCATTGAATGGCTCTGTGGGCAGAGAGAAAGAGAGATGATAGAAGGTCAGGGTACCCGAGACCTCCTAGACCTCAGGCCAGTGTATTTTCTTTATGTGGTGCTTTGTCCCTTGTCATCTCCTCCGTCCTCTTTTAATAGAAAAAGCCATTTTTTCTCCTCTGTCCATGCCCTCTGCCCTGAAGCCAGAATGTGAGGTGTTCATCTCGGAACTCAAACCAGTCATGTCCATCTCCTTCATCCCCCTCAAAAACATTTCATGTACCTTAACTGCAAGCTTTTTCTGCTTTATGTGACTACATTGGTGTGACTGTCTGAGTCACTTAACTCTTCTGGGGTTTGTTTACTTGTATGTATTCAGCGGCAAAGCCTTCAACAGCCTGTCTGGCAGGAGTCAGGTCCTTCTAAGGTGTGTTCCCAGCTTGGCTGCCAGAGGAGTCTGGTGTTCTCTAACCTTGCTTGGGTGTCCAGCTTTGGCCTTCCTTAATATACTGGTCTTCTCAATCCTTGTTAACTTTTGTCCCTTACAGTTTTGATTTCATGTAGCTGTGATGACTGAAGGAGGAAACTGGAACTTCCTCAGTAACTGCATTATGTCAGGAAAGTAAACTGAGATTACTTGCAAGTATTAGATAAGGCGTTCTTGGTAGTAATTGCAGTTTTGGGTTTGTTTTAAGCCTCAACAGCCTCACTGAGAGACTAAAAATTTTGGTCAAATCATCAGTAATT
>JAVKLA010000074.1:9539331-9550681 GCA_034782735.1 Sagittarius serpentarius | reverse complement strand
GTGCTGGAAGGTTTTGCTGATGCGTTGTAGAGCGCAGGAGGTAATGGAAATATTTCAGTTCAGGTGAGTGACAGATGGAATTAGAAACTAATTTTCAGAACTTCTCTCTCCCTTTACGTTAGTGTAGCAGAAGCAGTTCATGCCCTGTTTTATCAGTTTGCTGTAAACAGTAGCTGAACAGTCGAGCAGTGACAGTTTGCAAACAAATGCTGAGGTGCTGGGGGGTGTAGCTCTTATTCTGAAAGTTATGCAGAACTCCACATTTAATGTATGCACAGTGTATCTATAAATGACGAATATGAGTTACCACAGATAACAGCTGGACTTTCAATGGGAGGGCATAAGGCAAGTGACATGATGTAGAGTGGAGGTGATGAAGGAAGGGAACAAAATGGTGTAAATGGTAGTGGTTCTGTGAGCATCAATTGTTCTTGACAAGTGTTATGGGAATGGTCTCTGTTGCCGTCCTGTCTTCTTTATTCCTTCCAGGCTGAGCAGAAGATGGGTTCTCCCTGCTTGGTCCTGGGGTCTGTACTCATGCATATGTTGACAAAGAATGTCATATCTCTAAACCAGTTCTACACTGCAGAGCTGTCATATCAGGATGAAGGCCATGCACCTTCTTGCTAGTGTGCCTACAGCACTTTCAGCTCTCCTCTGCTTCTGCACTTGGAACATGCTCTTGGTTTGACCCCCTCTGCAAACGGGCAGGGAGTTTCATTTGCTGGTCCTTTAAACACTGTAATGTATGTCTTGTCTCAGGAACTTCCTCTAAAAAGGTATCTAAGCTTTATACGTATCTTCCAGAGAAGCATACGTTTCTTTCCCCTCTCCTTCTGTCTATGCATGAAGGTACAGTTCATGGTACTCATCTGTTGACAATAGCCTGGTTTGTTGCAGCCAGTGGAGTTACACAGGTTTATAGCAGAGGATGGCATGTCTAATGTGAAAGGTGAAACATTAGCCTGTGCAGGCAGGCTAAGTTTTATGTACTACACAGTATTAGGTGGATTGAGTGGGGTGAAATTAAGCCAAATAGAAAAGTAATAGAGTTTCTGGTTTGCTCAGATTAAGCGGTGATTAATGTGGGCACTGAAAGTCCTTCTAATGGCTGTATTACTTAAAAACTGTTCATTTTTTTAGAAATCTTCATTCTGCTAATAAAGTCTTAACTCCTGTTTTGGCCATTGTTACAGCCCTGAAGATGAAATAGAAACAAAAAATAAATTGCAAACTGAAATCTGCGGGTATCCACGTTTCAGGTTAAATGCTAGATCTTTTGACATCAACTCGTTCACATTTTGGAGAATCTATGCTGCAAAAGATTTGTCAGACCACCTTTCCCCTTACTGTTGTGGTGTTTTTCATAGAATTTGATAGATCTTTGATTCTCTAGAACTTAATGGCAAAGCTTGTAGTAATTCAGTGGGATCAAGAGTTGACTCAGTATTTGCATGTGCTGTAGCTCGCCCCCCAAACTTAAGTTTTATCTTGCTTAACATAAAAATGGCTAATGTCTGAAATAAATAATTAAACAAATGGACAATCTCACCTTGATTTTAAGTGTTTTCCAGGGGACAGTTTCACAGTACGGTTCTTGTGTTTGTTTTATAAGCACCTGTGCTCTGCATGCTGACATGCAATGAACACCAATTTATTAAGGCATTTCTCTTCCAGCCAAATGTGTGTTTGCCTGTTTTGAGTCAGCCCTCAGTATATGCTTGTCTTTTTTTCTGTCACTTTCCACTCTGCTTTGCTAGCCTTGTCTTCCAGTCTCACAAACTAACAGAAAGACAATCAAATCAAATTAGCTTCTCTGACACAAAAAAAAACCTGGAGCTTTCTTAAATGTGTAGTTTTACATTGAAGAGCTGTTAACACCAAGAGAGTTCTTCAGGAAGTTTCACATCTTCGTGATTTGGCCAGAAAGCAAATGGTGGGGATATAAATTAGCTTGACAGAAGTAGAAAGGATGGGTACTCTGATGCATTTAGCTCATGAACCTTCACCTGTCTGTGCAGGAACTAGGAAGAAGCTGTAGCTAAGTTTATTATCCTGCAGTCTGCTATGGCCCCCTGAGCACCTGGAGGCTGCCGCTGTCAGGTGGGATATTCACTGTGATATGTGACTGCTCTGATGCCTTTATACTAGTCCCAATATCTGTGGTTAGAAGCGCAGCTTATCTGCTGCTGAGTAGATACAGATCAGACGTCCAAGCTGCTCACATTTCCACTACCTACCTGCCTAATAAGCATCATTCTGAAGAGGGTACCTGGGAAGATGAATCATATTGTAGTCTTTCTGAGCTTGAAGAAGCCAGGACCTCGAGGTGGGTTGCTGCAAGTGGTATGTTTTGGCTAGATGTGGATGTGAAGGGAGAGACTGGAAAAAAGAGTTAAAATACTCTCAACAAAAGCAGTAGGCATGTAACTGGAGGGATTTGGCTGAGGAATGGTGTTTTTAGCACACCTTTGAACATAGGACAGGCTTCTGTAACCCTCAAAGGTTCACATAATATAAAGAAAATTAGCCTAGAAATGAAAAGGACTTAATTAAAATGTTAGTCTCACTTCACTACCCACTTATTACTATCATAGCATAGCTGAGTTTGTTAATGAGATATGCTAATTATAGATGTTTTCTTTCTCAAAACAGTAGGGGAAAAAAAAAGAATTTTAAGGTCAATTGCTGTGTCTTCTTTTTTAAAAGAACCTATACTCCTTTTCAGAATTATTTTGAAAAATAAGTTTTGAGGAAAGGACAATTACCATGGTCAAAATGAAGAAGAAAAAAAAAGCCAACTTCAGTATTCTTTTAATGCATGTATTTTTAAACCTAATTCATTAAACTGAAATATGGTTCCCCTCTGTGTATGATGAAAATGAAGAAAAGGTAAGATTTTGAAATCTGATCATGTGCCATACAGTTTTCTCTGATAGATTTTCTTTAACACAAGGGTGTGTTCCTAAGTAGCAGATGGTCTTTTTTGTCCTAAGGCTGTTACGTTAGTGGACGTAATTGTCATACTGCTCTTCACGTGAACACATACTTCAAGTAGAAGTATTAACCAGTGTCAGTTAAATTGCTTCTACTCTCAAAGGCCTGTGATCTTTCGATAAAAGGTGGGAGAATATCTTGACACTCAAGTTTGTTATCATCTCTGCTGTTCCTTGTGAAGATCTGTTTTCCTTTTCTGTATGAAAGCCTGCTCTTTGACCTTTCTCCAGCAGCCCCACAAGGACTAGCTCTGTGAACATTGTTTTCTGCTGCCAGTCAAGATCTACCTTCTACAACCAGAACTGCATGCAAACCCGGCCTGGCTGGACACGCAGGGCCACGCTCTGCTGACACTTGAATCTGTGTAATCTATGTGAAGGCTTGTAAAGAGCAGAAGTTACCCTTTGCGTTCTCTAACGGGTTTCACTTGGCTGTGCCAAGGGATTTGTTTTGTCTCTGTTACAACTTCACCGGGAACCCTCTTGCAGCTTTTACCTTCTACCCTCTTACTTTGGCTCTCTCTGGAAAGGCATCAAAACTAACCTCTTCTGTCTTCGCTTCACAGTATAAATTTATTTGCATTATCCTTCTTTTAGAGTGATAGCAAAGCTAACGTCTACAACATACCTCACTTACACTGCGAAACATTTCTGTTTCACCACAGTCACAGTGGGGTGGTGTATAGGAGTCAGGTGAAGCAAAATCTGGGTGCCCTTTGCTTTCTTAAACCCAAATGAGGGAAAGTGGCAGCGGTGATAATTGTTTTGATCATGTAAAGCTGTCTGTCTATAGAGAGTAGCAGTGCTTCTTCACCCTTTCCATCATCCCTGAAAACATCACAGGAAGTATTCCTGCAGCCAGCCAGAAGCCTAGAGGTGAAATTATTGGTTTTAGAAATGCAGTTTTTCAGAGAGCTGCAGCTTCTTAATTACAGTTTCTATTAATTTCTGTGTGCTTGGGTAAGCTCAACATGCAGCAAAGAAAAAGATTAATATAAAGGGGTGGTTTTTACTGCCCTCCCCTCCTTCTCCTTGGTATTACTGTGCTATGTTCCTCTGACCGCTGTCCATTCAAAGCCTCCCAAGAGACAAAGACTCGTGTTTCACCCAGCTTCCAACAGTCACATTATCCAGTCACATTTAAGGTGATTGAGATTAGACCACTGACTCAAACTGGGCGCTAGGTGATAAAATGCCATTTGGGGCCTGATATTTGATGTGCTGTTTCCTTCACTCAGGTGGATGCCTGAGAGTGGTGGTATGCCCTCGGGCCATTCTTAGTTTCAATACAAATTCCATTTCTGAGATTCAGTATCTTCGTCTCTGTCCTGTTGTCCTCTTTATTCTTCTAAGCATCCATCAGACTCGTTAGACCCGCTGAACTGCCTTATTCTCTGGTCCAGCTGTTTTATAGTTTCCATTCCAGAGCTCTGCTGCTGAAATTTGTTTTACATTGGCTGGATTGGATTTGCTTCCTATTCCCAGCAGGGTTGAATTTCATCTCCATTAGGTATTCTGCATTGTGCTTATGATGAAATATATTACATTTTTAAGAGTCTATAACATGTCATGTTAATCTCTTGTTGCCTAGCACAGGTGAACTCCTGTTGGCTTCCATGCATATGCTCTGAGTCTTGACTGCATGGATTTATCAAAACCAAACATAAAAATATATATAAACAGCAGGGTGCTTTTTTTACCTGCTGTTATTTCCTTTACTTTCTCGGGATTTTTTTTTTCCTGTCTAAAACATTATTTAAGGAACTCTGTAAGACTGTATACTTAATTGCAAAGAAACTGAGACATATAAAAAGCCAAGGCTACAAGCTCTGGTGATTTGCATAGTGTAGAGGTAGCCTGGGCTGTGTTTCCTGTTCCAGTTGTGTCCAGATAGACCTGTGATACTGCACAGACACCAGTTAAGCAGAAAACTACTCCTTGTAGTGCTCCTCTGTTCCCTCATTCGTATGTGGCTTGGTTGAACAGAAAAGAGATCTTAAGGAACAGTAATCTGTGTCTGTGTGGGGGAAGGAAAAACAGGTGTGATGATCAAAATAATGCCCTACAACTTCAGAAGCACAAGCTCAGCTACTAACTGCCTCTAACCTTGCTAAGTTGTGGGTGTCTTAGTCCTTTGATGGCAGCTGAGAGGTATCTTCACAGGTTTTGGCCTCTGAAAAAAGGAGATGCTACCACTGTCTTAGCTTGCAAGCAACATGAGGACACATGGAAGGGAGAAAGTCTTCATGCTCTATGGACAATAAGATACGGTTATTGATTTTTATCTGGGTAGACTTGTTAGCTGCTAGATTTTGCGCTGGGAACTTTTAAGAGTTAGAACAGTCTTTTTTTTCTCAGGTGGATTTTATTTGGCTTTCTGTTATTGAGCATTGTGCCTGCAACTGTGAGTTAGAGAACTTGCTTAATTTCACCTTCCTAATAGTAACACATGAATCCAACAGCTATAGCTTTAAAAAGAAGCCAGACTGTTAAGTAGTGTAGGGTATTTGAAATTGCAAGATAGTTGCAACACAGGTGTTAGAAAGTGAGGTTAAAAGTGTCATGAGCCCAGAGTGCCACTGATGGATGTGTGCACACACTGAAAGCATGTATTGGAAGTTGGATATTCTCCTGCCTGATCATTTTCTTCTATTCTAGCTAAGAGACGTCTGCCCCCCACCCAAGATGCAGGTAAAAACTAACTGCTTCTGCTGGCTGATCTCCTGACAACTTTGCTTTTGTTGGTCCTACTGCTCTGTCTTACTCTTCCTTCTTGTCTCTCTGCATCTTGCTTCTGTTAAAGTGAGAATGCTATGTGCAAGGTTTTTTTAATGAACGCTGACAAGTGTTCTAGACTATTCAAGAGTATGAAGTCAGCCTTTCTGATGTAAAAATGTTTGTGTAATTTTTTTGGAAGATAAATGTTTTGCTCTATTTGGAAAGCATTCTGTTGTTTAAAAACCAACCATCTGAAAAACAATCTCCATCTGGAGCTGCACTCATTTTCTTTGGTGGACCAGGGTTCTTAGTGAGACTACATCCATATAATGCAGTAAGGCCTCCAGGAAAGGGTACCTCGCTGCCTTGGAATGGCACATATACAGTACTTCTTTGTAATGTCCTTTCACCTCCAACCATTTCAGTCCAAGGACTTCCCAAGTTGGATGTGATTTCTGTGTACAGAGGAGAAAAGCAAGCATATTTTTATTAGGCTTTAATTCACTAGAGACAGACCACATAAGCAGGGAGAGACAGAGAAATAGCTGAAGCAAATTTATCTTTGAATTGGAGGTGACATCCATGAAAAATGTTTTGTGCTTTTTTTTGCCCAGCCAAACTTTGCCTACCAATGTCTTCGCAGCATTAATCACAACTAAAAGGTTCTGTGGGAAACCTTTTTGTTCTATGTCAAGAAATACTAATGAGGGTATGGACTTAATGTTTTGTCCCTCTTCAGAGGGTTTGCTTGCTGCAGACAGGGAAGGAAGGCTGTTAACAGAGAGTTTTAACCCTGGAAAGGAAGCAAGCACCTCCTGCTCACAAGATGTTTATATTATCTTGCTGTTAAGGAGCCATAAGCATGAGATTGGCAGCTGCTAACATTTCCAGTGGCAGAAGAGGCAGACAGCTTGTAAATGGTCTGACATCTGGACAAAGGACCCGTCTGTGCTTTTAGCTGGGATCTAGGTTAAGAAGAGCAACCTTGCGTGCAAATTCAATGAGGAGAGAGAAGTGTGGGTTTGTGTGGCAGTTGTGTGGTGGCACGGCAGGACTAGCAGTAATTGGACATCTTCGGTCTTGTGTCAGAGAGCATGCTGTTTTCACCCTCCTCCCTAGGCAGGGAGGGAAGGGGGACAGGAAAGCACTTTCCAGAGAGGGCAGAGAGACCAAAATGTCCATTACAGGGTTGTGAGGCTGCCTACTTGGGTGAACTCTTCTTAGGTGCAGTGATCCCTAAGGTTCTGTGGAAAAACAAGTTTAATGTTTGCACGTGTGAAAGTGGTTTGGTTTTCTGGTGTTTTGTGTGCTTATACGTGGAGCTTGAGTACAATGCAGATCTAATTGTCGTCCTCACCTTGCTCTTCAGATCACAAAAGGCCTGTCCTTACATTCCACAGCCAGGACTATGTAGTCACCTCTGATGTGACCTCCTCATAAACAAATCCCAAATGATTTGGGGCCAGCCTAATTTACAGCCAAAGACCAAATCCCCAGAATGGAGCACTGGTTATTCTGGTTTTATCCAACCAGTTTCTGGTTGGCATTTGCAATAGTAACAGGGTGACAAAAAAAGTTTTCTTGTCTTACTCTGACATCAGTATGTCGGAAAGACTGTAAGTCAGGTGTGTTTAAAGCCAGGCCTTTCAGATAAATAATGAGAGCTTTAATCTACTTAAGAAACGCTGTTTGTTGCAAACTCGCAGCCATGCGAGTGTGCAAAAGCCTGCCTATAGTCTTGGCGTTATTTCATCTGAGCAGTAGCAAAGAGTGCTTTGCGGTATGTGTTGCTACTCACAGCACTGTCATTTGAGCACGCACTTGGAGCTTTGTGGGTAAGGTTTTCTGAAGCATCCAGCCTTGGCCTAACCTTCCTCACATAGCAACTGATGGTACAATTTGTACAGATGCCAGTGAATGAAGAATTTAAGCCTAGTGCTGTAGAAAATTCTACATACAGAAGTATTGTTGCAATAGGGAAGCATTGTCACTGTCATATTAGACTGTCTGATTCTTAACCATTCATAAGGGAAGACAGAACCAAGCACTCAGACATCATAGCAAGGAGTGGAGAGAGAGACTATCTGAAATCCCTGCACAGTAAATGCAGTAGCCAGCACAGTATTGTCCAAAGAAAAGACATTCAACAAAAGGTATTCACTGTCAAGTAATAGCATAAAATATTGTGGTGTTTGGAATATGGTATATTGAGATGCTAAAGATATATTAACAAACTACTCAAACACATCCTAACTTTAAACTTTGCGACAGTGTCACTGGACTTAAATGGTCGCATCAAAACAATGTTTATTTCTTGAATTATGACCTTTGTAAATGGCAGAGCTAGCAAAACCAAGGACAGTGCTATTGCCTTCTGTTAGTTTTAACTGCTTTTTCTTTGAGATTTAACAATGAGAGACATTTTATTTATATTAGTCATTCCTAGCTGTGGCTGAAAATTGGATTTGGTTTGAATTAAGAGTTCTTCAGGTCAACCCAAGCTCACTAGTGGTGCAGTGTTAGTCTTACTGTTGGGATCAGACCAGGTGCTCCATGCACTTGTATTGCAAATCGTCTTGCCCTTAATACCACACAAGACTCTTCTGTGAATAAAACCACAGTGTTAATCCATTCCTTGGCTTTTCAAGTAAGCGCTTGCTAGGAGGTAAGAAGGCAGCCTGTTGAAATGTGAATCCTGAATAGGAGACCCTGATTCCCTTGAATTAAGTGAATGAGGTAAAAAGCAAAATTTCTAGGCTCCTCTGCAGTCCTCATTAGGGCAGCACAGGCATCGCAAGCCCCATGGGTACAGGTCAGGCAGAGCAGCTGTCTTAGTGGCTGCAGCCCTTATTTTGGCCAGTTCTGCCTTCTGCAAATCTGCAGCTCCTGTTTACCTGCCTGCTCACACCGGCATCGTTTATGTCAAATCCAACAGCAGTGCAGTGACCCAAGGAAACATCTCTTCTTTAACTACAGAGACATAACTTTGTAGTTGTCTTTTTTTTTATCTCTGGTTGAATATGGCTGAAACTCAGCATATTATGTCTTCAGCATCAATGGAAAGAAAATTATCACTCACTCTGTTCCTTGAAGATATATCACCTATTTCTCCTTCTTCAAGGGTAGTGTGATTTCTTCCATCTTGCTGAGCTGAAAGAGAGCAAGGAGGTTGTCAACCTGTCCCACCTCCAGCTTTGGGAAGGATTTCCTGGGACCAGCAGATGGGGAATGGAAGAAGGGTGAGAGGGCCAGCACAGGCAGTGGGGCAGGCGGTCTGCTCTCCTCTCCGTGGAAGCCCTGGCAGGGAGGACAGGCATGAATCAATGCCTTTGAAATCTAAGGCCAGGGAGTGAGTAGGTTGGGAACTGCTGATTCCTCTGTTCCTACTGGGATCTGGCCTGAGCGCAAATAGTTGCGTGGTTTAGCTGACAAAAATACACTAACATCCCTTGCAAACCAGTCTTGCAGCAGTCAGCTTGATTTTTTTCCTTCCCCTCTCCCCCTCAATCACCTCCTTTGTAATACATCAGTAAATCTGTGTCAGTCTCAGCTCACTTCCAGGATCTCTGCTGAAAGGAGATCAATGTCAATGCCTCTGCTGGGGGATGTGCAGGGCTGGTCATGGCTGGTTCCAGCTGGCTCCAGCCAGCTCCAGGCCTGGTCGTGGGTCCTTGGAGCCATCTGGAGCAGTCTGGCACTAGCCGTGACCACCCCAGCCCCTCAGCCACAGGTGCAGCTGCCAAAATGTATGGAAAAAAAGGCGAAAGCACTGAAGGAGCAGAGGAGTTAGGAAAGAAGAGCAGGAGCGGGAAGAGGAAGGTAGAGCAGGCGGCACCAAGCAGTGTCCCAGGGCTGCAGCAGGTCTGCCCTGCCGTCTGCGGAGAGCTCATGCCGGGGCAGTTTTCCTGACAGGTACGGCAGCCTGGAGAGAGAGCCCCGAGCAGGTGGACAGTTTGAGCAGGAATGAGCGGCAGAGGGAAACCACTGTGTCCTGACCACCCTGTGCCGTGCCGGGATTTGAGTGTTTGGGGGGGGGTGGAAGGTGCTGGTTTGTTTGTCTTTGTTTCTCACTACCTGGGTCTGTTTTACCTGGCAAATTGACTTCCTCCCAAGCCAAGTCTGTTTTGCCCACCACAGTAATTGGTAAGCAATTTCCTTGGCTTTGCCTCAACCCACAAGGTTTCTCCTCCTATTTTCTCCCCTGTCCTGCTGCGGGCAGGGGAGGGGTGATAGAGTGGCTGGATGGGAATTTGGCCCTTGTCCAAGGTTAACCCACGACAATATTCTGCCAAGGAAGCACCTTAACTCTCTAAATAAATATCCCTTTCATTCTTACGGGCTCTGTTATGATACTATAAAAATCTGATTTCAAATTTTCTTTAGCAGTAGGAAAAAAATAGTCTCAACCAAGAAAAAAACTGCAAGACCCAGAGGATACAGTTCTCTCCTCAGCCGTGTGAAGAAAGTCAGAGTAGCTGATTTTGGTCACCTGCCCTAGCCTTTGAAACCAAAACGTCTGTCCAGTGGCTGCCCTGAAAAACGTGCATAAAGGCTGCCTGGGTCTTCAGGGGAAAAAGGCTTGTTGTTACTGATTTATGTCAAACTTTTCTTCAAAAGTTCCTAAGGATTCTGTAAATCCTGGGACTACAGGGGCAAAACATGGTCCTTTTCCCCAAACAGTTCATGATCAGAGGCAGCAATTCCCAAATTATTCTGGTCATGAGGCCACTCTCAGGAACAGACTGGCCATGTTGACCAGATGTATCTCGGTCAGTGAAATCTCCTTCAGCACCCTAACATCTAGGAAATGACCCTTGTGTAGCTGATTCATGGTTTAGGTGTTATTGATTTTTTTTTTATTATTATTATTTCTTTCTTCTTTCTTTTTTTTAAAGAAAAAGAACCCTTCTTCTAGGTGTTCTTGTAAGAATCCAATTAACAAGAAAAATATGCTGATATCAGAATAGACTTTTAAATACAAACTTAGCCTTTTTATAATGCAAGGTTAGACATAAAGCAAGCAATGACTTTTTAAAGACACACTTGCCCAAATCGGTTTAATTTTTGCCCCGCTGAATCTGCCCCTGAGGCTCTGTCCTGGTTAGAGGGCAAGCTCTGTACTCTTACCTGTGCTATAGAAGAACAGTCAGACACTGTAATGATAGTGTTACTCTGCTCCCACAGGAGGCCTGTAAATAGATCTTGATTCAGGCAGTGATGCATGTCTAAACCTAGGCTCTGCAGTCTCCCCCATTTACCCTTTGGCTGTGTTGCAGTGTGTCCTTTTGCAATGTCAATTACAGAAAGCCTCTCAGAGCTTGGATGTGGAAGCAGAAGCAGTTTGTAATCCTAGTGAGAGGTGTGGGTTTCCTGCCAGGCGCCTGTCTGTATAGTCACATATATGGGTGCTGTCTTACTCTATATTGCTGGTATGTAACCCTTTGAAATACCAAGTTTCACCTTGCACACATGCACACAAATCTGCTAACAGCCTGTATCAAAACGTGAATTTCCAGAAGAGGTACAGAATTTCTTGACAGCGGATGACAGTAATGTACTGTTTCAATCAAGAGTGAGTTCAAATGGGACTGCTCAGCAAAGCCCCTTTAAACACAATGATAATAGAAATGTTTTCA
>JAVKLA010000074.1:9512874-9529620 GCA_034782735.1 Sagittarius serpentarius | reverse complement strand
TCACTGCTTTCTCATGGTATAATCCTTTTCCAGTAAGACCTTTGCAGAATGTGGTAATTTAACAGAATGCTATGCCTGGAGCTCTGAAAGCATTTTACAGCCCTGACTTCTAAGTATCCACGTCTTAATTTACCAGAGTGTCTACTGCACTTTCAACTGTGTCAGCAGAACACAAAAAAAGGTGAATACATGTAGAAAAGGCTTCTTTTATTTTTTCTTGTCTAATTTTCATGGTAATGTAGTGATGGGGTACTGGTCTGGGATGTGGGGGCTCCTGCTCCCCATGCTGCTCAACTCCTAGTGGGAACTGTTGTTCAAAAATTAAGAATTGTACTCACTACTGTTGCGATTTGGTGTGTTTCTCATGAGCCTGTGAGTCTGTAAAATTAGGAGAGGAACACTTCTCCTGAAACATTTCATCTACTCTAGCATTTTTTGTTTGCTTTTTAATTATGAAGTGGCTTCTTTGTGATGGTCCTTGCAAGTTTCTAATCATATGCTGCAGCAGAGCAGTTTTGCAGATTGACCCTCCTGGAGACGTACATTATTTCTCCTTTGGGTCTTCATTTGTTTCAGGGAATTTTTTTTCAATTTTAGAAACAAGACTTTATGGATTGGTTTTCTCATTTCCCTAATAAATTGAATGCTTTTGGAAAATAAAGTCTTAATGCTGACTTCAGGAATTTTGGGGTTGGTTTTTTTGGGGTGGTGGTTGTTTTTTTGGTTTGGTTTTTTTTTTTTAAGTTTTATTGCAGGCTAAATGCTTGGAATGTATGGGTAAGAACTGATCTTATTCAACACTTAACTTTTGTCCCATGAACATACATAACCCCCATGCTGGATTTTATGCTGAAAGCTTCCAGAGTGATGAAGCCTGTTTTAAATGAGCTTATATGTCTTGCAAGAGAGGACTACTATTACTTTAAGGATCTTTAAGAACATATCCCATATATGGAAATCTTTTGCTGTTTAAAGATTGATCTGAAGTCTGAAATCAGCTGGAGCCTTCACTATGTTCTCATGAGTGTCAGAGACCAGCAATGCAGCAGGTAGGATTTAGCACACTCCCAGCAAAAAGCAAGGGAAAGACAGCCGAAACTTGCTTCAGTGACAATTGAAATTGCTTTGTATTATTAGACTCCTGTAGTGTGCTGTAAAACTTGGGATGGCAGCTCTTGATCAAAGAGAAGCTCGTGTTGCTTTCATTAACGTGCTATAGGGTGTATAAAGGCCTACTTTATCCCAGATAATACGTAATCTCTTTGTACCATTTGTGGCATTACAGGCAGAGTTGCTCATAAAACATCAGTTCCTGTTCCTTCAGTGCATTGGTGTAAACAGAGTAACTGCAGATGTGAACTCGCTCATTTTACAGTTGTGTAATACTGGTCTGAATTAACATCTGCAGGACAGAGGCTGCAATGATACTGCAGTTCACACAGAAAAATTAAGTTGTGCTTTTGGCTTTAGTGAACAATGTGGTGGATAAAAGTGATAACAGAAATTGAGAGCAAGTTTTATACTTTTCAGGATTGTGAGACTGCATCTATTTACAGCAGCTACAGCTAAGGAGACTTCTGGAATGCAGTCTCTGCATTCGATACTATCTTACAGGATTTTGGCCTTCTTCAGGCAAATACTCTTGTGCTGTCTGAATACACTAGCTGCCAAAATAATTAGTACTGACAGAGTGAAGTCTGAAAAATGATTACACAGTAATGAAAAGAAAGTAGTAGGAAAAAAATGCCATTGCTGATGACAGGCAAATGAACAATATTTGGAAATGACACTCCAACACAATCCTGGATTACTGTTCTGTAATTCTTCATTACAATTGCAAACACTTAAAAAAGCACCCCGTCTTTTTCTAATCAGGACTTTGCTGTGCTTGAAGGACTTCTCAATTCAGAAGTTGTGCATAGGGACATGGAAAAAAAGAGAGCAGAAGTAAAGACCATTTAAGTTACCCAGAGAAGCCTATGGGATCTTGTCTGTAAGCAGCAGTTCTTAAAAGTAAAACTGAAGCCTTATGAGTCTATCAACAGTTTCTTCAATCTCTTTTCCATTGCTCAGTAGTATCTGATATGATATAGTTCATTAAACAAGCGAGCCTCTGTACTGATTCTCTGAAATGTGCTGTAAAACACAGCTTAATATCCTAATTCCTTTGTTTCTAACTGCTTTTTTGCCCTTTCAGTTACTCCTGAGACTGAGCAAGTATTACTAACCTCAAGTAATTTTGTCTGAGCTTAAATTGGGAAGTCCTACTCCTTCATGCCTGCTAAAAGTCTTCATTGTTGGTAATTTGCCAAAGAAAGATATTGTGCCTCTCTGAGACCAAATCAGGTAAATTGTAAGTCCACTGAGTGTAAAGAATCCAACCGTTTGTGTGTAAATACTTCTCCTTGGAGCATCTAACAGTATTGATAAGGAGAATCTGAGAAAGTGAAAGACTAGTAGGTTCCAGTTTCACTTTCCTGAAAGTTTTGCAGTTTTCTGTATTACAGAGCTCTGTTTTTAAGATTATTCTTTGATTACAGGTCTGATCTGGCCTAAGGTCTGGCAGCAAAAGTCCTTTCTTAGCTTGAAGGAGGCTGGATTTCGTAGTGAGGATCAGAGCTGAAGTGATGCTGAGCTTCTGCAGGTTGTCCTGGCATTGCCTCAGTGCCCGTCTGTTCATACCACATGGCCTAGCATTTGCTTTATGCTACCTTGGCTAAATGAATGCCTGGGATTTGCAGTGTGGCTGCAGAAAACAAGAATCATATGTGAGATACTGGCTTTAAAGGTTTGCACATTTTAGTTTTTAAAATACTAAGCTTAAGGATGTATTTGCATCCTGGCAAGTCTCTGTTTTGTATCTGTCTTCTGTGTGTTCAGTGCATGCACAAAACCTACAAGACTGACTCGTTACAAAGGTGCTCGGTTCCCTCACAGGAAGGATCATAGTAGGTGTTAAAATGGTTGTTATCAGCTGCAATGCAATGGGAATCTGGGTTCCTTGCAGGGTGCAGTAAGTTACATCACCACCGCTGTGAATATGTCCTCAAGGTGACAGATTCATGACTTTATGTGACAAAAACCTGCATAATGCAAAAAAAAGGATATGTTTAACATAATGGTTATTCATATGAGAAATGTATTTGGATGTCTTTTATCTTGCTGCAAACCCTTAAGTTGGACAAGGGTGCAAAGCTTGGCTGTTACTGAATCGGATGGTAATTTGGCTTTGAGTGTAACTAAGGGAGAATTAGGCGTAATATATTGTTCAGTTTTGAGTCCTAAACAAAACCAGAATTCTAGGATAGATATGCTATCAAATTTGTACGTTTCCTGCCAGTTTATCATCAGAAATGGGCAGCAGCTGCTTTTAAAGGGTACGTGGTTTCCAGTGTTGGAGACCATTTGCCAGAACATAAGTGTAACGTGTATCAGTCTCCTTGGGTCAAAAATTTGAAATCAGGATGCTGCTAGCTGCAGGACTGAAAAATGAGGGAAATGACCTTATCCCTAGCTCTTGGGGACTGGTTTGCATTTTCGCTTGTCAGTAACCATTTCTGTGAGGCAGGGATGGCAGTCACCTGAGGTCATGCCTCTGTCAAAGAGGATGGATGGGCAAAGGGGGTTGGGCTTTTATTGTTCCTTTTTATACATACAAAATCTAGGGACTGCCTTGATGTGGGGCAGACTGGTGTCTTGCTTAGTCTGAAGAAAATAAGGAAAGATGGAGGGATGGGTGGAAGGGAGACAGGGAGGGAGGAAAAGCCAAAAGAGAGGGTGGAAGTGTGTTTTCAAGTGAGACAGGAATAATGTTAATAGGATAAAACATAAGATCTTTATATCGCTGCAAAGAGTATTTAGAAAGACCAGCATGTATGGCATATGTGGAGTTCTTTTCTTTGTTTTGGCTTTGTTTGTTTTTGTTAAAGCATTTATTTCACTTGCTGGCAGTTACAAATCAAATCCTCCAAGGAGAACTGTAACAGCAGTAGAACAAGCAGAGAATTAAAACCTGGTCCCAGAGGTATTTAGCCTCCATTTCACTTGTCAGGGAATAGCAAGGGGAATATACTATGCTTGGGGAAGGGTGAGTTGATTCCTGTTTGCCATGATGCACAACAGCTGAAAGTAGTCTTTTTCACTGGCTTTTGAGGCAAGGCAATAGGTTTACAAATACCAGCCAGAAGAACCTCTCCATTAGTCAAAACTACCTTTGCAGAACAACTTACTGTTTTAGAAAGCGATCCTAGGGTGTATTTGTTTTTATTTTAACAGCCATCCCTCTGCTTCCTAGGACCAAAGTGAACAGGAATCATATGCTCATGCTAAATATAGACAGAAGGCACATTCACCAATCCAAATAAAGGTTTACTGAGCTTGTGCTTATTTTTGAGAACCTGTGAAGTCCTAAATATTTAAACCAAAGGAGATTAAGGGAAATATGAAAAAATTGCTGTTTGACATACTCAGAAAACTGCTGATCCACAGATAACACTCTTAAAGCCTTAAGAAGAAAGTGGGAGAAAAGAGAGGAGAGAAAAACTATGCTAATGTGTTTAAATTTGTATTTTGAAAGTTACAGCTTGTTCAGTCTTTCAGGGTTTTTTGGTTGGGGGGGGTGTGGCTAATTAAAAAGGCTTTTACCCATAGTAAATTTACAAAATGTTCAAGCTGAAAATTAAAATTACTGTTTTGAAGACAAATAATGGTTTGAGTTCCTTCTGCCTCTGACTTCTTTCTTCTTTTCCCTGACAAGCACACACAAAATGTGCTGTCTGTCAGCTCAGGATAGTAAAAGGGGTTTTAAAAGTCCAAATAGCTTTCTGTTGAAAAGTTCTGTTTTTGAAAAGAATGCTTTTGCAGAGTTAAATTCCTTCTAACTTTAGAGGTACTATGTAACTGCAGTATGTCTCTACTATTTTACCTGATCTAATTTTGGGTGACGTTTCCTCATGGCCTTTGGGAGGATGTTTTGCAGTCTACAGTGTGCAAACCTACACTTACAGATATTCTGTGCTTGCACCTAAAAAGACAAAAAAAGAAAGCATGCAAAGAAAATGTAGCTGCTGCAAGTTTGAGATTGACAACCAGTTGGTTTCTGTCAACGTTTTTTTTTCACTGCCAGTGTAGGAGGCAACTATTTGAACAGCACTGTTTAGCTCATTACCTCAAGCAATAGAGATCAGTGTCTTCAGCCTGAGAAGTGTCTTTGGTATAGGCCAGTGAAGGCTATGATAGTGACACACCTCATTTCTGTGTGCCTTTTGTTGCTTTTGGCTTAGAAAATAGCCCTTTTTTAAACCATATTAAGCTTATTCAAACTGAAGGTGAAACAAAGGCACCTGTTCCCTGAAACTTGTACTGAGTTTAATTAAATCATTTTCCCTTCACACCATAGGTTTGTTGGCCTGCGCGTAAACAAAAGATAATTTTGTAAGGTGGTCTGAGTAATGGGACTTATTTTCCATCTTTTGTTCTACTGCAGTATCATACTAGCAAATCTAACTGACATTCCCCCTCTACCCCTTTCCTCCCAGTTAGACCTTTGTGATTATCATCATAACTGGAAGACAGCAGGTTTTGTTAGACAGATGCTGTTTTGGTAAATGTGGATGAGAGAATGAAGGCATTTGTTTTGTATGGAAATAAACTGCATAATAATCATGTTTCACTCCAGTGGTTTTAAATCAGCTAGGCAGCCTGTTCTTGGCAGTTCATATCCTGAACTGTCTTCTGCAGTGTCTCAAAACAAAATGTCATTTGTGAAAGTGGTGTTAAACAGCCATTCTTCTATGCATGCACCAGCACTGAACTTGTGTGTGGCTCATCAAAACAGCTGAGTTCCAACAAAAACGTTTCTGATTGCACTACTATGCCTAAAAAACAAAAAGCCTTCCTGCGTTGCATCCACTGAAAGACAAGCAGAGATCTATTACCATCCAGAAGAAAATGCAAGCATTTCCATTCTTCATCTAGCCTCCAAGGACCACACATGTAACGTCTTGTGTTGATGATAAGCTTATACAAAATGGGTTGGCAGAATTGTACTTCATGTCTGTCTTAAAGCATTTTCTCCCAGAGTCCAGTGGTTACATAATCCCTGTCTCTGCCTTTCTTTTTATTTAAGTCCTATGCACAATGCTTTCAACAAAAAGCTTTATGATAGGAAAATGTGGATTCCAAAAGCTCAAAAATGAGGAAAAGATGAATCAGTGTTATACTAAAATATTAATTTTCAAGTAAATATTGTAAATTATGAGCATCTTTCTCATGATTTTAGAATGCCTGTATTTAGTCTGTCATTTCTTACCTAAGGGTCCTTGAAAGTGCATCCAGCTTGCTTTGTCCCATTTCAAAGCTGTTCTAAAATATTTTGATTTATGGATAATCACCAGGTTTCATGATTTAGGAAAAAAATCAATAACAACAGCAACTAAAGCAAAAATTGGTGTGAGAAATGCATTGAAGAAGAGAAGACACTTAAATCAAAGACAAAAATTACCGAGTTGAGAACAAGTTAAATTATCGTGGGAAAAGATATAAGGTCCTGGGTACTACCAAACCCTATCACAGCACTTAGTGAAATATTCTGTGACTAGTAACTCCAGAAGGAATTAAAAAAAATTAAAAAGGAATAACCATTTCAGACGTAAAAGATTATTTTTTAATTAATCAGATAATGGGTTGTTTCCTTTTGTTACTCTGCAGCTTATGTAGGGTACAGGAATATACCTTCTATGCAGAGCCAAAAGTTTATTTTCTAATCTCTGTCTTAACAGTTTAGTCACCATGCACCGGTTGTTACTACTCTGGTTGAAATGATACTAGCAGTCCAAATTAACCTCTTTTTTTTTAAGTAATTCGCTTTCATAACTCAAGTAAAACTTACATATACTCTTGCCAGTACCTGCCCCTTCCCCTGTGTTACACTGGCCCTTCCAATGCCTCTCGGGGTCCTTTGGTCAGTGACTTCAGTCTTTATCGAGAGGAGGAAACAAGGGTAAGCCATCAGCATTTCACGTCTTGGCTGAAAGGAGAACACTGACATTGATGGTTTCATCTTGGGCTTGCCTGGGGTTATTTTCATACCTCTCCAAACACAGACAAATACTCGCCCTTTCTTTATTAGTCCGCAATTTCACATTACATCTGAATTTATTCTGTGCATCATATTTTTCCTTTGTTCCCTTGCAATGCTGATAAACTGGGCTGCCTTGCTTTAATGGCCCAGGACTGTTGCAGAGTTTTTTACAGCCCTGGCAACTCCAATATCACGCTGTGCCTGTGATTTCAAAGTTTCTACTGTCATTCTGCAACTGTACTCCTCTGCGCTGTGATTTTATGCTAGGTTCATAGATACTTTGCTCTATACAAATAGTTTCACGTCAAGACTCTTAGTTGCAGAAATATACAAAAAGTATTGTAGTAATAGGCATTGCACCACACAACTGCACAGAGCTGAGCTGAAGTGGATCAGGGGAACAATTACCTGGTTGTTACCTGCCTAGACAGCTAGGCAAGATAAATGAAAGCTCCAGACTGGCCAAGACAAAGCTGAAAAGACTGGCAGCCTTGCAGAGTTCATACAAATCCTATGGCCTGTCACTAGTTGTGGCAATATCACATTTGTTAGCGTACACTTCTCCCTTCGGTTCTGTAATTATACCTCTTTGAATTTATTCTTCAAGCTGCCGGATATCTTTATAGTTCTGTATTCACTGAATTCCTCCTAAGCTTGTAGATTTATTATTTGTTTAGATGAGTTGCATGTTAGGACTTTATTAGTACTGTGTGTGTTTTCACTAAGTTTAATGGGATAGCCCTTTCTCTGTAGTGGGCCATTGACTAAGGCAAGTTTGTGTTTTGTTGTTAATGAATATATTAAACAGCATGGGTCTCATGTGAAACGGACAGGGGCTCTGCTTGGCTGGCAACGGTGAATGGGGGTTAGACCTATGTTGTAATCTTTAGGAGTGGGTGCCAGTTTGGATCTTTCACCTCTTTTTTTTTTCACCTTTTCAACCTTCTTGTAAGTCTTGGGCAAAGTTCTTATACTTCACAGTTCTCGTGTTTTCCTTATGTGGGTATTTTATGTCTCCAGATATGTTCTTCTGCTTCTGCTGCTTCTTCTTCTCCTCCTCCCTCTTGGCAGCTTATCTTTTCTGTTTCAGTAAAACCAGCTTACAGTGCTCTGTTGCAATTAATGCATGCATTTCTTTTTAGCCCCTTTTCTGTTGTTTCTCCTGGCCCTTCCCTGTCTGCCTCCCTCTTCCCTCCACTTACTTACATTCATACTTTCCTCACACAAATCCTAACAGTTCCGTGGGCAACACTCTAACTTTTGTGAAAACATTGTCTGCTGACAGGCCTCTACTTGGCCTTGATCCATGCAGAGATTATGTTAGTGTCAGAAGAATCAAACCGACCCAGGTGTTCAAAATAGCTGTTAAATCCATTAGTCTGTATGTTAACCCAGTAGCTCACTGATGGTTTAGCTACAAGACTTACTTTGGTCTTCAGTAAAGATGTGCGGTTGGTTCCTGTGCTGCCCTGACTGCCCTTCATTTGATTTGAGTTAGTGAAGAGGGCTGATTGTCTGTTAGCAGTCACATGAACGTTTGAAAAAAGCTTGTAGAACTTCAGTCGTTTTCAAATTATTTTGGTGGATTACCTGGACTGGCAACAATCTGCTTGAGTATTCCAGGGAAAACAAAGTACTCAGAGAAACCCAGACTTCTGTTGATTAGAATTTATTCCCGTTGCCCTTGTGCATACTTACACTTGACAAGCAAATTCAACTGTGCTGGCAGAAGCACAGCTGTGGCAATCTAGAGGGCTTTATTTTTATACCCTGTGTGACCTTTCTGGCACATTTGTATCAGTAAGAGTTCATTTTCATTGCTGTGACTGTATAGATGGTACCACAAAGGACAATTGAGACCTGGCCCAAGAGTGAAGTTGTACATACCTTTGGTGTTTGGCTCGTTCAGGCTGCAAACTTAAGAAGGTGAGGTTTTGTTCAAAGGAACACCTCCTGCTGGTGTCACTTGTGTTGATTTTCAATGATGCTTTCACATGAGAATGCTGAGCTAAAATTGTCTAAGGTCTATGAGGAGCCCTTCTAAAACAGTGATACATGAGCAAATGTTTTATTCTTGTTTTTTGCTTTCTAGACTGTACAGGGCAGGACTTACTCCAAGAGGAGTCCTGGACGGAGAGATACATGAATCAAGTTGCCTTTTCCTGTCTCTTATAACCTTGCCTGATGATAGAGAACATGCTTGTTTAACAGTGGAATGAATTTTATTCCTCTAAGAGCAATGTTTTGATAGAAAGCAAATGTGAAATCTCACCCAGCTGAAATTACTGGCAGCCACTGGCAGCGGCCAGAGCATCCCGGTATTGATGCAAAAGTTGTGGAACTCATTCTTACCACATCTAAAAGTTTTCTGGTTTTTTGTAAGTCCTGCTATGTCCACAAATGTGCGCTGAGACAGAGATCATTTGAAAAAGCAGTGCTAGTATTAGATTTGGACAGCGAATCTCCAGATGGCTTATAATGGTTGTCGGCCTTATTTTGCATTGTAATTTATGTGGATACTACCATGGTGAAAACAGTATGCAAAAAGGGTTGGTAGCCCTTTCAGCTTTCTAAGAGAGATGAGAATATGATTACTTTTCAGTAGTTTATTTATTTGTATATCCACTGAGAGCTGAAGTTGTCACACTACAGGCCTGATCACTCAAGAGATGGGAAAAGGCTATTAGCTTGTGCATATTAGTAGCCGTTGCTCTGGTGCTGTATATTTAGTACGACTGGCTAGATGTAGCATCTGCAAGTCTGCTGAAATCTTTCCAAAGTTTTCCATGCTAGAAATACACGATGTATTAAATCTGATACTTCACACAACTTTTCTTTCTTAGATTCCATCCTGCTACTTGTTACCACCAGCACACTAAATACTTCCATTCCTTTGTTAGAGGAGACATGTTGTTTTGCATCTTGAGGTTCAAATATCTCTTTGCAAACAGGTCCTGAAATGAAAAGATCCTTTTGAAAGTAACTCTCAAGAGAACAAAGCTGTAAAGTAATTTATACTTCCAAAATACTTGAAAAGCACTATCATATGTTCCTTATTGTTTGGGGAAGCTGGCTCTGTTTAACTGCCACAGTCATTCTCTTACGAGGAAATACCTCATGTTGTGATAATTGCTGTATTGCTTATCTTGGGACTCTTTTATGCCAGTCATTATTATTGTGAGCTTTGCTCCATGGGACCAAACTCATTACAGTGGATCTCTTCCTCCCCACTGTTACCCATCTCTGTCAATTTCATGCTGTTTTTTTTAGTTTGTGCCAGGATGTGCAGGGAGGTGGGGTTTGGAGACATTCCAGTTTTGTCAGTAGGAGCAGGTAAAAATGTTCAGCTACTGCATACAAGGAGAGGTCCTCTGGGTCCAATTCATATTCGTCGACACTGAGAGAGTGGTTGCACACTCATTAATACCAGATTAGTGCTCTGTGCATTGCCAAGCAGTGGTAAATTCATCTGAGTAAGGTCGTGGGCCTGTGACTGTGATTGTGCTGAATTCACTGAATGCATAATCTGGCTTTTCTGTGGCTTTTTGGCAGCTCTAAGAGGACAGGAAGTACTAGATTCAGAACACAGCCTGCAAATGTAGTTAACCAGTGACCTTCCTTTTAATAATTCTCAACTACAGCTGTGCTTAGTACCTGCACAGTGCATGGAGACACACAGCTCTGGTACCCTTGATGCAAGTATTGGAAGAGTGAAAGCTGAATTTTTAGTTAAACTGAGAGACAGTCTTAGCTGTTGCTGAACTCTGTTATTTATGGAAGTTTTATCCCTGCCTTCAGTGACTGTACAGTTAGCTCAGCAGTGCTTTGAAAAATTCAGCCCTGGCCATTTTTATGGCAGCTGTGCTCTCTCTGCAGAGATCATTAACACATCCAAATGCAAGAGGAGCAGAAGCATCTCCCTGTGGATGTACCTGTCACTGGTAGTGGAGGGCAATGATTTGGTCTGTATTTGGCCACTTTTAAATGATGAGTGGCTGAGACCAACTGAGGAAGAAATGTCACATAGTCCCCTGCACGCCTGATCTACAGAGCTTGGATGTCTTTTGCAACACTTTCTGTGGAGAAGTGGACACAGGCCAAAGCAGCTTTTTGTTTTGGAGGAATCAGGGTCAGTCACTGGTCTGTTGGCCAAGATGCCAGCCATCACATTGATGTCAGTTGTTTCTTTCTCCACATACAAGAGTAAGTACATGCCTAACTTTGGCTTTTAAGCTAAGCTGTGGACATATTGTATGATTGATGCCTCATTTTATAGATGGGATGGTATAACATCACATGGCTCCACTGGAAGCTCCAAGAAGAGACTTGCAGCTCTTTTGATCTCATCATCTTTTGAATAATCATAATCACAATGGAGTTATGAATGCATAATTGACACAAGACATTATCAGCAAAAAGAGTGAGCCTTCCTTTATGAAATATGGGCTTAAACTTGTGAAGAAATAGTAAAGGGGACCTACTACAGTTCCTAATGTGCCCCATTGTATTGACTGCTAGTGAGAAGCCACAGACTGAAGTAATTTCATTAGCTTTAAGATTTCAGTTAGGCCAAAAATAAATTCCTGACTCTTGATGTAAGTTGTGGTTTTGTGGCCCACATAGATGGCACGAGTTCATCAAGTTGGTGGAAAAAGTTGGCAAGCCATTCTGGGGCCTTCTTGGCATGCTAGGGCATTTTTGGACAACTTAGATGATAAAGGATTACAGGAAAAACACAGAGGAGGGAAAAGATAGTCTTTGCCTCCTTGTCTTAATCTGTGTGGAGCTCAACCTAGGCAAATTTGGGTTTAGTTAGATGTCAGCCTATGCAGTGTGAGCTGACAGAGTCTGATAAAAATAGGTGAGAGTCTGAGCAAGGTGGAGCCAGACAGAAGCCTAGCCTTAGCTGATACTGCTTTAAAATGTTCTTATTATGGTCCTAGGTGAACAGAGGTCTTTGTCACTGCATCTCTCCCTCAGTGTAGTTGGGTCCCAATTTTTATTTTTATTTTTACTTTGAGGAGGCTTTTGTGCAAAGTTGCATAAAGAACAGAAAAGCCACGAACACCTGTAAGAGACAGGCAAGAAAACAGGTTTACATCTTTTTACTGTTATGACTATTCAAGAGTGGAAGTGGAAGCTTGTTCATGCAGCTCCTTAAATGATCACTTTGGTTTTCATAGAGAAAGATGACCCACCTAGGCATGTGGGTTATACAGTGGTGTACCAACTCTTGGAATCCAGATTCTTGCAGGACTGTCCTGGATACTGACTAAGAGTTTGCAAAGCTGGAAGAAAAAAGCTCAACCAAAACTGTCCTATGAAGACATCAGATGTGCAGGGGAATGGTGGTGAAGAGACAGGACGAGGAATTAGCAAACTGAAGGACAAAAAACAAGAGAGAGAAAATGAGATGGAACATGTAAATTGGGAGAGAGTAAAACTTAAGAATGGTTTTGCAGTGAAATAGTAAGTTAAAAGTGCTGTGCAGTACCAAAAAGCCTGTAAGCAACTACTCTGAGGAAGCAAATGCTGGAACAGAATGAGGCATTAATGGTTGTCTTACAGGAGAAGAGGCAGTTAGGACTGAAAATCAGGGATTGAACACCCACCCCCACCCCACCCCCTGCCACAGACAGACTCACACAGACACACACCCCCTACAGCATCTATAAAAGAGACTCCAGCAGCAGCCTAAATAATTCTGTAGGAGATGCAAATCCTGAAAGGGAAGGGTGCAGACTTACGAGACAGTAAAGGTGAGGTGAAGAAGTTAAGTGCAGCAGTGGGGCAATGTAATGCCTAATCACAGCTGTTACTAAAGCACCTTCCAAAAGGGGTGATGGGGTGGACGGAGACCTATGGTTTGACCTAGTTCAACCGCATCCTTCACTCAGAGGAGCAGAGGGTCACAAGTCCCAGTTCTCCTGTTAATGAGATACTAGGAATCTTCAAAGTGTATTTTGGAACACCCCTTGCTGCTGTAAAATGAGAACGTTGAGGAATAAGGGAAGAAAGGGTAGTGTGCAATCAGAGACATATAATGTTGTTACAAAACTACTGAGCTGACCCCAAAACTTTAAACAGGTTGGGCTGCAAAATTAGGCCCTTTAAATAAAAATACATGCACTGAATGGCTTCTTAAATAAGAAAGAAGTATTTGCCTTACCATGATGTCGTGGTTTAACCCCAGCTAGTAACTAAGCCTCACCCAGCTGCTCAGTCACTCCCCCTCTGGTGAGATGGGGGAGAGAATCGGAAAAGTAAAAGTAAGAAAACTCGTGGGCTGACATAGACAGTTTAATAGGGAAAGCAAAAGCCACACACCCAAGCAAAGCAAACCAAGGAATTCATTCACCACTTCCCACGGGCAGGCAGGTGTTCAGTCATCTCCAGGAAAGCCGTGCTCCATCACGCTTAACAGTGACTTGGGAAGACAAACGCCATCACTTCGAACGTTCCCCCTTTCCTTCTTCTTCCCCCAGCTTTATATTGCTGAGCATGACCTCATATGGTCTGGGATATCCCCCGACTCCTTGTGCACCCCCAGCCTCCTCACTGGTGGGGTCGGGTGAGAGGCAGAAAAGGCCTTGGCTCTGTGTGAGCACTGCCCAGCAACAACTGGTACATCCCTGTGTTACTGATGTCAGGTACAGAAAATCTTGTTCTAAATAGATTGATGTTAGGTACAGAAAATCTTGCTTTAAATTAAGTTGGTTAATCATTCTCAACTTCAAACAACTTTAATAATACCTAGAGAAGTAGCCCAGGTAATTCTGACTTTTCTGTACTGTCCTGATTGATGATACGTCCCTCTTGGTAGGAAAATGAACCATTGACCGGGCAGAGAGTGACTTAGCGGTCAAAGTGAGGAGGGGGATACTTCCCCAAACGACCACTGAAGACCACCCGAGATCCCTGTGCATGCAGAGAAGGCATTTGATGTGTCATGGTTATGTAATCCTGTGCATATGCAATACATACTCTGAATATGTATTAGGTAGGAGTAGTTTAATGAATCATATGTAATTGTTACTGTATAAATGAGCCACAACTGATTAATCTGGTGTGCTTGATTTGTGGAGGGTCCACCAAGCACGCAGGCCTGAATAAAGAAATACCTCTCCTGAGTGTGTGGGATTGATCTATTGCACACCGGGTAAGGAATCAGCTTTTAGAACAACATTACCAGCACTGTTTCCAGCACAAATCCAAAACATAGCCCTGTACCAGCTGCTATGAAGAAAATTAACTCTATCCCAGCCAAACCCAGCACACATGGCTGAATGAGACAATGCTGTGCAGCTGTTCTGTGGGTGGCTTTTAAAGCTGGGTTAGATGTATCCTCTGCAGCCACAAATCATCATTCTATAGAGGTGGATTGACTTCTGCAAGCCTTAAAAGGAATACTGAAAAGGGAAAAGTTACATTGGAGGAAAGAGTATGTGCCAAATGACTTTTCCATGAAAACCTGAGTTTTAACAGATTGTATAAGTATAGCTTTATAACATTGTGAATTGGGTGGCTGCACCTTTGTCTAATATTGTATTTGGGATATTTCTAAAAAACGGTGTATAGAACAGTGGTCATCAGATGGGTGGAAAATAAGAGATGGTAAAAACTAGTTTCCTCTTATGAAAAATGCTGTGTATATACCATGATAGGCAGTCCTACACCAACGTGCTGGAAAGGGTTTTTTCATTTTTAAAGAGCTGATCAGGTAATTTTTGAAAGTTAGAATAATAGTATTTTAGAGGTGAGAGCTGTGCATTAGCAATGAACAGCTATTAAACAAGACATGATGTTCCCAACAGTCTCCTTAGAAGGATGGCAGCAAACAGCACAGGGCAAGATGGGCATGTTTATACACCTATGTCAGCTTTCAGGGTTTACATGACTGTTTAGTCATATTTTCACCAAGTTCAGTTATGAAATGGTTCCATTTATTTCCAATAACCATCTGTCATGCAGTTGGTAGGCTCCAGTTGTATTTGAGTGTATATGACGTGTGCACATATACACTCATATGCACATATAAGCATTCACAAAATGTTACAAGCTAACTTTCTATATACAATTTAGCTGATAATAGGTGTATATCTTGTGAAAGCTCTGTTAAAAAATGTAATTTTAATCACATCACACTCTTAGAAGTAACATTACGGTCTCAGCTACAGGAATTTCAGAATTTGGCTTTGTATGCTATAGTTGTCATTTTAATTGTAACAGTTTTGTTGTTTGTGCAGACTGTATTGGCTTTAAAAATCAAATGCTTAACAGGTCAAACAATGGTCATGTGAGCGCCTCTGAGACCTGTGTAGGTGTTTTAAGATAAAATCACACAGGGAAGTGTGCAGGCCTCCAAGAAGACCAGTACTTGGCCCCAGTCAGGAGCTTAACTCCATAGAAGTGTTTGCAGAGGCTTGCTGGATTCATTGGTGAAAGCGTATGTTTTGCAGTCTATCAAAAGCTGGGGGATGGGATTGTGGCCTTATAGCCAGACAAATGCTATATTGCCTTTTCTAGTAACAGAATACAAGTTCTTAACTATTCTGCAAGCACAAGGTTGTGTCAGATTTGCAGTGTCAGGGCTTGTCTTGGCCTGCCTAGAGCTTTGTTCCGGTCTTTTTAACTGTAACAGCAATTGTCTAACAAAGTGGTAGCTGTTATCTGATCAGTTTTAGCTTTAGCTTACTTTCATATGAATGTATAATGTAGTGCCTATTTTTATAATTTTCATATATTTCTCTGCCTAATAGGTATAACTAACAAGTCACCATTCTGTGTAAAATGAACTGTCTGAATCTAGGATAAAAATGCAGCATGGAGTGGAACAGACTCGGGATAATAGCAGAGGCCTTAAAACTGTGGACACAAGGTGGTACCAGAGCCAACGGAGCCACAAACAACGAACCTACCAATGGTCAGTTACTGATCTCTAAAGGAATGCAGCTGTGGTATGGGTCAAGCTGGTTTTAGATGTTGCAAAGAAAGAATACATAAAGTATACCATACATAGCAAATCTGTACGTGACTTGGAATTGCAGAATAGTGTAGAACAAGCAAGGTGTGAGGTATGTTAGAAGTCCAACTGGATCCTAAACTAAAGAGGAATAAGCTCCCACCATCAGCATTGATGCCTCCTCTCAGGGAAAAGCTCAGGACATTGACAGCTTGCCATAACCCTCTCTCCCATCCCAGACTAAAGCCATCAGCCGTAGGACTCAAGGAGGGGTCTGTGGTGATCATAACACCACAGAGGAAGGAGAGGTATTACAAAGTCTTTAAACAATTTTTAACTATTTTGAAATGTTTTTGTTACAGTTTGCTGCATGTTCTTCTTTATTTTTTTTTTTTAATGGTAATAAATAGATCTGGACTAATAACAATGATTTTATTAGACTGTTAAGATGTCAGTAGTCTTAACAGTAAATTCCTAAATTCTTGATTTTCCATCCAGGTTGTGTTTCTGAGGCCCACATAAACTGCATGTGCTGTAGTACACTACTGTCCTTAGAAGTGGACAAATTACAGTATTCAGCCTGTAGGGGTTTACTTGCTTTTCTTGGCCACATAATGGACATAGAGATAAAAAGAGGAAAGCAAAAAATCAGGGCTATTTTTCTTCTCCCCCTTCCTTTTTTTTTTTTTTTTTTTGCTATAAA
>JAVKLA010000074.1:9442682-9459916 GCA_034782735.1 Sagittarius serpentarius | reverse complement strand
TTTTTTGAAACATGTGATGCTGCTTCTCTCTGTTTAACCATTTTTTTCTGCTGCAGTGGGTAGTTAATCATCATATACCAGAATTACAAAAGATAACTTCTTAGTCTCTGGTAATGAGAGTTTCTTGCAAGGGGAGATGCGTGAATCTTATAACAACACTGTTAAATAAATGAAAATCATGTATGTCTGACTCCATTCTGTGAAATGCATTTTTCTCCCAAATGTTCCACAGAGAATAGGTCAAAGGCTTTCATCTGCCTTATTAATTTTTAATTTTCTGAGTGTGGTGGTATTAGCATCTTTGCAGCAAAGTAGTGGCATATGGTGAATTTAGTAATAAATTGCAAGGAAAAATTTGTTTTTCTTTACAAAGAATCAACTGGCCATTTTATTTCATATTTAGTGATATATCCCCTAAGCATACGTCTTCAGACTCAAGTAGTAAATTTTGGTGACGGCACTGGTAGAAAAGGGGGATTCCTGGAATCCTGTCTGTTTTGGATTAAACTTGTATTTATCTGTAGGTTCTGGTGCTACAAAGAGCTTCATAAGATATGTATGATTTCATCTTCATCTCATGCCAGTTGTTCCCAATGCCTTTTTTTTTCTCAGAATCTTTCCCCTTTTTGCAGGCTGATGTCAGTTGTACTGACATTGTTGGCAGCTGGTTATTGAACAACTGCTAAATTTCCAGCATTCCTGTTGTCACGCTGAGATGGATATAGGAATGCTTTCAGCTTGTCTCACAGTAAAGCAGAAGCTATGGTTAAATCATTTTAATTTTTGCAGACAGAAATGTACCATCCTTGACAGTCATGGCAAGCACTTAGGTACTGTACCTACCAGCCAGTCTCTGAAGGCTCGGGGAGGGGAGTGAGAATGAGGATATTTGTCTCTCTGGCCTCACAAGAATAGGACAGAACTCTGGTCTTTGCCTCCACCGCATTTCAAAGGATCAAAAGTTCCCAGCTTTCTAAAACCTGCTTTTGTCTTGGGCTTTAGGTGGCCTGCAGCTACATCTCTGCACGTTTGAATAGCTGACCTCTGCATTACAGAGCTTTGGACAGACAGCTCCTCATTTTGGTGGTTATAAGTACTTCAGGAAGGATGAAATTAGCCAGAGAGTAATTGTGGTTTTTTTCAGGTTTGGAGGTCTTAGAATGCAAACCTTTTTCTGGAGGTAAATATAGCGTAGGTATTTTACCTAGCTGGTTTTCCAGTGATGGCGAATTTAAAAATTAAGAGCAGCTTGAAAGTTTAAGCAGCAGAGCTTGAGTTCCGTGATCTCAGGTCTGGTGAGTTTAAAAGTGACCTGTCCTGCAGTGGCATGTTATGCAGAGCCTGGGAGAAAGCATAATATCTCAATGCACTGTCAATTCCAAAATATTGGGGCGGGGAGGGGTGAGAAATAATAATTCTTTTAATTTTTACCAGTATGAGAACTTTATGAAAATGTTTAAAGTAGAACAAGTTGCTTTGCACAAACATAAAATTGTCAAGCCATTTCCTTAAAAATATTCTGGGATGACTCCACCACATTCATTAGTGTCTCTCAAGACTAGCTCTCCCTGTTACGAGATTACTGCAAATCAGCCAATTCCCCAGCTGGTACTAAACAATCCTTCCAGACTTCAGAGCTGCCGCCTGCACTGCTCCATCCGTTGTGATTTGTCTGCCTGCCCGAGAGAAGCAGAAAGGCTTAGGAACAGAGCCAGCTCACTGAAATGAATACTGAACAGCAGCAGAAAGCTTCAAGGGCACCGTTCTTTATTTCCTTGAAGTAGAATAGAAAGCGCCACTACTGTTTTCACACAATCTTCAGTTTCTTTCCTTCCATTTCCAGGAGCAAGTGGCACCCTACATGTAATTGTTAACTGGCCAGTGCCTTTAATTTGTGCAAAGGAGGATTTGTTTTCAGATAATGTTGGAATCAGTCAAACTGAACTGGTCTGATTATTAATTAGAAGATGAATTACAGTATTGATCAAACGTATTTGAAGCAGTAGAAAACTGTTCAAACTTCCCTCTACAATTTGCACTTACTTCCCAAGCTTCAGAAACATCATTCTTTTAGATGGTTTTCCTATTCTCTCTGCCACCTTGCTTCCTTGGCTTTGGCTTAGTACAGCCATGTTATTACAGTGATTTATTTCTAGAAGGAAAGCCAGGGAATTTCTGCCTGTGTTGGCTGATACGCCTGTGGGAGCTCAGCAGTAGATGCTGGGAAAACCAAGAGCGGCTAATGCATCTCAGAGCTCTCTTATGGTAGCTTCTTCCCAGGTTTTTCAGGCAGAAACCCCTAGGCTCTGCTGGTGACAGTGCTGCCAGAAAGCCTGTGCTACAGTCTCCCACCCGACATGCTTCACCCCTGTGCTGGTATGGCAGGCTGGGCGGCAGTGGGGAGGAGAGGTCAATGTCAGTGCCTGGAGTGTCCCTTACTCCTTGATAAGGAAGGATATGTCCCTTTTCCAAGGAGATGTACCACACTTGGCACTCGTGTGGTCCTGGCTTTCAGGGCTGGCCTCCATTTCAGCTTGGTCCCAGAGAGGGGGGTCTCCACACAAGGGCATTTGGCTGCACCTGCCTTTTATTCTTGGGAAACAGAGCTGGGCTTGCTCACAGGGAGAGGCTGGAGGAAGAGCCCCACTGCTTGTCAGGTGTCCTCTGTGAGTGGTGGCTTGTCTCCCACTTTTGGAGGCTTGTTAGGGCTCAGGTTGTGAAGTGGTGAATAACAAGCTGGGATGCATAGGAGTGAGACAAATGTGTGGCCATTATCCTGTGTAAATGTTTATATTCTGGTATTCACACACCATTCTGGAAAATAATAAATACATCTTGTTTGTTTGGTGTAACACTTTCAGGCGCTTCTAGTGCCAGTGTCTCCAGGACTTCGTAGTGGTCCCAGTCACATGCCAGTTTATGAGGAACAATGCAGATCTGCGGGAAATTTCTTCTCTTGATTAGAACTTCAGTATAATTCTTTTAGACAGTTTTACCACAGCAGATTATTTTTTTGAGCAGAATGATAAGACAGTTGTGGGGTTTGGGCAGGCTAGAAGCCAAATTGTAGATTGTGGCCCTTTTCATTTGGAATAAAATAAACCAATTTTCTTTTTCTGAAAAAAGACTTTTAACTGTTCTTTGCTGTTGTTTTCATTGAACAAGAAAAAAACCCACAAACAAAAAAAAAAAAAACAAACAAAACCAGAATGAGGTAAGTAATTGAATGCAGATTAAGGTTTTATCCTCAGAAGATTATGGGTGAGCTGGGTCTGCAGTGTTCAGCTGAAGACATTGCTTCATTTCTTCTTATAGTTATGCAAAATACAGTATTGATTCCTGTGGGCTAGAGAAGACCTGTCTGGATGGTGATGGCAAAGATGAGAAAGTGTCTGAGAAAAGTCTCAGCTGTTGCCTAGTCCTCATGACCAGCGATGTTACTGATGTTATCAGGGAAAACCTCTGCCCTCCCAGGCAGGCTTGGGTCAGGGTCCTGGCTGCAGATCACAGCAGAAACACTGTGTCCTGGGAGGGTGCCAGGGCAAACCCCAGTGACCGCTTGCCTCCTAAGGTGCTTAGCGTCTGCCGCCCAGATTTAACTACGGAGCCTCAGCTGTGTAGTGTCAATATTTGGCACTGTTGGTAGCAGGTAGGATGGCAGATCAATAACCCTCAAGACCTAAGGCTAACTGCGAGGGAGATCTAAGGAATTAAGGAACTAACAACACTAAGTGAAAGTCAATATGAGCCATGTTCTTAGTGGGGACTGTAGAGAAGATGGAGACGCAGTGTTGAAAGCATGAGAGGCAACACTGCAATGGACACAAGCTACATGAAAAGAAACTAATTAAATATTAGGAAAAATCTTTTCACAGTGACAGTAGTCCGACACTGAAACAGTGCCCCCTTAGAGGCTGTGGGATCTCCGTTCTTGAAGACATTCATAAGGTATCTGCTCAAGGCTGTGGGTTGTGCTGGCCTTGCTTTGAGTAGGGGTTGGCCTGGAGGCCTCTGGGGCCCCTTCCCAGCTAAATCACTGTGTGATTCTGTGCCTCTGCATTCTGTAGTGCTAGTGAATATTTTCTCGTATTTAACTAATGAGAGATGAACAGAGCTGTGAGCTCCCACGTAGCACCTGAACAGTGTCTCCCTACTGACAGGCAGCTGTGCTAATGCAGTCCTCAGATACACCATGATGCACAAGGGCAGAATTTCTTTTGGCCCAGTGCAAGCCAGTTCTGATGAAACACCTGCTGGCGCACTTCGCGAAGGTCACCTTTTGGTTAACAGGCCTGCTTTTCCCAGGGAGAGTTGTGTGGAGCCATTTTGGAACTGGTTGATTGGGGTTGAGAGCCCCGTAACCCTCATCTGCTTAAATTGTGTTTTTGAGTGCTCTGCACATAGCTTGTCTCACAGACAGTGTCTTTTTTGTATCTGCTCCTCCTCTTAGCTGCTATTTGAATGCTGCAGGCTTGATTAGTTTAGTTCTTTCTATTTGTGACATTAAAAATGCAGCCACACACATCCTTATAGAGGATTTGGGAAATGTCATACAGCTTGCCAAAACCTGCCCAGAACTGAGAGTGAGGATGTCCCAAGACTCAAGTTCGGTTTTGTTTGCTGCCAGAGATTTTTGTGCGTAATAGCACGCCTCTGGATATGGTTTCTATGTAGAAAGTAGTGTTAACAAGGAATGACTATGTCACAAGCATGCTGTTAGAGTAAACAAGCTGAAAGACTTAAAAACTCCCAGAAATCAGAGTAATATAAACTTAATGCATAGAAAAGACAGACAGATACTGTCTGTACTTCACATAATTCTTCCTAATATGGGATCTTCGTCGTCTTGCTGTGATCAGAAATGCCATCAGTTTTACTTTTTTGTGGAAAGCAGCAGAAGAATGTTGTTTCACAGGGAGACTTCAGGCAGTCACAGGCTGTGGGCACAACTGTGCTTCCTGCATCTCTTCTGTGCACCCTGGCTGACACTCCTCCTGCGTGGAATTGCAGCTGAAATGAAAACTGTCTGTGGCGACTTTCACACAACCTCACTGTTTGCTGAACGTGTGAAAAAAACAGAAAAATATTGTTTTCCCACTTGTCGCCCATGAGTGAGTGAGTGAGCGAGTAAGTGAGTGAGAGGCAGGAGGGCTGTTGAGATGCAGCCTCTGCCAGCAGCAGTGCGGGACTGCATAGAGGCAGTCAGGCCAGATCCTGTTGGAGAAGAGGGACAAGCAGTTTGACTAAGTTGCAGTCAATCCGTAGTGAGTTTTCAAAGGGAGGCTGGGAAAAAAGGACGCGAGACTGGGGCAGTGTGACTGGTGTCGAGCCAGTTTATGCATAGGAGGAACTGGATTGTGGCACTCTACCTGCACAGGAGTTTGGAGAAACATGACTAAGGAGGAAGGTTTTGGCTACTGGAGGAGAGGTAAGCCAAAGCATGTCAGGGGAGTGAAGCAGGGGTGCAGTCCTCAGCTTTGCTAGAGGATTTTAATTTAAGTACAAGGCTAATGTCCTGAATGAGAGAAACTAGCAAAAGGAGGGAAAGTGCTAGAGCTGGGCCCATCCTTGGCTGTCAGCACCATCAATAATTACTTTTCTAAATTGAATATAACTCTTCAAGGCTGCCCCTCACCCTCACCCCACTGCATAGTTCTTCCCGGAGTGCTGCTCCAGGATGCCACTCTTCTGCAACCTCCTCTTGGTTGTAACTCAGATTCATTTCTGTATCTTAGTTTACCCTTACAGAAACAGCTCTTCTTGACGTTTACCCCAATCTATTTTTAGAATGCAGTTGTGCAAAGAATCATTTGGCAAGGAGACTGTGAGCTTATCAGAAAGTGTTACAGGAGAAAAAATCAAACGGTAAAGATTCCATGTCCCTTAAAATCAATAGCTACATTGTTTTGTTGTTTAATTTGATAACTAAATTAACAAACTGTTGGTAATCTCTACAGGAGTGCAGGTAGTATTGGGTGCTTATGTTGTGCTGAGAACTTGAAAGGGGAAGATGTGATACTTCACTGTCTGAAAATGACAGTTCACAAGTTGAAGGACTGTCATTTCCAAATCTGTCATGGACAAAAGGCTGCTGAAGAGGAAAATGGGACAGATCATTTTATCCATCTCTTTGCTCAGGAGGAGCCAGGAAATAAAGCATGTGCAGCAGAGGTTTTTGAGAGCTGAATGTTGAGGAGCAAGTATTTGGTCACACGGCCAGTAATAGGAAGGCAGGGCAGATTGAAGAAGTTTTCTTAATGGACAGGTTGAAGTCAGCAGAGGAAAAATGACTGCTGGGTAGGTATTTCTAATTCATACTAGGGCTTTGGGGCATCATCATAGTATTTTTACCTAATAGTAATATGAAAAGGAATGTGAGCAATAGTGTCCAAGCAACATAACCTCAGTGTAGTTGAGCTGCTGTTGCATTCAGGAAACGAACAAAATCACATCCAGTGGCACTACCTTTGCTTCCCTATAGCCTACATCACCTCAGACTGCAGATCACCTGTGCTTTCAATCCCCAACCTCCGGTGCAATTTTCTTGCCATTTCTACTATCTAATTAAGCCAGTATGATACAGCAGTTCATTAACCTTGTATTGTTTTCCCAAATGGAAATAAAATAAGTAGTTTGCTTGCTGCTTTCTTTTTCCACCGTATCTTTGTATCTGTATTTAGAATTCAGATTTAGAACTGAATTGTACCAATTCCTGGGGTGCTGATTCTATTCTGCTAGAAGCTAAGGTACTTAACAGTGTCAGTGACTGATTTTGGGAGGCCAGCTGGACAAGTTGGCTGGATGTGGACCCTGCTTATGTAGAATCATCAGGTTTTAAATCATGAGAATTAACAGAGTTATCTGGCTTCAGAAATGCCTGGCAAAAAAAAAGAAATCAGTTCTTTGAGGAGCTATTCAGACCACATTTAATTTTGCACAGCTAGAGTAGCTATCAGAATTAGGTGCCCAGGCCCCCACTGAATTTTTGGAGAACGGGAAGGCTTACTTTCTCGAGCCCACATTAAAAATACAAGGAAACAAAATCCTCAGATTCAGTGCCAGAGATGGCACCACAAGAATAGTCCAGTTATGTTTGAACCATCTTCTATCACCTCACAAATTCAGCATTATTACTATACACCTAAACTCTATATTAAAGCAAAGGCACTGTTCACTTTAAAAATCACATTTTGATCTCTTATGCCATAGGAAATCTGGAATAACTGTGCTTAAATCACTGGAACAGAATTGAACAGATTTATAGCCTGGCAAAATTTACTCCTTAATCTAAGTGGAACTAATCTATCCACATGGGAGTTGCTAGGAGTACGCTGGACACCTAAATTTATAGAAATAAAGATGGGAAAATATTGAGTTAAATTCTGATGCAAAGAAACTTTAAAAATGGACGTATTGTTAAAGGAAGACTATTAGTATGTTTTATACCTAAGTCTCTCTTATTTGAAAAATTTGGGTTTTTAAAGTCCTCTAACCCATGTCTTCACAGAGCAGAATTTCCTCAGGGTGTGAATTGTCTCTCAGTGTGTACGTACAGCCCCAGGCAGAGAGCCAAAGCATTAATTCAAACTTCTGAACATTTCATAATTCAAATAATAAATAGTTTGAAACAGACTGTCACTTTTAAACTGCTTTAATGCAGATGGTCTTTTTCTTAATTCCCAGCCCCATAGTTAGTGAGCTGAGCTTATTGAACTGCTTGCCAAATCTGTTAAGAGCAGATGGAGTGAAACGAGATAAAGGCAGTATTTCAGTGTGTCTCCCATGCATCGGCTCCCACCCCCAGATGCCATTATCGACATACATTTTACAACTCCACATCTCTTGCCATCAGCGGTTAGAATTGTAAAGAGGTTGAGCATACTTGGCTTGAATGTCAATAATCAATAAGGATGCTCATCTGGCTTAATAAGGGTAAATTGTTGCCCTTGAAACAATGTAACATTCTAGCAGTCAGTGATCTAAGACTAGTTGCTTAGTATTTATACTAACTGTGGATGTCTGTGTGCATGTGTGTGTATGCAGACACTTGTTATGCATTTCTCTGACCGTTCCCTAGCGCTACGTTTTTCATCTTGTGTGTCTTACAATAATGTATTAAATTAATTCTTTTGAGTGCTCCCCTTTTAAAATCTCATTTCTCCCACTTCAGGCCAGCTTTTTTTTTCTAAAGACTTTAATTACAAACTCTGTCTTTCTAAAGAGCTCCCAGTTTCCCCTTCTAAAGCCTGCTGACAAAACATGATAGGTGGGATTTTGAGAAGTGCCTGCTATGAGTGGACCGTTGCTGCCTCTAAAGCCTGTGATCAAATTCTGTCCAGCTTTAGCTAGGGCAGATAGACCTCTGTGCAACAGACTTAAATTAATTCTGAGTGCGTAGGAAATACTGATCCTACTCCTATGGAAAGCAGTTATCATTTTTATAGAGACCATGAATGTTCTGATCACAAAAAAATATGTGATACATGTTAGCACAGGTAACATGAAGATCACTGGATTCCTGGAGACTTCATTTTTGATGTGTTAATAAATAAAACAGGATATCTAGTAAGTAAAAGAGGCCAGAAGTCATCCTCTGGCCCTCAGACTAGCTGGCATGTGCAATCTGTGGCCAAATGGCTGAACTACTTCTGCGTAAATAGCAGTGGCTGCGTGCAGCTTTCTTTGTAGGACTTGTACCAGGCATTTTCGGAGAGGCTGTTGTCACCAGGCCAGGCTATGGCAGGGACCATGCTAGCAATGTAACAGTATTGGTGACTGGCTGTGCAGCACCTGTACCCTGACACTTTTTACTTCATTAGTACAAATATGATTTATTTGTCCAGAATTTTTACTGACCTCCCCAAAAGTTTTATGACTTCAGATCAATTTCCATTGCAGGGATTTCCTTCATCTAAAATCTTTTCAAAGTTGGCAGGAATTCTGTAACCTATCTGGCAGACTTAGGCGAACGTAAGTTTGAGAAGGTGTGGAAGCTGCAGGAAACATCCAGTATTGCTGAAGCTTGCTGGTAAAATGTTGAGCTGGAAGTCTGCAGCATTACTTTCCACTTCCCCAGATGTCTAGAAGCCTTCTGTCCATGACTATCCTGTCAGTAAATTTTAAATGCTAATAGCAGGACGTGACAAGTTCCATGCCAATCGCAGTAAAATGGGAGCTTCTGTGATCCACAATATTCATTAAAGCTCTCTTTAGCTCCTGTATCCCAGGAGTTAGTATAAGAAGGCCTAGTATTTGCTGTGTCTTGCCACTGAGTGCAAGAATGAGAGATCCTTTTCTGGCTGGGAGCTGGATCTATGTCTGTTCATCTCAAGTGAGTAAGTGTAGCCTTGCTGTGGAAGTGCAGTGTCCCAGAGACACACTGCTGTGTAGTAGTTTCTGTGGGCTGGAACCAGTCACCCATGTTTTAATGTTTGCTCATGTCATTTTTAACATTCCGTTTCTTTCCCTTTCCTGGCAGATTTTTATCGGTGAAATATCCATGTATTTCATAAAGTCAACCCGAGAAACCCTAATTATCCAAGAGAAAACTATTTTGACTGGAGAGTGCTGTTACCTGAACCCACTGCTTCGAAGAATAATACGTTTTATAGGTAAGCACCTTGAGCGCTGCAAGCATAGTCCCTGTTTGCACCAAAACAGAACGAAACATAATCTACACCACAAAATTAATTAAGCTGTGAAATCTTTGCAGGCGTCTTCCACCTTAGAGGGATAGTACCCCTCGGGATTTGCAAGGTAACGTTCAAAATGTGCCATATCATGCTGTCTGGAGCTGGTTTATATCCTATTCTTTTGGGCTTAATGCTTCTTCTGGACCCTTGAAGAAAGGTTATGCCAAACAAATCCTTATATGAGTAATTCCATCATTGCTAGCCTGTGTAAGCTACCCATTTTACTTACAAATTGGTCCTCACGAGCTCATCTCTTTGGCATTTTTCTTTTTGGCTCTAATTTTACCATCCATAGCTCTGCCACATAATGTTCAGCTGAGCACAGTGTAAAAAAATCCAGATCCCACTTCAAAATAACATTCTTATTTTTACTGTGTTTGGGTTTTGTTAGAACTTTCATTGAGTTAATCACTGGGAAATGAATGAAGTTCTGTCACTAAATCATTTGGAGGCTGCTTTATATGTGCTTGCAAACCGCTATGCCTTTTTCACACTGCTGATTAGTGGAAAAAATGCCTACAAGACCTTACTGAGGGGACTGTTCCACGGTTCTTTTGGAGCAGGAAGAGGAACAGCATTGCAGCTTCCATTTCCACTGTGGCACTGACAGAGAATCTGTTTGTCCTCTGAAGGCTTCCATATTCACAGCCATGTAAGGCTGCCCAAACTGCACTCTTTGGCATTTAAAGATAAGGAAGGCTGGTTGCTCACTTACTACTTCCTTGTAGCAGCAAAGTAAGAAGAGGGCAGCTCTGAACTGCACATGCAAGGGGCTCTAGCTTCCCTCCTTCGTACTTGTTCATGAGAAGTCTCAAGTTCATGCATGGGACTGGATGGCTTGTCTCGCTGCTGGCATGGGCCAGTGGTAAATATGGCTCCCCACTGACTGAGAGGGGCTTTCCCACACAGCATCACAGCACCTCCCTCCCTGTATACTCTTTAGAGGTAAAGCATCTTTACACACTGCATCTTGCAGACAGCTGGGTCTGAATTCACAGTCTTAGTTAAAAGAAGCAATGGGAAAAAGTGCTGAAAATACCTGGATTGCTTCTTCCCTGTCACTGCTGAATTTTTGAGCTTTATCTGGATGAAAAATATCTGCTGTGACTGTGGCGAGGGTTGTGTTGCTTCCATGGAGCACAGCCCTGGCTACAGGCAGGGATACTGGCTCAGAGCATGGACTTGAAGGTCTTACCCGGTGTTAAGGTTTTCATCATCAGCAAATATATGCTGCAAAGGAGGAAGAGCCATGGTTTTCATGTCCCCTCTTCTCTCTCTGTGCGTTGTGCTTTATGTATGGAAGTTAGGAAGTGAAATGGGTTTTTACCTTCTCCCACAGTGGGAGTGGAGACAAACCACCTATGCTTCATTACTCAGGCCTGGCCTGTGTGCTGCTGCTGAAACCAGAAGACATGGGAATATAGTTAAAAGTAAAATACCCTTGAACTTCACATAACCTCAAATTTATATTGATGGATAGTAAACTGCCATTAAGAGAGAAGCAGGGTACTGGAGTCCACTGGGCCACTCAGGGCTGTTTGACTGTTCCAGCGCATTTGGCATGTTGCAAAGTCCTAATCAAATATTCTTGCCTGCAGGGTCAGCGCTAAAAGAGCTTAGACCATGGAGCTAAGCACTTGCTCTGCATGTTTTCTTACAGGTATCTTTATTCTTAAACATTCATGCTGTTGTTCCTCTTCTAGTGGAAGAGAAGGGGGTAGCGATGATACAGTGGACTCTCTGAGAGTAGTGGGATATGAACTGTGCTAGAGAAATCAATCTTGGCTTTCCAGCTATATTTGTTTTCCTGAGAAAAATGAAGTTAATGTTATTAAAAATGGCTTAAAGTGTTCATCTCATCTTAAACTACACTGATTGTTTGCTTGTTTTCTTCTGAAACCTTTTCCCTGCCTCTGCAGTAAAATGAGAGAAGTAGAGTTTGTTGAAAAGTGGCTGAAATAATTTATGAAAGGAACTAAAAATAACTGCGTGTTTTTCATTGACACTCCACCTGCATTTTGAAAACATGACATGGACTGAGCAGCTGTAACCTGTGCTGGATGATCAGGGAAGTTAGCTCCATACAGCTGCTTGCTCCAAAAAGAGACTACCTGGATGCTTGGCTCTGGAGAGACTACTAGGTTGCTCATAATGGATTTCCTTGTGTGTGTCATCTCTTACTAAACTTGCGGCCCGTAATTTACAGAGCTGATTTAAGCAGGTTGTCTTCCAAGATACTCTAGCAAGCAGTCTGGCTTGGTGCAAAGAAGTTTGCTGCCAATTTAGTCTTGGTACACATTCGTTGGAATATCCACATCTGATGATTTCTTTTGGCCCAGATGTGTGAGCAAGAGTCTTAAGTGAGTACCTGCAAAAAGTAGTAATGGAACTCCTTGGAATATTGCCTTATAAGTCATTACAGTTGGTATTCTTCAGAAGGATGAGAAAAATCCTTCAATGTGTCTGGGTGCTCATGTGTCAGGAAAAATGAACACTACTTCCTGACCCTGCAAAGCACATCATGGAGAGCTTTTGAGAGTTGCTATTTCTACATTTTAGAGAGGCAAAGAGGCTTTTTCTCCCTCTCTGACTCTGTAACTAGAGTCGCTAGGAAGAGATGGGGTTTTAAGAATAGCAGCCTAAATGTGCTTTGCACAAAACAAGCAGAAAGTTATAGATACTTCACTGAACATTCACTTAGATTTTGTAAGGAAAGAGAAGCAAAAAGGGAAAATCCAGTCTATCTTTTGGTGATGTGAAAGATAAGCACCCTTGTCATACTATATTCATGGGATCTTTTGGATTTGCTTGCTAGGCTTGAGCCTTCTTCCCTCTTGCTTTTTCTTCATGTATACAGAATGAAGCACTTTTTTGCACTTTGATAGTGGAGCAAAGAATTAAGCAAAACCAAAGATCTGCAGCTCTTCTGGATGTTGGCAAAGCTCCATGTTTCTTCTCCTTGATTTTTCTTCTCTTGCCTACTATGTCCTCTGCTTATTCTCTCCTTATTTTTCTCAAGCCCTCAGCAGCTGTCTGTTTCTAAGATTCTCCCCCTCTGAGTTTAGTGGGGACCTTGAATGTTGAGCTTTGTCTTAAGTCCTTCCCTGGTTCTTCGTCTACAGGAAGCACAAAGAAAATTTCTTCTTGCTGCCTGGCCCAGGCATGAATTCTGCATGTTGGTAGACATTTGCTTTTGCGGCAAAGGGCTGCCTCTGAACTTTCTTCAGCGTAGGTCAAGTCCTTTACTGCAGCCTAGATTGGTGAAACCTGCTGTGTTTCCTGTATTTAGAAAATCAATTCCTTTATCAGTGAAAAAAAGCTGGCTTAGCTTGGAAACATCAGTCTCTGATATATGTTGCAATTTGTTCCATCTTCCTCTTTATCTTTTATAGCTGCTTCCACAGACATTTATTTTGAAGATTTTTAGGTCAAACAAGTGGTGTGCAATTGCTTTGGAGCAGTTTTTTCTGTCTAAAATATTGGTGCTGCATTGCTGTTCTTTAGTCACATCATCTCTTCCTCCCTCCTCTCCCCACCCCTCTCAGCAGTTTTATTATGAATTTCTGCTGCCAAAATTCACCGTTTACATGCTGGACCTTTGAGAAACCAGAGGGTAAGAGTGGTTGTTTCTTGGGCCTCTGCCTCTTCTCCCTGCCTCCCAACCTAAGTGCATACAGCCTTTTGTATTTTTATTCACCCTGTCTTGTGGTAATTTCCCCTTCAGTATTTTGTTAACATCTTGCCATCTTGCCATCTTGCATTTGCTTCCATGTTCTACATCATCATTTGTATTGCAAATAGAGATTATGAACTATTTTAGCATTATTTAGTGAATGATTTCAGTCAAGGATTTAGTCTGTTTATATACAGCTGCTATCATATCACCAGGATCATGGATTCAGACTTCCCTGACTCAGTTTGTCAGGGTGACTAGAGTGTATATTGTGTTGCATTTCATTATATTAGGTTTCTAATCCATGCGATTAAGTTGTATACCTGCAAAGCCCTGATAACATGCAAGTAGCCTCTCTCCAGTTCAGATATTTAGAAATGCAACATGCTTCATGAATTTGTTACCAGTAGCTTTTACTTTGGACCTGCATAATTTGCACTTAACAAAAGGCGCAGATCAGCTTCTGCTGACAGCTTAATTTAAAGCAGGGTGACACCTCACAGTGGGCAGCTAAATAATGAAATTAGGGCTTTATTTCAGCAAATTAAGGCTTTAGTTCAGCAAATAAAGATTTACACAAGATTCATACACACATCGAGTTTATCGTGATAGGATAGGTATACCCCAGAGCTGTGGTGTCAATTCCCTAGGCAGCTGCAGGACACAGTTTGCCTGACCTTATCCTTCTGTCTGCCTTGGATCTGAAGCTCACTGTGAAACAATGCACGTTCTGTTATAAACTGGCTGCCTTTCAGCAGGGCTGAAGCTGTGTTTGGGTGTGCTGCCTCTAACCTAAACTGCTGTAGCAGCTTAAACTACTGTAGGTCTCCCTTCTTATCACTGAAGAACCTCCACAATGAGAAACAGGTCACTGTGTTGGGGACAAATCAAACCTTACTCTTCCTTTTTATGCCAGGCTCTGAGCTGGCTGTTGTCTAGATTAAAACTGATAGTTGTGAAGCAGCGAGGAAGAAAGAAATTCCGTGTGTCTGTGAAGAGGAGTCTTGAGGCTCCAGAGTACTTTTCCACTGGGAACTGAGTTTCTTCTTGCATGCTCAAACCACATGTCTTCTTTCTTACGTCTTGAGGGAACAGTATCCAGGCAGGACACTCCCAGGTGAAGCAGGCAGACACAAGAGACAGTAGATGCCTGGAGCAGTGAGCTTTGTGGGGTCTTCACTGGGAGATCAAAGCCAATCCTGGGATCAGATTATGAGTGCTTGGAAGAAGCTTGCTGTTAAGCCTGTTCCTGATGCCATGGCAACAGACAATAAATTTCCTTGCAACCCCCACCTTGCCAGTTGTAAAATGGATTAATGATACAGATCTCCTTTAACAACACCCTTTAAGATGCAATGATGAAGGGTGGTTCAGCAGAGTCTGAGTCACAGGACTATAAATGTATGGCTTTATTGGATGCACAGGATCAATAGAGCAAAACCTTCAGAGATGGGCTGAGGATCAACATTTCCATACAGCCATGAGTCTTTCCAGGGACTCTCCATTGAAACTCTAATCTTCTTTAAAAAACATAGGGGTGGAAAAGGGGTTGGGGGAGTGTGAGTGTGCATGTGTAATATGAACATTTTCTGAGCAAATTAGGTTGAGTGTGACAAATTCAGATAATTGACTGGACACTGGAGAAAAGAGGAGTGCCTAAATAAATGCACTTGGTAGAAGACATGATGATACGTTACCAAAAATCACAGCTTCTGATGTCTCATAAGCCCTTCAATGCTTTGTTTCTTTTGTCACTTTACTTAAGGGTTTCATGTTTTTTCTCTGATAAAGCCTTCTAACTCTTCATTCTCATTTCCACCCACTGGCTCCTCACTTCTGTCTTTGCCGTGTCTTTTCAGCTGCTCTTCTACAACTCCCAGGGTTTTTTTGTTGATTTTGGTTTTGCTTTTTTTTTGGTTGCTGTTTTGTTTCAAATCAGTGGCATTTTAAATGTCTGCAATAGTGAGAGTTTCCACAAGCAGCTGCAGTCACTGATGTTAGATTCAGGGTGCAAGAAGAGAGAGCTGGAGCATGAGTTGCAGGGAGAAGACAGGGTTGTACTGAGGTTACAGTGAGCAAGGAGAGCTGGATTCTTCTTTGGGGAGATGTCACTTAGCAAAAACAATAGACAGAGCTGGAGGTGGCAACATTGAGGAACAGCCACCCGGGGAGCTCGGTAGGAGAAAGACCATTAGAGTAGCATGTGAGTGAGAGCCCAGAAATTACGGGTTTGTGCTTGGAGGACTTTTCAGCAGCAATTTAGGGGGAGATACAAGTGGCGAAATTAAAAATGAAACATTCAAAACTGAAGCTGCTGAAGATTTAGATTATTCTGCCAACGTGTTAGTTCAGGTGAGATGGAGCTGGAAAGATTTAAGGTTCACGTTGTGTGTCCTCAGCATTTTTGATGAGGACTCTCCTTGTTTGTTGTTTTTTTGGTTCGCACATTTAGTTTGTCTAAGGTCTTTCTCACTGGAGGTAAACACATGTTCAGATCTGATCCTCAGTTCCTTCTTCTTGGACTCTGGGGCAGCTAAAGAGAGTAGCAGGGAGTATAGCACCTGAGCATCAAAGTCTGGAAGAGGTACATGTTCTCCCATTCTCTGTCTGTGGCATTATATCATGGACTTCAGCTGTATGACCCTGAAGAGCTACAGCTAGTTGCCCTTCCCATGAAGCTTTCAGCAGCAATTTGTCTGCCTCTGAAAACCTGGCAATCACGTCACTGCATTCTCATGCTCTGATCAGTTGGCTTAGCTACTGTAGGTCACTGAACAAATCCATTGAACAGATGGATTCCTGAGGTGCCAAAATGATCAGGGGACTCTTCACCACTACCCAGGCTCACTGGTGTTACAGCCTTTAAATCAATTACAGCCAACCCTATCTCAAGGTCTCCAGAGACTACACGATGTGTAATCAGTCTGCAAGGGTTAAATTCCTGCTAGCCGAATTAATTGCTGCACATAGCTGTGATTTTCATGATCAGTTTGCAACATAAGCAGTTTGGCAGAACTGCAAGAGGGGAATTACAGTCATCAATATGCATTGAAGTCAGAGCATGATAAAGGTTTCAACCATGGCTTGTTCTTCTGTTCTGCAGAGTACTGCAGCCCTCAGCAGTTGGGTCTGGGCCAGCACTTTCAGCAATACCAAATATTAAGAAAATGCAGATGTTGAAACTTCTTTTTTTCGGAGAGAAACACTGGACCGTCTTTGTACCTGTGCACTGCCTAGAGACTGAAATAACTTTGTGAAGCCCATGAGCTTTTTCTGAAACACCGTGGTTCTTGGCTTGTACTTACTTACGTGATAAAGACCATGGGCTAGACTGCCTGGCTCTTAGATTTCCTCTAAGTATTGTAAAGGACTGGGTAATAATCCTCACTGCATTCCCTGTGATTTGCACAGCACATCAAAAAGATGCCATTTAAAGCAAGCTGTGCCAAAAAAATATAAGAATTTGTCCAAAGAGCCGCATATAAAACAAGATTCATGGCATAACTTGCTTGTGCACTGGCTAATGTAGATGAAGAGTTCCTGACAGCTGTGGAAAACCATGGATTTAAAATATTAGCAGAGGGATAAAGGAAATGAAGGAGCAGTTTCAGTGTTCTCTCCATTTCCCTTTTAAACACAGACACTTAGAAGGATAAACAGGGGGCAGACTGTCATGCCAGTAAAAAGACAGGGGCCAGTCCTGCAGTCTAGAACCAAGAGAAGGCTACCTCCTTCTTTGGCCACCACTGGCTTTTTAAATCCATGATCACACATCAGTTCATTAATAATGACTAATAATAAACTCATATAAAAAATAGTAATACACTCAGTCCCCAAAATCATCTTCACTGTGGTAACGCTCCTTGCTA
>JAVKLA010000074.1:9402939-9413078 GCA_034782735.1 Sagittarius serpentarius | reverse complement strand
GGAGGCCCCATCCCTGGATGTTTTTAAAAGTCATGTAGATGTAGTGCTTAGAGACATGGTTTAGTGGGGGACTTGTCAGTGCTAGGTTAACAGTTGGACTAGATGATCTTATAGGTCTTTTCCAATCTAAGCGATTGTATGAAAAGCAGCGTTTGAAGAAGCAAAAGTTGCATGTATAAATAGATAAATACCATTGATGAGGAGAATGAAAAGTACTCAAAAATTTAGCACATCACATGCAGGCACAATGTTGACCTGTCTGGATTTGGTCCTCATTTACACTTGCTTAGGAAAGAGAGACACATAATGAGTTATGCACCTTATGTTCTCATTGCAGTGGATAAATCTAGTTATTGGCCCCACTTGTCTATGGAGCTCCATTAAAAAGCTATTTCTAAGTAAGTCTGGTTACTTGAACATTGGGCAAACTGATAGGTATGAACGGCTGGGCAAGCCTGGCCCTGTCCTGCTGACGGAGTACATTCTTATCTAGCCTGCAGATGACACCAAGCTGGCAGGGCTAGTTGATACGTTTGATTGCTGGGCAGCTATCCAGAGGAGCCTGGACGCGGGGTGGGAAGAGACTAATAGGAGCACCATGAAGTTCAGCCAGGACAAATGACCAGCCATTGCCTGGGGGGCAGAGCCCTGGCAATTGTCCCACCAGGGCTAGTGGGATGGGGGAACAGCTTTTTGGAGAAGGACCAGGGCCCTCTTGGGCCCTGAGCTGAACAGGGGCCAACAATGAGGGCCAGCAGCATCCTATGTGACCAGGGGTCCAGCCCAGAGAGCCAGGGGAGGACAGGGATTATCCCCCTCTGCTTAGCGCTCTTTAGATCAGATGTGAGTACTGCATCCAGTGTTGGGCCCCTGCAGTACAGGAAAGATACTGACAAACTGGAGCGAGTTCAGCAGATGCCACTGAGAAGGCTGGGGGCTGAAGCACTTGCTCTCCGAGGAGAAGGCTGCAGAGCTGGGTCTGGTTCAGCCTCGAGCAGAGATGGCTTCAGGGGCACCTCTCAGCAACCCCCAATACCTACAGAGTGGTGATCCAAGAGGCAGAGCCAGGCTCTTCACAGTGGCATGTGATGGGAGAGTGAAAAACAACAGGCAGAAGCTGAAACTATATTCAGACTCGATATGAAGCATTTTTTTTTTCACTATTGGGACAGCCAAGCAGTGGAGCAGGTTGACAGAGAGACTGTGGTGTCTCCATCCATGGCGGTTGTACAAGACCCACCTGAATAAAGCTGTGAGCAGCCTGGTCTGACCTTGTGTCTAACCCTGCTTTGAGCAGGAGGTTGGACTACAGACCTCCTAATGTCCCTTTCAGCCTGAATTAGCCTGTGACTCTAAGGACTTGCTTTAGGGAGCTGAAATGGCAGTGGTGCCTCCTGTATGTATGAAGGAGCTCTGCTGAAGAACAGAATTGTTTCTCCCTTTATCTTTGCAGTGGGAGTGAAGGTTTCAGTATAGCAAAATGTTTCATTTCTGGGTTCTAAAGAGTGAGTCAAAGGTATGGGACAAAAAGAGATACTCAGATTTCTGTCACCTAGAAAAAGCAGCAGATGTTTTTGATTGACATACTAATTTCACCATCTCGATAGGTCCTTTGTGGCATATATGATGATAAATTGCCTGTTTGGTTTTTGCTCTCTCCTGTGAGGGTGAGAACAAGTTTTTTTTCCATCTTTATGCTCTGTCTAGGGACCTTGCCTCAACTTCCTATCTCAAGTGGATGGGAATATGTGAGACCTGCAGTTTCCTGTCCTGATTCCCACATTAGCCTCACAGCTCTACTCAAGTCCTGAGCAAATGTACCCCCAGTTCATCTCTCTAGCAAGTATGAAAGGAGGTTATGTACTCAGGGACCTGGCCTCTGCAGTCAGTGCAGAGCACTCCTGGAGCACTTGCAATGGCTAGAGATGGCTGAGGTGGCAAGAAACTGGTTTCTTGGAAGGAAGTGCGGTCATTAGGGTGAAGCTGCTTCTTTATCAGGACTAGGCTCTTCTCAGAGACGGTAAAAAAAATGCTGCCAGACTTGCACAAGAATTCAAGTCTTGTAATGCCAGCAGGGGAGGCTGGGGGAAGCAGCGGTGAGGGTTTCAGGTGGGCTAAATAGTTTTGGGTGCCAGGCATATGGAATAGTTGAGGAAATGATGGAGGATCACAGACGCAGTGAGAATTTGAGTTTGTTGAGCAATTTCCTGAAGCTGGCTGTTCACAACTTGAAAGGTTACAGCCTAATTAATGCAAGAGCCATTTTTAGTTTCCTGCGCTGCAGACTACGTTACAGCCCACTCCCGAAGAATCTTATCCACACTACTGCACTAATGCTTCAGAAGCTGCACAACAAACACACATAATTACACTTCTGTCAACAGTGGTATTTGTCAGGGCAAGCTGCATTCTCCAGTCATTCTCTCCTCTTGCAAAACACAAATTTATGTACTCCACAAGCATAAGCAAACGCATACAAAAGAAAGCAGCAGAAAGCAATGCAGGTATGTTATTGCTCTAGTCCCCTTAGGCTAAGGATTCACTTACTCCAGGAGTTCTGAGTGACTAAACTAAGTTAGAAAGCCAGTGTTAGCAGCAAATGGGTCACATTGGAAGATCACTGCAGAATGGCTGAGTGCTTATTTCTTGCAAGCTGTTTCTGGAACAAAAAAATAAAAACAAAACCAAAAACAACTCCCCAAGCCCACTTTAGATAAACACATCGTGTCTCAGCTGCTGATATACATACCATCTTAACAGTTTAGAAATGGAATTATTATACTTACTTGCTTGTGGACAGTGCCTCTGCTGCTACAAGCTTCTGGTGAGGTGGTTGCAGACAAAGAGACCCAGTCCTTCTAATCACTAACTTTTATAAAATTCTTGACAGGTTGATTTGTTTGTTTTTTTTCCCTCCACTCCTTCATTCTCCCTCCTCCCCAGGTTGGTTGGGGAGATGTCACTGCTCACGGTCAGTCATTGGCTGTCAGAGCACAACCACACACAACCAATGGGACCTAGTCTCACTCCTGGTGTTCCTCCCCTTTCCCCTCCCCTGTGTATATAAGGCCATTCATGATGCTGTGAAACGGAGACCTTTTCCAGTTATTTCAAATTATTCTTCCTCTTTCTAAAACAGACTGAAAAGAACTACAAGAGAAAACATGAAAATAGTTTACAGGGAACTTCGGTGTAACTTTCCATTTAGGAATCTGGAAGCTTATACTTGGAAACTACACAGTGCAGGAAGGAAGAGTAGAAAACAAAATGCAGAAACGAAGCAACAGATCCTTAATTGACATTAGTTATTATCATTTCAGTGGCTTCCTAAGTGTTACGCTGATTTTCCTCGCTTGAAAATTTAGCACAGAAACATGTTTTCCTTTTCCAATTAGTATATGTAAAGGCAAAATGTGATGCTACAGTATCAGGGTTAATGAAACTGCAAGTTCTGATTAATGCAGTGTATGTGTGAGAATGATGGTTATCAGAAGAAATATGCCCACACTGAGGTGCACAAATGCAAGTCAAATTCTCCACTAATATCCCACTGGAACACCTACCCATATTACAATAACATACAAACTTCTCAGTTCCTTAGCAAAATTTTTCTGTGAAAAATGCTGAAGCTTTATAAAGGGTATATCAGCATTCCAGTTTATATGAAATCACACTACAGCTATTCACAAAATCCAAGTAGACAGACTTGATTTTTTTTTTTTTTTTTCCCCCCATACTGCAGGTCAATACTCCTGGAGGGAAGTACAGCGCAGGGACTGTTAGGCAAACATCATACCCTGAGCAACAACATGCTCTGCGACCTTGGACATTAGCATGTCTTTACCACAAAGACCCAGTGTTTGCGTGAAGAATGACGTAGTTTCTCCATTTGTTTGGCTCATGTAGTGACACCTTTAGCCTTTCCATGGACATGGTGAGACATCTGATTTCTCCTCTCACTGAGCAACACTGCCTTCATTAGGGCACTTCCTCCTTTAGCCTGTGTCTTCTAGAGTTGCTTGCCAAGGTCAGTGCCTGTAGGAAATCTTAACAGCTTAGATGCTGCCAGTGGTAGCACTCTGTGACAGTCAGCAGAGAAACCTCTGAAAAAGCTGAGGATACAGTCTAATTGAAGGCCTTGTGCTTGTGGTGTTTTGTTTTCTTTAACGTTCTACTTCCTGATCCATAGCTTTTTGCTGAAGAATGGTGTGGAACATAACACTGACATAAAGCCTTCCCTGCTTTACAGTGTTTGCTTTATATTACATTTCTCCCATCCTAGCAGAAGGATGAACCTAATGGTGTATTAAAGTTTCTGCACCACAAACAGAGGCATCTTGTATGAATTAAAAATATTTTTAGTGAAATACATTATCTAAGACCCTCTTGAGACCACAAAGGTGTCATACTGATGGTCTTCTTCATGGCCACAGAGAAAATCAGAGTTTGAGTCCCATCATTTCTGGTTTGGTTAGAAGCTGTCACAGGTAAGAAAGTTCTTTCAGGAGTTTCTTTCCCGGTGTCATCCGTGATATGGTCTGACAGGCTATTAGAGAAAAGCTGGCGGGAGTCGTCTTGGAAAAAAAACAGTGTCTGACATTTAGAAACCACTTTAGATAATCCTCTGCAGCCCACCTTGCATTCTTAACTCTTTCAGAAGTATATATATATGTATTTCCACGTGGGTAATGGCTAGTATTTGTCTTTCTAGTCCTTCTTAGCCACTATCCAGCACTTCAAGCACTAGGATTACAGGCCCTAGCAGAGATTCTGAGGACCGAGGAGAAAAAAAGTGAATGGATATGATGGTTAACTTTTTCACTTAATTTAGGAATGGGAGCCTTATCAGGCAAGAATATGAAATGAGCAATCCTTCTAGATAATGTCACTGTAAGGTTCAGTACTATTGACATGCAGACCCATGACACTGACCATGCTGTGCAGAAATTAGTAGTAAAGTGATACTAAAACAACACTGGAAAAGAGTACATACTTTCATCATCACAGCTACATAATCGTAGTTTAGGGATACTTATACCTCTAAAAATTAGGTTATAGTGTTATCGTGTATCCTTAAACAATACAAGGAATAAGCTTGCATCGTGAGGGAAATGCAGTATACTTGCATTTAACCGAGCAACTAACCTGCCCCATACAAAATATCAAATCATTGCCTGCACTAATTTTTCTACAGCAAAATTGGTATATTATCCAAGTTGTAAACCTGTCTCATTGAGTTAGTGTTTGAACTCGTAGTATTGCCAACTGTCTTAGCTTTCCAGTGACACAACTAATTTTGGAATGTTGGGGTTTTTTTGTTTAAGCCTTTTTCAGAATAAGGTAATGCAGCCATACGGCTGTAGCTAGCAAAAGGCTGGCTGCTGGTGTGAGCACCCTAGGCAGAGGTGGCTACATCTAGACATTACTTTGACAGAGATTGAATTTGTGACCATGGACAGCATGACTTTGATACAGGTGTCGCAATACAGGTGGACATAGAGTGGGAGGAACACCGAAGCCCTGGTGGAAGAGTGTATTCAGAGGAATAAGGACACAGGTCAGGAATCAAATTTGGGTCTTCAGGAAAACAGGAGGCAAAGAGAGGCAGAGATCATACAGATGAATGTTAAAGGGTACAGATAACTTTGTGACAAAGTGGCTTGGTAATGTTATGAAACAGATGCCCTTTTGTAGCATCCACTGTTGTTTGTGATGCCACCCATCTCAGTGGTATGTGGGGTTTGTCTTCTGCAGTTTGTAGGGCTGGCCATGCAGGCAGGGTTTCTGGTGAGAGTTCAGTTCCTGAGGAAGAACCAGCACTTCTCTGCCTCCCTAAGAGTTCCTCATCCCTCTCTGCCTATGGCATGGGAAGGGGGAAGTACTGCAAAGATCCCAGGCTGAGGATAAGGACAAGGAGAATGGGAAGGAAGGGCAGCTGAGCTAAAGGACAAGTACTCTGAGTTGTTGGTATTCTTAAAAATAGTTTTACAGGCTATTGCAGTGATTGCTGATCCACTTCTCTAGTGAAGAGAAAAATCTTTTAACAGAGCAAGGTTCACTAACTACTTTTTGAGAGTTTTGGATGTGTGAGAATTGGTTACTTAAATACATATCTAACTAAATGTGGTGATTGAAGTTTTTCTGCATGGTTTATGGCCTTTTTATATGTTAATGAGAAAGCTGATGTAAACAGTCTTCAGTATAAAAATATTTATAGCTCACTCAAATCTGTGTTTGAAACATCACTGCAAACAAGATGCATAACTGGTAAGAAAGCTTAAATGTTCATTGTTGTGCCTTTTATAGCATGGAAACAGAAAATGATGGTCAGCTATAAAAGAGATGGATAATGTTAAAACACAAGCGTCTAGTATTTTCTCTGACAAACGTGGCAGAGCGTAAGTGAATTTTGTATTTGAATGGCTTGGAGATTTTGCTGATGTCAACTTTTCCATCTGAAATTACCATACAAAAGTTGGCAGAAGTATACATTTAAATATTTTAAGGACCATTAAAAACTGTCTTTATGAGTGGCTTAGGTTATTATTTAGGTCTTAATTTGTGGGTTTGCTTTCTTGAGTTTGACAATGCAAATACTGAATTTTCATAGTAGAAGTTAATGTAATTTCTGTCCTTGTTATATCCAATCTTACTGTCAAAGGATCTGTCAGTTCTGCACTGAAGTTTTGAATGAAGACTGCTGCTGGATGAAGTATGTTCAAATCAATGGAAAGACTGGTTTAAAGGCAATAGGTAAAAATTCTAGAATTGCTTATGTTTCTTCAGGTTGATGATTGTGTTTTTTCCATGTGTTTCTAGCAGTATTGTTCTGATACTTATTTTGCCGCTAATTACTCATATTAACTAGCATTTTAAATGAAAATAAGTATATGAAGACAGACAAACTGTAGTACATCTAAGAAAGAAAGATGAACAAATAAAGAAATGGATGAAGTAATTTCAGAGATTACGTGGTCACCAAGAGAAAAATGAAAAAGTTAAAGCCTCCCTCTGCACTTCAGTAGATGAAGTACTATTAATTTACCAGCACTTTTGTATGTGGTCAGGCCTGTAAAAGGGTTTGAAATGGAATGGAAAAAAACACTGGAAGTTGGAAGAATGTCTGAGTATAATATGCATCCACATGAAAAACACCTGGCTTCATGCACCCCAAGAGAGCGCTGCCTGCATGATGGGGTTAAAGTCTAAAGAGCAGACTTGAGCTGCCTCCTCCTCACCTCTCCACACTGGGCTGGATGTTTCCTGTTTTCTGTACTCTGCAGTCTTGCTTAAGTATCTCAAAGTCCAGCTTGTTCATCCCTATCTAATCAGAGGTATTGTTTATTAACCCATTCACCTACGGCCCTCACCCCCAATGCAGAGAACCTGGCCTTTAACCCCACTGAAAGAAATTGCCTATATTTCTGGCTCCACAGCAGTGTCTGCAGACACGTACGTCAGGGAGGATATGGACGGTGTTGGGCAGAACAGACTCAGGCCCACAAAGAGCGCTGAGGGGATTGCACAGGGAGTTTGCTTGCTGTTCGTGCTTTGCGTCTTAAAAGCTGGGCTGTTACAAACACCATGACCTGGAATGAAAAACAGGCAAGCACATAACATTACTGTTACCAAAACCCAAATCTTTCTAATAATTTCAATAATGGGGACAGCACACAAGGGTACAATGTTAAATCAGGCTGCCAGTGGCAACATTTCTGGACTGTCCAAAATAGCTGTAACAGGACCTGAAGATAAATGCAGTAATGACACTGCTCTGTGCCTTTCTGTTGACATTTTGTTTTTAAAAAAGCAAGTAGGCAAACAACTGTCTGCTATAATGGGAGACGCTTAACTGTTTATCACCTGTTTATCTAAGCAGCACACAGTTCTCAAAACAGCACACTTTTAGGTCCTGCATGTTAACGTTGGCATACAATTTGCAAATTACAAACTACAACAGATGTCTGAAGTGGACCAATTTGCTGAAAAGACCATTGTAGATGTGGTTTCTGCACTGCTGGAGGAACACTGGACATGGTGGCAGAAATTCAAAGAGAAAGTAGGCACTGAAGAATACATAGCTGGCCAGGGACTTACTAACAGGGCAAGAAAATATAACACTATTTTTCTTCATCAAAATTTAAAAATCACCGGTAGTTACACAGCTGGGAATGTGGCATTCATAGCTTGCCATGCAGAACAAAGTCTTAGAAGTGGACATTAATATTGCTAACTCTTAGCCTATAGGTGCACAAATAAACTGGCTGATGGGGTGGATTCTCTTAAAGGATGAGCTCTGGGGACAGGTGGTTTGTGGAAATGAAGACTCTAGCAGCAGAGACGCATGCAGTGAAAAAGCACAGACCATGGAGTACTTAATTCTATACACATTTTTGGCAGGTATTTGTTTTACTGGCGATTATTCAGAACCATATGCTGGGCCTGCCATCTGCTGAATTTGGATATGGCATCTATAAAGCTGGTCTGGAAATACACAAAAAGAAACTTAACTTCAAGAGAGAAACTGCCAGTGCCTTTGTAACTGCAGCTGCCTTCCACCAAAAATTACCTTTTTTATTTTGTGAAATATATAGCCTTTCTGTACAAAAGCATACTAAGGTTAAATTCCAGCACTGAGAGCTTGATTTTATCTCAGTCCCTATTAAAATGCCTCAGTACTTGATTGGAGAAGGGCCTGAGCGACCTGGTCTAATAAGACCTGCTTTGAGTAGGGAATTGGACCAGTGACCTTCAGAGGTCCTTTTCAACCTGAATTGTTGTAGGATCCAAATTATTACATCCATGCAGATGTATGCAGATGCATGAACACAGAAGTATCTTTCTCAGTCATATATAGTAAGGAAAGAGATGGATCTGCCAGTCAGGAAAATGAACAGTGGCATACGGAAAGAAGAGACAATAGAGTTTTAATAGAAAGATTGTTTATCTGGTAGAAAGTTTGCTTGTAAATATCTTTAGAAAAAAGTAATTCACCCTGCACCCAGCCAAACTGCTGTTGAAATACCCAGTCTGGCGATTCACAGCTCCTCGAAACAGGGAGGAAGGCTTTTTCCTTCTCTCTTCAAATGCAGTGCCTTCTCACTAAGACATTGACACCTACTGTAGTTAGAAAATCCTCTTGGGCCTCTAATCTAATAGAGACCTATCAATTGATGCTTTGTGTTCTGCCAGAATCATGCTTATGTTGGACACGCCTTGGAAACAAAGGTAGTTTTTGTTTAATTGAATAACTTCCCCTGGATTGTCTTGAACAATAATGCCTTCAGTCCTGCTGTCTGGCCCATCAAGAGAGAATCCTCTTGTGCAGACAGTAATTGCTGCATTGAAAAATAGTCCTTGAACTATTCGGAATGAAAAAACACCCAAGAAAATCCATATTGTTGTTTCAAAAATAGTGACCAAGTTTGTTTTAATGTGAACAAACTCAGACTCTTAAGGCTGCATGTCAAGGAGTTAATGCTAGGCCTTGAACTTACGTAGCCTAAGATATGGCAGCTCAGCTATGCTACCCTGGTAGAAAAGAGAGGGAAAGGCTTGTGTGAAACTGCATTTTTAGCCTGAACTGAAACAAAATCCAACAGGAATTAAGAATTCACAGTAACCTCCCATTTTCTGTTCCAAGGGTGAAGTAGACTTCTCTGACTTGTCATTTCTAATAAAACATGTGGCACAGAAAACAGAAGCAAAAATCAGTCTACTTGTGAAAGTTCAGAGGCAGCAGAAGAAGAAACGCTTGCCTGAGATGCCACATTGGCAAGGTGGGCACTGAGTAAGTACTTGAGTAACTCAGAAATAGCCCCCAGCAGCGTCAGTAGAAGAAGCATGTCTGTTGTAAAGGTGAATTGGGCACTTAAGGAAATTATTCCAGAAGGACCTGAAGAATTTATTAACCTGCTCCTTGCAGAAAGGAGTTTGTTCTCAATGGGTTTATCTGAAATTCTCTCACTGGCAGGTTCAGGTTGTAGGCCCTCTGCATATTGTTTGGTCTCCCAGTCAACTTCTGTCATCTCTTATGCCCTGAAAATTGTCTTCTAGTTTAGAAGGGATGCCTCAAATTCATGTTCTTAATTTTCAGCTATGAAGCTCAGTGAAATTACTGACCTCTCCTGGACTTACCG
>JAVKLA010000074.1:9336540-9347891 GCA_034782735.1 Sagittarius serpentarius | reverse complement strand
AGAGTTTAGTATTTGTATTCTTTGTGAAGGGGGCAGCACAGACAAAAACCCAGCATTCAGTGATTTCATTACTGGATCTCATGGGCAAAACTGCTGCTTTACTCCCTACTACAAGAGACTGTAAATGCTTTACTCTCCCTGGTTGTACTGAGAGCCGTGAATAAGCCATCAAATACATCTGTGGTCCAGCTTTGGCTCATTAGGAGCCTTTAAAAATTTTTGTGGATACTTTGCAGCTTGGCAGCACAGCATGGGTATTGGTGATACACACTAAACGGGGTATCATGTGTGTATTAGCTACAATAATAAGCTATGCTTTTTGATAGCATTTTCCCTGCAAGGTTTTAAAAAGCTTTGCTGAGATCAGGAAGTTAAATTTTGCAGCACCTCTGTGAAGAAGGAATGATCTCCAGCTTTACTACGGATAAATGGAAATGAAGGGCAGATTTCAAAACTCATTTGGGCACATCAGTAGGTTGGCAAAATCCTACGGCTGCCGATGCTTGTATTTAGGTAACTAAACAGTATTAAAACCTGTCCCTGTCTCCAGATTGTGGCATTTCTTGTAGCTGCAGACTGACTGTTATTATTCGTTTTTATGGCTTTCCATGCTCTCAAGAAGTGGGAGCATTGAAGTAATATATATTTAATCTCTTTACAGAGATTATCCTTAGCAAAGACAGATGACTATATAGCTTTAGGGTTTCAAGTGCCAAATTTTAAGATACTGTAAATCACTGTCTCACATTAGGAGGACGCATTCCTTTCCCCTCTTGTTGCGAGGAGCTTTGCATAGATCTGGAAAAATACTTCCTTTTGCAATAAACCTTTTTCTTTCAACTCATCCATTAGCCAAGCCCTGTCCATAGTGGGAAGAAGAACAATACACATACCATCCAAATTACGTACTGAGAAGATGTTTGCTTCTGTAATATTACAGGTTGGTGAATTGGGAATAACAGCTTTGTCTCCTCAAATAGTGAACTTAATTTTTTTCAGTTTCAACAGGTGAATCTAAATCTATTACTCATTTCCAGGAGGCTCAAAACATGCTTCTCCTAACTCTGCTGTCAGACTCAATACTCATACATTCCTTTCTTCAGGACCATTGTGGAAAGTATTTTTTTCCCCAGGGCAAGTCCAGATGGCACTGGCTCTTCCCACATTGAGACGACTCCTTTACAATGCAACATCTGTCATTTTGTGATACCCTTCTTCATAATGTTCCGAGTCCTCCAGTGGGCAAGGACCAGCTCACCTCCCCAGACAGCGTATGTGCAGACTGAGAAAATCGTCTTGGCGGCAAAATCTTTGCTCCTGTTCTTTGTGTTTGTTTTTCACGCACATGCTAACAAGGTACCATGAAAGGTGACTGATAGGCAGCTTTTATTTATGAGCACAGGGCAGTTCTTTCCCTTTGTGGAGGGGTCTGCGTGGCCTTCCCTTGACACCTGCAGTGCACCAAAGACAAACATATAAACCACAGTTTCGAGGTAATGGTTAGAAAAATGACTGTTGAGTTGTCAGGTGATTGGTATAAAAAAAAAGGAAACAAAACTGTCAACCTTTAAGGAGACTAGGCAAAACTCAGAGCAGAAAGAGACAATTTGCTGGATGACAACTGGATAAAATCACAGCAAGATGAATAAGGCACTGTCTGATTGTGTGTCCTGGGCAATGCCGAGGCCAAAGATCACCAGTTCAGGCACAAGCCATGACAGGTCAAGTTTGAGCAAGCTCCTTTAAAGACTCCAGAGAAGAGCCGTCAGTGGATCCCACCACTGATGAGAGAAGAAGAGAGGATGAAAATACTTTTGTCTTTGATAAAAATACTTTTGCTGTGTGCCTGGTCTGGATCAGGTGGAAGCCCACGTTCAATGACTGATCTCCGCCATGAGCAGCACGGACCTCTCCCTCAGACAGCGGCAGGAGGTGCACAGCACTATCCCTTCCCCAGTGTCAGCACCCGTGGAAAGTAGGGGGTCTGCAGTAACAGGGTCAGTTTGGGCTGCCATTGTTATGGATGTTTGCATATACTGTTACTGTGAATGTCAATTTAGATATTGTTTGTGTGAAGCATCAGTAAGTTGTTGATATTAATAGCTGGGATAGTGTTATGAAACAACACATTATTTTTTATTCCATGTATTGGTTGTTATCTGACTGAACTGCCACTCCATGAGCAAATCAGTCTCTAAGTTCTAGAGCTTCAGTTGTCCTGTGACACTTGCAAATGGAGAATATTTAAGTCTTTCAAGTGAAAGAGAGGATATGGTTTCAACAATAACATTTTTAAAAATGTAGCTTAAAAGCTATGAAACAGTCTGTAAGCATAGTTAGTTTTTCCCAAAGCCTGACTACTCCCTGGACGAGGATGGGCCCTTCTCTTTCATACCGTCTTGAGAAACTGCAGTGTGCTAGCTCATCTCCTAAATACCCAGCCCTGATAATTACTGCCTGGTCTGAACAGTCAAAACCACTGCTAATTGACAGGCAACTTGCCTGTTCAGGCCACCCACCCTGCCTACTGTCATAGTGGCTTAGTACCGTAGCTGTTTCGCTACCATGAGCAGAAAGTTGCAAAGCTGCCAATTCACTGTATTTTGGTTCCCAAAAGTGCCACAGAAAGTAAGAATTTGCAGTCTCTCCTGAGGCTGGGTGGAGCTCATGTGCTGGAGGGGAAAGTCCTAGGAGCCTTGCCCCTGCTGAAGTGGCATTAATGAGAATAACAGTAGGGTACAGGAAGGGCTAAGTGTATTGTATGCAAATTGAAAATGAATGACACTGATTATGTCTAGATGTAATATGTGCAAATATAACTCTGCCAACCCCACTTCCCTCCTGCACCATGCTCTGCCCTAAGTAGGCACTTAGCAAATTTACAACAAAGAAATTCCTTTGAGATTAGAGTATGACAATTTTAAATCAAGAGTACTCAAGTGATACTGCTAGTGGCTAGCAATCAGCGTGAACAGCCACTGCTACCAACAATTGTGGTGGAGAAGGTAAGATGCAATTCACTGCAGCAATTCATTCCAAGTTTGAGTTAGCTGCATCCCCCATGAATGATCCAATGGGTGCTGGCCAGAGTAAGATGCTTTGGGCAAGTGCTTTTTCTGAAGAGGTTCATACAAAACAGTGGAGTCAAGCCCTGCTGACCTCTGCACTTTCAAACTCATCTTTATTTGGCTTCTCAGCTTGAGGAGTCACTGCAGATTTTCCAGCCCCAGTTTGAATCATGCCTTTCGAAGACAACTTTGTTTCCAAATGCAATTCAGAATGAGCAAAGTGCTGCTAGATAGAGATGGAAAGAGCTAGCAATGAGTTCTGCCACAGGAAATATAATTTCCCAGTATAAGATTAGAAAAAAATGATGAGTAGGAAGATGAATCTCAAAACAAATCTGAAGAAAAATTAACCTTGGTGGCCAGGAGTGGCAGGTGGATAAGAATCAGGTACAGCCTAAAGAAGTAATGGGAAAAAGGGAAGATGGCTATTTCAGCCATTTAAAGGCTATACCGATCAGTATTTCACCTACGTATGTTCCCATTTTTGGGTTATTACTCTTGGTCAACAGGTGCAGTGTGTCACAGACCAAATTTATCAAGAAGACATAGAAAAATACAAAGCCTTACTCCAGTTATCAAAAGGCCATTGCTGGGTCTTAGTTTGGTATATAATCAATGTGAATGACTACCCACGTAGAAGCCGAGACTTCTTAAAAAATATATTAGCTGCTTCTGTGTTGAACATTATCCACACTTCTGTGAATCTGTAGAATCTCTGAATCTGTGACTGACTGCAGGGACTGTAATACCAGAGATTTCTGGGCTGTTCAGGAGTAAAGGATACAAACTGACATACAGCTAAGACCAAGAATAATTCCCATGCTTCTTGATGTAATGATGGGGTAGCTATGGTTTAAGGAGTGTCTCCTGCTTGGCCCTGCTTAGTTGAGTAAATTTGTCCCAGCTGTGAAATGGCAAGTTCTAAAATCGGGAAGTTCTTGGAGTGCATGAAGAGGAGGGGATGCTTATGGGAGATGTGGTAGAAGTAGAAAAATTCAGGAAGAGGAAGGTCTGGACTTAGCAGAGCTTACTCCACAAGGCACAGACTTACAAGTGGTCTTCTGTCTTTGCTCACTCTTTCTGATTGTGTAAGGCCTTTGAGTACGTAAAGATTTGTTCAAAGACAAAGTGTTTTGAGTGACTTTTTAGAGTCCTTCAGTTCAGTCACCTGAACCAGCCTGTTGGACCTTGGTGTCTGAAGAAAAACCTGTGTTATGCATGTTGGGTTAGCACAACTGAAGATCAAATAAGGACTACAATCATAACCAGCCACAGAGCAGCTAGACCTGCCTTCATTTCTGGCCATCAAGTGGAGGTTGGTTACACTCAAAAGACTGAATTACTTTAAAGCACAGTACGTCTTCCAGCTGTGACCTCATGCTTAAAACCTCCTGCTGTTCAACACTGAGAAAAAAGGAATTACATGGGACTATTCATGTGACAAAATCATAATTTTCTTTTCAGACTGGAGCAGCTTTTTTCCCACCTCCTTCTCCCTTTTTTGGCAGGCCTTGAGGAATCTTTGAGTACTTAAACCATGCAATTGTTTTTTCATGCCATGAACACAGGGAAGTTTAAGGCTTACCTGGAAACCAGTGACCCTCGCTATTGCATCACTGTACATGAAGTAGTTAAGGAAAATCTAGGGAAGCGAAAGCACTGGGTTTGCCTCAGTGAAAATGTGCTAGCAATAGCTGTGCAGGAAAATGGTATGGTCTTTCCTCATATTTTTAAATTGCAAAGGGCTTTCAGAAAAATAACTGTAAAAATGACACGCTGCCAATTAGATTTTTTTCTCTCCAGTTTGAATGAAAGGTATTCTATCTTTGCTCATGTTTGCTTTTCTTCACAAAAGGACAAATCCAATTGGTTTTATAATATGTCTTCTGCAGTTTGCCCAGCCAGGGCTTAGTTTTTCTACTACTGTATTTGCTATGGTAGAAAAAAAGTTCCTGTTTCTAGAGAGAATCTTGAGATCCTAAGGCTTAGAGCAGTGGTCTCCAAACTTTTTTTGATCACACACCTCTATCAGTAACTTTTTGAGCATGCATTCCCATATATCTGTATTTATAATTTTTTATATATATATATGTATAAAACGTAAGTTCTAATACTTTCTTCCTGTAACCCAGTGGATCATCTCACACACTCCCAGGGGCTGGATGTATCCCACTCTAAAGACCACTGGCTTAAAGGAGCAAATATGTATTCCGGGCAAAAAACAGTACTAAATAAAACCATATTTTTTTAACTGGTAGATGTTTAGAAATGATTCTGTGTCTTAGCTATGTCTCTAGGAATACAGAGAATACAGCCCTGGATACAGCTACTGGAGTAAGATTCCTGTGATCAGAAGAAGGTCCTTGTGTCTCATCACTGGGGTAAGTTTGGTAAGAAGGTAAGTTTGTCTCTGCTATAAGATTTTTCAGTTTTAAGACAGTTTAAATCTACTATCTGGTAATTTTAATGAGATTTAGTTCAAAAGATTGTGTTAAAATGTAGAGTAACAACAGGTCATTGAAGGAAGTGCTTGTCAGGAACAGATATGTCAGCTTCATTAAAAAGACAATTCCCCAGATGCATGTCTTGTTAGATGATAATATCATCTTCAGATAAGATAGATCAGAAATAGCAGTGAATACACACTTTTGTTTAAATGTGCTTTCTTGTGTTGAATTAACCACACAAAAAAAAAATTGAATAAGTTGAATAAAGTGAATTTTCTTCTATGAATGTCTGATGTTATAATTTATTTCATATTGACACAATCTTAATGAAAAAATAAAAAATGTAGTAAGACATGCAGAAATACCCCAGCAATCTATGTATTAAAAAAGTCAAATAAAGATTTTGTCTTATCTCTAAAGAATGCTATTTTTCTAGTGATCTAGTCAGCAGTCAGAGGTTTGCAGACAAGATGCTCAAGTGACCATTGCAGAGTGGGAGTCAGAGCCCTAGGAAGCTGGGCTACTTTTTTAGGGGAGAATGGCCATGCTACCACTTCCTTGGGGAACACATAGGGTTGGTCTAATATCTGGCTGAATGCTCTGAGGAGGAGATAGCATACTTCTAGCTACATGTTTTGTACCAGAGAGAATACGTAACCTACGTCTTTTGGAAGACCTTGAGCTAAAAGTGTATCCTTTAAGCTTCAGGCATGCTGGACCTTTTGATTCCTCAGTACTTCATCTTTTTTTACTTGACAGTCTAGGGAACTTGATGAAAAACCGCTATTCTGACAAGAGCAGTCTTTTTCTCGTAAAGAAAGGCTTACATCTTCAACTGCCACGAGCTGGCATAACTCATCTGTTTTGATACCAGGATGTAAATCCATGGAGATTTACTTCCATTTCCTGTAGATCTGCTTAGACGTGAGACCTGCTTCTCTTCTGTTCTTAGCATGACATCTTAGTGGACTGTTTCTGGGCTGAAGTTCTATCTTTGGTACAATTAGCTGCCACCCATGTTAGGAAGTGTCAGGTTATATTAGAGATTTGGGATGCACTAAATTCCCACTCTCTCTGCTTCTTTTGCTTTTGTTGGTCTCTATGTCAGCTATTTCAGCTATCACTCCTGTGTGAGATGGTCCAGAATCACTGACAGACCCTGTAGATGGTGATACACATAATTGAGTGGAATCAGCTAGATTTGCTGTGCAGTGTGCCAGATCACTTTTTAAATGCTATGTTACATGCCCCGTTTGCCTCCAGAAGTGCTCTCTGATGCATGCACCACATGCCTAACTTAGCAGCACAGTCTTGCTGATGTTTTTCTTGTGCTCTGAGCTGAACGCTGCTGGGCTCAGCATCTCTTGCTTTTGAAGCCTAATCCTTCCCTTCAGCTGCCGCCCATCTCTGTCATGTGTGTATGTCTACTGCACATTGTGCATGAGGAGAAATAATTGGCAACTCGATCAAATCCTTATTTATGTGACCCAAGTTCATTGCTTACCTCCGTGACAGCAAAGCTTCTTTTCCCACATGGAACAACCTTGTACCATTTGTCATGCAGAACGTCCATGAAACCGTGGGACTTGTACTGGCTTATCAGTTCAGAGATGTTTGAGGTGAGTGGAGAGTTGGGGGGAAGACCAATACCATATCCTAGAAGGAAAAACAGTACAATAATCTCTCTTACTTGTTTGCTTATTGCTAAATTATGTTCCTTTCAGCTATCAGCTATCAGTGTGGCAGATCAAGTTGGCATTCGTTTTCAGCAAGCCAGTTCAAACCTGGATGCTGGCGTACCGTGGACTGAGAATGCTGAGATGAGACTTTTTGCTGTGCAAAATAAAGTACCCTAATACAAACAAGATATGCAAATTCAAAATTATTAAGGCCACAAAAGCAATGTGTGAAATTGGAGCTTCAAAAACTTAAGATGGAGGTACAGATAGATGAATAAATCTGTTTTATCTCTAGAAACACAGCCTTTTGCATGCCTTTGCCGTGAGTTATTCTTTTTTACCTTGTTTTAGCAATGCAAAAGGGCCTTAATGTCAAGTAAACCATTCTGAGATCCCTTTATATTGTTAGAGCAGTGGATGAGACTGTGGTCTCAGATGTGACATTTTCTTTTCTTCCTATGTATTTTCTGATGAGGAGCTGCGTGCATGTAAATGTATACGGGAGCAGTCTGTGTTGTTGTCACAGAGCAATTTAAAGCCCAGGGGCTATGCTTTGCATTTGTGCAGTTCTGCCTGGCAGTGACATGGACCTTCAGACAGTAATACATAACACTTTTTAACCACCGTGTCATCTTTTACCATGTTAAAGTGCTGGTAAAGAACTTAGTGTAAGTGAAAATGGATTCAGTAACTCTAAATATGGTCTTTCAATTTGCAGAATCTGGGTTTTGACTTTAGAAAAACAAATAAAATTCATGCCTGGAAGACATGCGGTTGCATGCAGTGATGCCTGCCAATTGCCTGGGAAGATTCCTTTCTAGCCCACTGTGGATTTTTTTTTCAGTTCAGAATTCAGAATTTTAGACTCTCCTTTAAAAAAAAAAACATAACACAGGAAGAAAGAAAGAAAAAAAACCCCATAAATGTACCTGAGTGGTACATTTGCCATCACAGTGGCTTGCTTTTCAATGATGCAGCGTGATGTGGTGATACACGTACCTACAAAGCAATAGTCTCCCTTGCTGCTGATTTTTGTACATTGTGCCTGTATTTCCACCTGAATATATTTGCTAACATTGAAGGAATGGTTTCAGAGAATGCATAGCTAGTCTTCGTGAACGCCAGGTTTTCAGCATACTTAAGTGTTTCGTAATTGCGTGATATGAAGTCCAGTTACGTAAAAACATATAGTTTGGGGTTTACTTGGTTTTTCTGTATTGCAGTTTGCTTTACTTGGTTTGAAGTTGTGGAAGCTGACGGTTTACTTCAGTCGAGCTGACCTTTCTAAAATGGAAGATTTATCAGGTTGCACGCGCATGGTGAAACATGCAGCTGCATACACACAAATCCTGCTATAGCCTGAACAGCTCTCTGTGCATCTAGCCTCCCCAGTAACAAGAAGAAAAGAAGAAAATGGATTGCTTTGAGGTCTCTGGTGTGAATGCAAATGGAAGACACTGATGAGGTATACCAAAAAGGAGCATTCTACAAAATGCTTAGTGCTGGTCACCTGTAGCTGAAATGATTAAAATGCTCAGCTTCCCCTGGCCTTCATTTAGCATACTGCCTTTCTCAATCAGGTTTGAACATTTCTGAAGGAGGTTGTTTTAATGTGCGATGGGAGCGGCCACAGTGATTGCCCTTGGATAGGAGGAAAAAGCGAGCTTCAATCATTTCCATTGGCCATCTATCACAAAAGTGACTCCTGAGGTCTAATCGCTGCTAACATGCCCACTTGTGCCGGAGGCAGCTTCAGACAAGCCTTGCTTCCAGGCTGCCTTCCCATCTGTCCTTGCCAATACACCAGGGCTGCAGGAGGCTACGTACCAGGGTAGGCTCCCTTCTTTAGCTTCAATTAGCTACAGATTCAGTGGGAATCTTAAGCTGACCTTTAAAATGGGAATAGTATTTATCTGCTTCAGATGAGAGCAAAACTGTAGAACAGCGTTTTGAACATATATCACTGAGTTTTGAACATGTATAATGAAAGTGAGCCTACAAAAAGCAAGCCTCATTTCAGGAGCTACTTTATTTCATTGTGAGCAGTGAAATGGACTGTGCCTCCTACTTGTTTGGAGACGAACTGTCTGAGCACTTTGAATAATTCCTATATAGAGCATGGCAACAGATGGTACAACTTATCTGAAAGCTCAAAAACCACAAAAAAGGGTGAAACCTTCATCACTGAGAATTTTACCATAATCTTCAAGGGGTCCACATTTTCACCTGCATAATTTGAGAATATCAAATCACAATAAAGCAAATGCAACACATGAGAAATAGAGCAGTATGTTACAAAACTGATGATTACCTTCAATGGCAAAAGGTTTTCCCACAGTTAGAAGCTTGCAGTCAGCATCTATTGATACTTCATAATCTAAGAGTGCTTTATCCATGATGAAGGCATCGAGTTTCTCTGGATCATGCCTGTATTCAACATCGAAGTCAGAAACAGAATCACTTCACAGTCTAAGACTCAGTGATGCTTGCTGAACATTCATCTATGCAGTTCTCCAGAAGATTACTGATTGAAAACAGAGACCAGGGACTGCTATTTTAAATGCAAAACTGATTTATATTTTGAAGAAGGGAATTGTGCATGAAATACAAACTTTGTGCATCTAGAGCAGGACAGCGGGTGTAGGACTTATTTTGCTCCCATGAAATGCTACTGAAAGATGGAAAATACTACAGTGTGTTAGACTGACTCAATTGAAAGGTAGCACAAAGCTTTATTGGAAAAGATAAAAAGTTGCTAAAATACTAGTGCTGTCTGGATTTCTTTGTGATGTTAAAGTTACAGTCATTAGAGCAAAAATGCAGGACGATAGCTCATATAAAGGTGTTTCTCCTCCTTACTCCTCTAATATGAAGTAAATTAATTTCCTTCACCTAGGTCAGCTTTTCTCGATGTTCTGTCTTCATGAACACAGAAGACTGAGTTTTACTAACATAATCATTTATGAGTAGCACGCTTGCATAAAATGATGATCTAGAAGAACAGCTGCAGTGCCTGTTCTCATCTGATCCAGGGACTGCACCCTCTGCTCTTGTCACCTGAAAGGTCCAGGTGTTCTCCTCATGTGAGGTTACAGGACTTCACTGATTTCAATGGATTGATTCCACTTTAACTCAAAGGAACTGCCGTGTATCTTAATTATCATTAGGACAAGTCTGGGAAAAATACGTAAACAGGAAAAAACTTCTGGTGAAAAATTCTCAGGCCACTTGTTATGCAACTTCTATGTGTAAAATGAATGAATTATTTCAGGCTTATTATTACCTCTCCTGTTTCCTGGCAGAGTTAATCAATTGTGCGACCCCAGATTGTTAGGCACAAGTGTCTCTGAAACAGAGTGATACCATGATTCCCTAAAGCAAGAAGTCTTGGTGTTTATTACTTTTTAACAGTCTAATACTTCTTTTACTCATTTTAATGATAAATGCTTTAAGGCTTCTCTCTGAGAACCTTCTCTCCTCCCAGCATGCTGAAGATGCTAAGGAACCGCATTTGCAGCTTTTGCATGGACTGTGATTTTTTTTCTGATGTTTCTCACTGCCTGATGAAGGGCTCCCAAGCACAGAAACCTGCCAAGATTTATACATTAACCATGCTTGATGGCACCCTATCAGCTAGTGAGAAGCACTGCTTCCCCTGGAAACACTCCAGCTGGTACTATGCTAGCTTGCTCTCCAAACATCAGTCCCTCCAGGGGATTATGTGCTTTCTTCTCTATCTGCCACACTCCCTTCAATGACTCTTTTGTGGGATAAGTGACACTGAAAATGGGAAACCCATCACCATCTTACTGCCGTGTATTTTGGACAAGGGACAAGATCTGCTATTGCATGCAGAAGCTCACTTTAGATATGCCACACCATCTGGGGTTGCAGGGACGTTGTACCGTCGCATGTACTCATGCATCTCTGGGAAGCTTTGCCTCACGTAGTCTTCTGCGCTGCTTTCTCGCACAGTTCCAAACCGAAACCCTTGGGATGGGTGGTGGAGCTGAGGAGATGAAATTACAGATTAGCAGTCATTTGCCTCCTTCACATCTGGTATCTTGGTCTTATGTGTGAACAGTTTGTCAGAAATTCTCAGCATTCGTAGACCTGTCTCTGATGTTTTCCTGCAGTCAGCTTTCCACATCACAGAA
>JAVKLA010000074.1:9291270-9312474 GCA_034782735.1 Sagittarius serpentarius | reverse complement strand
TGAAGCTACTGAACACTTAAGGTCTGCTCTTCATTCTCTTACATTTCCATTAGTTAACATGTATTATATATAAGAGGGATCAAACCTTTACTGTGTTTAAAGTTGGTATAAAATGTTGTAATTTTGATTTTAATAGTATTTTACTGTTCATTGTAGGCTCCAGTTTGTACGGATCTTAGAAATGTCATTCTGAATTTGGAATAACATGATAATCGCTCAGTTTACACTCGTTTTACTAAAATAAAACCCTGGGGTCTCCAGTACAGATGTAAGGGGTGGAATGAGGAGAAAAAAGCTGAAGAGCTAAATGCCATTTATAAGGAGCAAGCTTTCATTGTGTTAATTTGCAGTTACATTAACTCATCATCCGTTTTCCAGAGCAGATCATTTGAATTCAGAGCTTGATAAAGAGAATACTGTAACTGAAGATGCTCTCAGGTCTTTTTGTTTTGGTACCTGTGGCCTCTTTTTACACAGACACTTGAATAACCTAATGAAAAGATCACTGTCCACAATCGATGCACATCATGTACTGCCAATAAGACACGAGAGGATTGACTCTTTGATAAAGAACAAGTTACTGAATGTGGAAGAAGCTAAGCTGTGCAGAGTCTGTGAGTTCTGTGCTGGAAAACATTGCCTACTAATTAAAATACATGATTAGTTCAGGAAAAAAAAAGCATTGTGGATAATATCCGGGTTTGGGAAGCTGATTTGAATAAATTAGTCACTGCAAACTGAATCACAATAAACTTTTTTTCTGAGGTAAATTAATTCATTTGACTCTCACTGTGAATAGAAGGGAGTAGAAAGGATTTTCCTTGTGTCTTCTCTGTCCACAATCAAGTAACAGTATGAACACTTTTTACATGGTGATTTGCCTTCAATCAGCAAAACTTTGCAAACCTATTGGCTTAGTTAATTTGAGTGTTAGAGAAGAAATGAGTTACTCAGTATACACAGAACATTTTGCATATAAAAATGACAGCACACAACCCGATCATACCTGTAGGAGAAACAGCAAATGTCTTCAGTATATTCAGAAGCACAGTATCCGAACCACAGTACTATAGCTATTACAGTATAGGCACAAGTATAAAAAAAAAATATTATTGGCTGCAGAAAAACAACTATGTGCTGATGAGTGACAGAAGTTGGCAGTAACAGCTGCATCCATACTGTTGAATAAAACAGCCCCAGGAAAAAAACCTGAGCATTTGTACTGCTTACTTTGCCTCTGGTCTGGTTTTGGCACATGCCAGTTAGCTTTCTCATATAATGCACTGGCAGGTTTAGATCTTTGAAGACCTCTATGTCCTCATGCTAAGCCCAGTGCATACACACAGTTTCATATATGTGAGACTGCTTCTGCTTGTCTACAGCACACTTCGACCAGTATTAAAACACTTTGATATACAAAAGGTAAAAATTACACCTTAGGGTCAGTGGGCATTACAGTGGACCCAGAGCAAACATAACACCAAGCACATAGTCCAGAGAAAGTGGAACTCTGCCTCAGGGCCAGAAAACTGGACATAATTTTACTCAGCAGTGCAGGTGAAGGCAGTTTTCATCTGACTTGGTATTCTCAAGTGCAGGGCTGGAGTCTCCTACAGCACTGCAGCTACAGTCTTAGTCCTCTGGAGCTCTAGTGTGGGTCCCTGTCTTGGATGTGTCAGTGTGGCCCAAGAGACTGTTCTTGTATTGAGACGCTGCTGCTCACTGAATAGAGATGGGTTTGGGATAAGCAGGCTTAGGCTGAGCCTGCATTTAAAAGTGCTTCTTGGTGTGAAACCATCTGTGCTTCAGCTGTCACTTTCAAAACCTCCCAGGTGCATCTACGTGAGCAACTTATCACCACTGTTGATTTCTTAGTTGCTAAATTCCCTGTTAATGTGCTTGAAAGGTAAATGTTCAGACTTGAAAAAGTAGCAAATGCAGTCCCCTTTTCTTTATTAAGTGTATTCGGACTGCAAACCCATCTTCAGAATTTTTCTGATACAATAATGTAGACAAAATTCAGTCACTAGGCATTTATCCTCCACTTAACTTTCAGCTAATTCTCAGCCCACCATGCAAACACCCATACAGACGTTGGGGAGGAACAGCAATTAACGTTTGCTTTGTACTGGGACTCAGGGAAGGGGATGCTTGATGGGCCACATTGTTTCACACCTCAACCAAGAAGAACTCTGTCAGGTTTCATCTAGTGAGTGGTTGGTTGACTTGGTGGAGATGCTTGGAGATATTTCAATTTAACACCTTCTTAATTTTATTTTGAAAGGTTTTTTTGTCATTTGTAGGATGAAGCTGAACACATAGGCCCCGAAAAAAATTATACAGAAGTCAGATGTCAGTATGCAGCCTTTGATATTACAGTGTTCTTAATGCTTTTACAGAGTTTTATTGATTTGTCTTTCTTTAAAATAATTACTGCTTTTAGATGTGTATAACTTCGTACTTATCATGGACCTGAACATTTATGAGATAGTATCAGTGTATTGAACTTTGCCCATACATCCTTATTAAAGTTATTAGGCAAACACCTTCATTACCTCACTTTGGAAATTAGCTATATGGAAATTCAATCGCTTTGTTTAAATGTGACTTTAAGCTGTCATTAAAGATGATATGACTTGCATCAATTTTTCTTCAAATTACACAAACGACAATTAAATCTCATTTGAATAATGTTAATTGTGATCTATTTCTAATAATGTATTTGCATTTACATAGCATCACTAGCAAAAACATGTTCTGTGTCTACAAGACCTTAATTTTGTATTGCATGTCATTAGCTCCTGTTTTATAAACAGCCATGATCAACTGATTTCAGTGTTTACTGGGTAAAGAATAGGCCTAGAATCCTTAATTTCTGACTAATTGCCTTCAGATCAGACACCAACAGGCTTTCCACTGACTTTCAGTGGGCTTTGGACCAAGCCGTTCACGGAATATTAAGCTTTACATGGTCTGATGTGTTTCACTCCTGTAGATCAGCAGAGACTGTAACGAGTTGGTTGCTTTTTGTATCCCAAGCAGAGAAATTTTACAGTTTCACTGCCTGAGACACCTGAGATAGCAGGTTCATTTAACAACTGAAACATGATTTGCATTTCATTTATGTAGTATTTTTCAAGCCTCCGTTTCAGTAGTCTGTAGACCCATCTTCAGCCCTTGTAAATCTTGTGAGCACGAATGCCTGGAGCTGGACTGACTTACACCCTGAAGGATCTGTCCATTTATCTCTTCAGCCAAATTTGTAATGCTAATTAGGCATGGTCACAGTGACATTTTATTTGACATTATGATAGATTCATTAGCAGAGTTAAAAGCATATATGTGAATATTCTTTTGCCAACTGTGTAAAAGTAAATAATACACAGAAAATATTATTCCCCTTTGACTCTCAGGGGCAAAGGCGGTGGTGAAATAAGTATGTATTTATGGTAAGAAACACAAAAGAGAAAAGACACTATATAATCACATCAGAGAAAGCTCCACTGAAGGAAAAAAAGAGTGTTACAGTGCAACTGTAGGGACTCAGACCCTTAGAAACAGAGGTAAATGGCAGCTGTGAGGAAGCTTTGAAAACTGGGAAGTTCTTTCTTCCATCACTGAAATTACACAATGTTGGCTTAAATCCCAGTTACCTAAAGGCTACAGGCACACCTACCGCTTCTTCCTTTCATGCCATGAAAAAAGATGGTATGAAAAGTTAGTTTACTTTTTCAATATCTGCCTTCCTGGTGAAACGGCAGTGCTTCAAGGAGGATTTTGTGTTGGCAGCTGACAGACCGTGGTAAGGACGTCGGCTGGAGCGGTTCTGCCAGCCTTCCCCAGCAGCCGCTGAGCAGCCCACGTCCCAGCTGCTGCGCGGTGTACCCGGCCGCAACAGAAGGAAGGTGTGCTCCGGCCCACCCACCTCCAGGCTGCAGCCAGAAACCTGCTCTGTCCCCAGGGGAGACTGCGGTCAAGAGGCCACGCACCCGCAAGTTCTGACAGCGGAGGGTGAAGGATTCAGGTTTTCGAAGCCCTGCAAAGGGTAGGCATGCATCCCTCTGCTCCCCCTGTGCAGAGCAGTAGGAGTGGGGCCTGGGTGTTGTGCTGTGCTCCTGCGTGGTCCCCTGTTCCAGCTAAAGCCCCAGAGTCTCGTCACGGATGTCAGTATGAGACTGGGTCCGAGGCCTTCGCCCAGGAAAACAGTTAAGCATCTCTTTAAGCAGCAGCATCAGTCTGATTAAAAACACCAGCACTATGTTTATTCTGTCGTTCGTTGTCTTGCGCATCTGTCTCCACAGAGATACCTGGAGGAGGAGGAGGAACTGCTCTGTCCTTCCAGACTACTGTTACCCACTGACACTTGCCTCGTCAGGACCCCAGATCTGTAAACGTTTGCACACTTTTCGGCGGATACGCAAGTTACTACTTCTCCATTGTATTCCAAAAGAGTCCTGAGTACAGAGTCATGAAATGAGACCTTGCTGTAGTAGGACAGTACTACTGTAGTAGAGAGAAAACACACAACACCATCACCTCTCTACTGTGCAGTAATATTTGCACAGATCACTGCTACCACGTTTTCTTTTACTCTGCGCCTAGCACGGACATTTAGACCAACAAGTAAGTGACTGCACGGAGCTTGTAAATCACTACAAAATATCAATGATACTTACTAATCCCTCCTTTGTACTGAGTTTGGATTCCATGGAGCACTGGTAACTGACACTTCACAGGCTTTAAACAGTATGTCCATCCATAAGAACATAGTATGCGATAGTGGGCACAGACTGAAGATGAACATGTGACCACGCACACTGGGAAAAACAGCATGCCATGCTTGATGGAACCATCTGGCTGTACTGAAGATTCACATTGCTGTCTGACACCACCACTCGCCAGAAGCTAGCATTAACAAGACACTGCCACTGGCCAAAGCAAAGTAATTCTCTTTTCCTTCGGCTCTGCCTGTGGCAAGGGCCGTTGGTCCCAGTATCAGGCCATCAGGAGAAGCTTGTCAGCCTTCCCCTGCAGATCCCTTTCCTGCTGCAATTGCATAAAAGCACCATACGGACAAATCACTACTGGTGGCAATGGACCCTGACAACTGCCTGGGTGCAGCAGCTCTACCGTAACGAGAGAGCTTTTTGCCTTACAGCCTTCCCTCCCTTTTTGTTGTGCCGCTGGTGCTCAATGTGCAGGCCGGGGGCAAGCTCTGCAGCAGAGGCCAGCACCGCGCTGCACCACTGGTGGGGTTGCAGAGCTGCATAAACTGCATAGAGTTGAAAAAGTATTTGGAAATCCATACTGCATCAATGAAATAAACGGTCTTCCCTTGTTAATCAGAAACTCAATAGCATATGGACAAAAATAACTCAGCGTACTGCTCTTACTAGCAAAACCTTTGCTGGTGGGGAAGTTTAACACTTTTTACCCTTGTAGAAAAACTAGTGTGGAGTAGCTGGACAAACTGTTGTGATGGAATTAAATAACCACATTTACTTCACTGTAAATAAAGTTCTGCATCCCACCTATTTATGCAAAAACTTACTTGTAATGCTACCTTACGTTTCTTGAGGGGGAAAGGGAAAAAACTGTTGTGTCAGGTTAATAGGGGTTGGCTTCATTTAGGACAAAGTAATGAAAGTAACAGCAACAATTTAACAGGCTGGATGTTATGGATGGGAAGAATGCTTTGCAGCATGGAAATTAGGAGAAAGGCCTTTACAAACCTAGTTTTCTTTTCCATACTGGCTCTACCTTCTCTGCTGCAATTCCTTTAAATTTCCACTGCCTCCATACCCGTCCTCTTACAAAACCATATATCTCCTCCTTGAAGTTATGTAGGGTTTGTGCAACTATCAGCTGAAAACCACTACACTCATTGCAAAGCACCAATTACCGAGGTACGCTGGGTATTTAATTTATTTTTTAAGGGCTTTGTGCTTTAGGATCTGCTAGGGCCGCACATTTGTGTGAGTCAAAAGGCTCTCAAATACACTGAACCAAATGAATCAACAAACTTGTCTGTGCTTTAGCTTGCTACAGACATACGAGACATTTTCTTCCTCACAGCTCAGCTCTTCCTGACCTGGCCCATGTGATGACACGTATGGATGACATGCACTCTCTAGGTCAGCTCTTTAACCCTGATGTCAGCAGACAGCTGATGAGTTATTGCAGGTGATGAAGAGGCCCTCAGCTCCCGATAATGAACCCTACAAGCGTTTTGACACACTTGGGCAGCCAGACCAAGCTCTCTGCAGGTAGGCTGGGTGCAGCTGGGGCAAACAGCATCTTTACTTGCGTCGCTGCAAATCCGAAAGCATCAGATGTATTAATGGATCTGCCTGCATAAGACTGCCTTCCTCTGCACTTCGTGGCTTGTAAACTCTTAAAGCACAGCATGGCACCTCGTTCGTCAGAGCCACCATCCTTCCTACAGCCTTTGCCAGACCAGCGTTAGAGACTAGTATCACAGCCAACACTAGCCCTACCAGTTCTATGGACTAGAAGAAATAATGACATTTATGAGTTTAACAAACAAGACAGAAGTTATGAATTTAATGATCTGAGAACCAGTCTTGAGTTATGCAAAACACATTGAGTTAGGTATTCACAAAATTGCTTCAGCATAATTGTCGGCACGTGGATTGTTTGCAAACAGCTAGCACAAACTACTTAGTGTTAATCATTTGTTCCGTGACATAGTTAGTCATGCACTATTTCTGCTTCTTGAGTGGGTGATTGTATCCTCCTAAAGGAGAGGGTAAGAACCACCAAAAATGAAGCGCGCCCTGGGAATTTAACATGGGTAAGTGCCTGTGATACAACACGAAAGCGTCATGTCTCACTAATCTCAGCAAGATGTTTGCGTCTATCCATCTCCATGCAAATAATCTGCGATGACTCTGCAGAGTCTGGTGAACCAAGCCTGGGGACAAGGAATTCACATCGACTATTTTTGGCACCGTGATTTTCTTTAACTCTCTGAACAGGGGAAGTGTTGCAGAGGAGTATCTAATTCCCCCAGACAACCTGAAAAGAAGGGATGACAGACCACACCTTTCCTATGAGTTTGGCAAGAACATACAATCAAAGCTGCTGCTTCTCTCTGCAGGAAATAGTACTGCTTCAGGGAGAGAGAGCCCGTAATAAAAAAAAATCACAAAACCCGTATATTCCCTGAAGAAATAGGAATGTGTATTTCCCCCCTCTGCCCATTTCAGTTTTCTCTGTTTACATGATGCTAGCACTTGAATGCAAATCTTGGTTAGTTTTCCAAAAGATAAATTTCTACACATTTCAGTGACCTGGGATGGAACCAAGGAAGGTGAAAAAAGTTAAGCTCTGAATTTTGTTGTAATTTGCTTTGATATTTTGCATCGACACAGAGGCTGCACTGCCCCATCTGAGCAAGCGAACTGAAATATTCTGTAAAACTCCCTGCTTAAAACCCTTTACCAGGTACCACACAGAATACCAGGAGGTATTATTAATAAATGGGAGGTGAACAGCCAGTCAGCTGTGAGAATAAAAGGGAGAGAGAGACACTCACAGAAAGCAGGATCTTCTGTGAAAGGTTTGCTTTTCTTTTCTGAAAGGTAAGCAAAGTTTGGAGACCACTCTTAAAATGACTGAAGATTTTATACGTGCTTGCGCATAGTGACTGACACACATAGGAACTGTTAAACTTGGGGGGTGTGGGGGGGTGACACACGAAGGAGGTGGGAAGGCTGTTGGAACACCACCCTCCAAGCTCACAGTGAAGGCAAGGGGAATTACCCCACCAAGAGGGCAGCGTTGGTCGCCTGGCCCATGCCATGCGACTGGAAGCACTGCTCAGGTCATCTAAAGGCCTCTGCAAAAAAAGATTTCATGCACAGCAGGGAACTTGCTCTCTGGGTTGGCTGTTTCTTCCTGTCACTGCTAAAACTCTTAAAGAGGATGGATGCTTCAGCACCACACAACATCTCCAATGATGGCCACATCATCATTACGTTGGGCAGTGGTCAAATGTGCATGCAGACTGGGCGCGTCGTTTACAGACAGGCGACGGGTTGCTGCTGATTTTGACAGCCTTGGACAACTTTTGACCTACCAGAGGAAACTTCTGACACAGCAAGGAAATTCCGCTGGACTTCTCCATGCCTGGACTGGTAGACCAGTAACTATTCCAGTACTCAGCCCAGCGTATTTTCCCATACATTTTTACCTGTGTTGGAGAAGACTGAATTTCCCATTTGAGTCCCCTGTTCAATCGTCAGACTGCATACTCATTTCTCCCCCTCTTACTGACAATAATAAGCCATTTTGCTGCTTATTATTCTCTAATAAGATTGTAATAATTTTGTATGACTCTCAGAAGACAGGCATTTGCTCTCATAGTGCTGCCATAATACAGAACCACAAAAAGATGAATTGTCTGAATTATTCTTATCTTAGTGAATGGCTTTCTATAGATTTTTAAGTGAAGGGAACTCTCTGGTGAAAATAAGGCTAAGTCAGGTAATATTAAAGGTTAAAATTGACAGAAGTGTTAAGTTTGCTTATAAATACAGTTTTAATATCGCAGCAACAAGCCACAGATCCTGTTGGACTAGCTTCTCATCCTAAGCAAAGCCATGCCACACTTAAATGAAGAGGAAGTCTGAATACATTGGTTTGGTTTTTTTAATGATGGCAATTGCATCAGAAACAACACATAGATACTCACATGAATGAAATGATTCACTTCAGCTGTTCTTGTTCTCCTCAACGTTTGCTTTTCATGAACATTCCATTAACCAAATTACACTAGGACAAATGCTCATAGAAAATGAATAACAAAATCAAACACTTGCAGTATTTGCAAGTTCCACCTTCCATGTATATCTCCAATTCCTGTGTTTATCAGATTGGAAGAGAAAAAAAGTAATCATGCGCCTTAGCCAAACAACCAAGACCATATCTCAAGCTGGTCCCTATTCTAAGCCAGTGAAGTAAAAGGAAGCACTTCCATACACTTTTTGGAAGGCTCTGGGATGCAGTTATTCCTAATGCTTCTATTGTTCATGCTTGTTCCAGAAATTTCAGGTGGTTTCAGGCAGGAAAAAATGCGTTTGATTATCAGATGTATTATTCACTGTGAATTCTCACTTCATTTTCATCTTAAGTACACTTCTGGGGAGGAATACAAGAGCAGTATGATGTGGGCAACAAGCTCCTATTCTCCTTCAAGCAAAGCATCTTTCTTACACTAATCATGTGGTATGCTGCATCCCACCACAGGTCTCAAATAGCAATTTATTCTTCTGCTGTAAACCTGTAAGGGTTGTGAATGCCCAAGGAGGACATCGCAGCACAGCTAACTTTCACATAACTAAGTTACATATTTATATGCACTGTCAAAATGGTGGGAAGATATGAAATTGAGTTTTGCTGGAATCTAGCAGGCTGAGCTATTTATAAATAAGTGTCTTATTTTTGGTGCTCTTCAGAGAATGTGATGAACAGTGAGTGATGAGCAATTTATGTTGCTGATCATTTGTATCACAATAGAGCCTTGCGGTCTTTTTCTGGAGTCAAGACTCCGTTCATTTAGGATCTGTATTATCCTACAGAGGAAGACAGGACCTCAGAAGAAAGACCAACAGGCAAGATTAAGCAAAGGTGAAATGAGCAGGCCACACTGAAAATGGAAGAGTAGGTAGAAAATGGTGTAGCTGAAAAAAATTTGAGGGTTCCTGGGGATTCTGGGCATCAATATTCAAAACAGAACAATCACCCATCTCTCTCTCAAAAGAAATTCTCAGAGTGAAGGAATCCTTTCCTACAAGTATTCTGCACTGAAGGATTGTCTATTTATACAATGAAAGGTAACATTAAACAAAATATGGCATAATGAATGTGAAATAAATGCCATTAGAAGGACTATGTGCTCTAAAGAGATCTTAGGGGTATAACTGAATGAAAAAAGCAGGTTTTAATTAACAAGTGTGTAAGTATCCTCTACTATGTAAATAATTCATGTGTATAAAAAGACCATCATAAGGGTGACCGAATAATTATCATTTTGGCTTCCCTATGTTGACTGCTGATGCAAGATTCCTAATCAGAGGCCACAAGAGTATTGTTAACCATACCAGCCTATCCAGCTTATTTCTATACTGATACATTGTGATATGAACTTTTAAAAGAGGTGATTAATAGATGGGTTTTTTTTCCTCCCCCAAATCTCAGAGGAAAAAACACTGATGACATGTTTTATCATTTCCCCGCCATTAGTTCTGCAGTAGGCAATTTTATAGAAGCCAGCGGGAGTTCAGCATGAGCCACCCTGCTGTGTGGTCAGAAGGCAGCCGGTAACAGCAGCAGATCGTCTGCCTGCCACACCAGGCAGTGCAATTGTTTTTGCAGAAACGGCAACAAAAGGGGCATGTGGGGATCATACAGCACCGCACCACCTCCTTCTGCGGTCCTGCAGCACGGAAACATCACTAAATGTTACTGGTGCAGGTGTGTGCTTGCTGGATGACAGGAAAGAGAGACAGCAGAAGAGCAGAGCCCTCCTTCAAAGTGTCGCTTGATTTTGTACTCTGAAAATAAGAATAAGCTCCTGGAAACTCCTGTTCGGCAAGCGCAACATGGTGCAATGATGTCTGAAGTTCTCATGTCTCAAAGTTTAAACCAAAAATAATCAATGTTTTTTGCTTTAACTATTTACCTACATTTGCCTCAAGGCTGTTATTTGGTATATATTTGTCCCCTTGGAGCTCTATTGTTTATCACCTGTCACATACAATTCAAACAGAGGAAACCCAGGCACATAACTCTTTCACCTTGTTGCCCTTCCAATGGAGGAGTAAAAACAACTCCATGGTATTAGCGTACTAAGAAAATATAAATGACAGTTAAAGCAGTTTCAGTACACCCTCAAAAGAGGGCAGCTATCAGCTCCAAGTAAAGGTTAGATCTATTTTTCCCACATTCTGATGCTTATGTTGAGTACAGTAAATTCTTAAAAACAACTGTTCTCCTACAGAGAGCTGTTTAACTGATATATATGAGTGAGACTTACATGCTGAGAAAGTGATAAATAATTATGCTTTAGTCTAAAATAGCACCGGAAAACTATCAAACTGTGAACTCATAGTACTGACTTTTCATTTGATTTGCAAAAAAAAGTTCTTTTTAAGCTGGTTTGAGTGAGTACACTATTAAGATGAGTGTAATGTAACTGCTTTATCAGTAGCATCACTGGGCGAGCCTCGTGCATAATACAGCTGCTCTTTGTGGCTATTAATTGCTATGTCTAATAGTTCTTTCCTTGCAACAAATGCAAAACTTCATTTTTAAAATCTCAGTTTATGCTTGAAGATCTGTCTCGTCTTTTAACTCTGCCTTAAGTTAGAAAGCCTTGTAAAATGTCTTATGAACAGCATGGGCAATCATTTCCCTCACAGTCTTAAAAAAGCTGTAAGTGGAATAGCATGCCTTTAGGGAAATACTAAGAGTTTAAAATATGTCTGTGCAGAATATTCATAGATTTTTATAACGCATTTCAAATACTTTCCACATTGTAAAACAGGCTTTGGAAACTATCATCACAGATGAAAGCTGGTGAAGAAAAAGTAATAAAAATACTGTAGCAAGAACAGGAAAAAATGGTGCCTGCTTCTGAATTCCCTAACATTTGATTTCTCCTATATAATAATAACAATCAAACAATCACAGTAATTTCCCCCTTTACTATGCTTTAGTGGCAGCTAAGGGTGCACCTGTATTCACATTCACGCTTCTCCCCCTCCTTCTCCACCTCCCCATCTGCTGCCTGCATCCACGCAGATTCAGGTGACTGAAACATTTCAGATAAAAGTTAATTAGCCAGCACGTTGCACACCACCTCATTTCACACCGGTGCCAAGTGGAAACCTTCCAGTCAGCTCCTGAGGCCTCCCCCAGCTCACCACTCCTGCAAGGGTGCAGTCCATCACGAGGGAGCCTCAGCGCAGCAGGCTGCGTCCGAGAGGGTCAGCATCCTCTCTCAACTTGCCAATAACACACTCCCGTACCTTGCAGAGACAGGGATGGCTGCTTAGCACGGCAGCCGTACACACACGCTCTCTGCTTACACCAACAAGGTATATATATGCTACAGGGATGCAAGATGCTCATGAATGGCTGCATTGTACTACACTGTGGGGAAATGATACAGTAAGCTCAGGACAAAGCGGTGAACATCAAGCATGAACAGAGCTATGTTTTGAAACACTGTTGACAGCCAAAACCAAGTCCCAAGGCCAGCTCCACATAAACATTTGGTCGCAATGCCCTGCAAGGTGGCATCTAACAATTGCTGTGGTTTGTGGTATGCCATGCTGTCAAGTCCCTTCTCAGTTCTTCATGTAGTTGTCCATAATTACCAAAAGTAATGTTAGTAGCTTGATGTGACAGCTGTGAAGCACTTGGGGCCAGATTGTGAACTTCTTAGTCACACTGACGAGCAGTCCCTTGCACAAATGGCTTTGCTCGAGTGTGACTCCCTTAATAAATGATTCATCTGTCATTGCTGCCTACTCAAGCTTAAATCTTCCTCCCCGTTCTGCTGTTACTTCCACCATCTGCACATCCTCTCCCCATGGTGGTGAGAACCAATTTGGCTGACTGACAGGGTGTTTGGGAAAATGTGGAGACCTCCAGGGCAAGACCAGAAGTAAAGAACAGTCGCTGATGTCCAGAGCTGCAGTCCTAAAGCCACTGTGCCTGAACTTGCTCCCATTTATTAGGAAATCCCTTTTGGGTACCTACCGGCATGATGCTGCATGTATCCGAGCGACTTTGGTCTGTCTCCTGGCGCTCTGAAATGCTGACCAGAGGATGTGTGACCCCACGTGCCAGAGCACCAGGTGGGACTGTGTCCTGAGATGCCCAGATGAGTCTGTAATTCTCAGCACCAAGGAGGAAAAAAGGCTTCCACTTATTACACCAGCCCATACCAAGGCCTCACACCTTTTGCAAGAAGCCCCTCCAGCCACAGCAATGAACTGCAGTCTACCTGTGATCTAATCCCTGTTCCTTTCACTGCTTCTTAGATGTTGGCTTAGCAGTTCCCTGGGAGGTCTGCACTATTTTTTGGGAAGGATTACTCACTGGAAGTAAGCGTCCTTAGCCAGGGATCAAGACAGCCCTGCTAATTCAACCCTGACTTGGGCAAGCTGTTTCGCTCTGTGCTTGGTGATCCCAGCTCTTTGTACAGTACTTTCATGTAAAATTCAGCTCCCTTGTTTTTATGGTTCTGGAATCACAAAAAGTAAAGAGAGAGAGAAAAGGGCACCTCTTCCTTTTTTTCTCAATTCCGTTTATTTTCTCCTGCCCTCTGCCTGTATCACTGACATTAATGTTTCTAGTCATCTTGCTTCCTTTTCTTGTTTTCTTCCTTCTCTTCTCTGGCTCCTTTCAGCTATTCAGAATAAACTGCAATGCATAGCTATCGGTATTGTAGTGAGATTCAGTGTACTCTCTTGTTCCATCAAACTGAAAAGATGATCCTTGCCCTCTTCAAAAGCCCTTCAGTATGATCTACAGAAACATGGTTTTATAGCTTGATTCTTCTTTGCAAGACAAATCTAGATTTTTAAAGGAAACTGTGATTTTTCCTGTTTTCTGCTGATTACAATAAATATAGAAATACTAGCCACCCTATGCCTGGATTTCTTTCACATTAAAAAATTACATGGAAATCCACAGAGGAAAAGAATAGAACACAAGACAAACATTTCATTTCATGACTTAGAACTGTAACTAAATCCAGTGTAGCCTAAAGTTCTAATACTGTGAGTTCTCAGTATTTCATGAGTTTAAATAGCAAATAACTCATTAAATATACCCTAGATTAGAATATTTGTAAGTAGTGTTTGAATTTAATTGTGACCATTGAACTGAATAACATATAGCATGACAAGATCCTTGGTTGTTTTCTAATTTCCATGGCTCTGCTTCCATTTTAGTGGAAAGATGGGGTGCTTTCTCTGACTTTTGTGGACAAATTCTTGGGGGTACTGAACACCCCAACTTACATTTCTAGAGAATGGTTTCTTTGTTATTAATCTGTATTCATACAGTATCTGCTAGCAAATTGTCTTTAAATTTGTATTTTTTTGCCAAATTTTGATTTTTACTTAGTGAATAAAGCCAAGTATTCTTTGCTGTTTCTTCTGACAATGCACGTCATTCAGTAAAGTAATAATCAATGATTTAACCCTGTCATAGTTTAATCACTCGTTATCAACAGAAGTTTGTGCAGTGTATTATGAAAGACCTCTTCTAGGCTATGCAGCGAGGAAGACATTGTTTTGTGAACACCCAGAAGAGCAAAAAAGACAAAAGAAAACATCACATATGGTATTGAATTTGATGTTAACCCAGCTTTTTTGGCATCTGAGAAGCAGCACAGGATGAGGATTGAGAAAATCTTGTTACTAGCCAGCTCAGACACTTTCTCCAGAATGTAGTATGGTATCATGAGTACAGTGAGGAAGGAGACTAATAAACAAATGCACATCAAACTACAAAGCAGGTGTCTTTGCTTTTGAGTTTTCATAAAAATTAAATATAGATATTTGTTTTTCATTTACATAGGAAATGTCTACTGGTATAGTATTTAACTACAAGAATCACGTTCCCTCCACCCCGTTCCCACATCTTAACTCTTTATCACCCTTTTCAAATGGAACTGATATACCTGAAAATACAACAGAACTGATAAAGATGACTAAGTGATTTGATAAAACTTGACAGAACTGGATGTACTTCAAGAACAAAGTAATCATTGGCATAATTTTACCTAAGGATTCCCAGAGTCATATACCCTAAATAATTAAGACTCAGCACACATTCTTAATCTGGGTAATAAACCCTTGCTGTATTTGAGATAGACTGCTCACTGTTGACTTGATGCCACTCAAGTGAAGAATCTCTGGTGTACGTATTTCAAGTAACATTGTACTGACCAATTTCAAAGTCTAGCACTTATATCCCTCTAACTTTGAAGTAAGCAGACATTCAAGTATGTCCAACATTTCCTTAAATAATAATTGCCAGGAAAAGAAAGATGTACAGAAAATTAACGGATGATGAATAACACTGCAAATGGTGGTTGTGCAAACAAAGCCTTACAACTTATATTACAATATTACAAGTTACAAATACTATAAAATAAGAACACCTTTATGCTATCTAAGTTAAGTGTTGAAGAAACTTAGGGGAGTTTAAGAAAGAAGCCTGCTATAAGATTTCACTGAGACTTGGGTGGTAAGGAATACTAAGTATCTTCCCAGTATTACAAACAACTTCCAAGTCTTGAACCAATACGCTTCAAAACATTTCTTCACCTCAAAAATCTGCTCCTCCATAAGCCACAAAACACCTGGGAAAATAATACATTCTCATACCTTAAAGTGTCATATACATTTACCACACACCATGCTAAAATATTCTAACTTGCAAGATCGCTTAACTTCAAAAGCCCACTGGCAGGATAGCAAACTTAATGGGTTTCTGAGGGGCTTTCTTCCAAAGGAGAGAGTTTGGAGATAGCACTGAAAGGTGCTACTTGGGAAAGTTCACCCCAGCAGAGTTCTGTCTCCTCTTTCAACAGCATGTCAAAATTAAGGATCCAGAGGAAGGAACTGAAAGTAAAAATACTCTCACCACTTTCCTGCATTCTGAGAAAGGATCTTTTGCAGTCATGATGAACTCCTTCTTTAACACTGTAACTGGAATAAAGAGACCGGTTCCTTTTTTTCTTTTCATTGTCCCATGCTCCTGAGTATGCAAAGCTTGCTGATGGAGGAACCATCCTTAAAGGAGTCCCCATGGGTAGGTAGGCTGCAACGTTCTGTTTTACACGACTGGATGCCTTTAGTCGTGTTTTAAATAGTGTTTATTATGACTCTGACAGTTTAGGGGACAAGGATGACTTCTTACGTTATCAAGGGTGCAACACACAGAGAAAACAGACCCTGAGCATTAAACAAGGTGAAAACTGCAAAATACAGAATGTACCAATACAACTCCCAAATGTTATACCAACACCACTTTCTCAAAACTTGAGGGCTTTCTGACCATGGACAAGAATATAAACAAGGACTCCTTTTCCTTCAACATACATCATTTATCAACTTAAAGGTAGCAGATTGGCTTCAGCTGACAACACCGTGAACTATGAAAACTGTGCTACTGTCATGGCTGACAATGTTCAGCACAGCACAGGAGCACAAGTAAAACTGTTCTCAAAGTAACAACCTGAGGAAAATGTATGATATTGGGGAAAAGCACGCAAGGGGCAGGAGACTGGATCAGGTAGTAAACATTGCATAACTGCTTTTTAAAAGAGGACTGTTACAATGAGGAGACCTCTCACATGGTGCTAGGACCACAACGCTGCCAGCAAAACGTCCGTTATTCTTCTGAAATATGTGTTTGAAAGAATTAATGACTCTACAGGATACCTGGCTACAGAGCAAAACTCTTAGTTACTCAAAGCTTTTTCACATTTGCTGGCAATGTAAAAGGATTCTCATTTTATAGCAGATTGGTGGCCTAAACTGCAAGTTTCAAAAGCTCACTATGAGCAAAACTGCACAGAGACCTTTGGCTGAAAGAGAAGCAGCTGAACATTTGTTTGCACATCCTTTCAATTTCCATCCTTTTTTCCCTCAAGGCACCTCTCATAAACCCTCCTGAAACGCACAAAAAGGTATGAGCCATACCATTTATGTAGTGTGAGGTGAGGAGGGCTGGTGATCACCGGGAAATACTGAATATGTATTCCTCATCTACACAGTAACTAGTATAAACTTCAACATTTGGACTAAGTCAGATCAGCAATGACAGTTTCAATTACCAGAGCCTGCAGCTAAGCATGTGTTTTGCAGTCTGTCCTGGAAAATGAGATTTTTAATTTTTATTTTTTGCCAATTAAAACCACTTTTCTGCAAAAATACAATTCTGGCTCGAAAGAGGAAAAGAAGTATGTCTGGGCATTTAGCTGGACAGAAGCTTTTCCACATCTCCATTCCCTTGCTGTAATTTCTGCCTGCCCTCTTTGGTGCTTTCCATAGCGAGTGTCTTGCAGATCAGTGTGACTTCTGGGGATACTGTACGCATAGTGATATTCCTAGCTATTTCCACAAGGGGAAGATGTATAATTCCCCACCCAGGGTTGTTTGATATATATGAACTATAATGCTGTTACCAAAAGAAAGCTTAATTCCTCTAAAAACAAACCAAAAAATTAAACGTTAATGGTCAGTTTCTTTCTACAGCATCTGTTCTGAGGCTGAGCTTGCTACTTCACCAGGAAATTCACTGTTTAACCTAAAACTCTGACTTGATTTATTTATTCTTTTGACCATCTCTGAAGTCATAGAGGTAATCAGCAGTGCTGCAATTCCAGTTCCTCAGGAAACCAGATACAGCACGGACTGGCTATGCAGGGACTGATGATTCAGATTTATTCTGTTTCGTTGCTCTGAGAAGAGTTCTTTTTATGTTAAAAGACATCAGAGTTACTGATCTATCTGTAACCCACTGGAAATACTCCCCAAGTTCTGAGAACACTGCTGCAAACACAATCTCCCCTGTGTTTCTGATAGTATCACCTATAAAATGGATATTATAGGCTATTCTTCCCAGAATCTTGGCTCCGAACTGTAGTACTAAAAGTGGTATCTCTGTGTTTGTTTATGGTTCAGGCTCCCTGGATCTTTTCCTTGTTCCATCCCATGATGTTGGCAGCCTTGGCATGAAAAAATAAAGTGTATTTCTTCATACAAACATACATAACGTGACAAGCCTTGCCTCAATAGCACCAGTGCTCGTGAGCGCTGTCTCCAAAATAATGAGGTGTCAAAGCTTCAGTATAATTTGCATTCGTGTTAGTAGTAAAGAAATCCAGAGGTTTTTTGCTTGCTGAATGACAGTGTTAAATTGTTACTTTTGCTTACTGAGAGTGTGAAAATTTACTACAGTGACAGGAAACTCAGAAAAGTAAACAGCTTTTTTCAGGTCACAACAGCATCTGGTTTTACTGTCAGTATATGTTAAATCACATATACAACTTTAAAAAGTATGTCTCATTTTATTCTGTGTAGCATCCGTTGGAACCACATGTGCGTTTTGCCACACATGATCCTGAACCTCCAGCAAAAGCTGTCCTTGTGAGAGAACAAATGCTGTACCACACTCTGTGACAGCTCTTGTCTTGTGATTGTTAATTGTCGTGGGGGAAGACTGATTTTTTTTTTTTTTTAAATTTCAGGGGAGTAGAGTTTTAATGAGAATCAGACTTCTAAAGATGCCTGAACAACCACAAAACTTTTGAAAACACTCTAGGTATCCATCTGACTATAGCTGCCCAGCTGTGACACTGTGGATTTCCTCTTGATGTTACATGTTTGGAGTATATCATCAAATGCCACAGAGGCAAGAGCCAGTATTATTGAAATGTATTTCACTTCTGGATCCTTACCTTCCTTTTCATTTTAAGTACTGCTTTTTGCCATTTTAGGGAAGATTTGCTCAAAGATCAACATCTTTTTCAGTTTCAATGAATATCTCTGTTACGTTCAGCAGCAGTACAGACAGATGTGTACGTTCCTGTTCTGGCATAATGTGGAAAATGAGACCTTGTTAGACATTGCAACCTTGAAACCATCCTAACAAAAATTCTGAATGCTGAGGAGAAGAAGCCTGAGACAACACCTAGCAAACGTCGAGTTTGTTAGTATGTTTGCTGTGCTCCTTATATGGCAGACAGTGGGAAATGCTCTTCAAGGGCAAAAAGGTTTTGGGTCTGCTTCTGTTCCTGTCTGGAAGAAAGCTAACTGCAGGCAGCCCCCGAAGGTGTGCTGCAGTAGTGTTTTGGAGGGAAGGAGGATTGCTTTTCCAAAGTATCACTGGGAACGGTGACCCCAGGGAGGCCAATGCTTCACATTTCAGAAGCAAGGTTAGATGTCAATCTTTTCTTCCTGACTTTTCCTCTCTGAAAAACTGCTTGCTGGGCTATTAGCAAAATCTGTCTCTCCTACAAAGACGTCATTTACACTTGCCTCCTCTAAAACTGCCAGTCAGTAGAAGAGGCCAGTCTGTGGCTCCAGAGCTGTTAAGCCAGGAAGGTGGGAGGTCCATGACATGTCCAGTTCATGCCAGTGCTGGCATGGGACTGTGAGTGACACAAAATCCCTGCCTGCAGCAGGTATCAAGACACCAGAGGCTGCTGAGACCAGTATCTCTAGGGTGCCCTGGGTCCAAGATGCTACTGGAAATCCTGCAACTCTGGGAAGTATGTGAGGTAAGACTGTTGGAGCATTGCCTCCAGAGCTTGTGTTAAAATGGTATTTATTACATGAAGGTATGAAAAAAGAGTGTTCAGAAAGATGTCAGGCCCTCCAAGCCAGTCTTTAGGGACTAATGTGCTTATTACTTGCTGGCCTTTGAATAAGGCTGAGATTTTTTTTCAAACCCACACAGCCTTGAAGAGTGATTTTTTTAGCTCAGCTGAAAAAAAAACTGGACTCTATTCAGCACAGGTTCAATGTCAGGCACTGGTTTCACTGTCACTGAAGACAATGACACTTAAAGTCTGTTTAAGAATAAAGTCCTGATTTGGATAGATTGATCCAGTTGGCTCCCCACTGAGAACAATGTGAAAGTTAAGCAAGAGCCGTGAAGTGTGTGGAAAGGAGCAATGACTCTAACGCTCTGCCTATATGCTTTTAACTAATCTTGTGTCCTCAGGCAGATTTGGATGAACTTAGACCCATCTTGCACAGAAGAGAAAATAATTCTGATTTCAACAGACACAGCAAGGAGATGCTGCAAGTTCAGGATCTGGTCTTCAGGGAGCTTTGGCTATTGACTCCAGCACAACTGCAAATGTAGCTGCAAAGCTAGTAGATGGAACTGAGCAAACACTATTGGCACCAAACATGCATCAATAGTGGCATTCGGTGGCACTGATTACCCCTGAGTTTCTGCGTAATTCTACAGAAACCTGAGTTACATGGGTTTTGCTGAGGTGGAGAAAACTGACCGAGTTCAGACCAGCATACAGCGGTCACACGTTCAGTTACGGGCTAGGAGCTGCCTAGCACGGACTTTCTTCTCCTACCATTTCTGTCACAGCCTAACACAAAAAAATTACAGAAGTGATCCCGGCTGGGTTTTATATTTGCTTTTGCAAAGCAAACTCAGCTGGTAATCTTTTTTTCTGATTGCATTTTGAGAGCAAAGCTGAGCTATCACTTTTTGCATAAAACAACTGTTTCTCCTGGCTACTTAAATGGCAGCTTCTGCCATTTTACTCATGACTTCCCTTGCATGGGCCACACAGAATAGAGCATTTTCTTCCAGGTCTTTTGCCTGAAGATGGTTACTGGCATCAAACACATTTGCAAAATATTGAACTATCACCTTTTTCCAGGGTGTGTAATACTCAAGTTGCCATCTCTGTGTGACAGAAAGTTTAGGTACCCTTGGATACTACTACTATTTGTGCCTGACAGGCAAACACAATGAATTTAGTTTCTACTATTTTCAAACACAGACACAGTCAGACTTTAGTTTCTGCTACTTTAGTTAGGCAATTAGATTTAGCAAAAATCTGATCTAGCAGCAATGCATAAACTACGAGTAAAGAAAATCCTAATGCTTTAGGTAGCTCAATGCAAAGTCAAGTTACAGGGAACAACTTCCCTGAGAAGTGTCATCTAGTGAACAACCCACAGTGCCCACACACAGTGCACAGCATTTAGACAAGTAATAAATAAACACCCTGAATGCTGGTTTTAGACTTTTTTTTTTGTGCTCGCAACCTTCTTTTGGTCTGCAAACCGTGTCCTTCTCCAAAAGCCAAGCTAAGGACCTCCAAAAGCACAGCTGCTTACCAGTGCATGTGCTGGACCCCCCTATCTCCTCTCAAATCTACAACTTAACGTGGCATATGACTCCAGGCTCACAACTTAATCTTTTGCCACCGAGAGGCAGAAAAAGCCTTCCCACGGAGAGGATGCTCGTCCCCCTCCACCCCGGGGCTGCGAGCAAGAGCCAGCACGGGAGAGGATGCAAGAGGAGGTAAAGACCATAAACGGCGACTCCGGCGGGCACAGATTCGGAGTGCTTCTCCCCGGCCAGGGCTGGGGCAGTGTCCCTCCCCACCCCGCC
>JAVKLA010000074.1:9270433-9284295 GCA_034782735.1 Sagittarius serpentarius | reverse complement strand
TCCACGAGAAGCTGTCGTGGAAGAAAAGTCATTGCTACTGCAGAGCAGCTTCTCTGAGCTGGCAAGCCCTGAGCAGAGAGCATGGAACTGGTTCCTAGGGTGATGTGTGCATCTGGTTCTATGTCATTACTGTGAGTACACTGATTTTTTTTCCTGACTTTTTGTCAGCAGGCAGGCAGGTACTCCCTTCCCCAATTTTTCTTCCAGGTAGTCGGAGATCCTCTATCATGGCCCTGCTCAGGACATCCCCCATGAAAACAGGATGCCATTCCATGGACTTTTGTAGGACCAGGATGGATTTAATGCAGCTTTCCCTGTATGTATTTCCTTTATTCCAGGATGACAGTTGAGAACTTGTGAAAATTTTGGGAGGTGGGAAGAGAAAAAAGCGAAAAAACTGAAGTCAGTGTCAAATTTGTTACCAACATCAATGTCTTTTCAGTAGTGAGGTCAGACAAGGACCTTCTTACAGAGCAAACCCATAATTCTGAAAAAAATATCAATGCTACTTTGCTGGCATCATTGTGCCCTCTGCATTATATCATTTCCCCCATGCTTCTGTGGCAAATATAAAATTATTATAGCCTGTGTGCAACCTTTGCACTGTTTTGGTTGGCTTCAAAAGGCCACTTGGTGTAAAAGTTCAACAAAGATGAATAAAACCTGTTTAACGTTCAGGCAAAGTCTTTAATTTCAACAAGGTTAGGAGGGCACCCCCACACCACGTCACCCTGACAAGATCACATGCCTTTTACTGTTTGTTCCTTTCTGCTCCCTCTGACTTAGAGGTAGGGGTAAAAGGGGAGGGGGAAAGTGAGAAATCATGGGTGCTTATCAAAGAAAAATCATAAGGATGGTGTAAAAAAATAGGAAAAGACTGAATAAGCAAACTAAGGGAAGGCCACAACAGCATCTGTGTAAGAGATAATTCACCCAATTTGTCCAGCTAAACAGTTCTGTCAAGTTTACTGAGGGCTGCAAAATTGGCAAACTGCCTCATCTCCTCCAAGAAGCGCAGAGGCAGCGTGGGCTTAACCCTTCTGTTTGCTGTTTAAATAACTGATTTTGCAAACCCTTACTCAAAGCAGCTGGGACGACCTTGTTCAAATTTGTTGCTTTAATAAGGATTCTGGTACAAGAAAAACCGAGTTGGGCAGGAGTCGGCTTGCCAGCTGCAGTCATGACAACTGCGTTCCTGAAAGTCCATGGGCTCGCTGGTGCCTTTAGGCACCGCCTGAAGCTGCACAGCTGAAGATGCAGCTTGTCAGGGGTGCACCTGAGGGATGCCACCCTGAAAGAGGTTTGAGTCCCTTTGAGGGTGCAGATGTTGTGCAGAGCTCCCTCCCTGGCTTTTAGCAGAAGAAAAAACCTCCTCGGGGTCTGTGTTTGCACAGCATGCTTTCTAGACCCCACGCAGGTGTGATACGCACACCTGTTGACTGAGCCCTAAGTGGTTCTAATACTGAGCAGCAGGTTGCTGCTCTCTCCAATAACTTGCTTTTGTGCACAGTATTAGCTTACTGGCATGCACATGTGTGTGTGTGTGTGTGTGGTCTGCGTGTGTAACAAATAATGGATTCTTTAAAGATGCTTCTTGTTGATATGTCCTTTAAGATATGCCATACTGACAAAAAAAACCAAACCCTGCCCTATGCTGCCTAGGCATAGCGCTGAGCTAACAACTCGGGGAAGCCTTGGGAGAAGGCTCACCTCTCTCACTCTTTGCCTCAGTAAGAGATGTCCTAGGTGTCAGCTGTGCTACCCAGTCTGTTTTTCTGAGTCAAGTACCCTGACACAAGAACATGTGCGTGAATGGAGATAAGACTCTTCTGTATCAAGGAGGTATTCAGCAGTTTGTTCCTATGCATCTGAGCTCAAGAACAGGCTACCCAGCAGGGGTACAAGCTGTAAGGCAGTCTAAATTACAACTAAGCCCCCCTCAAAATGATATCAGAAAAAAAAAGTGATACAAGTAAATGTCTTAGAAGGCTAAATAATGCTGAAATTTGGCAGGATTAGGCTCACATAGGAGATTATGTTGGCAGAAGGGAAATGTCTGTAAAATGCTGACATGTGAGATAAAGTACAAGTGAGAATGGCATTCACCCAAGGTCATGGTTTTAGAAGGAGATAGATGAACTGGATGTGTGGCTTTTGTTCCAGGGAGCCTTTAAATAATATGATGCTGGATGCTGTCCTGGTAAGGTAGTACAGAAGAAGCAATAGTTAAATCAGACATGTACATATGACAAATGGTTTTCGTCATGCTCCAGAAGCAACCTAAGAACTGAAGAATTTACACATCTGCTCAATAAAAATAAAGGCTGATATGTATAAAGGCTATTTTTAAAAACACGTTCCCTTTAACAACACACTCATGAATTCCCAAGTGCTAATGCCAGTGTCAAATTATTCCCATTGTACAAATGGACTGTATTGGACAAGCTCAAGTATTTTTAACATGCTGCTGAATAGCAGCAGATAGGTATATCCTATGAAAAGAATGAGTAAAGATAGCTCAGGATTTATGATGTAATCCTGGGCTTCGAAATTGTGATGTGCTTTCCAGCTCTGTTATACGCTCCATGAGTCCTTACTGAGCTGCAATTTCTTGCTATGAAATGCAGACTCCAGCACGGCTCTACCCGATCACAGGGAGACAGAAGGGTGTTACTGGGAAGGAAACATCTCTGAGAAAACAGAGCACTGCTTTTGCACCACCAGATATTCTTGAAGCATCCTTTTGACAGGCTGTTTATACATCTAAGAGCTCTGTGATGAGGAGGAAGAAAGTCAAGGTTTTCTCTCTTGTTTGCAAGCCTGGAGAATAAGCAAATATCAGCTGTAACTCTTACAGATGGTGTGGCTAACCACTGTTGTGTAAATCTCCAGAAAAGACCCCAAAGCATCAAAACTGGAGACATAATAATAACATGTTGAACATGACTTTAGGCGGGGTTTTTTTGTGACTGAAGCCTTGTGCGTTCCTATCCTTCGACACACAGCTATAGCAAAAAATGCATTTTTTCTTTTTATTAGGAGTATGGAAAAGGAAGGCAAAGCATCCTGATGCATTAGAAAGGTAAATTATTAAATAAGGTTCTTCAGGTAGCTTGCCTTTTTGCCTTCTGTATTGTAAAAGGATTTTTATGTAAGAAGTTGGTTGGGTTAATATGACCACAGACAGTTTAGATGAGAGGCCTCCAGAAGAAAGCAGTTGCCTAGTCCTGGTTATTTCTGTAGTGGAGCAGCTTCTGTAAGTGAGCTGATGGAGAGAGAGATTGGGAATCTGCTGTAGGTAACACATGCCTCTAGGAATAAAGAAGAAATTGCAGAGTGCACTGGCACCCTGAGCTTAGGTGCTTCTCTCACTTGCTTTTAGAGAAGCAAAATTATGCTCTGTCCTTTACTCAGTTTTCATAGTAAGATTCAGAACGACCACTGAAGGCCAAATCCTGCTGAATTTGTGCACTGCTTGCCCCCGGCAAATTGACCTCAGTGGAAGTACTGGTGGAGTTAGGCACTACGCAATGGGAGCGAGCAAGGTATTTCTGATAGTATGCCAGTGACATTAACAGGTGGCAACCTGGGCATTGGCTGCTCCTAACTTTAATGGCAGAAGTATTTTTATGGCTGACAAAGGCTGATGAGAAATGAAAATTTTGGAGGCTGTTCAGAATGCAGATCAGATTTCAAGTGCTCAGTGTCTCCTACCTCAGATTTTTTCTGCAGACAACAGGAAACTCCTTGGGAACATCACTTGGGAAGATACTATTTTAGCTGATGAATTTCAATATAAATGGGAAAGATGTTCCAGTCTCAGAGTCATATTTGCCACGGAGGTGTCATCTTCAATAGCACACTGAATTGTTTGCCACGTGCACAGAAAATGTTCATGAAATAAACCTGAATAAATATGTAGGGAGGAAAGCAGAACTGTAGCTTAGCCCCATGCAATACTTAAATGTCCCAAAGCATTATCCTGCCATGGGGGATATCTCATGTGGAACTGTAAGTCGGGAGTACTTAACTACTTGGTTTGGCTAGGAGTGGAACAAAAGGAGAAGACAAAACCAGAAATGCACCCACTGAAGAAAAACATGTATCTGATGTGACTTAGAGAAAATTTCTCTCTGATAAGGCATTTTAAGAATTTTGGAGTGGAGAAAAGTGAGGGAAGGAAATCCAATATTGAACAGCCTCATGACAAATTGATATGATTTGAGTCTACCAAAAATAGTAGGTGATTTCTGCAGATAGTATTTTGAAGAAACCTTTCTGTTTTTGATTAAGCCACTGGTTTGCTTACAGGAGTGGGTTCAGTTGTGTTTAACAGAGCTCAGCCACTCCAACTGAGCAAATTCTGTGTCTTTTGCCCCCTAAAATTATTTACACATATAAATTGAATATTTTTCTCTTAGGTTTTCTTTGTTTCTGCAGGTATCCTAACAAATTAGGAAAAGGAAATTCCATAAGGACAATGGACTTCTTTGAATATATTTCTGAAAAATAAATATTTCATCAGTTCAGGGCTGTAAGAGTCCTAAACTGTATTGATTGGTTGGAAGCTGCATGGTGGCATCACATGTTGTTAAAGTGGTAAGAAGAAAGAATTCCCTTAGTCCCCCAAATAAATCCCCACCTGATTAATTAAATGAATGAGTTCTAACTCAAATCTGTGTCTTACAATTACAGTTTTGCAATTAATAGAATAAGAAAGCTGTCCTGAGCCCTGTGTGCCTGATGAAACCTATCATGCATTTGAATTCCATCAAATACTTGCAAGAAGCTGCTTTTGATAAATCTACAAGCTGAGACTGCATTTGACAGATAATTTGGGGAGCGACAAATAATTTGGGTAGCAACAAATATTCCAGAAAGAAGCATAGGCTGAGAACAGAAAAAGAAACGAGATTCACTAAGGCTTCTATAAATTATTCACTGATGACTAATAATAATAAAAAACCCATCAAAATTATTGGGCTAGATCTGCTATCCCTGCCTTGTTAACAACCCACAACTGATATGGAGCACTGCAAGTTTATCAAGCGTCTAAACCTGTCAACAGGAAGAAGTTGAATCTCTTTAGCCTAATATAACAACTGGTTTAGTTACAGTGGTGCCAAAGACCCAGGGAAACAATCTTAATCTAAAATAAGCACTATTCACACTAAAATGTGTATGCTTTTATGCAATTCTCCAGACTGGTTTAAATAAGTCATTTAAAATTTACATTTTTATTTAAAAGAGTGTTTTTTGCTCCTTGCTCAACCCTTTCATTTTTCTGTGAAACTTGTGGCAAATTTGGAATAGGAGCTAATCCACGTAATTTGAGATGCCTATGTCTATGTTATTACTCTTGCATTAAACACTAGAACCATAATAATAATCTGTGAATAGATAAAACAGTGTACATGTTGACAGTATTTTAAACAAAGGAAGAGCTACATTTGTAGAACAAACTGCATGTTGCATTTTCTGTGTTGAGAAAGGTCAAATTGTAGACTGGTTGCGAGCCAGAGATTGTGATCAATGGTGTTACTTGAAGGAAACTAAGAGGAAAGTATAACGATGCCCGTTTATGACCAGCAAATTGAAGACACTAAAGAGTCAAGAAAAGCAATGAGTGTGATTGACCTGCTCTTGCCAGGTCAACTGGCAAAACTTATTAAGGCCATGGTGATTTAGGGAGCTTTCTGACAGTATCTGCTGAAAGCTTTTCAGGGCAGATGCTTTGGTTAAGTTCATTAACTTGTATTTGAAGTTAGCTTGGATACAGATGAATCATATGTTGATATAATATTAGACCTAAATGTGTTTATGAGTCTAAAGCCAATAAGCATTCAGTAGAAACTGAGCCCCCTTTGTTCCAGCAAGAAGTCATCAGTTGTGGGAGGAAAAAGTGTATGAGTGTAGTAATGGTTTAATCACACCGAACTCATCATATTATCTCAGCAGAAGGCCTTGTGATCAAACGAACTAACTAGTAATAACAGCAGGGTCCTGGTATAATGGTAAGCAAAGCCTGGGAAGTCCATGACATTATTTGCTTTTGCTCCACTGAGGTCAGTATTGTTGGACAAATTAACAGCACCTGCTGAGGACTGGGTAATTTAAAAGATTAGAGACCCCCCCCGCAAGATACTCATACACTGAGCTAAACTGCTGGAAGAGCAAACATTGAGTTCTGCTGGTACCATGCCAGGGAAGCATATCCTGTTAAAAATTCTGCAGAGGCCTGCCAGAAAATCAGTGAGCATTTGCAGTTAAAAAGTTGTCAAAATACTCTTGTAAAAATAGACTTACTGTGAATAATGAAATATACAGGTGAAAAATGTGTACAGCTAATGAGGGAACAGAAAGCCGAATGAGTTAGAAATGCTTTAAATGCCATTTTTCTTTGTGTTAGATAAAGGGCAGCTTTCTAATTAAGTCAACAGTTATATGTAAAGTGGGGATATATTTTATGTCCATGTGAAGTTCGGAAGTTTAGGAAAGATAGTAATCTTTTCTTAGAGATTCAGAAGATTCTTAAAAATTTTAGAAGCAAACTGTATTCCTACTGCAGGTTTTCATAGAGCAGACAGTAACATCAAGGAGAATAGAGGGTACCTTGGTAGAAGGCAGGGCTCTTGCAGCTGAGGATGAGCTGGGTGCTCACTGTGCCTCACACTGTGTATTCGCCACCTGAAGAAACCCTGGCATGAGGGAAGGAGAGGACCCAAGGTGTGCACAGGGAGGCTGCTTGGCCTAGGTGATAGAGGCAAGCAGGACTAGAGAGAGCTGCCATGCCCTTTTGTTGGCATGCAGGGCTAAATGTTCATTGACTCTGCTGAAGAGTGCTATCTCACTTGAAGATTCACATTGATGTGGATAAAAATTTTAAAAGGCAAGAGTCTGGGAATGGTGTAAACCCTGATGACTTTGAACCAAACCTATTACGGCAGTTAAAGATGCTCTTAGACCACTGGTCTTCTAACTGGAATGGCTTCCTTAAGGGAGTGCCATGGAGTAGCTGATGTTGAGTCCCTGGTGAATGCATAGTTGTCTGACTGAATAAGTCTGGTGTCTTGATGTGTGCTCATGTGGCCTAAAGAAAGGTTATGTTAAAATCCCAGAAGTATGTCTAAAGCCACTTTTTTAGAAGTTGTTTAATTTCTATACAGTCTTTTTCATTTTACCCTTATTAAGTTCCACATGACACTTCCTCAGAGAAAGGCAAGACAAAAACCTGAAAGAATAAAAATCTTACTTATCCACTGATCCACGTGTTTTTGTACACTTCAAATAGAAATACAATCGATTGTTTTTGCTTTTTGCTGATGTTTATGCTTTTATCTCCTGCTGCTAATGTCTTCTTCTGGGTTCACGGAGTTCTTTCTATCTAGATGTCTGAACATGACATGTAGGTTTTGGAGCTCAGTGGTGGAAATAAGATCAGTGACGTAACCTAAGTAAGTCAATCAATCAATCAGTCAGTCAATCACAATACACTGGTTTCACAGGCATTTCAGGATATCACCTTACTTCTATGCCAGGTCGATGAACCCAGTAGAACCTTGTGGGGTGGTGGTCATCAAATATTTTCTTACTTAAGAGAAAGTATGTATGTATTTTCAAAACACAATAGAGACTTGCTGTAGCTGAGCTTGTCACCCTGTTGTTTCCTTCTGTTCTGTTTCTTTCTCCTTCTACACTTGTTCTATTATTGTCTGCATCTCCACAGCCTGAGATCTTTTAGCACTTTGCCTTAAAATATTCTCCCTCCATGCACCATCAGTATTTACCCCTCAGACAAGTAATGTTTCTTTTTCTTTCTTCTCTGGAACTCACGTATCCACTTTCTGCCACTCTGCAAACCTTAAGCAAGTTAGTAATTCTACTCAAGTGACATGAGAGTGAAGTTGCACAGATGAGTATGTGCACGCTGAATTTTTTCAGCTGTGCGAAGTATGCCTGAAAAGTTCTGGAGTATTTTTGTGTCTGAAATACACCATAAAAAATATATTTTTAGTCTACTAACACATTGTGTTAGACGTAAAAGACACATGAGCAAAATCAATCCAAAGCCTATTGACTTACAAAATGGAAAAAAGAATGGATTCCTGATGTAAATATTATTTATTTCTAGCCTATTCTGGGACATGTTTAGGCTTATCTAAGCAATTTTCCCCATGCTATCTCAGAGTCTTCTTTAAGACTCCAGTAGTCTTCCTTTTTTTTTCTCATTGCCTCTCTGCTTCTTTTTTTATTTATCTTCACAACATAGCAGCCTTTTCTGCAATGGAAAAATTGCATGGGTTGAGTGCGCTTATCCCACTCCTTGTTATTTTTTGAAGGAGGGACTGCTAGAGGGAGTATTCCTTGTGCTGGGTCATTCAAGGGGCCAAGGATCAAATTCCCAAAGGTGCCTGAGGTGCTTCTGCAGCTCTTACACCCTGAGTGACTATCACCTATGCATGATTACAAGGACCGAACTGAGATTCTGCATAATAGTTTTCCAGTATCCCCAGCAGACCTTTTTTTTCCCCTTCAGTTTCATGAGACTGACCAATGCAAGACATGTGTTAGTATTGGCATTACCAAGTTAGTCTCCCTCATTGTAGAGACGTGACAGTGGATATTGGGTTGTTTAATCTGGGCAGGCCTATTTAATAGGCCAGTTAATTAGAGGAATGATGACTCTGCAGTAGTATGATTTATAAGGACAGTGCTTTAGTAGCAACAGAAGAGCTGCAAATGTTAACATTACACTGATCTACACATTACACTTACTTTATGAGTTTAGGGTTTGTCATAAAACCAGAAAAACTTGATCTTAGAGATTAGAATCAAAGTTTATGCACCTGGGAGTGTGAAGAGGCAGCACTTTGAATTTACTGTTAAGTACTTAAACCCCGAGAGAACTTTACATCTTTCCACAACAACTTCTGAAATTGATAGAATCCCTTCCAACTATTAAGAGATTTACTTAAAAGCCAACTTTCAGACAACCAGATGAAGAATGTCGATATTAACTTCTGGAATGTCATAACAGATGAATATTTTAAAACACCAGAGCTTGTGGGACTTAGTAGTGAGAAGACTGTTTATGTTCGGGGCTAGAAAGGGTTTGGTTTTTAGTTTGTTTTTTTTACTAAAATGTTTCCTATTTCATTTCTACCACTTTATCGAAGGAGCTCCCAGTTATGAAAGGTCTGTAGTGGTCTTATATTAGAAGACTTTTTTTACCTTTTTATTTTCCAAACCCAAATATTTCACTTTTAAAGCAGACCTGTGCATTCTCTGTCCAAGTTACCTTCAATGTAGCTGAGGGTTGGCATTCAGCACCTAATCTAAAAATGGAATTCCCCACACAAGTTCAAGAATCAAGATGAAATGCTGAAAAGAGACTGGCTTATAATGAAAAAGGAAATGAAATACAAAGAAATTAGAAAAAAAAGACAAGGACATTTCATCCAAGAAAGCTGAAATACTGATATTTTTCCCCAAGCTTGCAGACAGCAAACACTTGTGGGCAACAGCAAGTTATGAAATATGATCATGCTAGACCATCCTGATTGCCTTTTTATGCTGTTTTATGTTGTTTGGCTCTAGTGACAAGGAGAGAGCAGTGGATGTTGTATTCTTTGACTTTAGCAAGGCAAGGAAGTATGGGTGGAGGGCAGCCTTGGTCACAGTGACCATGAGAAGACCAGGGCTTTTAGCTCCTGGGGAAAGACAGCAAAACCAAGAGATGAATGACAGCCCTGGCCTATGGGAGCAGAAGCATGCACCCGAAGGCACCGAGGTAGTTGGCCAATATCCTCATGCAGTGGCTCTTTGTTGGTTTGAGAAGGCGCTGGTGGCAGGTTCCTGGGAAATGATGGACAGATGTTGCCCATCTGACTGTCTGACTGTCTGATTGCACTTTCAAGAAAAAAAGAGAAAACCTGCAAACTCCCAAGACATGTTTTTTACATGAAACCTATGTATTTGTTTAATGTTCTATTTCTGTCTAACCTTTATGAGATTGCTTAATACTTTAGTCCTTTTCTAACCACATGCACAGATAGTTCTGGTAGAGTTACTTTTTGGTAGGTGGATTAGACTTGCACAGTACTAGAATTAAAGGTCTCCTAAACATATGCATTGTGTAAGTTCGGCTTTTTTTTGAAAGTTAGGTTCACCTTTGTTATTTGAGTAAATTTAGCTTCTACAGGACTCAAAATAGACAGGGTTATGTCTATCCACAGAGAAGAAATACCAATCAGAGCTGATTTCATCATGGCTAGACTGTGAAGTCTCAGTTCACTCAGGTGCTTATCCATGGACATGACTGGGAAAATGAATAGTCCTGTTGACTTCAGTTGAACCATCCTTTTATCCCACCCAATGGGAGGAGATGTTCAGAAGAAGTTTTCAAAAGCCTTGAGTCATGGCCTGTTTCTGCTTCTTGATACAAGGCATAGGGTTTTGGCATCTTTTAAATTTGCTTTACTTTAACCATCTTGACAATGAGTTATAAAGTGAGATTTCTTTTCCCATCTGAGGTGAACTTTTGAAGAGCCACTTGTGTAGTTTGTGTTGATTTTTATTTCCTTCCTGATTTTATGCAAGCATTCCTCATTTTTTCTCTTCTAAACAATAAAACAAGGGAGTTTTCAAATTTATTATTATGATTTGCATAGAGCCTTGACTAACTACTTGGTCTTTATTTTACTATCTGAGCTCAGTTCTTCTGGGAATTGTGAATGAACAGGATATGGATACCTATTTCCTCCCTTTAACAGGGATAATGGATCCTTCTTAGCAGAAATTTCATCCAGCTGTAGGTATGGAAATCATCGTAATGCTTTATTCGGCTTCTGCTAGTCCAATACTATAAAGGCATCAGGTGAGGGAAACTAATAAACTAATTTTATTTATATATAACAGATATAACAGATTCTGAACATAACTTCCTTCTGAATATACTTTCTGAATAAGAGAAACTAGTTTATGCTTCGGTGCATAAAGTCTTTTTGATCTGTTGAGCCAGAAATTTTTTTGGGAAGAACTGTACTTGTTTTAAAGATGGAGTTTGCTACTTAGGATGTTCATAGTCAAAAAAAGTTCTTGGCATAGTCCATGGTAATTACCTGAAGATCTAATTTTGTCAAGGTCTTCTGATACTAGGATGCAAATAAAATGTTGTAGGGGTCCTTTAATTGTGCTTTATGTGGATCTCATAAACCTGAAGCTCCTTTAGGAGAACATTTATCATTGGCATTAACTTTTTGAATAACTATGTTAATGAAGGTAGCTGAGAGAGACTAGATCCTTCAAAAAGAATCATAAAGTGTTTTAAGAGTATATTATTCACCACGAGTTTTGATCCATAAGCTGTTACAGTGCCTTCACAGATAATCACTATCATTTTCTTTCTTCCTGAAAATTTTGAAGAAAGTTCATTCCTTCATTGTTCTTTGCAATAAGTCCAGCTTGTAGGACAAAAGCCAAATCTCTTCCACATCTCCCTATTTTCCATTTCCTTCTTCATAGGCCCTTTGCTGTCCATACCCTGCCCTGTTCTGAAAAGGTCTCCTCTGAGTTTCTTCTGGGAACCCTTGTTTCCTCCACATTGGGGCCTGATTTGACAGCTGCAAGTAGGAGTCTGTCTATTAATACTCAGAGTGTCTGCTTCAAACACACTCTCAGCTTCCTACTAATTCTTCTGGAGATGATCTGCTAGCTGATAATTTCCAAGGTCTGTTGGTTGGGGATGAAATCCTCCCGGCTATTGCAAAGAATTTTTCTAATATCCACGTCTCTCATGACATCTGTTTTCCTCTCTGATATTTTGCCTTGTGGAACATTTGCAAATGGAGGAATGGATGGTGGTCTCTGACCATCAGCTCTTCCTTGAAGGTCAGACTCAGGCAGACAGTCTCACTTTTCCTGATGGTTGGTACTCCAGGCTCTCCAGTACATAGACCCAGGCATAAAAAAGGCTCTGTGGGTTATTTTTTAAAAGGAATAGTCTACATCAGTTTAGTTTGTCTAAATAATGCAAAACAGAAGGTAATTTTTAAAGACCTTAGATGGAAAAATGTACATTTTAGTGTCCTAACAGGCTGCTATCAAGGACAGTTCAGTTCCTTTCATTAATTCAAAGCAAAAGAAAGTAAGATCATCCTGCAAATGCACAGCCAAAGTTGATTTATTAAAACTTTATGACTCACCAACTTCCTCCTCATTCTCAAACCTGAATTTTGGATTGAAATCCTTTTAGACAAATTCCTGGAGGCAATAATGAGGGTGTTCTTCATCAATCTGTGATGGATTAGATTCAGTACAGCCCCAATTTCAGACAGTCATTCCTCGCAGGCTCAGTATAAGTCTGACTCACAGTTCATTGCTGATGCTTTTTTTCCCTCCTGTGTCTTGATTCACCTCTTTTTTTCTTTGATAAGTAAATGAATATGTCATTAAAAAACCAAATCCAGTCTCTCTGTCTCTGAGGTTTGTGGCTGAGGGGCTAGGAAGTAAAATAAGAACTGAGGATTAGTGACTGGTTATCCCGAAGGTCCAGTTTTCCAAGACTGAATATTGAGCACTTTCAGAAAATGAGGTAGTATTGATGTATCTGATGTGGGAAGCACTAAAATGAAGAGTCCAAAATTACTAATTGATTTTGAAGAACTGGACCTTTGCCGAAAAGGCCAACGTCTTGGGAGAGAGAAAAGAAAAAAAAAACCTGACACAATAAAAAGATTAACACTTTTGAAGTATATAGCATACTGGCAAATCTAGATTTTTACCCACAGACAAGCAGTAAAATGGCTGCAGTTGAAAAGTCAGAATAAGCGTACTGACTTTTTGTAGCAAGAGATGAGGTATACAGATACCTTGTGGTAACAGTACAAAAGACAGAAAAGTGATGGATACCAGAGGAATAGCATGCTCTGCAATTAGAGAGGAAGAACACATGCATTTTGTCTAAAAGCCTGTGCACTAAGAGTTGTATTGCCTGCTGTAATTAACTGAGTGAAATAAGTGATTCTGTTGCAAAGAGGAAGCTCTCCGGGCAGTGCTGTGGTTTGCCCTCTCTCACAGGTGATATTGAATGGGAGACAGCAGGCGAAAAATGTCTCTCAGATAATTTAGGTGATAATGTGTTGTATTCACCACGCTAAAAACTGCATGTGAATCAAATTGCACCTACAGTGGATTTAATGGCTGCCATGTGCCGACGGAATGGACTAAGCAGTGGGGATGGAGCAGCGGATCTGGGCCTGGGTCTCTGCTGCTGACATGCCGTGTCTCTTTGTGCTTAGCAATGGGATCATGAACTCCGGCCAGGCTCTGGGGCTTTGTGATTTCAGCTTCTGTCAAGGCTGGCAGACGTCTGGGCAGCGGGTCACACGTTGGTCTCCTTCACACCTGCCTGCACTGCTGCTGCAACTGAAGGCTCTGCAGGTATTTTGCTGAGTACCTCTGCACACAAAAGGTTTTATGAAAGTCAGCTGGGTCTGGCATCCTCGTCTTCATTCTCAGTCTTTTGTCCTTTACTCTGTTGCCAAAATTCAAGCAAATATGAGCACATTTGTGAGAAAGACATTGCAGACATCAGATGTTACCCAAACAATTACTTCTTAAATGAGAAGTATGTTGCCTTGCCTAAGTCTCTAGAAATTATACTGAGTGTGCTGAGTACAAGCCTCCCAGTAAAATGATGGAAAAACACTGTAAATCTGTAATTTTCTGCCATGAATTATTCATGGATGTTACTCAAGTCACAAGCAGGAAACTCATACGTATAAAGTTAGGTAAACACAATTGTTCATTTATGAAGAGAACTCAGTCATGTAAAGGCTTACCATATGGCCTCCACTAGTAGA
>JAVKLA010000074.1:9249933-9264748 GCA_034782735.1 Sagittarius serpentarius | reverse complement strand
TACATGACTGAAGATGGCTAGCAGGAGACATGGCATTTTTCTACTCACCTCGCTCTCCTCTCTCCTTTCTTTTGTTTTTTTTTTTTTTTCTTATGGGTGCTGTATTAAAGAATTTAATAGTTTGCAGAGTGGCAGGCAGCAAGGTGGCTGAGAAACTGAGCTGAGCAACCTCATGCGTGCCTCCTCCTGTCTTCCTGCAGCTCCCCTTCCTGTTGTTTTCCTTGTATTTAGGCTGCGTGAGCTCTTTTGAAAGTCCTGTTTTGTTGTTCTCCTTGTACAGCGCCCTGGAACAGTGAATTGCTGCCCCATGACCCAGGTCCATACAAAAGAGGTGCTGATACTACATACCATCATGTTGACTGAATAGGCAGGTAAGCCTATTAGCTTAGAAGCAATAACTGCGCGAGGGGACAATTGCCATGTTCACTTCAGGCAGGTTTTGTTCTGAATGTCAGCTACTAAGGAGTGACATATCCAGTACCTGCTTGTGCAGATTGCTGTAATATAGTTGCTCTAATCACCTGTGGCATCCTTTGTAGGTTTCTGAAGTTTGAAAACATATCATCACGCATGTCTTTTCTCGTTGCTTTAGGATATGACCTTTTTGGTTGGTGTGGTCCCTGATAATGCCATCAATCCGACCATCTTCAAAACAGCTGTTTTGATGAATATAATAAAATCTTGTCTTTTAGAATTCTTGATTCTGTCTATGTGCATGTTTTATTAAGAGCACAAAAAAAATATATCTGAGCATAAAGTATCTGAATGTCTTACACGATGATTATACCAATAAAATTCTCTCAGAAAATCTGTCTGCATTTTTGACTTCCACAATGCAACCTTAATGGCTGGTAAGTGCTAAATTTTGTCACTGATGAAAAGAACACAAAAAGTGCAAAGCTTGTTAACATGAGCCAGGCCTGCCATTTATCTGGTATTTTCAGCACACTGAATGTATTTAAGCAGTTTTGCTGCCATTATGGAACTTATTTTAGACATATGAATTGCCAATTTTCTTTCAGAGCATAAAGAAAGATGAAAGAACAGGAATTTAGTTGTTTTGTTGATAAAGCTTGTCCTAGATCATCATAAAAAAGAACTGTAATAAAGCAAGCCTGCTTGGTGCACACAATGCAGCAAATAGCAGTTCTGTCATAAGTGACAGAATTAGAAGCCAATTCCTGCTGATACTTCTTATCTATGCACCAAAGTGTAATTGAATCAAAATGATGGGGGCCACAGAGAAGCACAGAAACACAGTTCTGTGACAACTGCGTTTCTGCGCTCTGAGACTGCTGAGGCTGAGGGCTGTACTAAAATGATTAAAATCAAGAGGACATGCGGGAGACAGGGATGAACAGAAAACTTCCTCTCCCTCCAGCAGATGTGGGATAGAGACAAGTATCTTTATGTTCCTCTAATGCAGGAGCACTCTGTAAAAGACCACTGATTCATACTAGTCACTGGATTGGACATTTATTTACCTTTTTGTCCTGCACTTTGAGCAACATATAGAGGTTGCAGGATGAGTGTTTGACTACCTATCTCTGAAAGTGATGGTATCAACCCATCAAATATACTCCAGACACTTCTCTTCTTTTGCTGACCTTGGTGGTGGAAGATCAGGATGTTACCACCGAGATGCAGTGGATTTTATAGTGCTGGTCCTAGGAGAATTGCTAGGAGAATTTACAAGCTACAGCGTGTTTCAGATGCAATGGCTGGACACTTGCATCGTAGTTTTTACTCGCAGTGATATAACTCAGGAAACTGTGCTAGTTAAAATATCTTTGATCATTTTCTTCCTATCGCTACTTTGTCTTCACTTTTTGATTTCACATGCTTGGCTGTGTGTACATTCACATGGTAATGTAGATTTACATTACCGGCTGAGTGGGAAGGATGCGCAACCAAAAGGTGGAAAGGTACTAGTTGAACTTGATGTACTAGTAGCAACACGAACTACAGGTTGCTATGACAGCAACAGTAAGGTTTTGCAGAGACAGGAGGAAGAGACGTCCCATAAGGACTGAATTTCTGCTCATGGAGACCTGTCTGCAGTTTTGTCTCGAGCTTTTCTTGTGAGTCCCAGGACAGAAGAATGTTTCGATTTTCTGAATTCAACAGCAGAAAAATATGAGTTGATCATACATGAATCATAAACAAACAAGTAAACGAACCAAAACCACTCCAGCAAACAAACTAGTAATGGAAGTACCTGGTAATATGCTCATTCCAAAACTCCCCGTAGATATTCATGGGCTATGGCTGAAGCCGTCAAATTGTCCTGCTAAATACAATATCAGGTCTAATCTAATGTTTTTTTCCTGACAGGGCACCTGGTTTGCTGGACATGAGGGAAACAGAAGATGTGGTATATTGATTCCTGACACAACGCTATGAGACATTCACGTAAACTGCATAGTAGAACATGATACAGACTTATGGCTTGTGCACCTATTTTCTGCCTTATACTGGGAAGATGTGGCAATTGATGTCCTGAGGGTTAATTGTAGCAGAGAGATAATGTCTGGTTTAATGACTTAAATGATAAAATGGAAATGTTGTGCTAATCCAGATGGTGTAGTGCTGGGAAGGGCTGAGGGCATGATGGTTAAGAGGTTTAAAATTAAATATGATTTTCATGAATTGGAGAAAATGCATAGTATCAGCAAGATGAAATCCAGTAAGTGCAAATGCAATGTACTATGTTTATGGCCAAAAAAACCCCCATAAATTCAAGTGAACAAAGAAAAGGTGGGTAACAGAGATGCAGTAGATCACAGATTGAGTCTGCAGCAGCTGTGCTGTTGGGGAGGAGGGAGACGGGGAAGGCACTTCAATAAAAATATCTATTAAAAGCAACATCGAATGTCGGATGTGGGAAGAAATGATGCCCCACTCCAGGGCACTGGTGAGGCTGGGGCTGGGGCACTGTGTTCCAGTGTGAGCAGAGGACTGGAGGAATGTTGGTTACAAACTGGAGACAGCGCAGGAGGGAACACCAGGAATTTTAACAGATTTATGAAACAGGGCCTATGAGGGAAGGTTGAATGAATTAGCTGTGCTCATTTTAGAAATATAAGGCTGAAGGGAGATGAACAGTAGCTGTTTTCCAGAACTAAAATACTTGCATAAGGGATGGCAGTAAACCATTCTCCATGACCTCTACATGGGGAAAGTTAAAAGTAACTTCCAGCTAAAGAGAAGAAAAAAGACCCGGTGAGACACTGGGTAACACTTTTACTCTAAGGGTAGATGTTCAATAAAAGAAGCTACCTAGGGAAGTTCAGGAATATCTTTTTCTGAATGCTTTAAAAAGAAATAAGAGTAATATCTTTTAGAGGTGATATAGGATGCACCGAATTATTCCTCAGCAGAGACTGAGGAGGGACTACCCTGAATAATAATCCTCTCCTGCATGCTGCCAGGGATCAGGGAAGTAGAAGCTGAGTGTACAGATCCATATCCTCTGTCCTTTTAAAAGTCATTGATTTGAAGAGATCATCTAGTTTTTCTGGAGACAGAGTGTATCAGTTATGTGCTTACGAATATTTTCCTGTGTCTGTTGGGTATACTGGGAGCTAAAAACAGATAGAAGAGATGTGCAGAAGAAGTAATAATATAATGAGAATGTAGACAGATAAAAATGATAGGTATAGCCTTAAAAATCAATTTTTTTTTGTTAGGAAATTGCTGATGTCTACAATGAGGGCACTAAGCAAGAAAGCCTGTAAACAGGGACTGGTATTCATCAAATTTTTTGTATTCTTGCTTTTCTTCACCAATGGCCTGTCAAGACAATGTGTATTCAATCTTGCGGCAGCTGTGCTGTTCATGAACCCTACCATGCAGTATCTGCAGTGCTTCCACATAGAAAAAGCTTTACTTTTTCTTTATGGTAGTTTACAAGTGGTTTACAAGTCTGGTTTAATAGATCACAGTTAATACATGGATTTAAAACCCTGAAAGATATTCTTGGCTTGGGGCAAAGGGGTGTAATTGGATGACTTCCCTGAAATCCCTTCCAGCCCTACTTTTTCACTGATTCTATGTTCATCTTTTCATGACTCAAACATTAGAAATTCAGAGACTATTCCTAAGCATGGAGCTTACAGTACAGATGAACTGGCATTTTCATGTACAGCATGGTGGGATTTTAGACCTAGATAGGGGAAAAAAACCCAGGGAAAATGTTGCTTTTCTTCTGTTTGTAACTCCCTCGTAAAAATATGAGGATGTAAGGTTCTCCCACAGAAAAGAGTAGAAGAAACTCTACCAAGGTTCTCCCTACTCTGCTACAGGGGGGACAGGGGAATGGATTCCCTAAAATACTTCAGGACACATAGAGGGCTGGGGAGGCTCCTTCTGTTTCATTGAGTCTTTTGGTAGTTTTATAATTTTTTTTAATTGGCTGTTAATCAGAAGGGGTAAACAATATGAACTGTAGGGCTTCTGTTTTAATACAAAATGTATTTTGTTCAACTGGTTGAAAATTTTTTACTTGGTGATGACAGTGAAGAGACATGGTTTCAGAAATGGTTTCTGCTGTGCCCTGTATGAAATTTCCAGGCTGAAGCTCTGATTTCATGAGAACTCCAGATTTATACCACACTGACAGAAGAAGCATTTGACCCTCTATTAGTTAAATCAGACCTTTGCTACTTTCATCTTCTTCTAAAATCAGATTTAAAAGAACTTTTTTCTGATTCATTACAGAGGAAGAGTGTGTAAAAAAAGAGGAATTTTGTGTCTGGCAACCTCCTTAAAAGACAAGAACTTTTGTGACTGTATTCCTTTTGAGGAGTTAAGCAACCTTTCCTATACTTCCAGGCAGGGAGGAGCTCATGTATCTTTACACCTTCCTATATGTCAACAAATAAACTTTGTGATGACAGATGTACAAGATCTTGCTACACCTTCTGGGGATTACTTAGAATCAAACTAGGAAAGTCATAATATCTAGAGACAGTGAAATGATGTCACCAGTCTCTGCACCTTTTCCCTACCTGAAGGTCTTCTGTGGCCTCAGAGAAGGGTGTAAACCATCATGGGAGGTTTTGGAAGGACATTTTTATGTGGATGGTCCCCTCAGCATAGGGAACTACGTGGAAAGATGAGAATTCAATTTAGCTACTACTAGTAATCATAATCTTCTGCTTTTATTGTGCAGAGACGTGTTGGGATCTTTTAAAATCCTAGGACCATCATATTTTTATTTAAATATGTAAGGAACAATTGATGTGGTGCTGTCATCATGGTTCTCATTTCCAACCAAAGAAAAATGGTGCTTAATTTAAAAAAAATATTTTCACAACAATTTGCCAGCTTGTTTATGTAATGTATGAATTTGTTATTTTATGGTCATTTTGTGGATCACTCTTCGATGTTTTCCTCTCTAATGTGGGTTTTACAGATTTTCGTGAATTGAGAAACACTGCCTGTGGTTACAGCCTAACTGTAGAAAGGATTTATATCCATCATGAAGACCAGTGCAAAATTATCTAGATGAATAGTAATAGATTTTCACCCTTGTCTAAGGTCATGTCTACCCAGCAGTCACTCCTACAGTTCATAATCCTGAGCTGACATTGACCTAGACTACCTTCTCATTACTGCTTTCATGGTCTGCATAAGAGGAGCACTTTTTTTCCCATGTACTCTGCTATATTATGTGCCAAGACTCCAGAGTATTTCCTTATCTTCTTGAGTTACTCTTCTCAATTCCAATGAGGCTAAAGCAAATGTAATTACATAATTAAGAATACCAAACCCTTCTGTTTACAATGAGTTCAGACATAGCAGTGTCTACAAGATAGGCTGTTAGAAGGTAAAATAGTATTAAGGATCAGGATGTATTAATTCCAATCTTTGCTGTTATGACTCAGACTGAGGAAATGGGTTACAGAGCAGCTGAGCAGCAAGGAAACACATTTTCATAAATTATTCTATTTACAAGGTCATGTAGTGACCTTTATCACTAAAGCAAGGGGCTTTGTGACATAAGATTCAGGGGTTTTGAAAGCTGTATTTGAGGCGGAAAGGAGAGACAAAAATGAAATGATAACAAATTCTCTTCCTTTTCTGTATTTTATCTGCAGATGTTTGGTAGTAGCATTTTTGGGTTTGGTTTTTTTTTTTTTGATGACAGCTTTTTAGCAGTTTTTCTCTGTTTGTTTCTTCCCAGATTACATTTTTCATACTTGAAAGCTATGAAGCTTTAGCCAAACTTCTGATTTTCCTAGTTCTTTGTCAAAACAAAAAAAAAGGAGGTTGACCTATGCCATCATCTCTTCACTTTTTTTAAGAAAAGCAAGCACTTCTTGACAGTTTTAATAAATGTTTCTTCACTACTTTAAATAGTGGGTACGTGGGAGGGGGTTGAGTAACTTAAGATGGGTATGGCAGAAAAAAGAAGTATCACCCAAAAATTTAGCAGTTACTGCTTATCCTACCCCAAATATACTTCTAAGGAAGAGAAGAACAGTGGTTAGTTGATACACTTTACCGATTCTGAAAAACTAAAATCTGAAGAAGTCGCTAAACGAAAATTAGATAAAATTCTAGCTGGTTGTGGCAATGAAAGAAATATAATAGAAAAATTAGTGCAAAGCAGTCATTTAATAAAGTGGACCGTTTTGCTTCTTTTGGTCTGATTGCTTCTTTTTTTCCCACCTGAACTTGACTACAGCAAGTGCTGCATGTGCATTAGCAAAATGCCTATTAATAACACTGATGATAAAGCAGTGATCACATACTGACTACTGCAGGTAACATGAGATGAGAGGGTTAAATGAGCACAACTTGGAAGGTGCAATTGAATGTGAAAATTCCTTTTGAAGTTGTTAGGAAGGCATTATATGAGCTCCCAGTTGTCAGTGCATGTGCTCCTACCTCTGCTGAGCTGTATTAACTGTGGAGTGGAGCCCTTGAGTTAGTGCCTGAAATCATCTGAGGAACAGATTGTTCTGACATGGTTTATACTGAAGTAGATACACACTGCAGATGGTTTTGTCAATATGTTTTCCTTATGCACACACTCGTGTGTGTGAGTATCTGTATATCTGTAAATGAAAGGCAGGGCTCGTATAACTGTAATGAGGACAGAAGGGTGTAAGCCAATACGGTATGTAAGGTAGCCTGTGTGCCTGTTGGGGAAGCCAAAGACAGTGCAGAGGAAATTCATCTTCCACTTGTGAAACCTGGGTCCTGCAACGGTATCTGAAAGGGCTGGAGAGGGTCAGCTAAGAGCTGTACCTGGGGGTAGGAACACAGGCCTCAAGAGTCCTCTCCTTCATGTTTTCTGTGTACTGGAATCGGTCACCGCATCCAAAAACAAAAGACCCTTATTGTAGCCTCTAGCCTTGCGCAACTGTGTATGCAAGGGCAGCGCTCATGTGCTCTTTGCGGCAAGAGGGGCGAGGAGGGACCTTGCAGCTCTGTTAACTGCAACACAGACCAAGGTCCTGCGTAGCATGGCTGAAATTTCATGTGGCAAGTCTACTTGAATGACAAACTCAATACATGTCTGGAAAAAAGGGGATATAGCTGTAGAGAGCCATAAGGAAAAGTGACTGTAGAGAGCCATAAGGAGAAGTGAAGGGCTGTGCATGGATCCATGCTTCAGAGAGCAGAAGAAAATTGTTGTTCTTGTGAGTAGAGTACTGTGCTCCATTTAGTACATACAGAAATATACCTGGATATTTTGTTATTCTCCTAAATCGGTAAATCAATTTGAGATCCCTATTTTTATCCTAGATACACTTTTTCAAGAATCAGTTGCCGTAAATCTGTACTATAATAATGAAAGGAATCTGTCCCTTTCTTAGCTTGTAAAGGACTTTAAAGATATCCATGAGCTATCTGAGCTTAGGAAATTATGAATGAATTCTGCTGAGGCAGTGACTACTAGACAAACAGGTCATTGATCAGTGGCAGAAAAAAAATACTCGGGCTCGCCTAGAAGATATCTTGGAAGGAGCTGTAATGGTCTGCTAACAATATAAGCAAGATGCTAAACAATTCCTACAAGTAATGGTGTTTCTTCCACTCTTTCTGAGTACAAGTGCACAATCGCGGCTTTCCTTAAAGTAATCCTGAGTACTGGGTACTGCTAGAAGTCTAGCTTAATACAGAGTCTGGCTGTAACCCCACAGGCAGTGCAAATACGAACTGAGTTTTCCAAGCATAGGCCTGTGCTGTCATATCTGGTAGATACCAGCTCCCAAAGCAGCTGTCTCAAAGACATCAGAAGGTATGACTGGAAGAACTGCAGTCCTGGCAGTGGCTTTCACAAAATAAAGTCTTCTCAGGAGCCAAGAGTGTCTCTGCCCCTGCATCCAGAAGCTCTGACCTTCTGCCAGTGTGAAATCCAGCACAATGTCCTCTGTGCCAGAGCCTGATGCAAATTTTGTACAAACAGTTAAGCATGCAGTAAGCTGACCTAATTACAAGATTAAGATCTGGTTCTTTAAGATACCATATTTGGTAATGGTTTATGGTTTCATTCTGATTTCGTTTCTTTTGGAGAGGAAACCACCCATGTGAAAGCAAGAAGATACTGAGCATGCCTGTAAAATGTAATAATTGATACTTCCCAGATTTAGGACTGAAACTGTGCTCCTGTCCTGAAGTCAGTAAGCTACTGAATGCTGCACTTGATTGAAAGCAAATAGGGAAACCTGCCTGGGGCTTTATTTTTAAACAATAGTTACTGGTCTGTGATATCATAGGGGCTAATCATGCTCTTTGTGTAATGTCTTGGATTTACATATGCAAACACATTTAAATCAATGGGTATTAAGATTTATGATGCACAAGATAGCTGCCTTCCTGTTCCTACATTTCTGTTCTTCCTAAACTCCCCAGCTGCTGCTTTTAGAAACAACCTTTTGTCTTTTAGTTATAAAAGACATATTCTTATACCCTGTAAGATTAATTCTACAAGTATATATAGATAGGAGTTTCATCGTACATGTAAGGTAGCAGTCCTACCAGATTGGAAGGGCACAAATTTAAGTAATTTAATTTTATTTCTTTCCATGTGGGAAGCTTAAAAAGCTTAAAAAATAATCCAAAGCTTAATCATAAATGATCCTTCCCCAGGGTTCTAATGAGTAGAAACTGATCTTTGTTTTATGCAGATGTCAAAAGAGCTAATCTAGCAAATCACTAGAATAGGTATGTATAATAGAATTTTCATAGTCTGTTTACCTGTCTAATTGAATAAATGGTCAAAACCAGAATGAACGCTTTGCAACCTGCTCTCACCAAAACTGCTGCTGGGAATAATCATCCTCACTCTATGTATGCTTTGTGGTTTAGCCTCTTAAAATAAGGTAAAAGGGTTGAGTTCAGGGTCTGAGGATAAAAGACGAATATTTCTTTTGCTATCTGAAAAAGCTGAGAAAACGCAATAAAAAAAAAAGAATTAATGTTAATAGATTGGACCATGATGCTATTAATTCTGACATTGCAATTGGTGCACTGTTTATAAAGATTTTTTGTTTATATTCTGATGGAGTATATTTAGTAAGAGCCGTCATCCAAAATCTTCTCTATTTGTCTTTCTTTTTTTTTGTTGTTTTTGTTTCAGAGACAGTGTGCTTAGACAGCTGAGACTTTTTGTATTGAATTTGTGTAAGCTGCATACCATACTTAGAAGACATGGCAAAGTTGTGTAAAAATTCCTCATTCAACTGCTTCTACAATAAGAACTCATTTTTGTGACCACTTTCTTTCTCAAATGGCAATTTGTGAAGACCATATGCATTTCTTAAGCTCTGCTCAGTGATTAAGGTAACAACTATTTTTCTGTCTAGGTGTCAAGGAATAATATAATTGAGGAAGCCCCTGTGTTCTGTCAAGTGCCACAGGTAAGGAGTAGGTGTTAGACCTGGTGATCAGTTGCTCTTGGGCAGATCTTCCAAATAATTCCATGAAGCATTGCTTTAAAACTGGATTAAAATGCAACCTGACTGGGCACCAAACTGTTCTGACTGGCCTGAATCTTCCTGGCTTATTTGTGCAGGACAAATACAAGCAATTGGTTTGCATGCTTCACCAAATGCTCTGCTCTGGTTTGCATGCTCTGACTGGTGAGGTGCTACCTCGTCAAGAAGTGAAAATGAAACCTTTCTCCAGACCCCTTTTCTCCTTCCCTCACCAAAGGGCATAAAGCTCTATACTCTGGCAACTTAGGGAGGCACCTGTTCTTCACCTAGGGATCTCCAGCTGGATCCCCCTATTCATGGTCTGCTGCCCTTACACCCAACTGTTAGGTTGCTCTAGCTTTTGAGAACGCCACTTACCTACCAGCTCATGGAGCTCACAGACATGGGCTGTCATGATAGGGCAGAGATGTGGTAGAGACCTTTCTTCTGTCCAAGGAAAGTCTAGAGAGAGTTCAAATGCAACAAAAACCTTCCTTCCTTTCTTTTCCCCTTCACCTTTTGTGGAGTCTGGAGTCCCATCAGCACTTCTGCAAAAGCTGCCATTCCAGCTGACAGCTGAGGATAGACGGGTCTCCAGGGACACTGTAGCTTCATCCTGGCTCTGTTCAATATTTGCATTCATTACATCAAAAAAGGAGCCATATGTGGATTTATGGAAGACACTGAACTCTCCAAAATTTCTTGCCTTGACTTGCACTGCAGGCTATTATCACAACCATTAATCTTAAACCATCAAAATGGTGAGATAACAGATGCACTGGATTTTGTCTCATCTGCCTTCAAAGTAATAAAGAATAATGACACTGACAAGTAAATTCTTTAGGGAATCTGCAGAGCAGCCTCAGCTTTAAACCACTAGAGAAACCAATACCACAAGCCTAACTGACAACAAGGATTTCTGTATGAAACAGCCCCATTCTGCTCCAGGTAATATTTGTGTTGCTTTTGGTCCAGTGGTTAAAATGAGATCAGTGACAATTTTCCTGGTGAGGACAGGGCAAGATCAACAAATGCTGACATTTCTTCCTGTTTTTTGTGGCAACAGGTCAGCTGAATGTGGGGTCAACACTATGTGACAGGACATCTGTAGGAGTCTATGTGGTATACATTGTTACACTGACTGGCAGCTTCCTTTATCAGCAGGTTTTACAGCACTGAGGTCTGCCCCATGACTGTAACCTCTGCTTTGCTAAAACCCAAAGCAGCGTGGCTGTGATTTAGGGCAAATGAGGTTCCAGTAAGTCTCTACTGCTGCAGTATTAAGGTGGTAAGAAATATGCCTTACAGAACTGAGCTGGAGACTGAGGGTCATTTGAAAGGTATAAACAAAAGAACAGGACTTTGAGTAAAAGATGAAATTGCTCACAGATCTATATCAAATTACAATCCTTTCAAGCTACAGAGAATGACTTTTAACATGTATGTTTCTGGAATTATAATTTCCAGGTGTTAAGAATACTGACTTTTTAATCTTTTACTGAGGTTTGAAAATGTCAACTTTCTCAGGAAAACTGTCCTCTTTTCATAGAAGGACAGGAGCATAGCATTTGTCAGAAGGGACTAGATTCACAGTGTATCATTCAGTACCCCATTTCTCACTGTGCAAAGCGCTGGATACCTCAGAAGAAGATGTAAGGAAACACAAAACTTTGTACAAGGATGTAATTAAGTAAAAGTTTAAGCTATGGCTTTATAATGAGAATCTAAACTCCACCATTTCAAAATCCTTGATTGCTACTAACCTGCTTATTCTTCCTGTGAACCTAACTTACCTTTGTCTTTCAAGCAATCAAGATCTTTTTTATTCTTTTCTACTCCCCTCCCACCCTAACTGATTTCTTTTGCTAATGTTGTTGTGCATCTTCGAAATGCTGCTTGCTCTGACAGGGTGAAACAGTTGCTGGCTGCTGCTGCTGCATTCCACATTAAAGAGGATTTTGTGGTGGTGGTGGTGTTTTTGCCTCACCAGCAGATGTAAAGGAAGCTGCATTCACAGAACACTTCAAGCTACATAATGGCTCTTGAAAGCCAAAGGAGGGTGAGGAAGGGAGTGCACTCTGAGTGCTCTGGAAGGGTACTTTATGTATCTGCCAAATGTCATGCTGCAGAGAGGTGCCAGCTGAGCAGACGTCCAAGGAGCGAATGCCTGTAGGATGCATGCTGCTGGTGTCAGTCGTGCTCCTCCGCACACCACTGTGCTCCAGCTGCAGAGGGTGTAGCAGCAGGCCTGAGCCCACTGACAACTCAGTGTGTCAGCCCCAGCTCATCCTTCTCCTGGTGGTGCTGGCAGTGCAGAAAAGAGGTCTATACCCCTTGTCCCTGGACTGGGGCAGAAACGCGTTGAGAACAGGCTGCTGTCTTTCCCCCTACACACAGACAGTGAAAGAGCTGTCTCACTTTATAAACTTAGTAGAAAAGAGCTATGACTCACTTCAAATCACAGTCCTTGAAATAGAAGAAATGGTATTTTTCCATGGTGGCTCCTGTGTCTTAATTTTTTTTCTTTTTACTTGAAGACTCTGGGCATTATATAGACAGCCACATTTTTCACCATCTGGAGAATGAGAGGAGGGGAGACGGGAGCAGATCTCTTACCTGTGGGGTGCTTTCTCTGATTTTGCTGGAGAAGCAGAGGTCCCTTTAAGATTCTGTTCTTGTACAAGGTCTCCTTTCCACTGAAGTACATATTCTGCTGGATTCTGAGTGGTACGTTTAATACGATAGCTTTTCCCATACTTTGTATAGATGGATAAACTCTCCGTCTTTTATAGTTTTCCAGGTGCATTCTGAAATAACAGCCTTTCCTGCTTCCTATGTGGTAACTGCTCAAGACCCATCAAACTTGCAGGTCATGAAAGTAGCTGTAAAAGCGTGGGACAATGTGTGATATCCTTGTACAGGGCTGGTTTTCACTCTCCGCAAATACAAATGGCATTGTTTCTCCACAAGCTTTCCTTGTGTGGATACTCTGGTCTGGTATGAGAAACGCATTCTTTGCAAAGTGCTTTCACTTTGCAAAAGACCCTCAGCTCTTTCCCTTGATGCCGGCTCTTTATTTCTTCCTTCCTTTACTCCTCTTCATCCCTTCCTCCTTGCCTCCTTCACCACTCCTTCCCTTCCTCCCTTCCTTTCTTACGCTCTTTCATTACCAGATGTTTCTATAATCAATAGATTAAAACCAAGGCTTTTCTGTGCAATATTTTCTGTCAAGAAAACTAGTGCCTGTGTCAGAAGCTGAAAATGGACCCTCTCCGGTTTGGGGGAACCTCTGTGTGTTTGGGGGACAGTGGGGAACATTGCTGGTGTAACAAGAACTTCCTTTTCACCCCTTTTTTTCTGTTTCTTCCTTATAGGTTATTTCTGTCGTTCATTCTCAGGTGAATTTTGAATTTCCCTTGCTGAATGAAGTTTTTCTTGCGTTTGTTCTTTGAACCCAATCCACCATGAATGGATACCAGATTAATTGTACTGAAGTCAACAGTGCCATGGAGATTTAGAATACCTGGGGCTTTACATGAATTTTTGCTGTGATTTTTCTGCATGGTAATGTATGTAGTGTGCTTCTGGAGAGTCCTTTCCACTTTTCGATCTTCATACTCCAACCTCAATGTGCTTCCATGTATCTTTATCACCTCTGGGTCTTGTATACAATACATTCTTGTAATGTGTGGTGCAGGGCCATACTTCAGCGCATTTTGCTTAGAGAAAAAGCACGTTTAAATACAACTGTTGTCTTTGCTTTATTCTTTAAGTCTAATTTGATTTTAAGCTTTAAAAAGCAGAGACTGAGCTCCATTTTGCTTCTGAGTACAGGAGAAGTAGTTCTTTTCTGTGCACTACTCCTTTCTTCACTGTTTCATGGTCAGGGTGGAGTGTCTCCATCATAGACTGGGTCAAGAGTATAAGAGGATTGTGGACCACCTATGCCTGCATATTTGAGGGAGAAAAGCCTCCCTCCCTCAAATTAGTGTCCAGCCTATTGGTATCTCTGTTAATGTGTCAGATCTGTGTGTCTGTATTAATGCATCCTGTATGTTTGTAACTCTTCCAGGGTCATGAGGATTTTCTCCCTGTCTCTGTCTATTCTCCGCCTCAGCCCATGTACAGATTAATACTGGTTTAACAGCAGGCCTTCCTCCTGTGACCTGGGAAGACAACAGTTGTGTGCACAGTGTATCACCGCTGATGCCAGCTGTATCTCCTTCTGGCAAGAAAAGAATTGAAACAATGCCAAGTAATTTTAACTTTTAATGAGACAAGTCTGTGGCCTATGGGTTGAATACAGGGCTCAGAGTTAAGAGAGTTTTTCTGCCCTAGGGGCTCTGTCCTACTTGTTCAAACACACATTTTGGTTTCTTACTTTAGAAGTTATATATATCCGGAACAGTGTTAATAAGGCCCTTGTTGCAGATGCCATCTTGAAATGGCTATTGAATTCCAGTAAATAATAGTAAATGGAAGTTGCCTATTCAGAGCAATCCATACATAGCCAAAAAGAGTTAGATGAATCTTTGCTAACAGAAATGAAAGCACATATTTAGGAAAAGACAAACAAAATCTTATCTTACAGACTGAAACAAGTTACAATTTTTCTGTATTTGTGATATACACAGTATTACTGTCTTGTCTATCCCCATTTTGCTTTTTGCCTTAATATTTAGCCAGGGAAATCTACTTATCCAGAATATTATACTAAGAGTGCGACTCTGGCAATCTGCTGTGCATCTTGGCTTTACAAATATTGCAGACCTCTAGCTAGGTAACTCGGGCTAGTCTTTTGCTTCCTGTTCAGTTATTTGCCATAACATTAATATCAAATAGCATTAGGGTCTGAAAACTAAAAAATAATCGTCCTAGTCAAG
>JAVKLA010000074.1:9188773-9202146 GCA_034782735.1 Sagittarius serpentarius | reverse complement strand
CCGCAGGGGGGTTGGACTAGATGACCTTTGATGGTCCCTTCCAACCCAAGCCATTCTATGATTCTATGATTCTATGATTCTATGATACGTTAGATGCAGATGGAATAGAAATGTGAATTCAAAGGTCACTTGAGCAAAAAGAGAGCAGATGTTGGCAGCATAGGTTCCCTATGCAAAATGTATTTTGAGTGTTGCTTAGTGCAATGTTTGGGTAAACCTGCAACCCCCTTCTGTTCCTAATAAATTAGTTATTGCCTCATGGGCTCCTTCTGCTGTCAGTGGCAAAGCTAGCACATATAAATTTCCCTTCATTAAAGCACCGAGATAGTGTGCATGTAATGGAATAATGCCACATGTAAGCATCTTATTTAATGGCCTGCTGTCCTTTTCTTCCATTAGTATACAAAACTTTTGAGAAAAAAGCAGGCAGGCTTCAGAGCATGCAGCAGTTTCTGAAATCTGAAAAGAGTTTTTTGTCATCAGTATTTGGAACACAAGCAAGCTTGAAATGTTGTGCAGGGGAAGTCTAAAATTCAGTGATTTCAAGGGTCAAGAAATTAAAAATGGCTTTACCAAAACATTGTTTGCAATGCCTTGTTCAGAACTGCTGCCAAAGCATTCAGAATGAAATGCTATGTTGTGATAAAAAATGGGCTCAATATGCTGACGTCTGATGAAAATCAGGGCATTCCCAGGAAACAGTTTGATTCTTAGCAAACCAAATTTTCTGATACAGCAGGTTCCATGAAATTTTTCAGCTGGCTCTGGCAGGAAGGGTGTGATGACAGTTTGCATTCCTCTTGTTTGTTGCACGCCACTATGTGCTCCTTGGTAGATGTCCCCATTCCTATTAGCATCAAGGCGTTATGTTGGCTATGGCTTTGCAAAACACGTCAGTTCAAAGAGAAACCTATAATATGTATCTGGAGCTTCTACTTATGCTTTGAAAGAGAATCTGAAAGTAAAATAAAAGTAAAAAAATCATTTAATATCTGTAAGTTCTGTTTTCACTACAGATCCTATTTTTCAAGGGTATTTAAGCACTTGGTGAGAACACCGTATTTTGAATGCCACAGATGCCAAGCCCCTTTGAAAATATGGCCTTTTCAATCACACTAGTGCTTCTGAGCAAACTGCATATTCAGAGCTGTGAAGTAGCCAGCAGGCAGGTGCTGCTATTTTCTGCACTGTGGTTCACACTTCTGGAGCTGCTTACCTGTCTCCACTGACTACCCAGAGAAGTGCACTTTCCTGGTCTGAAGCATCTCCATTGGGTGGACCACCTGCCAGAATGGCTGGGTTTAGAAGTAGCTCTTTCATGACCTAAACTGTTTGTCTTGAAAAAAATTACTCTACTTATTACTGTCACCCTACCATGAGTTGGAAACATGTCTTTACATTACAGCCTGTCTTGATGCCAAGCTTTCTAACTCATCTGTGTTTCTTTTTAAGCTGTTTGCATTGATACGTGGCAGTGAATACTTACCTTTTCCTGCTTTCTTAGATGACTTTTACTTAACTTCCCAGGGTTTCTGTGAAATCTAATCTCTTCTACAGAGCTGCTAGTATTCCAAGATTTGAGACTGCATTTTCTAGTTCCTGACTGTGTGCGTATCAAGGATTAGAGGTACCATTTTTGTTGCTGTGTTGCTCCAGTTGTTTGAACTCATTACGACTGAGCAAAGAACAAATGAGAAGAAAATATTCACTAATATATCAGTTATAGCTTAAAAGTTTTATTGCCAATAAAATACTACTTAGAAAAATACCCTATTAAAGGTTCTCAATGAGTCTGACTTGGTAATGGAGTGGAGAGTTGCATTGCTCCAGGACTTGCTTGGTTTCCATTAGGCAACTGTGAGTCATCCTGTTCGAGTACAACAGTGGGTCCAGAATATTTGTCTGCTGTAGATTACTAATATAAGGTAAAGTTACATTGTTTATGGAGAAAATTAATGAGGACTCATATGGTTGGCATGTGTTAATGGCACGTGGGGCATTACATAACTGGGGTCATAACTGTGTTGCAGCTGCTCAGTTTTTGTTGCTGTTGTCAAACCTGAACATAAGGATTTTAGTGACAGTGGTTTCACAGGCAAAAATACCTTCTCTGGGATGTGTACAGGTGTTTACTGGTGTGTGTTATTTAATTCCTGTTTCTGTTTCCAATAATAGTAAAGTTTGGAGCTCCCCATTACGAAATGGATAGGGACGTATAAAAGCAGGTAGTAAGTATTTGCTAACTCCCTTTCATAGTGGTGGGGTTAGCCAATGTTAAGAGCTATTTACATAGCATTAACAAATGCAGCATTTGCTGTCAATAGTAAATTAAATTATTTCCTCCATTGTTTCATCAGATTTAGTGAGTCTCTGTTATACTCATTTACTGAGCAGGAAACTGAAGGATGAAAAAGGTTAGAGGAAGAACTGTTGTTCCCTTTTACTGAAGTACATAGATGTGGAGAATTCCTCCTCCCACACCAGGCTTTGTAAAGATGACATACTCGCTGAAAGTCCAGATTTCATTAAAAAGGCACTGAAACTTTCTCTCATTGGTTACATGCCTGACGTATTATATATTGTTCTAAGCCAAAGCTTTGCTTAAAAAGGAATATGTATTCATTTGGTGTATACTCACACAGTGAGACTGTGCCAGAATGAGCATTGCTTGCCAAAATACAAAGTGTACAAGCTGAATGCTGAGTGAAATTCATAGACAGAAAATAATTTCTCTGTTGGAGGTGGGGTGAATGGGAAGCTTGCTGTAGTTTATCGCTTGACAGTGTGGTTAAGGTAAAGCTATGCCATTCTGCCACCTTTCTGCTGGTGAGGAACAGACAGTGCTTTGCCTCCAGGTTGGATGTTGGATGGGAACTCAGTGCTGCTCAACTGCACAGGAGGCAGAGAAACAGACATGACCTGGGCCTCCAAAGAGTTTCCCGTGAAAACGTGGGACAATCCAGACAGGTTAGCTTCCTGGACATTGAGAGACTGTTGATACAAAAGGTTACTTCTAATGGCATCTGAAATGAGAAAGTGTAGAGTTATTGCTTGATTTCTAGAGTGGGACATACTAAAATCATTCTGTTCTGTTTATAACAGCTTCACTGACTGCACCTTGTCATTACCAATAGGGCCTAATCCTAAAGTGCAGTAAATCAGCCTGCCAACTTCAAAGTCTCTGGTTCTCAGTATTTCAAGTAAGTGAGAAATGATCCTGAGAGAGAAATATTGTCACAGGTTTTCTTCTGAGAGATGATCATACTTGGATGGTAGAATGTAAGCTGACATAAAGGTTGGAACAGAAAAGACTTTAGAAGATCCATTAGAGAATTACATGTACTGAAAAAGTTCCACGGGACTAAAACTATATACAGCAAAAGCCTTTGATCTAAGCGTAATGTGAAAGATGACCAAACCCAATTCAGAGTAGCTTTTATTTTAAACTTTTGTTGGCCAATGGGGTTCAAACTGCATTAAGATTTGTTAAATGTGAGTAAAAGTGTTGAGGCTTAACTCCTGAAACTTCAGTTTCTGAAAATTACATTCCTCCTTACCTCAACCCCTGTTGCCAGAAGGTGTTTCAGGTTTGGGTTATCTTTGTTTTCTCTTGTGGCTAGATAACTGGTCAGTTGGAAGGAAACGTGCAAGTGAGTTTATTGCAGAACGATTGACATAAGTCTTCTTTAAATAATCACTTACTTGCAGTCTAACTGTCTGGGATGCCAAATTGATAGAAAAGGCATGTACCTGGAAGCTGCAACTTTCATGTCCAGTTTTAACAATCTTAAGTGTTTGGGCCTTAAGAGATTTGTGCCTGGTTTCTCTGCTTTCATGGATCTTTTAAAATCAACACTACTATACAGCTGTATGTAATAATGGAAGGATCATTGTTTCAGTGCATTTAGGCATTAGAGAAAACTGGTCATTATTACAAGGAGCACAGAGTCAAGACCTATTGGGAGGAGAAGGACACTGAGTCTTCTTTGACGTATGGGATTGATCAGACAAATTAGGTTTTGCATTAGGCTCTAGAAGGAACCCAAAACTTTTCAAACTGGGGACAGCAGACCAGTGAATTCCTGTGTCCATTATCCATATCATTAAGGACTCTTTTAAACCATGTGTGTGATCAGAAACCCGAGAGAGCCCTGTGATCCTCAAAGGAGACTTTCAGAGACGTAACAGCAAGTTCCCATCAATTTTATGTGTCAGATACCTTTTAAAGAACTGTCCGCTGTGCTCACAGCTTGGCACAGAGAGGTTTGCCATGGTGCTGTGTCTGGTGGCCACAAAGGGAACTGCTGTTGCTGGAGGGCAAGTGTCCTGTTCTGGGTATGGTCATTGGTAGAGGTTTGCTACTCCCCTTTGCAAGCAGTGTTTTTTCCTCTGCAACATTTCTTTAAATACCTCAGCTAAGAGCACTGCTACAAACTCACTTGATATTCCACTTGTCATTTTGCTCATTTCCCACCCTTTCTAGAAACCGTCTCCTCATTTTTGCTTTCCTCTGTTTTCAGGCCCAGGTAATCCTCTCTTTTTCAAACAAATCTTTGTGGCTTAATTTTTTGATAAGCAAAACATATATGTCAGTTTGGTCTGAGCAAGAAGAACAAAAACTGGTGGAAAGGTAATGAGCCTATTGTTACAACACTATCCCTGTACAGTGGAGTAGCTGTTTTGTTTTTTTCCTTACTCTTGGAATCAGCAGTGGTTTTTCTGTACACAAAGTTGCTTGAGAGCTTGGGTATGAAGGAAAAAATCAATTGACAAGTCAGAAAATAAACATGATTTTCAAGTAGATTATTAAAATTAAATTACGGCTTACCATATAAAATAAATTGCTAACAACGTCCTAGTAATATTAAGGGGTCACCCACTTCAACCTGTCTGGCTTAAATTTAGAATTTTCTGCTTTTGCTAGAAATCTGTATAGATTTGGTTCCTTTTTTGGGACATCCTGTACCCACTCTAAAATACTTATTCCTATTTATACTGTTGCAGTTGTAACAGAACATAGGTGTATATACCTATATCTATATATCTGTGTATATAACTCAGGGAATTAAGGATTGCTGTGATGGGAGTGTTCAGAAGACTGACAAATCAGGCCAGTTTTAAACTTTATCAAATTCATTCATTAAACAATGCCCTTGGTGCTGATGGGCAGGCAGTTCTTACACATTAATAAATTTCTGTACATATACAAAACTATTAAACAATTGTATTCTAAATTAGATGTGGATTTTACAGTATCATGGAGCTGATGCCATATAGTGAGTCCATACGGCTGGAGTCCCTGGTGGTTGCTTGTCCTGAGGTCAAGCTGGGCAGGCTTCAGATATCCTCAGTGAGTGTCCTGGTTTTGGCTGGGATAGAGTTAATTGTCTTCCTGGTAGCTGGTACAGTGCTGCGTTTTGGGTTTAGTATGAGAAGAATGTTGATAACACCCTGATGTTTTCAGTTGTTGCTCAGTCATGTTTAGACTAAGTCAAGGACTTTTCAGCTTCTTGTGCCCAGCCAGCAAGAAGGCTGGAGGGGCACAGGGAAGGTGGGAGGGGAGACAGCCGGGACACCTGACTCAAACTGGCCAAAGGGGTATGCCATACCGTGGGACGTCATGCCCACAAAAACTGGGGGGAGCTGGCTGGGGGAGGCAGATTGCTCCTTGTGAACTGGGCATCGATCGGAGAGTGGTGAGCAACGGCATTTTGCATGACTTGGTTTTGTATTCCGATCTTTTTACTATTATTTTCACTTTATTGTTGTTATTAGTGTCATTGCTAGTTTATTCCTTTCTGTTCTATTTAAACTGTTCTTATCTCAACCCACGAGCTTTACTTTATTTTCCGATTTTCTCCCCCATCCCACTGGGTGAGGGGGAAGTGAGTGAGTGGCTGCGTGGTGCTTAGTTGCTGGCTGGGGTTAAACCACGACAGTGAGAAAAATCAGAACTAAACTGTATTTGTTTTCTTTCTTCTCAGGTTCTTCTTCCTCATGACTGTATTTATGCTGTTACTCTCCCTTCAACAAGGGAAGGGTTTCTCTTCTCCTCCCTGCTTTTGCTCATTTTGATTTGTCTTCCCACTCATCCTTCTTGCATAACTTTATCCACCATTGCCTTTTGGATGATCACACTGCTCACGTCCTTATCTAAAATTGTGCCTGGCTCACAGTATTACAAAAAACTTACAAGCTATTGTTATACAATTTTAGTACATCTATATTCAATTTCAAGGCAAGGTTATTTTAATTTTATCCTGAATAGTACATCTGTGTTTTGTAGGTGAGACAGGCCTCTGCTTTGGCTAGAGTACTGACACACCTGTGAATATCCACTCCTTCCTCACAGAGCTGGAGGGCTGCAGTTAGAGCAGACAGATTTCTTCAGAATCCAGAAGTTCTTACTGGGGTAAGTTAAAGAGTGAGTGCAGTTAGGGAATTACCTCTGTGGCCTGGAGGAACAAGAATGACTCTAGTGAAATCCTAGTTAGAGTTGTGTGACTTTTTAACTGGATGACTGTCTTCGTGAAAAATGAAAAATATTACTGAACTGCATAAAAGTGCTGTTGCCATTTTTGTGTATGCAATTAATCAAATTTAATACATTTAAAAATTGTTATTTCAATATTGCATTTTGGAACTGAATTTTCCAACATCTAATTAAAGCTTCTCCCAAATTTGTTCAAGAGTAACTTTGTTATAGCTTTCAGAGTTTTTTCACCCATTTTTATGTCTGACCATCAAACTGAAAATTGATTGCATGGCCTGGCTAGTGGGGGTTGCAAAATTTAAGCCAATAGATGCTAACTGATCTGCTTCTTTAGCAGACAATTTCTACTACATTAAATATGACCAAGAATGTGTTTAATGAAGTGCTTATGACAATAAGTACAGTATCAGCTCATGTTTTATTTAATAGAGGATTAAATATTTGCATAAAATGAGTATAAACTTTCTGGAACTGAAGATCCCTTACATGTATTGCATTTATAGGGATCTTTTTGTAAAAGAAGAAGCCACCCAAGGCAATCAAAGTGCAACCCAAAATAGGTGCAGTACACTGAGTTCTGCAATAAGGGATGACCCTTTGTGTCCTCTGCTGTTTCCAAAAAATGGCAACATTTTGAATGGGAGAATCAAGTCAATGAGTTAATTAGTTTGCCATCTATTTCTGTTCTCTGTAACCAAAAATATTCAGGATGACTGAAAAATGAGATGAAAGTTGCACTGTACAGATTGATATGTTTTCTTTTTGTGTGTGTGTGCTATAAATAGGCATGTACCACTTTAACTTCTCACCAGGGAATAAAGTTTCATCATTTTGTATAAGTCAATGAACATTGCACAAAGTGATGACTACATGCTATGACATGGTAACTTCTTTGTGTTTCCCTCAGCAGTATTTTTTATCACTCTGGTATTTTAGGATCATATTTACTTGGAGGTTGAAACTGCCGTAAGACATATACGGTTCTGCAGCCCCCCCCCAACTGATTCCCATGTTCTAACAAACGGATGGTAGATTGTCATTCTGAATTGGCCATTTCACTGTAATGACTTGATTGTTAATCAAGAGATTGGGCATTGTAGGTAAGCCTTTCCTGCATTTATTCAGCAAATCCAACAAAAAGGGCTGTTTTGAAGTCTGTGTGTCACAGACAACATGGCTGGCCTGGAAGAAACCAGGTTCACAGTTCCTGCAATAACTGGGATAACAGTTTCTGTGGTAGATCTGCCCTTGGCTGACTTTTTGATTAACATTACCCATAATTTCTCTGAGATATTCTCCCTGTCACTGCCAGTGCACCTGACAGGAAGGTGCTCTGCAGCCCCTGAAAGTCCAGCCAGAAGAAAACTGCAAGTAGTTCCCTACAAGGATGATGTGGCATAAATCAAAAAATAGGTGGACAAGAGGCAAAGTCAGGTCGTCTGTAAGAACTTATACCTCCCCTTGCTGAGTCAGGGCTGAGCCTGCTCTTGTGATTTACACAGGTGAAACCTTGACTGGGAAAAGAGGGAGCGGTCAGTGTTAATTGCCAGCATTTTATTAATAAGCTGTGAGAATTGTTCATTAACTGCTCTGAACTGCTTTGTAGAAGTACATCACTCCATGCTGGTATGCCTTTAGAGCCTGTGTCATCTACTGTCTGTAGTAAGTAAGATTCAAATTAAAAATAATTTTTTCAGTTTACTGGGCTGTGAAGAGAAAGAAGGTCCTGAGCAAGACTAAGTGCTGTTTTCCCTCAACCCTCTGTGAGGTAAGCTGAAGCTAGAGCTCAGAGAGGGAGGCAGTGCCCTCTTCAGTGTTACAAGATGGTTTTCATGCACAAGCATAGCAATTCAGTGTCTCCATTTGAAGTCTATTGTATCATCAGCCATTTCAGCAGATACTCTGTCTTTTCTGGGTTTAAGAGCAGAGCTGAGCATATTAACAGCTTCCTCACACTCTAAGCTTTACTTAGCAAGTTCTCTGAGGAATTTTGAAATTTAATTAGTAGTTATTGGAAATAAGTTGGAAATTTGGAAATTTCCATAGGAATCTCCTGGTTTTGGCTGGGCCAGTTAATTGTCTTCCTAGTAGCTGGTACAGCGCTGTGTTTTGGGTTTAGTATGAGAAGAATGTTGATAACACCCTGATGTTTTCAATTGTTGCTCAGTCGTGTTTAGACTAAGTCAAGGACTTGTCGGCTGGGCACAAGAAGCTGAAAAGAAGGCTGGAGGGGCACAAGAAAGTGGGGAGGGGACACCGCCAGGACAGCTGACCCAAACTGTCCAAATGGGTATGCCGTACCATGGGACGTCATGCCCACAAAAACTGGGGGGAGCTGGCTGGGGGAGGTGGATTGCTCCTTGTGAAATGACTAGGCATCGGTCGGAGAGTGGTGAACAATTGCATTTTGCATGACTTGGTTTTGTATTCCGATCTTTTTACTATTATTGTCACTTTATTGTTGTTATTAGTGTCATTGCTCGTTTCTTCCTTTCTGTTCTGTTAAACTGTTCTTATCTCAACCCACTAGCTTTACCTTTTTTCCGATTCTCTGCCCCATCCCACTGCGGGGGGTGGGGGGAAGGAAGTGAGTGAGCGGCTGCATGGTGCATAGTTGCTGGCTGGAGTCAAACCACGACAAGGAAACAGCTGTAGGATTTATGATCCTACAACCAGCATCAAAGACATGAAAACCTGCAGCTTGTCTAAGCCACTGGTCTTTTTCAGAAGATATGAAGGCTGTGCTGTTAGTATCCCTTCCTCCTCCAGATTTTCCGAGCACACTGATACAACGGGAATCTTTCACCTGCTCTCCCCCTCTGCCAGGGCAACAGCTGTGTTTTTCTAAAAAGCACTGCGTTGTCCAGTAAATCAAAAGTGCCATCAACATGCAAATGCAGTGATCTTCCACAGACTATTCAAAACCTGTACCCCAGTGTTCCATAGAGGTTTTTAATTTGTAAACAAAACTTCACAGGAAACATTTTTTTTTTTCTTGGAAATTAATAGCTTGTTGCTTTGGTAATGATTTGCAAGCATATAAAAGGCAGTGTACTTCCCTTTGGTTTTGACTGCTAAGTTATCCTGCAAAGCATCTTTACTGACATTGCTTTTTTCCCCCCATATATGAAGGGATGGTGATACTTCCTCTTACAGCCTGCCCTTGTTCCTCAGACTGGCTGTTTTCTGTCCATGTTAGTCTGTGTGTCTGGCTGTATGTACATCAATGTAGGTGTTACACAAGTGTGTTTCTATATGTGTACCTACTGGGAATGCACGTTCAGCCTTACTGCCCATTGGATCTGGGGCATGAAGTTGCCCTTGCCTGTGTTGAGCTGCCAGATGCAGCAACTCCTAACATGTGCCTTTTGTGCTTTTAACTTAGACTTTTCTCTCTCTTAGCTCTTTTATCAGTTACTCAACTTTTCAAGCATTTTCACATTTGGGAAGAGAAAACTGTTTCAGTGCCTGACCTTTGTCCTTGTAGACTAATTGTCTGAAATGACAGTGCTGCCTTAACTGCTGTGCTCCACTCCCTAAATCTTATTTTGTTTCCCCTTTGCTTATTATTGCGTGCAAGTTTTTGATTAAGTTTTGTTCCTCAACATGATTTTCTCCCTGAATAAGTGCATACTACTGCTTAAGTGATGGTCTTGTGTAGTCCCTTGAGGGCTGAATGTGTGTTATTGAAGGGCCAAGTTGCATCTGAGGTGAGAACTTGCTTATTGTGAATAAATACTTTTTTTTTTTTTTTTGGCTCAAATCAAGTGCCCAGAAGAGAAAATCCTGTTGTGATGCTGCTGACTCTTGGACTGGTTTTAGTAATGACAGAGTTTAGCAGTATCTGCTAATGCGATCTGTGGGGTGTATAGGACAAGCCCTTTTAAAAGCAGCTCCTGAAGCTAATTCCAGACCAAATGGCTCTAGTTACTGGTTTGCAATCATTTCCTCCTCCTCATTTGCTTTGATTTTTGCTTTCAATTTGATAACTTTACTCAAGGTTTCTCTGATGTAGCTAACTTCTCCAGCTTTTCTCTATTAAAAGGACTTTCTAATTTTGACTGACATTGAGTGTTACTGTTCATGATTGAAATTTGTGCTATCTCCACATGAAAGTTTTTTAATTCACACAGTCTTAGTGCTTGCAAACAATCAGATAGCTTTTGGCATTTTTTTTTTTTTTTTTTTTTTTTCAAAAAACTGCAGTAGGTTGATCTGTTCTCTGTAGGTTGATAACTGAGGCTAACTCATTACAAGTCAGTGTCTCTTGGCTAATTTGCTAAGTGTCATCCTCTAAGGTCAGGGTCAGTTTAAAATTCTTCATTATTTTGGCTGCCTCACTGGAAAACTTTTACAAACTGTGTGACTATACCTTGCATAGATTACAAGTTTGTAGGGTGGGACAGTCCTTTGTGTCTGCAGAGTGTTTAGTATCTTGTACTAGCCCTGGTTTTGACTGGATCACTTTGCTGCCGCTGCATCAGTCAATAATAACTGTCTGTAAAATAAAGTAACAATCATAAGTGTGCAGAATAGCCCTTTGAAATGCATGGTGGGGATAAAATGTTAAGAAGAATTAAACCCTTACTCCTGTTACTCTCTCTGGTCATTTTGGTCAATCAGATCCTTGCCCTGTGCTGGTAAAAACGTATTTTCTCTGACAAGAAGTCCAAGGATCTGCTGCAAAGATTGCCGAAATTAATGAAAAAAACCCCTCTTGTGATCTAGACTGTACAATCTTTGGGACGTGTACTGCAATTTTAGTCAGGTTTGAATGGAGCTGAACACAAGGAATCAATGCTGGCTGCAATTCTTCAATGCGCTGCCGCAGGGCAAACAACTAATTAGTAGCTGATGCCAGTGGTGTAAATGCTCCAAGTAATATATGAGAAGATATTATGGGGGGAAATATGTAAGCTCATAGTGCAATTCATAAATATCTTTCTCTGAAGAGGATTTTTTTTCTGAGGCAATGTGAACTAAAAATGTAAAAAAGAGATAGCAGCAGTAAGATTGGCATGCTGAACAATCAAAATCTTCAATTCCTACAGCTTCAAATTCTTATTGCACTTATACCCTATTGACTCAGTAACCTTTTAATATTTTCCCCTGATTTAGTGATAAATAATCACTCTTAAAGAGCTACTTGGAGTTAACAGCCTGCTTTCAATGACATTGTTTATCTTTATTACTTTCTCTTCCAAGGTTATTTGGCAGTCATATAGCAAGGTAGCTAGAGATTTAAGAGTTCATTGATAAAGGAAATTTAGGCAATAGAATCTTCCTCTGTACATAGTCAGGTCAGGGGTGATCTGAGAGTTCACTGTGGAAGAAATTATTACTTCCTTCATGTCGGCATGATCTGAATCTTTTTGGTAGCCTCTAACTGGTTGACAAAAAGACAAAAGTCGCGTATCGTAAGAGGAATGGAGGGACAGAATGACTTAGCAATAAAGGTCTAAGCTCAGATAAGAAAGTGAAATACCTTTTGTTTGAGCTATAAAAGATTACTTTAAAACATAGAAATTGATAAAGAGGAAGAGCAAGTGTTAATTTTTTCTGATTATATAGTGCCAGATCCCTTGGAGTACTTGACAAGTTTAACAGGGAGCATTAATTGGAAATTCATTAGGATTTTAAATTTTGTTTGAAATAAGGAAGTTTCCTCTCTTCCAGTAGGTCTCTAGATGACTTTGTGTGTCTGGTATAAATAAGCACAGAGCAATCTTTGACCAAGCACACTAGAAATTTCTGCCTGTTCCATGTTCTTCTAAAAGGCATTTCTAAAGCCCACTCAAATTGCAGCAGCAGTCGTCTCCTCTGAGTCGAGACACCCATTTCTCCAGGCTTGGAAATCCTCATTTTACAAACCAAGGCAGCAGAGCAGGTCTTTCACTGTGGACGTTTATGCTCTTTGTTGTAGTGAGTTTTAAAAACCACTGGGAACAACTGATCTTCCTCGTCTCTGTTTTCTTCTCTGTTTCTTCCAAGTGTTACTTGTCATGCTCTTTCCTGAGTTTTTTTTATAGTTTGTCAGCTGCTTAGCAGATCTAAAGATCTTCCCAGACCATCCTTGTTCTAAGATACTCGGTTTTAGGATTTATTTTGCAAAATACTCTTCTATCCTTATGCTTGATCTGACTGGATTTTGCACACATGAGAAGTGTTTGTCAGCTGCTCATGCCTCAGAGCATGTACCTTTAGATCATTTTAAAATGTTTTAAACAATGTATCTGAAGAGCTTTTCTGCATATTATTAAAAATATCCTTGTGTTGTCTCAGTCGTCAGCCGGCCCTATGTCTGGTGATGAGGTACTGTACATGTGCACAGCAAGAAAGTTGCCTAGCCAGGAAATCAGAAAATCTAAGTAGTCAGACACACTGAACACATGCTATTGCTACTGGTTAGATAGGGAGTAGAGACAAAGAATTCAATCTGCTTCCATTCATGTCAGTAGTGAGTGGCTGCTAGACTAAGATTTCATTTTCATCTCCTTCCCCTTTTCAGAATTTCATTTCTGTAACTGTTAGGACTATGGGGAAAAAAAGAGTCTGTTCTCCAGTTCTTCAATGGAGTGTTGAGCACGTTGCCACTGTTCACACGCCATAGCTGGAGTAAGAGCACGTATACCGCTTTCAGGATTAAGTGAAAGGCAGTTCATTCCTCACTTTTGCAAGATTTTAAACCTTTTCTGAATCTGTTTTAGTGGCAGTTTTTAAGACGGTGGGATTCTGTGTATGTGTGAACACTTGTTTTTCCCTGTGTGTTAGACCCAAGATGTAAACCTGGCTGGAAACTCAGAACATGAAGCTCTTTTTCCCTGTCTTTTTGTGGTTTCTCATGAGACCTTTCTGAAAGGTCGGTAACTGAGAGGGATCC
>JAVKLA010000074.1:9132129-9144122 GCA_034782735.1 Sagittarius serpentarius | reverse complement strand
AGGCGCTACCACCGTCGCTGATGGGCTCAGCCTTGGCCAGTGGTGGGTCTGTCTTAAAGCCAGCTGGCATTGGCTGTATCGGACACAGGGGAAGCTTCTAGCAGCTTTTAAAAAGACCCACCTGTGGAAGCTGGCCATGGGAAAACCAGGAGTAGTGATTGTCGTGGAAGCGGGCAATGGGAAAAGGAGTGATCGTCTTTTGCCTGAGACTGCTCATCTGCGCAATATGCAAAAGTTTAGCTTAAAAAGGAATATTGAGACCAGCCAAAGGCCAGAGCTGTTTGAGCTGATTGTGTGCTGCGGCTGGAACGTGATATGAAGCAGAAAACTGCTTATCACATGAAAGGTCCGTGAATGGTTACATCCTGGAAAGCCAGGACGCACTGGTATGCACAGTTTGCGTGCTTCCTTTCTCCACTCTGGACTAGGCTGCATAGTCTCAGTTCCGGCTGTAAAGGGGTAAAAGGCAGCTACTATGCTCAAGTAAATGATTCCACTTCCGCACAGCTTGGAGTCTGGGTCATACATTTGCCACACCCCCCCGTCCCCCACCACCCCCCGCTACCAAAACATTGCCACGTAAACCCAATACATTGGGCAATTTTGTTGTGAATGGCATTTGATTTCAGAAATCCTGTGGGACTCGCTAGGTGTGCTATATCCACATTTTAGTAAACGAAGCTGTACCCTAGAGACTGCTAACAATACAAAGACGTGCAAAGACCAGAGCAAATATGTACCTCTGTAAATCAAATATTTTTTAGGTATCTGATAGTACTGTGTTTTTAAACTATGTCTCTAATAGTGCCAGGATATGATAAGGTAATTGTAAGACCTGTGCCATAAAGAAGGTACTAAAATTTCCTCCCGTTTTACTTGATATATAAGATTTCCTTCAATATCTTTTAATTATGGGATGAACGTTTCAGAAGATCAGCCTTGCAAAAAGGTACCCTTCAGTCACATCAATAGAAGCACAGCTGGCTGAATATTTTTCAGATTACTTTTTCAGAGGAAAATACTTGAGTCATTAAAACACAAACCGGTTGGGCATAAAGGTCCCTTTCAATGAGATTACCTTTACAAAAAAAAAGTGTAAAAGCGAACATTTCAATTTAAAGAACAGCTTTCAGAATACACAAACCAAATGCTTATTTGGAGTTGAAACATGATCTATAGCAAATATTACAGATGAAATAAAACAAGTCTTCAGAATTACTAAAAGAATGTATTTGATTTTTGCTTTTCAAGCTTTTTTGAAGGTTTGAAATGCCAACTTGATTCAAGCCAGTGAAAATGTCAAGAATTCTTGCAGGATGGGGAAAATGTTTTCATTGCCTTTTTAAAAAGTCTGTTCTGATGCAAAGGAGAAACACTTTTCTATTCATAACTCTGAAATTCTTTTGCTTGTTTATGCCACAGACATTGTGCATATCCTCTAACCTTGATGGACAGGGTGCTAAGTGAGCTTATTGCACATTCTCCTTCTGATAAAACAGTGCTTGACTGCCTGAGTTAACGAAGAGCCCCTATTAACTACTACTAATGATAGAGACTATTTGATAAGACAGATACAAACATTGAAGTTGGTCTAATTGCCCGTGGCAAAACGCAGTGGTGCATATACTCACTACCCTATTTACTATGAATTATGTCAATATATTACATGAAGGAGCCTTCTAGAACAGCCATGAGGCTGCTTGTGCTTCATTTTCTTTCCGTTGCTGTTGAAACCAGTTTTCTACCACATGGGGTCTTGCATGCCTGCAGGAGGCTGGATGCAGTAGAAGAGGTCACTATGAAAAAGAAGATAAAGGACACCATTTTGTGTATTGTTATTCTGACAGTGAGTTTCAGATAGGCCTTTTTGTTACTTTTATATATTGTCAGATGGCTCTGTTGGGGGGAAAAAAAGTGTTCTTGCAGTTTATCTTCCACAGATTGGATCAGAATCACAGTGGAGTGATTCTTTTCGGTCTAAGCCTCTTGAATGTGCCCTTTTAAGTAGTTCAGCTGCAAGGTTTCCTCACCTAGTTATTATTTTTCACTCTGCCATGCCTGCTGACCAGGCTGGGTTGCTGATCTGCTTAAAGGTTTCTCTTGCCGTGCAGCAATTGTTTCTTTGTTGTTTCAAAATGACACCTCCTGGGGTAGCTGGCTTTTGAGATTTCTTTTCTAGCTCTGTAGTAGGAGAAGGAGAAGAAAACACGCCCCGTTCTGATTTTTTTCATTCTTCCCTTGATGAGTTTCCATAGTGACCTGATTAATATCGCTGCCTACCTTGGGGAACTGGTAATCTAAATAGCATGACATTATATTGAAACAGCACTCTGTGCTGCTGGAAAGCATAAGGACAAGGGGGGAGGTTTCTGCCCTGAAGTTAGTGATGAAAGGGAGACTTCCATTTCTGAGTTCATCCCTAGATGTTCTGTACGCTGGCAGATTTGTTGCTGATTTCCCGCAATGGAATGTGTCTAATTATTTGAGATCAGCTAAGGCCGAAAGATACAACATCTTAAAATTTGAGTCTTCCTTACAGCTCACTGCCTCCATGAGGTGGTTTAATCTCCTACGTGGGTATGTCTCCCCTCTCCCAAGTCAACAAAACAGAAAGGTAGTATATGTGTAAATAAATCAAAAGAGATCTCATATTTCCTAACTGATTCTTTTTTTTTTTTAATTCAGCCTCCTGTTTGTTCGCGTGCCTTCCACATTAGATTGAAAGTTAAGTTCTGTCTTATGTCCTATTGCCACTTGAATGAAGGAGATGGAATTTGGAGGTACTTTCTGGGACTGGCCTGAAATCTGTCACAAGGTAGGGCTGCAGCTGAGCACCCCTGCAACTGGACCCTGACGGGGCTGTGAAAAGCATCTTGCCTTATGCTCACTTTGGAAGAAGGGATCTGTGCTGTTAGGTTGGGTGACTTCCTTTTGGCTTCTTTTCCTGGTGATCTTTTCCAGAGCTGAACAACTGGACATTCCCGTAGAGCCCTTCTGTGTCAGTAAATATCTTACCATGGTGATGGAGACATCTTCATAAAAGATTTTAACAAAATAGGCATCTAGAGCCCAACTGTAAACTCTTCCAGTCAAGGACACTCACTAATGATGAGTCAACTGAGCACAACTTCTCTAGAGGTGTCTGACAACAAGAAACTCTTTCTAGTGATGCTGATGCTTTTTTGGCAGATCTTGAAGGTCGGCAGCTCCTTGAAAGGGAGTTCAGTCTCTTTCTGTCCCTGAAATAATTAGAACTAAGCCCAAAAGTCTGGAATTCCCCTTAGAACTGAGATCATCTTAATATCAATGAAGCCTCTTCTTGCAAGTGAAGCTGTGAGATGCTTGTGTGCTGTGTTCCCAGTAGGGTTTTTAGCAATTGCATTTTCATAGCCTGGCTTCTCACTGTGGATATTTTAAAAGTTCCCAGTGAAGAAACTGGATAATCAGGCTGGCTCTCCAACGATGGAACAAAGACAAGTGGAAAAGATGGTCCACAGTGAATGCTTGCTGGATGTTCAAAGTATATGCCTGCTGAGTACTGTAGCTGCAGGGACTGACGGCAGGGGGGAAAGGAAGGAGAAAGTTTCTAGCTGAAAATTTAATAAATACAAAAACATGTTATCAGATGAAAATAATTCTAGGCCACACCCAGCAATAAGATGTCTAAAGCACCCTGTTTCCCAGCACCAGTGGGAAAGAGTGACCAGTATTTTGCATCTTGATAGTTAGAAGGAGAAGCTGGTTGCCTTATTGGATGGTCCTGTCTCACAACGACAGATTCTCTTTTAACTGAAACAAGGATAGACTGTGAATGAGGACACAGGGAGAGATTCAGGAGTGAAAGTGTCCTTGTCTCGTTCTTTTTGCCTTCCGTGGTGATAACGCAATTGTTTGCAAGGACAGTTTTGAATTGCCACTTGGAGGAAATCCAAAGAATTAAAGAAGAAAAGTGACTTCTAAACCACCAAATCCACAAGCTGTGCTGCTTAGGATATGTGACATGTACTACTGCTGGTTTGGGCATAAAAAACCCAATGCTCTCACACTAATGAATGCCTAAGTACTATAATTTTTGCATGCACTGTGTAATGCATTCTGTACAAAGCATTCTCATGGAAATCAGTGGGGACCACCCTGCGAGAACAAATGTAGTTTTCAGTCCCATTTATGATTCTCTTGCATTGAACAACACAGTGACATTGCCAGGCAGGAAATCTGGTCCCAGAGGAGATGGATTCTCATTATGTTTTAATTCGTAGAGCAATTATTGTTTCATGTATGATATATAGTGAAGACTCCACAAAGTTAACTTGTAAAATGCAAGTGAATTTGAAGAAGCAGGATGTGAAGATGCTTTGCCTCAAAGCCATGATGCTCTGTGTTCTTTCCTGCCTTTTGGTTTCTCAGCTGCACCATGATAATGGAAAGAGGAAGAATATTCAACAGAGATGCTCTTCTGGAAAAATGAAGGAAAGAAGAAAACAGGCCAGCAAAAGAGAGTATCCCCTTCTGTACTCAGGACAGATTAAAAAACTTCAATAAATTTCTCAAATTAATAGAACATGTCTCAAATGAATTTCTCAGATTAATAGTACATTTCCTTTGAAATGTTTCCATCAGAGGCAGGAACAAAACTTGCCATCTTTAAGAGTACAATTTTGGCTCCATAGCAAAGGGCAGCATCTGATAGTTGTCTGCCAATTCAGCTGGTATGTGCAGAGGAGGAAGAAGAAGGTGGACGCAAAGAAAGGTGGTGGAGGAGAGGGGCAAGAAACAATAAATAAAAGACAGAAAGTATTTAATGAGTTGTCATTTTGAACGGCATGACTTTGTGAGTCCGACACAGAGATGTCTGCCTTTGTGGGTATGTAGGAAAACATTTTAAAAATCTTGTCCATGTTATTTATGCTGACTATGGAATACACACACCTAACTTAAATAGGTTTGAGATCATGAGATGAAATGTTATGGGCAGGAGGAGAAGCTTCTTTCTGAGTACCTCGGAGAACTCTTGTGCAAACCATTTTTTTGTGTGGCCAGAAATACATGCATTCCTGCATTTCTGATTCAAAACACTAATGTAATTGACTTTGTATTTGAATTGGTAGTGTTAATTGAGAGTGACTGAGAACACGTGAAGAACTAGTCAGAGGCTGGATGTTTTAGCCATCAACAACCCCTCCTTGTTTCTTTGATTTCTCTCCTACCTATTTGCAGGTCAAAATACCATTGCTTTCCCATCATATTCATTGTGATCCCATGTAAGATTTATTTAAGTTGTTGTGTACTTGTGATATCTTTTAAAAAAAATCAGTATATAAACCAGCCAGAGCTTTGAAAGTGTTTTGAAAACTGGCTTGAAGTCTTGAAAACATCAAAGTATTCAACTGTGAAACATGATGCATAATTTAACACTTTGCAGTTATTAGATATGCTTCAAAAATTCATGTAACACTTATTCAAAATAAATCTCTGTGAAGTAATTATTTTCATTTATGAACTGCAAGGTCCTACAAAGTTGAAATATTTTTTAAGAATTGTTGAAAATCAATTATCTCCAGACGATGCCATTCAAAAGGCAGTTGCATGATTGGCCTTCACGGCCAGATGATCCAGACAGCAAGTGTTCCTAGAAGTCCACCAGAACCGTGGCATCCTTTGCGATCCCGTGGTTGCTGTCGGGGACTGGGAAAGTTGCCGTGTGGGTGTGTTGTTCCTCATCTTTCCTACTGCCTCAATAGAGCTTCGTTTTGTAACATGTTGCCAGACGCCGCTGCTGTTTGCACCACACCATCCCACCAGGCACCTCTGCAAGGAGCCTGTCCCTTCTCCCTGGTCCATCCTCCTGCTAGGTGTTCTGATGCTGCCTGTGCTCCAGGCTGAGCCAGGCCGAGCCCTGCAGCCCCTCCTCGCAGCATGAGTGCTCCAGCCCCGCCGTCCCAGTGGCCTCCCCTGAGCTCCTCTGCTTTATCCATGTATCTTCTGCCTGGGACCCCAAACAAGACACAGTACCCAGATGAGGCCGGACGCACGGTAAGCAGAGGACCCTGCTCCAGTGCCCAGCAGGATTGCTGCCAGGGGTCTTCATTCCCAGGGAAGGGCTGCCCGTTGCTCCTGCCTGAATTCTGGGGGGACCCTGTCAGCCTTTTCCGCCCCCCTGTCCAGCCCATCTGGATGACAGCCCTCCCCTCACGTGTGTTGACTGGTCCTTGAAACTTGCTGTCACCTTCAGAGTTGGCGAAAGTGCTCCCCATTATGTCCTGCAGGTCACTGAGAGATGTTAAATGGACATGTCCCACAATACACTCTGCAGTAGTCCAAACTTGGATATAGGCAGATTGTGGCGTAAAGTGCTGACAGCCTTGGCCAAGTCAAGTTAAGTCCCACTGCTCCCCTGTCATCCACAAATCCAGACATTTTATCACAGAAGATAATCACTTGGGTTAGGCATGACTTACCCTTGGTAAATCCATGCTGACTGTTCCCATTCTCCTCCTACTCTTCCAAGTGCCCGGAAGTGTGTTCCAAAAGGACTCAATCCATGATTTTGCCAAGAGTCAACATGAGGCTGACTGACCTATAGTTCTCTGGATCGTTCCTTTGGCCTTTTTGGAGGTGTGCGTGATTAACTGCCCTTCTCCAGTCTTTCAGAATCCGTCCAACCTCCATGATCTTTCAAAGATCATAGAGAGTGGTGTTACACGGACATCAGCCAGATCTCAGCACACTGGGTTTGGCCTCTTGGGACACATCAACTTGTGTGGGTTGAGTTCTCACAAGTGATCCCTGACTCAACCCTCATCCACCGCTGGTCCTTCTCCTTCCCTTCAACCCTTTCAGGTCAGGGTAGCTCAGCCCCACCTGTGTCTGCTGTCACTAAATCACCCAGCCCTTTCAGCAATGGGCCCACATCTTCCTTGTTCACCCTTTTATTACTAACGTAGTTGTAGAAGCTCTTCTTGTGGCCCTTGATGTCCCTTGAACCTCTTAACTCCAGCTGAGCATTTGCTTGAATGACACCAGCCTTACATATCCAGGCAACTTTTCTAAATTACTCCTTTGCACTCTGTCCCGGCTCCCACCCCTATATGCTGCATTTTTACGCTGTGAGTTCTGCCATGATGTCCCTTTTAGCCAAGTCCTGACAGACCTGCTTGTCTGCCTCCACATCAGGGTGGACTGAGTGTTCTTACGCCTGGAGGATGCTCTCCTTAATGGTCTGCCAGCACCCCTTAGCTCCTTTGCCTTTCAGAGAGGCCTGCCATGGATCCCGCCTACCTGCTCCCCCTGCCTAAGTCCAGCCTTGCTCACCCGAAGTCTAGGCATAGATTGCAAAAAGACTTTTATCTTCTCTTTTTCTTATTTCAGTTTTGATGTGCATGTTCCTGTAGGATTCATTCAGCAAATTCTGGCCTCTTTACTCACAATGAGAAAAGACTCTCCACCCATCCATTTACACTCTTCTAAACAGCCTAACTAGCGGCTACTTGTAAACTTTGATCTTTCCTGCATTTCAGTATGATATATTCCTAATTGCTAGATTAAACTATATTTATGCTTTCCCCACATCAGCTTCTGTGAAGTCAAGATTCACTGATGCATTTGATTATGAAAAAGTGATATCAGTTATTTTTGATTAGTTCTTATCAACAAGGATCTTTGTATTTCTATTAAGGAAAAAAGCATCCTCCTTAAAGTGGTAGCTTAGGTGAAGTACTTTTCATGACAGTAACTAGATTAGATTACAGGTCTAATTCCTTATTTAATATTTATCCTCTTTACTTTTTCTATTTCAAGCTTTGGAGTGAAACTGACCTTTTAACTGGCAGTTACAGAGAAACATATTTCCCCCCCCAAAAAGAAGAAATTGGAAACTCTGAACACTTGTAAGGAATATGAAACTGAATAATATTTTCATATTTTCTTCAAAACTAGCTATTTAAGAAAGTTTTTTCCAGTCTTGTGCCTTGTCTACAATCAAAAGTGAGTTCATTTTTCTTTCCTTTAATAGCCTGTCAATTTATTATTCACAGGCAAGTTCACTCCCTAGTTCCTATTTGCTAATGCAAATTGAATGTATTTAGATGTGTGTGATGTCCAGGGGATGTTTGAAATTAACAAATACATACTATAAAACAGTATTTTTAAGTATCATGATAAAACATATTTGTTTCCAGCTTTGGAGAGTCACATTTTTGAAAAAAAATCCTGAATTGAAGATGTACTACATGAACATATAGACTTCATTACATAGATAATGCAGCAACCGTCACGTGATTTCTGAAAATTCTTCCTGGTTCCTTTAGAAAGTACAAGAAAAAGTATTACCCCTGTGTTCTGAATAGTGCTTTTATTTTCCCTGCCTTATAGGAGGGGGAAATGAGGATGCTGCAATCCAGGCACCCAGCAAGGAGGAACTCGAAAAAGGACCAGCCTAGACGTGAGTTGCCTGTGTGGTTGTAATTGAGGCCATATTGCTGTGGTCTCTGCAGACTAAAGTCTAAAGGCTCTTTGCAATTCCACCTGATAGTTTGGAGGAAAAAATAAATCCTTTCCAATTTTTTTTCAGCTGAAACTATCAAGAAAATTCAGATGGAATTCAGGAAATCTTCAGGATTGTCTGAAACTGAATTTTTTTCTGAAGTAATTTACTGACTCCTCATCTGAATAAAAATTTGTCATTCAAGCCATATGGACTTGATGTTCTTCAACAGGAATTCACTTGTAATTTATTACTGTAATCAGAACAATGGTGGGGAGAAGGGAAACAAGCTCGAATGGTTATTTGCAGTTTCCAAAGCTTCTGGCAGAGCTGGCCACAACAGGCTCTTTAACAAGATGTATAGTTATAGATGAGATGTAAAGTGCTTTTATGGATTCAAAGCTAAGAGACATGAAACAAAGCAGGAAGGCAAATGACTGCTTTTTAGCTTGGTTAAAGCTCCACAGCAGTTACTGCTGAAGCCTCTGTCAGATCCAGCTTTTCTTTCTGAATTTATTAACAGCCCTCCACCCCATCCCCACTCCAAACAACAACAATAAAAAAGCAGAAATCAGTAGGATGGGAAATTCTGTACATTCTTTAGGTTGCCCAAGACAAGACAACTCCAAGACAGAGTTCATAGTATGGTCACTGGGTAACTCTATCACCTGTTTAATTCAGCACTGGTAAATTTAGTGCAACATAATGTGCACTAAAATGGGACATTCACTGATGAATAGTTGAATGAAATATAATCATGTAAAGAAAGTTGTGGATAGCACTCAATGCCAGGTGGTGAAAACCTTTGTTCATTGCAAAATAGTGACTCACTGACAAGGAAGAATTGTAAGGGGAATAGACTACAATGGCAAACAGTACAGTAAATGTTGCTTAGGTACTGGATTAATTTAATGTTCGATTTTTTTTTTAATCTAGATGAGTAACAAAATGTGAGAATGATGCTGGAAATAGTGATAGAAATTAGGGGGAGACAGAAGGTTCTAAGGAAAAAAAAAAGACTGAAAAAATTGGAAGAGGGATGGGAGGTCGTGACAGAAATATACAGAATATCAGATGGCATTTTTTCAGTACTTTAGGGAAAAGGAAGTGTTGCAAATTGCCCTTTCTTGCCGAAGATGAAGCTACTTGCATGCCGTTGTACCAAGTGGCTCACAGACCACTCAGGCTTGCAGAAAAATGATGGAATCTGGAGACAGAAAAGTAAAGTTGGAGAGGATCTTGCAGATGGTCTAGAAAAAGGAAAAAGTGCTTGTCTGTCCTGAGATTATAGGTGCAGATGGAAATTATGTTTTATCTGATGGACAGTAAGATGTACTAGGTGCACATGGCAAGGTTTTGGTAGCGGTGGCACTGCATGAGTGGTCTCTGTGGAAGGAGGCCAGGGGCTGCTCCGGGATGGTCATGATCAGTTCCAGCTGCTTCCAGCCAGCTCCTACGGACCCACCTACAGGACACAGCCCAGCCCCTCAGCCTCTTCCCAAATGTATTTAAGGCAGAAAACCAGTTTTAATGTTTGTCTTCATTTCTCACTGCTCAGATCTATTTTATTTGGCAAAAAAATTATTTCCCCAAGTCAAATGTGTTTTGCCCAGGATGGTAAATGATAATCAGTGCCTCCGTCTTTATCTTGACCCACAGTTCTCTCGTCCCACCGAGGAGGGGGAGTGAGTGAGCAGCTGGGTGGGCATTTGGCTGTTTGCCATGGCTAAGTCACCACAGCTGTGCATGCAGTTCAATGTGTTAAGCTCACACACACGAGTAAAACATTTGGGGTTTTTATTTATTGCTTTTGAAGGGGGCTGCTGACGTCTGCATCAGTTCCGCTGATACTTTTTGCAGGTTGTTTTCCAAACATAGAATATTTCCGGGAATATTATTTCATGAAAAATTTTTTGAGAACTGGACTTCAGAGGTAGTTGAGGAGAAAAAAGTTCTCCAATATCATCTTCCAGAGATGCAATGGTTCCCAGTGAAAAAGACTTTGCTGCTTCTGTGGTCTGTGCTGAGGTTAAATGCTAAGACTTCTGCCTTGAGAAACTGCGCTGTTCCCTGTCTGTGTTTCTGCTCAGTGAAAGTGCCGATTCCTGGGTGGTGTCTTTGCCAGATTAGTGTGTAGATCATAGTATTGGCATTCTGCATGCTCAGTTTGTACAGAAAATGAACTGGTAATGCCTTCTGGCAAATGGAAAGATTCAAATGTTCCTTTCACATCATGCCCTAGCCAGCTTTGTGAGGCTCAGCAGTTTTTTCTGCTTGAGAAACACTCAAGGATACAGCAGTTAGATTTCAAATGGTTTCGAACTGCCTGCACATCATAAAAGCAAATGCTTTAAATGTTGCACTAATATAATTTTCTTTTAGCTGTTTTTATACAGGTTTATTTCAACCCATATGTGTGGATACTTTGCTCCGTTTGGATGTCATACTATGGATGTTCACAGCTACCTGAGAGAACCACTCTCATGCTCGGTATCAAACTGGGAACATAAACTGGACAGCAAAGTTTATTCTACAGCAGAAAGTTACTTGGAGAAATTTTGTTGTAGTTGCTCATTAAATGTATATATGCTTATTATATACAGACAGATATATTTGTAAGGAATAATAATATATAAGCATATATAGATATCTAAATTGTCTTAAGTATATAAAAACCTAGATATGAATAATAATATAAATGTGCTTTTATATATGTCTGAATATGTATAAATACATAAATGCGTGTGCATACATTACTAAATATGTTTACATACATATAGAATGTACCTATTTATATACACATGTCACATATATAGATATGTATCTATTTAATGTATATCTCATTATATATCATGTATACATATGGTTGCTCTTTAGCCATGAAAATGACATTATTTATTATACTCTCAGGACAAAAGAGAGTACAGTTCCCATGCTTTTTTGATGCTCTTTGTCTGTTTCTTTTCTTTTTTTCCAACAGATATTTTAAGAAGACTTGAGCATGATCCTACTGTAAAATAGTTTCCAGATCTGAGATGCTATTTTATTTGTCACCAAGCCTGGTGAGATACCTTTTTTCAGATTATATCAATGGCTAGATAATGTGCATTTAGATGGGAGAAATGAAGTAATACCCTGTTAGGGGGCATGTTACATTATTCAGTGATATTGCCACTCAGTCAGCTTGACAATCAGCTTGAAACCATGCAGTAGTTCAGAAATGTTGCTTTCTTCAGCAGGATGACAACAGCAAAAACATCTGCAGCAGTGGAGACATTGTGCCACATATTTGCATGTGCCACCAGAATCTGAACAACTCTTTCACAGGACTTCGTTTTCAACATAGGTTTGAATTATTGAGGAAAATGTGTAACAAAGGTTGACTTGAAGTCCAAATCCCACTAGGATTTTATTCTGGCTCATTTAATAGCTGGAAATTCAAGTCCTTCTCCAAAAGTCCACTGGACACTGAAAAACAGATACAGTGTTGCTTTTTCAGAGTGTTTTTGAA
>JAVKLA010000074.1:8979578-9050542 GCA_034782735.1 Sagittarius serpentarius | reverse complement strand
TACTGAACTGAAAACACAGCACTGTACCAGCTACTAGGAAGACAATTAACTCTATCCCAGCCGAAACCAGGACAGAAGGGACCATCAAAGGTCATCTAGTCCAACCCCATGCTCTGCCAGCAAGGAGGTGCACAAGAAGCTGGGAGGGAGCGTGGCCAGGACAGTTGACGTGAACTAGCCAAAGGTATATTCCATACCATAGCACATCATCCTCAGTATATAAACTGGGAAGAGTTGGCTGGGGAGGGCCAATCACTGCTCATGGACTGGCTGGGTATCGGTCAGTGGGTGGTGAGCAACTGCCTTGTGCATCACTTGTCTTTTCCTGGGTTTTATTTCTCTCTCTTTTTGTTTTCTTCCTTTTCATTACTATTCTTTTATTCTTATTCTCACTCTCATTCTTATTCTTACTCTCATTCTTATTCTTATTCTGTTTTTTATTTTGTTCTGTTTCTGTTATAAAACTGTTCTTATCTCAACCCACGAGTTTTACTTTTTTCCCCAGTTCTCCTTCCCATCCTATGGAGAGGAGGAGTGAGGGAGTGGCTGCGTGGTGCTTAGTTGCTGGCTGGGCTTAAACCACAACACTCAACCGTAATATGAGGAAAACAGAACAGTTCTGTTTTACTTTACAAGGCAACGGAAGCGCTTAATTTCTGTGTCAGTGCAGGCAATATGAAGCACTTAGATAAATATAAAGAACATGAAGTCCCAAATCTAATGCTTAAGTGTGAAAAGTTCCTAGCACTATGCTATTTAAATGAAAACACGAAAATAAGTTCGATGGAAATCCCAAAGTGCTTGGTAAAGGTAATTTATATCGACTTTATTTGAATATATATTTAAATTTCAGAGAGAAAAGATTCCCTCTAGACTGTGAAGGCGCAGCCTTTGCTCCTGGTGAGGTCCAACAAAGGCTATGAGAAGCCTTTCTTCTCACAGTGGCAAGATACTGCTGTTCTCTGTTACAGTCTGAAGGTCCTGAATTAAAGGATTTGGGCAGTAAGTGCTACAAAGTTATGCTGGTCAGTCAACCTCTCCCGACACATGCGCTCCTCTGCCTTGCTTCTGCTGGATACCGCGTTTAGACTGCATTTAGTGGTGAGCCTTTCCTCAGAAAGCCCTTGTCCTTTGCAAAGGACCTTAAGGCAGCTCATCAACATCTGGGAGTCTTCCTGGAGAGACAAAGACCAGCTGGTCTGCCTGTATAAGCCTGCACTTGAGTCAACTGTAATCTGGCCGATACAACCAAGGAAGATGCAAGAACAGTTTGTCTCACCCCAAAGCAGGGACCTTCGTCTGCTCTTACGAATCATCTTACACGCTCTGAAGGCTGTACTGACTGGATCTCCACTAACTACACAAAACTAAAATGAGTAAGCTCGCACACAGACACCTACACTGCAGATCTTGTGACTACTGAGATGAAACCTACTCTTGGGGTGAGCCAGTTTGTCTGTGATTCACAGATTTCCAGGAAAGAAGAACATAGCCTTACCTTGTGGGTTTTCAGTATTTGTTTTTATTCCATCTACCAGAAGGAGACAGGAATTTTTCTTCCCAGAGGTCAAGATGAGAGCAGAGACTTGACCGCATGTGGTTAGGTGTCTAAAGGAGTCCCCTAACCACAGGAACTATCCTGAGTTATCCTGAATTCACAGTCCTGAATTATCTCAGAAAGTTGTCCCAAGGAATACTGAAAAAAAAGCAGACAGACTGTGATTTTTTTTTTTATTTATCACCCTTTTTGTGTAAACTGCATTTAGCTGAAAGTGTCCTGACTAGCTTTGTCCTTCCGTATTAAATGACTCTCTATTTGCCACCACCACCACTACAACACCTGGGCAGGCAATTTTTATGCTTACTGCCATGAAGTTCCTCATGAGTTAAACTCTTTGCCTCGTTCTTATTCTACACACAGAAAATGAGGACTAAAAGTCAAATGACTTTAGGCAAGTACCCTAGTTGTTGCACTGTCCTTCTGCTATAATTTCCTAAAGAAAATCAATAAAGAGTTGCTGGCAGTGGAGATTTCTATAAAGTGTGAAATAAAAAAGATTTATTGTTTTTAGTTCACGGCATAACCTCGTTTTCTTTTAAAATTAATTTTAAAATGTTGTTATGATTATTTTATGATATTATTTTTTAATCCTTTTATTCTATACAGTGCATTTGATGGGTAATATTCTGATAGAAGTGAAAGATACACTAAAAAAGTTGTAATTAATGTAGTGCAATGAAGTTTCTCTCTCCTCCATTTCCTGGATTAGAAAAATGACTCATTTTATTACAGTTCCATTCCTGTTTGTAATTGAAGCATGGAAGTTTTGAATAAATAAAAGGGAAGGAAGGAAGGTTGGCAGGGAGGCAGGGCCCAGAGCCAGACATTGCTGAACAGTGCAACCAATGGACTCAGCTTAGAAAGCTGGGAGGGTAAAACTTATTTACGCTGTAAGCCATAAGTAGACATATCAGTGGAATGTGAAACAGGTCAGAGCGTATGAAAAATGGCACCTTAATGTTCTTCTAAGTGAAGAGCTTTCAGGAGTTCCTTGGGGAATTAAGAAAGTGCTTGCTTTCATTTAACGTTGACTTTTTAAACATTCTTGACGATTTAAACCCAGTCTCACCAGTCCTCTAGCTTCCTATTTGTGATGTTCTTGACGTTGCTTATGGAAAGGTTAATTTGTTCAAACTTCGTATCTCTTGTTTCCATTTGTCAGAAACTAGGAGTCAAGAGCATCCTAACAGTTCCTGTACTGAAGTTCCAGGCTCTGGGAAAGTGCTTAAGTGCTGTCCTGAAGACAGCACATATTTTCCTGAATCAGGGCCATGAACAGTCTTGAAGATGACAACCTGCTGGGTGGCTTTAAAGTGGAATCTATAGCTTGAGCATGGTGTTTCCTTTAAATTCCACTCAATAAACCTCCGTAAAGCTCAGTTATAATTCCAGCTCAGCAGTAGATTCCTGGACATGAGTTACTCTGCATAATTTATTCTGAAAAGTAGATACCTCATAGAAGTGCTTACATACGTTAGCTAGGAGCATTGTGAGTAGATGGGAGTGGATAATAAATTGCTCTGCTGCCATGCCTCACAAAAACTAGAATGTCAGAGAATCGCCAGCAGCTCATAACTTGCTTCTTTCCTAAAAAGCTGGGGAAACCTGCTTTTATTCAAATCCCTAAGAGTTTTGTCTTTAAGGGAAGGAAGAACAGATTTTATCCAAATGGCTGAACTGAAGGTATTTTTGAATAATGAAGACCGTGTGTGCCAAACTGCGCACCCAGCTAGAGCCCTTACTCAGTCACCAGGAGACATTAGTGTTTATCCATGCTTTAGTACTGTGGACTCACTCAAAATTTTGGTATTACTATAGCTGCATGAGGTTTTGTCACAGTTTATGTCTAGGCTGAGTGCTATCCTTTCCTTCCCGTATTTCACCAGATAGTAACATCAACAGAAGTGAATAGAAATGGCAGCATTTCCTGGAAAAGCAGAAATTCCACAGCATGTGAGATGAAAAAAAAAATTCCCCCAGAAATCATATTGTCAAACGAGAAGCAGAATCAACTTTACCCAAGGACTTGCTGCCTAACTAGCCAGCACAAGCTCTATCAATAGACGTGAATAGGAAACATGTTTGACATGATAAATATATAGGGGTTCACCACTTTCCAAAAGTGATTTTGGCTTCATTAAAGGAGTTAACCAAATCCATGCTTCAGCAGCTGACACATGGGTTATGTGCGATGGGCAGCCGAGCTGGTACGTCAAGCCAGAAATGAGGTAGACTCTCTATACGGCATCTGATCTGCCCTCCCTTCAACTTCTTCCCAAATTAGAGGAGACAGATTTCAGCCTTCAAGAATATTCAAGTTTTAACCATCTCAGCATTTCCCTCATCTGCCTCTTAATACAACCTCATGAAACAGATGTATTTTTACTTATTTTCTGTGAGACACCAGAACAGCTGTAGCACAGCAATATCTGCCTCAGTGTTTGATTTCTATTTAAACAAAATTGGACAAGAAAGAAGCCCCATCCTAGCAAAGTCCCATCCAAGTCAAAGTAGGTTGCTACACTGTTCACTTAAAATAGGTTAATTTTCAGAACTAAGACACAAAGTCAGGAGTGTAAGAGCGTGAAATGCTTACAAAAAAGAACTGACCAATTCTCTAGGTTCATGACTGATGTACAAATCCTCTGCAGTGTAGCCACATATATATAACCATGCATTTGTCTTGTAAACATTAAGCCAACAAGTATGTGGTCCTTAAGCAAGGATGAACATTATATTAAATTGTCTAGAATTTACTGAGTGATGACTTAAATCCAGAAACTAGACATGAAAGATGTGTGGTAAAATGAATACACTTAAAACTGCAGCATCCCAAAAATGTCCTAAGGGTGTTAGCCTAACAGGCGGACACTTCGGGAAGATGTGAAACTGCCAGTAGTGAAAACAGGAGTTAGGCAGGCTTGATTTACATGGTCCTTCTACCCATAAATCAAGCAGTATTCCCCAGGAGTCCTCAACAGCTGAAACAAATGTGGATTTGGGGGAGTGGAGACTCCTGAACAAAGCATTTCTTCCTAAACAGAGTTTCAAAAACTTCTTCAAGGGGCAGCACCGGGATTCCCTGGACCCTGAGGTCCGCCTTTTGTCCAGCTCTGTAGAAGAGCTGAGCTGCTTACCCAGAGCTGGTGAAAAACGATGAAAACAGCAGCAGTATGCAGCTCCTTTGGAGCCAGAGAAACACCTGCAGAGGATTTGTAGCTACTCAGTGAACAGAATCATGAGTCAAGCGCAATTTGATGGGTGATTTGGTAGCAAAGCCTTGGCTCTGTACTATGCAGGAGACATTTACTTTTCTTCCAAACTCTGAAAATAGTTTATGCCTGGAGAATTAGTCCAAAGAATAGAAGAAGTCTTTCTTGGTGTTGGTGGTGTTGTTGTTGGTTTTTGTTTATTTGTTTTGTTTTATTTGCTTTGTGCTCCCATTGTTGACATTGAGCTGCTGTGGCTGAGGCTGAGACATCTATCCTACGTTGTAAGAAGCAGTCGCTGTCCAGAACTGTCTGTACGATAGGAACAAAGCAGCTGGGAGCAGTAATGCATTAAATCCTGCAGCTCAGGAGCTCTTCTGTCAGAGCCCTGACTGCACGTTATGCCTGCCAATGCTTCCTTGTCTGTGCACAAAAAAAGTGAATGTTTTTTTTTTTTCCTAAGAGCTCTTGAGAAGGAAACATTCTGTTAAGACTCAAATGAGTGTAGCCGTTGTGTTCGCGGTGACCTGCATGTACTAGATACAGCCTCCTCTGGTTTTCTTCACTTGTTTTCATCTACTGTTTGGCTGAAGAATTACATGAAAACAAAACTCTATTCTTCTGCCTTCATTTAAGAAAGGTGGTCATGAGCTGCATATTCTGGAGGCAATAACTAAAGATTTTTACAGTTTTGAAACTGCTGTTAAAAATGATAGCTGTGGAGAATCATCCTCATCCCTTGATTTTTAAACCAAAGGACGTGGCATCATCACTGTTCTGCAGGAAGACCTGCCCCAAGCCCGCACAACACAAAAGTGTTGAGCAAATGCCCTTATGGAAACCACCGCTAGCAGTCGTTCCAGGAAATATGAAGCAAAGCCAGGGTAGCTGATCAGCCAGAAGCTGGTCACCCCTTGTAAATTGCTTGTTTCTAATACAGGAATACTATGTTCCAGGATTGCCATATAGGGAAAAGGCAAACTTGTATACTAAAAAAAATCATGTAGAAAGTTATGTTTTTATGCCTTCATTATCTACGCTTTCTATGGTGTGAATGGAGGAACTTAAGCTCAAGGAGAGCTGAAAACCAGGAGCCAATCAGTCAATACCAGGGAGAAATCTGGAGCAGGAGGTGTTGCCTGGAATGATCAGAGTACAACTGCAGGATGTAACAACTTCATTAAATGCTGTGTTAATAGCAAAATTAGAATCAAAATAGAAAACTCTGACATCCTGAAGAGAAAAAAAAAAGAAACAGTACAGGCATTTTTAACAGGTTACCTTTCAGTATTTACAGAGAATAAATTACTTGTACATATGAACAGATTATTTATCCATTTTTCATTTTCTCTACATCATTCAGATCTTTTTGACTAATATTAGGTAATCGAGCTTTTTGCTCAAAGAATGCATGTCTGCCAAAATCAGTATCATGGCGTTTCAAATTCTTATGGCTGGATCTTATGGATTAATAAATATGTAAATTCAAAAAAATTTCCCCCAGATCACTGCTTCTACTGTTAATACAACAGCCATAAACGACTGTGCTTCCATACAAACTTAGAAATTACTTTTAGTGCCACCACAGGATCTGGGTTTACATTGTTCAGCTGAAGCTATCTGTGCTTAAGTACCAAGAGAATGTTGAAAAACAGTTTATTTTTAAGATAGCACTGAACTAGATTTTTCTAGACAGAAAGCAACACAAGAATTGAGCAAAGTCTGTTTTTCTCTGAGCGAACAGCAAGAAAAGAGTGGGAAATTGGAAAAAAAGTTTGATTCAATCCGGTTTTAGGTTAATGATCAAAACGGTAACAACATAAAATAAAGCTCGCTCTTTTTACCCACACAACAAAGTGGAAAAGTTTTATTAAGCTTTACAGTGGTGGTTGTTTGCAGTGAAAATGTTCAGCTGAAGTCAATTCTCAGAATCGGACTAGAAGAAGTGAAGGTATGACATTTATATGAAAGATGGATCTGATCCAAATTGTTAAATATTATCTGTCTTTAAATCTCGATAGTATGTGATTGAATGTCTTTCTGGCTGCTGTGTTATAAGACACACAGTATTTTTCTTCTGGCTCTGGAACTCCAGTGACAGAAAAGTGCAACATTTATCACACTTTTTTAAAGTGAATTTCTAATGTTCATCCACGCAGTGAAACCTTTTAAGTTCCGTAAGGCTTCATATTTCTGCAGGTGAAATAAATCTGTTTATTAAACGGTATGAATTTTCACCTAGTAATATCCTGATTTCTGGTTGCTAAAATTACATTCCTCAAGTCCTTTTGAGATGGTTTTCCTCCTTTTTTCCGTTTTCTTTTCCTTTTACTTTTCTTTAGATAGTCATTGGCCAGAGAGGCATGAAGTCCAAATGAATTGCTGAGTACCACATGTAAAGAACATCTGGACAGGGACATAAGTTCTGAAGGTTTGTGAAGAGCTTAGAGTCTCCCATTTACGTTTTTACAGATTAAAGAAGATGCCATTCTGTTTCCTCAGGGTTACGGGTAAGTGATAAGTTGTAAACAGCGTACAGGGCCCTTCTGATTGCCTTGATACTTGACTGGAGATAATCAGAGAAAGTACCAACTGTATGTACACATGGCTTTCTGTAAGAAATGAAAAACTCAACGTACTACAAAATATACTAAGAACTTTTAAAGGCAAAACTCAGCCTGAACAATCTGTTTTATAGCGTCAGATTTAAGGCTTCATTACTTATAAGCGGGGAAAAAAAGACAATGAAATACCAAACAGAAAACAGTTTTGTTCTTTTGCTGAAGGTCATTAGGGGCAGGTTCACTGTCCCATAAACTTATATCTGGTATGTTGTGTCTTGCTTAAAAAATGGTAGAGTTTGTCAATATAGAAGCTTCAGAGGTAACAAAGCCCTTAAAAACATATTAATCTTAGCGGTAGGAAAAACAATTGTTTAATTTAATTTCTGAGCACAGTACTAGGGCCCTTGTAAACTACCTTTCACAGATCCCTGTGATCTCTCCAAGATCAGAGCCTTCTGAGCCTCCAGTTAAAGAAATGATCTGCTGAACAACAGTTTGCAGCTCTAGATTTTAGCACTGAAGTCTCCAGATTCAGTCAATGTGGCGAGAACTACACTGTGGTCTTTGGCTTAAACACCTAGTGTCCAGATCACTCCAGTGTGGAGCCTTTACTCACAAGCAGCAGCTCACACCACAGGTATTTTAAAAGTTACTGAGAAAACATATTCCTTCTGTCGGAATTGGCTGCGTTTGTTTTTCCAGCTCATTGGAAGAAGCTATTTAGAGAGAACACATTTACTCTGAAATTGTCAGGGGACTGAGGAAACACCTTGGAAGCAGCTGAATTACCAAGTCTGCTGCTGTGAGCTTTGCTCTCTGAGTTAGGTAATAAACCACTTTTCATTACAGGGTACAGATTACGGGGCCTCAGTGATATGCAGGGAACGTTTGTTGATCTTCAGCACAGCATTGAAAACACTTCTTTCAAATATTCCTGCAGTGACTGTACTGCCTCTGAGTTCTCCGATTTGCTCAAATCCTTTTTAACTGTCAAAATTAATAGCACATTGAACTAGAACGTTTTCTTACAGGTTACAGAGCATGACATACACTGGTGGGAGGGATGCTTTTCCGTGTGTCCCTGTGAGTTCACTGCAACCAACCTCTGTGACACTCTTAACTTTCAGACCGGGGGATTTTGTTGTGCTCAAATGACTTCAAACCGGATGAGAGTCAAAATGACTCATTTACTTCAAGGGTCTAGACTGCAGTTTTCCCTTGTCTCACAGCCTTCATGCACACTCTTAAAAAAACCAAACCAGCCTCCTCTGACTAGTTACCATATACCAAGTTTTGCAGTAACTTTTAAGTAGAATACTCTGCTGTTTGCTTTTGGACCTGGCTGATGTCCTGGGCAAAGGCATCAGTGTATAAGGGTGAACTAACCTCTAATCATTAAGTGTCTTCATCTGGTGTGCAATTAGGTTAATGAGGGAACTTCACTGGACAGATAAATGCTCTCATTCTTTCTCCTGCATTTTCCTGTCTTATCTGTAAGTAATGAGTAGTTTTAACAAACTTCCTTTGTCAGAATGTCTCAACAATTATTTGTTTTTAAGACAAAACAAAACAAACTTGTCTGAATCAGGGCTTATTGATTTCCTAACAATATTTGTGTAACGAGTAATTAGTTCCTTCAAATGTCGGCTACAGAGCTACACAGGTACAGCTTATCAGAACACAAGGCATCAATTGATTATGTAGATGTTCCTTTTAAATAAAATAATCTGATGTGAACAGTTTCCTTTTGTACAAAGATTATATTAACATAGAAGCATAGGAAAACAATTCCGCAGAGCTTGCAGCTTTATAAATTTACAAGAAATAATAACCTCCTAAAAAGGTATTAGTTCAGAGCTGTTCTGGAGAATTTTTAATTAAAAAGCTTTTTCATCTGTTTGTTAGAACAAGTTCTTCAATGGGAAGGATTATTTCAAACAGTTTTCAATGCACCTCCGACACAGGTCAGAAATTTCTTGTTACACACCTGAGGAGCAAAAAAATGTTTGACATAAAAGGAGTTGAAATCTTTCACAGAGGAAGAGGGAGGAAATCTGTGTTGCTTGTTTTTTCTCTTTTTCCCCTGCATGGGAAAAAAGGCTTAGTAGCATGAAATAATTCTCAGCGAATGAAAACAGATTTCCAGGTGGCTCTACTAAATCAGTAACAGTTAAACTAGGGTGATGCCAAAATCCAGGTTGTTCTGGAGTTACTGAACCAGCGCTGCTCTCTTAGAAACACACAGGTTACCCAGGTTCCCCACCACGAGATCAGCGCAGAAAGAAAGTTCTCTCCGCGCTGCCTTGCTGAGAGCCCGCCTGCAGTACTGCAGCCAGTTCTGGGGTCAGCAGCACAAGAAGGACACGGACCTGTTAGAGCGGGTCCAGAGGAGGGCGACGAGGATGATGAGGGGCTGGAAGACCTCTCCTATAAAGAAAGGCTGAGAGACTTGGCTTTGTTCAGCTTGGAGAAGAGAAAGCTCCAGGGAGACCTTACTGTGGCCTTTCAACGTATGAAGAGGTCTTACAAAAAACATAGGAGGAGACTTTTTACCAGGTCCTGTAGTCATGGGACAAGGGACAATGGCTTTAAGGTGAAAGAGGCAGATTTGCATTAGACACGAGGAAGAAATTTCTTATGCTGAGGGTGGTAAGGCACGGGAACAGGTTTCCCAGAGAAGCTGTGGATGCCCCATCGTTGGAAGTGTTGAGGTCAGGTTGCATTGGGCTTTGAGCAAGCCGATCTAGTGAAAGAAGTCCCTGCTCATGACAAAGGGGTTGGACTGGATGCTCTCACAAGGTCCCTTCCAACCCAAACCATTCTATGATTGTATGAGACCATGATAACCTGACAGCAGCATGTTTTTCTGTTACCTTGATGATCTATGAAAAATTAAAAAATGCAGGAATGAAAATTTCTCATTACAGAAGATAATATAATTCAGAGAAACAATTAGACTGTCCAGGAAACTACCCCCTTTCCTCCCTTAAATGTTATTCCTGTATCTAAGGCAAGTTCACACCCTTCGGAAAACCAGTTGAATGTCTCTTTATGGACAAATCTGTGCTGAGACACAGTGTGCTTTCACCTCAGATTAATCTCTCCATATGCATCCTGAGTGAAACCACACAAGGCTCCCATTTTGTTAAGTATTTCACAAGTCACTTTGAAATAATGGCTCTGTTGTATGTCCCCTTCACAGCTAAGCTCCGTTTCCTGACAGGTAAATGAATGTATGCAAATAAAGTGAAACTTAAGCATTTTAGAACAGATGCATACATATCATTTATCTCTAAGTTTTACACTTCTTTTTAGATTGCTCATTGCCTCAGGTGACGGAAGAATTTGCCCCCTTCGGCACCCAACTTGGGGATTCTTCACCTACCTGACCACAAAACTAGGGAGTATTGACACTGGGAAAAGGTTTTCCGGTGGCAGTCTGCACACCATATGCACAATATTCTTGCAGTCTATTGACTTCCTGATCTGGAGACTACATGAAATAACTACTGTGAACAGTCATACTGAATTGTTCTCTCAGAAAAGTGTCTATTTGCTTTTTGAACCGATGGCATCTCTTGTCACCAGAAACGCACTGTGGCCATGCATCTTAGAGCTGAATTACACAGTATGTGCAAGTCATTTCTTTTTTCTGCTGCCTGATAATAATTTGCTGTTCCGTTATTTCTGTTTACAAGACAAGGCATTGTTTATACAGTTTCTCTATTTTTATATATGTCATGGACTTCTACCATTTCTTGCCTCAGTTATTTCACTTCCAGGGTGAAGCAACCTAATAAATTTAACTATTTTTTATTTGGTTTGGTTTGCTTTGGTTTTTTCTACCATGGTTTCATACCTCTAAAAACTCTTGCAATCCTTTTGTGTTCCCTTTATAGCTCTATTATAACCTTCCTGAGATGCTGGGACAAGAACTGCGTACAATATCCAAAAGAGCATCACAGATTTATGGAGCTGTCTAATAATGTTTTCTGTTGCATTCTCTGTTCCTTTCTAAGAATGCCTGATAGTCTCTTTAACTATTTTTGACTGCTGCCAGGCAGACAACTACCAGGCAGAGAACTGTTGCACCGACGCCTGACACCTCTACTGACTATTAACACTTCATTGAGAAATTGTTTGTGCATAGTTAGAATTGTTTTTTCAATATGTTATTTTTCGTTTACTGAAAATGAAATTTAACTGTCATCTAGCCTCCATCAGATGACTTTCCTGCAACTTTTAAAACTAATAACTAATATTAATTTAATAACTAATATTAAATTTTTTGCTGTCCTGCATAACTGGCATCAGTAGCGAACCTCATCTTTGTTTTCACTCCGGTTTGGAATGAAATAAGTTTGAAGTGGAACAATCCCTGCAAAATTGTGCCTTTACAGCTCCATGACTATACTTAACAATTCTGACTAACAGAGTGTAACAGGCTATAAGCTGTGGAGTTGCTCCTTTACATTTCTGAAGGCAGAGGACATGATTTTTAAAGACTGAGAAACGTGCAGAAGCAGGGTATCTTTCCAGTGTGCAATGAAGGGTCCGGTACGCTGAGCAGTTGTCTAGGCAGAAGGAATGGCTGCAGTGCTTGTCCTTGAAGCATTTTAACATTTGGGCTGCACCGGAGGTACGGGAGCTGTAGGCCAAAAGGCTGGCGGCACCGTTCTGCGCCCCGGCCATGCAGCTGTGCAGAGAGAAACTGCACGTGTAATGAGAACGCAGTATTCTCCCTGAGACTGCGACAGATTTTATTTTCTAGAAAGAAAAGACTAGATAAGCTTCATGAAGCAATGTGAAAGAGTAGAGAATGGATATTCACTGAAATTACTAAAATAAAATGATTTCTACTTAATTAAGAAAATAAAATAGTTTTTATTTCATTCCACTTTCCTCTTCCCCTGACAATGAGGGAGCAGTCACCTTAGAAAAAAATATGGTTTATACTGAAAAGTGCTACCCTGGGGGATTCTTGATCAGCAGGTAATTAATTATATGTTAACAGTGGCTTAGCCACAGCTAATAAAATGCAAAGAGTTATAAAATGCAGAACTTCACCTGAAATTGAGAGGGTTTAAAAAAGTTTTCATTCATCATCAGAGGAGAGAGGTTACATGTGGCAGTGACTGGTTCCCATGGCAGAAGAGGATGAAGAGGTCCAAGCTTCAATGGTACATCTACACCTGCTTTAGACTGCAGTCTGTGGTCACCCAATGAGGTTTGAATTTGGAGATTAGCCAAAGCAATGAAATCTCTTCAGTTCCCCAGGCACAAGCAAACCCTACTGGGATTACTTGAAGTGGTGACAAATTTGTCTGTAGACTTGTCGTTTAGGTCTTCATCTGTGTAACTCTCCTCACTTAAATGGTCTTGATTTACCTGGTTTACTGAAGTTAAGCAACTATGCTTAGTGAATTAAGCTGTGAATTCAAATGGGTATGACCCACCTCAGCATCTGTAGTGGTCAGCGTGCAAATGTACTGAGCGGCACTTTGGGAAGCAAGTTACTTCACATCTTCTCAAGGGAGAGTTTAAACTGACCTAACTTCTCCAAACCTGTTCTGTCCAATCTGTTACCACTCTGTTGCATCCAAATTACAAACCGGGCTGTTTGAACTCTCCACCAGATAGTTCCACGACAAATCGCACCATTCATGTGGGCGAAAGAAACGTGCCTTATGATTAGTCCTGCCAGTCCATGCATGGAACCATTATTTGTCCAGTTACAATGATGCTAATAATTTTAGTTCAAATTATACACAGTTCAAACTGCATATATGACTAATTTACTACCTTTCTCCCTCTCTCTGTGTCTCTCTGGTGCTGTGGTTTCCCTTCCCATGTCCCTCTGGGTTCCCGGGGTGATGACTTCAGCCCGGAGATGGGCAGGGGAAGAGAGGGAATTTGCAGACTGTCATCATCATCCTGAGTCCTTCACTAGGAGAGTTTGAAGCGGATGACGGGGGTATCTTCCTCCTCCCTCTTGACTCACTTTCTTGCTAGCTAACACACTCCTCTTGTTCGTCTTTTATTGCTGTGTAAGTTCATCCAAATTTACAACACACGGTGTGTTTTGTCTTCAGTGGGTACTTGCTCTGGCTTCCCTCTGTTATTCTTAAAAAAATTATCTATCTCGCAAAGCTCAGTTCCTCTGTTGAAGATCAGTGATCTGCTTACCACCCGAGGGTCTCTGATATCATCCTGTGGCCACATGTTCAAGGCCTTTGCTGTCATCCAGCGTCTCTAACTCCTCTGTGCTTCATTTTGATTCCAGGCTCATGGGTAATTCATTCAGCACTGAAAAGCCACTTCTTATTAGTAGCTGTTAGGCACCGGACTGTGTGGTGCTGCGCCTGCCCTTTGTACAATCATACAGAGCTAAGTAAAGACTAAAAAAAACCCCTGGAAATAACAACAAAAAAAAAAAAGGAAAGAAAAAAAGAATTTCTCTCCATCTCTTGATTCCCTTTTTCCCCATGTCACAGAGGTGTTTTGACTGCAATCTACTGCAATATGATGAGAAACTGTAAAACGTGATGCAACACCAAACAGATGGAAATGCATTCAATTCCCTGCAGAGGCTAGCAGGAGAGATTTAAGCCTGACAAAGACTGGCTTTGCACGGGTTTGTTTTTCATTTCTTGAGTCTGCTTAATCTAGGTTCCCCACTGAAACTGCGGAAGAAAATTACAAAGTAGTTTGGGCATCCTCAAATACATGAGCAACATGAAAACTCCGCAGGCCATCTCCTTTTCAGGAGCAATGCATTGTTTTGTTGGTGTGAACCAGAACCTTTTCCTCTTTTCAACAAGGTTACAAAGAAAAACTGACTCACCGTCTCCCATTCAGTGGCATGGTCACAGCGGCTTCACTGAGTTTTCTCTGCTCTTGCTATTGCTCCGCTAATCCAAGAGCAGAAGAGGATTGTTGTGACCAGCCATGGCTCGGGAGACGTGGCAGGAAAGTAGGTGCTGTTCTGTTGGCCTGGGGGACTTCAGATGACATTTTCCTTGACATATTTTTAAGAGGAACTTACAGAGTCATACTTTTCCAACTGTTTTGCATTATTTTAACATTGTTTTCTTGTAATTGATTGTTGGCTGAAATGTGACTTCTATTCTTCTTTTCTTCTTTCCTTCCTTCTAAATAGATATCAAGGCATCAATACTTACAGTGAATATTAAAGGAATGAAAACTGGTTTATGTTGATATTTGAACTGTAATAAATACTGAAGAATGTTGTTACAACCTAAAAATTCACATGATATAGAAATAATTTGCACTTTGGGATTACATGGCCAGAAACCAATTCAACAATTTAAATTTTTGTCCACCTAAATTCTATTGAAGAGCTCAAAGACTTCATGTTCCATCAGTCTTACGTTAAACTTTTCTTTAATGGAAGAAATTGAACTGTAAACCGGCATGATGTATTTAAAGTTAACAAAAGATTTTATGGCACAGGAATACATGGTAGTTCTGTCATGTACCTTAGAATATTGTTAATGTTAAGGATTTTAATGTCTTCATTTTTATGATTTATCCTCACATTAATAGATAATCCTTATTTTTCATTTTATATTGCTTCCCAATTTGTCTGAGAGTACTAGGTCATAAAGTACTCAACTTTCTGTTCTTTTAGATTGTTTTAAAGCTTTAACATTCATGATTTTAGATTGAAATCCACTTTGTTGTACTTACACAATGGGAAAAGAAATTGCATTTCCATTTGAACCTACGGGGGTTGATTTTTCATATTTACTGGCTTAATAATTAGGCTTTTGCATAGTGAATATGAGTTAATTGCAAGAACATCAGCCTCTGCCTTCCTGATAATAATATGCTGTTTCTATTGTCCTCACCAAGAATTCTGTTTAAGCAACTATTGACAGATAATTTCATAAATACATAGGCAATGAGTCTCTGATGTGTGAACCTACGCCTGGTGTTACCTGAGAGCCCTTGGATTTTATCATATGAATTTATTTTCTTGAAAAATATTATCTGTCACTGAATGTTGGCAGATGTTGGCAAAGGAGATCTTTGCAAAGGCAGTAGTAGAGTTACAGTATAGCCATCCACTTTTACGAGATGACCTTTACTTGCAATAGCCTTTTCGGTCTTAGTGATGCCTCTTGCTGAAGCCTTTACTTCACAAAGCAATTCAGTCAACACCTGAAGAGTTAATTATTGAGCTGAACCAAACTCCAAACGACGTGGAACTGCTGTAAATAAAGGTAGTATGTTTGGGGACCCATCCATTTTAGAGCTGCATAGCAACAACAACAACTGCCAAAAATCCTGTGCCAGTTACTGAGAAACTCTTACCAAAACCTCTACTTCTCCCAGGTTAGGAGGGCAGCGAGCAGGAGAGATTGCATGGAGGTTTTGCCTGTGGAGGCTGGGTAGAAAAGAGTGAGGTCTGGCTCCTGGAAAGCAGAAAACTGTGTGCAGAGTTTGGCTGGTGTGACCAGTTCATCGACGGTGACTGGTTGCTCAGGGCAGGTGGGTGGCAGCTTGCTGGTGCTGAGGAGGCTGCTGTGAGAGCTGAGCGACTGTCACAGACAGCGGAGGGGTTAGGCTGGGCAAGGTGAACCTGCTATCCTGAGTAGTGAACAGAGAGTTCTCAGGATCACCGAGACAAAAGATGGTAGCTCAGAAATGAGGGGGTTTGTACCAGGTTATGAGAACACCAGCCACCCCCACCACATCTTTGGGTAGTTCTCATCTGTTGCTGATTGTCTTAATAACGACAGAGCAGAGGAATGGGAGAATAATCTTAGCCACTCCTCCAAGGAAGAAAGTTAAAAGCTAGACCCACCAATACCCCCATAGAATTTAAGCTCAAAATGCTGTTTGAGGTCCCCCAGAAGAGTGGGGTTCACCCGGACTATTGTATCACGTTTAAAGAGTAACCTGAGCAGGCAGTCGGCCTGACGTGAGAGTGGCTGAGATGGAGCACCGGAGAGAAACAGGGGTTCACAGAGGAGGCTTATGGAGATGCTGTCTTGCTACAGCACTCCTTGTGCTACAAGGCAGGATGCAAGTCATTAGCAAGGGGAATTATCTGCTAGGAAGGAAGAGCCTAGTACGTGTCCCACCCTTTAGTGGGTGTCACACTCAAGGGCTGAAGAAGCTCTGGAGCAGAGAGGGCTCTTTGAAAGGCAAGGAGAAGCGGAAGGTGGCAGTGGGAATCCATGATCACTGGGATCGATGACATCAGGGAAAACTGCAAGGCGACTTCATGTGGGCAGCAAAACCTGCAGTCTTCCTGAGACAAAAAATAAAACCAGAGGAACTACAATGTTTGGCATCAGATGATAACCTTGCCATAATAAGCACCTGGGATACTTCGTGGAAACAGGATCAGTGGGATAGTGTTACCTGGCAATCAACTTTACATGAGGAATAGAGTGAGGATGCTTAGTGATGCTGCCTGCAAAAAGATTGCATTAAGTGTAAAAATATCACAGAAGCAGCCCACAGTATAAACCTCGTGGGTGAACATCCCCATATTAAGTACTAACATTCTATTGATCCTGTGATGAGAGTCACGACAGTTATTAAGTCTGAAGGATATCAGGTAGTAGAAGTGGGAGATTCCAGCTATCTATGGAAAGAACACGTCAGCACCTCGAGTAGAGCTGTGGACAGAATTCTTGCTTTCACTAAACACTGTTCAGAAAGGCAGTTTTGTCTTATCCTTGAAAATGCTATTCTAAGTTTGCTCTGGAGTGGTTTGTCAGACCTAGTTCAAGACATTAGAGGAGAGTTGCTCTGTAGTAGCAACCAGAGGGTGGCAGATTTATTACTACAGCAGGAGAGCAGGTTGCATAAATCCCACATGCAGGTGTTCCTTTTTGCAAAAGCAAGCTACATAAAAATGAAGCAGTTAGTAAAAAATGAACCAAGAAATTCCAAAAGAAGCCACCCAGATGCAGTCTGGAGGCTAAAAAGAACTCACCGCCCCCGCCACCTCTCAGCGCCCCCACCGATTTCTACTGGAAGCCTAGTGCAATTGTGCTGCGTTTAACAACCAACCAACCAACCAAACGACCACAAACAGTAAACCATAAAATGCTTAAAGGACGAATGGGAAAATTGCGCAGGTGTTAAGCTTGGCGCTAAAAAAAAGTATGGCCAAATCAAACCAGGAAACTAACATGCTTAAAAAGACTTCTACAGAGCACCTGGAGTTAAAGACATGGGTGAGATTCCCCAAAGTGTCAGACTTTATATCAGAGACATCAAAGTAGATACCTCAGTTTGGCAGAACTATGGGAAGTATTAGATCCCAAAGGGTCAGTGATCTGTTACTAAATTACCAGGACAGATGGCTGGAAAAAATGTTGCCTCTGACACGTTTTGAAAATTCAGGTGTAAGCGTGATTTACAGGAGCAGGGTGCTGCCCGCTCTCCCAGGGGACCCTGGGAGTAAATGGTTCACCCCATATGCTGGAAGACTTGTCTCAGTTGCCTTGTGTGGAGATAAGACCCACCATGCTCATCTTATAGTCAGTGAGTTATAAGGTATTCTTTCAGTTGATTGCCCTCTGTCTTCGTAGCAATGTCTCCAGCCCCCGGTACAGGGCACCTTACACAGAGATAGGTAGAAAGAACAGATGGATGGGATCCCACCCAGGAAGGGTGTCAATCCTTGTTTCAAGGAGGTCTTTTTAGTTTGAAATGACATCAGAACAAAACCCTAAGACCCATTTCTAAACAAGTATCCAGTGACACAACATTTCTTTAGGAGGTGTGTGAAGAAGAGTTGAATCTTCTCCTGTCTGGACGGGAACTGGCTCCCTCCCCCAGCAAACAGAGCAAACGCTGCCATGGAGCAGGAGCGTTGCCTCCTTCTGTAGCCGGAAATCTTGCCTTGAAGGACTTTTTTTCCCCAAGCACTCTTCATCTAAGAGCAGACGTGTGGGGTCAGACCATCAGGCTCTGCACATATGTCACAGCAGTGGCAGAGGGGAGAATGTGAGAGTGGGGAAATGAACTTTCAGAGCTGGAGACGGTGCCTTTGTATTTAGTAGCCTTTGGTGGATTTCTCTCCTGTGAACTGGCCCAGTGATTTCCAAATTCACTACGGAGCACCCATTCCCAATGATGTCTCCAGATATTACTGCAGTGTAAGCAGCAGGAAAGACAGTACTACTGCAGTGATAGATTGGCAATGAGTGGAAGATAGCAGGCACACGATACTCTACTCTGACAGAACTGGGTGTTTTACCCTCACTAAATTCTTTCACTGCTGTGCCGAAATGGCTCGAACTATTGGATGTGCAGTTCTGTGCCATCTGATCTTTTCATCTTCTTAACTATAAACAAGTGCAGGGATAAAGCAATTTACAAACTGCAAAACCGTTCCACTCCTTTTGAGAGTCAGCTACACCTGTGTCACATTTTGGAGCAATATTTCGAAAAAATGTTTTTATAAATGGCAAAAAGGGAAAGCCAGTCATTTCAGTAATACACACGAAAACAACACACATTAAAAAATCAAATGGTCTTGCATAATAGAACTATATCCAGGATCTTCAATCACAGGAGCGCTAATTAAAACTTTGCAGTTTTCCCACACTGCAGTCTATCAAGTTCAGTAGTTCTATGCATATTAATAAGCTGGGGCCATAAACCTTTTTTTAAATCTTCATAGTGTGTGTGAACTTATACATAGTATTTTTTTCCCTTGACAGACCTCTCTCAATTTCTCTTTACTGTAACAGAAACATAGATCTTCCTGTTAATTTTCCATCTGTTAGCTATATTACAGCATAGTATTATAATCAGATCAATTTATTCCAAATACATCACATTTTTTTTTCTTTTTACCGTGTGGTTAAATCACTTTGAAAATTGTTTTCCCTTCGCTCAACATCAGTACCTTTTTTATTTAACTTCAGCTGTTGATACCAAGTAAAATTAAGAGCCTAAAGTATGAATCTGTGACTTGAAAAGGGGAAAGTCGGGAAATTTTGGAACTCATCGTAAGGCTGGAGATAAAAGGGACAAGTATGCGAACAGGAACTGCAGCCTCTCAAGTGTGGTCAGAACTTTCCAAGCAAATTAGCCAGATGTAAATAGACTTTTTTTTCCCCCCCTTTTCACTACGTATGATTGTGTATTCAGTGGAAATAAACGAAGCCTGAAAAAAAGGATATGATTCCTGTCTGTAAGTACATGCATGAAGTAGAGTCTAGAGAGAAAGAAAAATGTTATAAGCTACAGAATAAGCAATACAAACTGGCTGTAAGTTTAGCTTGCTAATTAGAAAAGGGTTCCTCAGCGGTATAAGCTCGCAGAACAGCCCTCTCCAGGAGCACTGACAAACCGAACAGGTAAACTGTTCAGACCATTGAGCACGACACACTTAAGGTATGTTTGATTGCTGCCTGTGGTCAGGGCTGGCAAGGCCTGACGGACAGAGCACTTGACGAGGTGTCCAGAAACATAGCAAAGTGCACGAAGGGGTGGCCTTTGCCTGTCTCTTTGCTCAGCGCAGGTACAAAACCTGCCTCTGGCCGAACACGGGGTCGGCCGGGGCACGCGGGTGTCTCCCAGCTCAGGCCTCGGACGCCCTGCGAGCCTGGGCCGGGGGCAGGTACCCGGGTAACGCTTACGGAGTGAGCAGACTGACCCCCAGGCCCGCATGGGGAAGGGGTGGGGGGCTGCCAGGCTGGGCAGGGACCTGCCTCAGTGAGCCGACGGTCATCTGCAATCTCGTCCTGCTGCGGAGAATTAGCCTGAAGCGTCTCAGCCTCACCCTGGAACCGCAGGGACCGGACAGGCGCCTTTCCATTCCCTCCGTCCCAGTTCCGAAAGTAACCTGGACACGTGCAGAAATAGAAGTCCTGATGCGCAGGAAATTTCATTTCCAAGTTGCAGGCGAGTTCCAGTTTAGAGCTCACAGGACTCCCCAGTTTTGGAGAAGACGGACTAAGCCGGCAGCAGCTACCGCTCACACTGCGGCTCCGAGAGGAAAACCTTTGGCTGCCAGGAGGCCTGAGGCAGCTGGGTCTCAGGGTAGGCTCCTCCTGCACCGGCCATCGGTCATCTTCCGCTGCTGGAGGCGCCGATTTGGACAGAAAACGCTTGTCTCTACTGTGAAGGTGCTTCGACACCAAGCATTTTCAGCGCTGGGTGCAGCCTGGGTGCTGCGGTGACGACGAGAGACAGACTGGACGGCGCTTCCCACGTTTACGTGCAAGAGAAAAAGCAAAAGCAGGGCTCCAAGCGCGAGCTGTTACTGCAGACATTCAGTGCTTCAGTAGAAGTGCTTGTTACCTTCTCCACCCCCGAAAAATGAGTTTACAAGTGTAAAATAACTGGAGTTTTCAATTCTCAGAGTTAAATGTTCTGAACTGAAGAACAAAATTTGCTATTTTTTCAGGGAAAATTTCTTTTTGTTCATTAATTATTCCGTACTTTGGGGTGGAAGCAGGGAGGGAAAGTAGCACTACCTAATCCTGACAACGGGAAGAGAAACAGAGGACTGACGGTGGATATTGGCAAAACGACCACAGAGGATGCTTGCAACGAGTCATGGATTGCACCGAGATGCACTGCAGGAGTAGTTAGTGCCATATTGCACTAGACACCTGCAAGCTGCATCTTCTCTCTTCAAAACAAAATACTCCTTTTGAGCTTCCTCTTGCTGCGTATGCTAGGGAACTGTAAGGCCCTTAGAAACACACTTCAGACACACGGTGAAGTCTTGAAACTTCTAGGAAAATACAAATGGCTCAGCTGCTTTCTGTATTTCAAGCTAATTGTGAAAATACTGTGACTGTTTAATTATTAAGGAGGCAAAATGTTGTAAAGATGCCCTCCAAGCACCTTCACTGCCAATTTCAGTGATGCTGGAATAAAAGATTTAATATCTAAACACGGCAAAGTCACAGATGCTAGAGCTGGTTAGCATATGATAATAAGTTGCTCTGCTGTGCACGTGTATAAAATTTGGAAATTAGTCACCTGGCAACGTTTAAGCATCTCGTATCTAACACAGAAAAAACTATTCTCTTCCGAGACAGTTTAGAGATTATGTCTTTTAAAATGATTGTTTAAGCAGTCTTTCAGGAGGAAGTCCAAAATGACTGTTTTCAGAAAAACAAACATCAAAATGGTACTATGGATTAGACTTACCTGAAGCAGCACGTCAGCTGCTAATAAGCCCTAATGAAAATGAAGATCATCAGGAACGAACCAGTTAAGGAAAAAGCAAACAAAGAAACCTCCCCAAAACCAAGCTGAAGGCACTGAGATATCTACAGAATATATATATAGACATACACATATAAATCATCTACATCTACATCTACATCATATACATACACATAAACTGCCTGCATACTTGTAAATTGCAGAATTTAACTAAAGTACAACAAAGAATAAGCAAGGACAAGCAGCTGATTTTGTTTTAGTTTAACAAGGACAAAATGAGGTTTGGATTTCTCCTGCACTAGAAAAAGAGACTCAAACTTCCCTGGACTAAACAGTTAAAAATATACCACCCATGGTTTTCAGTCTCATTGAAATTTAATAAAGTACTCTTCATATCAATGTGGTTTTCTAATGAGGCAAGTCTCAAACCAAAAATCTTCTCTGTCTTTCCAGTTTACATCATCTGCTACAGTAAAGGATCATAGTGTTTCATGTAAAGTTTGTTTCCCCGCTGGCTGCCGACAAGTAAAACTACCTAGAAGTAGCAGTCTCTTGATTCAGCATTACTTTGGTAGCAGCAGGGAAGGAGGAAGCGTATTTAAACAGTGCCCAAAGTTAAGCAGAAAACGTTTTAATGTACGAGATCTTTTTTGTTTTGTTTTCTTATTTTGTATATGTCTGTAATTGGAAAGGAAAAAAAATCTGCATGATTAGACTGGGCAGTTTTTCTAAATTCTGCAGGAGTTTAACTACGTTTGTGGAAAGATAGAAGAAGCCGATACTGGCAAAGAGGAAGGGATTAACACTGAATAAAAGATCAGGTTTCGAGACATCCACAGGTATGATATCTCTAAGTAACCAAATGAAATGATTTATTTGAGTTTATAAGCTTTGGTCTTTATCCATTTAAAGCCCCTTAAATCAGCCCACATTGTATTGTGTTTATATTTCTGATACAATAATGTTTATGTTTCAGCGACTTTCTCAACACAAATACATAATTAAGCACATAACTAGATTTAGAGACACTCATAAAGGTCAGGATCCTCTGAATCCGGCTTGGAAAACTGCTAACTACATCCCTAGCTATATCCTACTTCATACACCTCTATCCCATCTCCCCTGCCAGGGAGAGTGTTTTTCCCTGAGTGACATGTGAGAGAAACTATTAAAGCTCGGAGAGTAGGATTCTGATATATAAAAAATGAATAATCTGTAATCAAAGTGCTAAGAGAGGGGGGTGGGGGGCCCGTAAAAAGCAGACCAATCAGCCTTAACAGAGTTTGAAATCGTTAGCGTTGAAATTCAGAGCAGACAATTTTAACCTATGTGGCTGCACAGTCTTTGGTTTTAACCTAGAGAAATGTTTGGATTTTAAATTAACTGGAGAACCGTTCCCCTATTGTTGCCCAGCTTCATTAAAATCATATTGCGTATGGAGGCGAAAATGAGATCAGTATTAAAGTTCTTAAAGTTCAGATGAGAGGTATTCTTTAGTCCATACAGTCTGGCACCATGCCAAATCTAGGGGAAAAATTAGACATAACTTGAGATTTTATTTGGTCTCAAGAGAAGATAGTTACATGACCCTGTTGAGTGATATTTGTACCAATGATAACTGTTAACATGGTGTACAATGAATGAACCATTTTTTTGATGCCACATTATGCTGACAGAGAGGTATATATTAGTTCTATGGACGTCAGTGGAGTTGTGAGTTCAGACCAGTTGAGAGCATTAATCGCTCCTGGACTCTGAAAATGTGCCATGCTACCCCACCTCCAATTCTGACCACAGGTGTATTTTAACTTCTCCTGTGGGCCGGATTCTTGGGTGTGCTCTGTATTTCGCTTTCACTCTGCCTATTGAATGTGTGACCAGTTTTTCTTTTTCAGAAGGACTGAAAATCCAGTGTAGAGTACTTCTGAAAACTGCATGGTAAGTGATTAGAAAGCGTAATCAAGTATTTTGGACAATTAAACCAATGGTAACAGGATCTTAGCTTGTAAAAGTAGGTGGATAATATGCAGACTATTTTCTAGTCCCTAATGAGGGCAAGCAATGCACCACCTGTAACCAAACTGTAATCATAAAATATTTACACAGCTTTATTCCCTCAACGAGTGTTTTGTTTGCATTCCATGGCAGCGTGGGTCATAATTAACATGAAAAGAAAAGATAACAAGTAAAACACCCCAAAACCCCAAGTACGTACAGTCAAGGAAGTTAATTTTGTATAGTAGCTCTGACTTTTTCTGAACGTTCGGCTCCTGGCAGTCGCACTGCTGAAAGGGGGACATCCCTGCCCAGCGCGAGTCCTCCTGCAGAAGGCGGTGGGAGGCAGAGCGTTCCCCAGGGAGAGCCCAGCACCCCTGACCCGCAGCACCAGCAGCTCCAGACTGCTTGAAGCAGCCCCAACGCAAGCCTTCATCAAACACGTGCGTAGCAATTCAGGGGTTATACCCAGGGGCAGGTACCAAAAGAACCCCGCAAGCAAACGCTCAGTAAAAACAGAGTCGGGTCACACCACCGCAGAGAGTGCGCAAGGTTGCCACGAAAGACAGTCCACTGTTCGCGTTGTGCTACAAACACTCTAAGCAGGGACCCACACGGGTTAGAAGACGGCTGAAGGAGTGGCTCTGGCACACCAAGCGTGCGGGACCGCACGGATCGGATGCGGAGACCCGCACTCCATCCGCTTGCCACCTCTTCTGTGTGAAGAGCAGGTGAGGCCATCGGCATCAGCCTCAGCCCTCTGCTGCCTTCGGCCGGCATGAACATCCTGCCGTGAGAACTCGAGAGAGCTGTCATTTATCCAGCCAAAAGCTGCCAGCCGCGTGTGCTGGGGCTTTACACCTACAGTGACATCCCTTCGGGCCCGTACTACAGGGCATAGGTGAGTTAGCCACGCGAATCTGAACGCTGGTGGTTCTTACGGGTTAGTGTCGTATTGCATTGCTGCACTGTACACGTTACTGCAATAGGTAAGCCTACGTTCCCCTGCTGTAGCATTGGTTTTCGTCATTGAGAATTAATATTTTTGGGGAAGACAAACCCCCAAAATGAATGACTTCTGTGCACAACACACAAAGATTTCTTGCGGTGACAAAAGGAGCAGATGAAATTTCTGGCTTGCTCACGGGTATTTGCACATTTGAGTGTGGTGAGGTTCCACTGCGCTTGCAGCATTTCTATTAAGGTGGTGGTGGGAGGGGAGGAAACAATTTTCCAGCTCTCTATGACAAATCGTTCTGATTACTGAAGATGTCACTGTTATTGAAGGTTTTAAGCAGAACAAGGCCTGCGCAAGCTAAATAAACCCATCCTTTTTTCTTTTTTTTTCCTTCGCAAATAAATTTTCCTTCCTGAGGTAAGCAATCTGGTAGTGTCAAAGGCATTTCTCCTAAACAGAACAACAGTGTGACGAAGTACCTCCTGTCTCTCTTTCTTCCTTGAGAAAAATAAGACGGCAAGTTACACCAATACTCTCATCGCTTGTTTTATTTGAAAGTACCGTTACCTGGTGGATCTGAAGCTGTACCTTTACCTGCAATCCATTTCAAAGCTGGTTTTAGCCTGCATTCAAGTATCACGTAAAAAAATCCCTTCTTGCTCCTAATATGCCATTTTGTAGAGCCAACTATGTTTGCCTTACTCCCAGAACAAAATTGTCTCCTTCCTCTCTGGAAGAAAGGTTTTCACGATGATGCTGTACTCACAGAGGACACTGAGATTTTAAACATGTTTAGTTCAAAGATGAGTGCCATACTGAAGTGACAAAGAATCCTACTCCTCGAAGCACATCTTGGAGAGGATCCTGCTCCAGTTTCCCAGAGTCATACCACACTCTGGCAGCCCCAGTTTTCCCATCAATCACAGGCAGACCGTGATGTCAAAATGCAGGCCGTGAACAGAAAAGGTGACATCGGTGCTGCAGTACTCAGCACAGCGACGCCGGGTGTCCGGGCAGCTGGTGCCCGGGTTGAGACTTAAATCCCTCAGCTGGTTAACTCGGCTTTCTCCGTAATGTGGACACTGAACAAGAAGCCAAAAAGTGGCAAGCTATTGAGATAATGCTGAGGGCATTAGCAGGTGAGGTGGCCTTGAATGCTTTTGTGCTGAATACTTCCATGGATGTTAGAGTTCGAGGGGGAATGTGAAAGTCAAAGCCTGAAGCTAGTCTAGAGACCGAGGTCTTTCTAAACCAGGGCAGGTTAATTTGCTTCATCTAATGCAGAGGGCAACGGCAACGGCAGAAGCACCCTGCCTGTTTCTGAGTGATATCTTACTGTACAAGCCACCACACGGTTATTGGAATAGGTCTTGCTTCACGAGGCTTTTTTCCCTTCGATATTTTTTAATTATTGAAAGCGTGCAAAATTCCCACCCCATTCTCCCCAAAACAGTGGCATCCAAGTGTACAGGAAAAACTCTGTTTAGTTAGTTCCTTCCTTGGACGAAACAATAATGATTCCAGCCTTAACTACAATTATTTTTGGACACAGCTAGCCCCAAGGCTTGGCAATCAAATATGCCTCTGACCCAGGAATATGTTTTCTTACAGCTACAGAACAAAGGTCTGTCAAAGGACATTCAAGTTACCTTAAACTTCGGTTAGATTTACAGAGGTGATTTCAGCACCAACGAATAATCATCACTTTAACCAGGGTAAGATGAAATCATGCCAAAGAAAAGAATGTAATGAAAAAAACAAATAGAAGTCATAAAAGTAAAAGTAGTAAGCAGGGGAGATGTGAATAAAATGTAGCTCCTGTATTAGGGAGTGAGTGGACCAGTGACGATAATGAGAATCACAAATTTTTAAAAGTACCAAAAATGGGCCGGAAAGGTCCAGTGCAATGTAAATCAGCAATAATAAGTGCAATCAGGAATTTTCAGTTCTGGAAAGCCAAGGTTGTTCAGTGGAAGCTAGCTATAGTCATTTTGAATTATATGTGTGTCTTGCATTTTTTAACTGCTCTGTATTTTAGACTTCAGCTTAAGGCTTGCAATTTTCAGTCCTAAAATATAACTCAGACCTGAGATACTGCCAAAGATTTGGGTCAATATTTAATTTGTAGTGCAGGTGCAGATATCACTGCGAAAGCCTTAACTGCTTTAGTGAATAGCCCCACTGGTTCACACATAGTCACATGGAGAGTTACTGGTTAAGCAGAGAAATGAACACACAACACTGAGTTCAATAATTTGTTTTCCTGGCCCCTAAACTTTGCTCGGTCCGTAGCGGTGACATTTCCCGTCAGCAAGGGCTGTTCCCTAAGATAACTGTCTCTGTGGGTGCTCTAGCTCTTAGTTTCAGCTCTGGTAAAAAGAGGTGGACCATCTTCCATTTGGGCAAGGCTTTCATCACCCTTCTTTTAGGGCTAATTTCTCTGGCAGAGGAGGAGTTTAATTTCCAGACGTCATTGTTTCTCCTTGGAGTTTATCTCAAACAGATCCTTCATTTCTTTTTGGAGATCTTGGAGCACTAGAGGAAGAGTTTTAAGAGCAGCATCCCACCATTATTTGGGAAAATTATCTGCAAAACACAACACGCTGCTTTTGAAACTGCCATGGAGTTAAGGGGCCTGGGAGAAAGCTTTGTCAGAAACGGCAGCTGCGCGGAAGATTGTTCTGTTCCCGACGCTCCCGGACTGGATCTGTCTCCAAGACACTGGCTACATCCCTTCCTCCTCGAAAGCTTTTCTTTTGATGACTGTGTCTGTCTGGTTTTGTGTTCAGTGCAAGAAAATGTGAGAGTGCAGAGCTCTCCCCTGGCTCCTTTGGTTACATCTCTTTCCTTTATTCCCCTTGGGACAAAAATGGGAAAACCATTTCTCTTAGATCTATACAAATTGACTTTTTTCACCCTCCATCTTCTGCTCATTCTGATTTACATCACGCCATCATCAAAGTCAATATGTCATCTACAGACGGGAAGTTTCTTGGCTGCTGTCCATCAGATAACGGACTTCTGGGGAGAGAAGTCCACTTGCAAGAGCTGAGGGTCGCGCCTTTCGGCTTATGTGGGTAAATGCATTGACCGTCTGGGTTTTAATGTCACTTTCTTGTGAAAGGCTGTGTTTCAGGTAAGCCGACTAGCTTTCCTCAAATTGGTGACTTGTGGTGTTTATTGCGTGTTTCACCCTCCAGGCTAGAAGTTCTTCAAGAGACAAAAAAAAGAAGTTACTCTTTCAAAATCCCAGAAGATACTATGGGGCTCCATGCTCTTCACTATTTATTTCACTAGAATAGTAAAACGCTAGCTTTGTACATGACAACACAATAACTTATCAGGGTCATCTATGTGACCTGAAATGGAATTAGGGACTCTCTATTCATCACCAATGCCGCAGGCAATCCTATCCCTCACACAATGCTTTCAGAAGCTTTCCTGATGCAAACTTCAGTTCTTTTTAAACTGAAGAAATAATCTGAACCTAAAATCGTGCTCTAGCTAAAACTCATATATGTCACTACTTTTAATTAGAAGTTTAAATCTCAGAAGTGTCTTTTTAGCTGATTTTTGTAGGAATTTAATTTCTTCTGTCACATACAAAAAGCATTTGTTATGACTCATGTTTCTTGTGTCTGTTATGAATGCCAAACAAATGCGATCTTTGCTCTCCTGACACTGCTCTATTCGTGATGTAGTACAGCACTACTAGTACTCTGTAGAAAAAAAGAAAAAAGAATCAAGCTGATTATAAGTATACATTTTGTTTTCTGCCGAGGCATAACTTTTTTTTTTCACCACTCAAAACTGAGTATAAAAGCTGAAATGAACTAATCCCTGTGAAAGATAAATAGACAGCTCTGCTTAACGGTGGCATTTGTGGTTTTCAGTCAATTTACCATCCGGGGTGATTCAGGTAGCTGCAGAAAACACAGTATGAATGTCCCGGGAGACAATATAAATTTTATGCACAACAAACTGTTCAAAGGTACTGGATGAACTAGGGCCAGGCAAAAATGTACAGAACATTCAATGTGTACAAGCCTTCTTAAAAAAAAAAAAAAAGTAGAAAAAACATTTGCTCTGTTAAATAATAATTTTACTCTGTCTTAATAATAATTTCAAGACAGTCTAAGTCTCTGTCTAGACAAAATCAAGTAGCTGACATACCCTCACCTAGAGAAGCACCTTCCCACCTCCCGCTGCTGATGCCCAGGGGTTTCTGGCGATGGAGAGGAGAGGGTGAGAAGATGCAGCAGGCGGGCTACCAAGCTGGCAGACAGATATCTCTGTTAATGGCACCAGAGGGAAGGAAGGAAAGAGTTTCCAGGTACAATAAAAAATGTCTGTGGGGTGTTTTTTGTTGTTTTTTTCCTTGTTTTTTTTTAAAATGTTGAGAAGGATTTAACCTGGAGAGAGGTAAGTAGAGAACACCAGACTTAGGCGCCCTTTTCAGGACTAAGACTGTGTCAGCCAAAGCGGCAGAGACCAGAGAGAAAGCAGGGACGGGCTGCTGCAGTAGGAAACAGCAGCTTTGGGCTCCGGTCACTTCTTGTAGGATTTTATTTAACCATCTCAGAGGTCTTCTGTTCTGCTCATTTATTTATATATAGGAGAGTTTGTAAGACACATTAGACAAACAATTTTATAAAAAATCAATGGGATGAGAATGCCATCCATGTAGAGAAAAAACTGTCCCCTTCTTTTTTTTCCTGATGATTCTCTGGACTCTTATAACACTGAAGCCTTCACGCTTTTAAGCTAGATTAAAATTAAGGAGAAATAGATGCCTTAAAAATTCAACCAAAATGGTTAAAAAATAAGTTCTTAAAAAATACTGGCAGAAGATAATCTAACAAAAAAATGCAAGTCTATGCAAAAGGTCCAAACTATGAGTTCATAGAAATCAAACAAAACAAAAAAAAATATTTTTATAACACTGAAAACAAGAGATAAGCACTGGAAATGGGTGCTGGAACTCTACTAAACTGATTTGAACTGCATTTTGCCATCTTTCGTAAGTATAAACGTAGCAATGAAATTAAAGAAAGAGGAAAGCAATCCTTGACAAAAGCCAAGATAAATCTGTTGATCCCCTATCATATCCTTGGGGCAAGCCTTAACAAATCCTGAATATGACCATGCAGACATTATTCATAGTGTATCTAAGACCCTAAGAACATGTGAAGGGTACGACTTGCCTCCTTAAAGGACAAAATCAACAAATTGAAAGCTGAGATACTTGAAGCATTTCTAGCCAGAAGCCTAAAAGCCTAGATCTTAAGCAAAGGAGTGCTCTTCCATGAGAAATGTTTCCCAGAGGAGGAGTTTGCTGCCCTCCTGGGAGACCCGTATTGACAGCAACAGCTTTGCAAGTAGACAACGGAGGTGATTGTGCCTTATGGATGCTTGGGGGCCGGCTTAGAAAGATGGTTCTGTGCTGCCTTTGGAGCTTTTCAGAGACATTTAGACCAACTGTAAGCCTCCCTAGATCTCTACTATTCCCAGAACTTCACTTGAGAAGAAGCTCAGAGGGGTCAAGAAGGCTTCGATCCTAAACTAATAACAGAAATTAAATTGTTTGTTTTAATAGCAAGTAGTGTTATTTCTTTACTCCTTTTTGTTCTCTATTGTACAAAATGGACAACTAAAAATAAAAATAAAACCAGTCCAGTTTTATGGTTTGTCTTCAAGCTTCTCAGAGTGAAAAATCTGGTATTTTTATCTTTTACATAAAGCATACTCAAATTTTACTATTTTCAGCCACTGAAGTGAGAAGAAGTTTTCCTTTCACGTTTCCTCCTACTATCTATTTTCAAGTGTGCAACCAAAGACCACTGGAACCCAGCATGCTCTCTTCCTGAGAACCATACATGAACTTTGAGAAAGGACAGAAACAGAGAGCACAGCCCTCTCTGGTGCAGCTGCTGAGGACAGATTGCGTTGCACCCCTCCGAAGGAGAGCCCTGTTCCCCGTGTCGGCGGCAGCAGGCCGGCGCTCTGCTTGCCCGCGGCACGGCTGCACAGACTGTGTTCATACCCCGAAAAAGTAAATCTGCCTTGGACTGCTGAACTCAGACAGACCATCTCCTGAAATTCTTGAGCAGCCAAGAAAACACTCATGAAGGCAGTTTTCAGCATGCCTCCTTTCCCACTGGCTTCAAACCAGGCAAGAAGTAACAGCAGAAATAACAACCTTAATCAAACTCCTTGTTAAGAAGATGTAAAAGCTACGTGCACTTCATGCTGAAGGGTGATATTTCAAATAACGACAACGAGAGAAAGCCTTGTAGTTCCCGAGCATCCCATTGAAATACACACATAACTGCCAGAGCTCAGGAATATGCACTAAACCCCACAATCTCTTCAAAGGCTCCAGCAGATGTAGGAATAATCTAGGTAAGGAGGCTTAAATCTAAGAAAGCATGTTATTCTAACATTTTCATCTCTGTTTTGGAAATAATTGAAACTGTTTTACATCTGAGACCTTACTACTAAGGTATCCCTTAGGTGATTCAGGATAATCCTCCAAATGTGTAATTTCCATACCCACAGGTTACAACTGCAGTCTTCTACAGTCTATGTAGTAAATGCATTTGACTGGAAATAGGTCCGTCGAGTTAAAGCAGCTTCATTTCCATCCCAGCCTTCTAATCCAAAAGGTGCTGCAGGTTTTGTAAACCTTTCTGTTAGGTTCCAGATATTGAGAGACTGACTAACAGCTTGTTTTATTGATGATTTTGACCTGTTGCTTTTTCCATTATGAGGTAATAATGACCTCAAAAAAGACCAACTCCTGTTCTTCAGAAATAAAAAAGTTGCAATGCCATCACTGGGATTTAAAAGGACCGTTGCTTAATATTTAGAGGGATTTAGCACCGGTGTGACTGCTTTATTCTTTTCTTTAGTCTTCAATGACCTTTTAAAACTACCTGAAAATTTGCACATCACCATGTACGGAGGACATTTGTTCTTCTAATTCTTACTCTTTACGTCTGTTGCAAAGTCACACCTTTTGCCAGACGTAAAGTCTGACTTCTCACGTCAGTGTTATCTTTTCCTTTCTGGTTGCTCTAATTCTACAGCCTCAGCTTTAAATCATAAACAATATTCTTAGCACAACCCTGTCTGTGATTTAGTCCCTTTTAAAACACAGAAATCCTCACGAATGGAAAGACAGAAGTCCTGAAGAAAGAAGAGACCCATGCTCGTGGAAAGGATCTGCTCCCATCACAGTTTGATAAGCAGGACAGATTCAGTAAGAGTTCAAGTGTCTGGGCAGTCTGGAAAAGGGAGACTGGGGACTAATTCAGTTGGAGGCGCACGGACCTGTTCTGCCTGGGGCGGTGGGGCAGGTGGACAAGGCTGGGGCAGGGCCCTTTCTGGGCCCGGGCAAGGAAGGCCCGACAACAAACGGCTTAATAACAGGACCGCTTTAACGAGACAGACTGAGAAGAGGAACACAGAGTCAGTCCCGCGTTCCTCCGGGTGCCGGGCACCCCGCGCTCCTGCAGTGTCAGGCGCAGCCCGGGGGGATTTTCTCACGGTGCACAACCCTCCAGCAACCACGTTTTTTGTTAACCGGGTGTGTTCACCCAGTCCCTCCCCTAACTCTCTGTTGACCGGTTGGCTGAAGTGCCTCGAAGAAGATAGAGAGAATGATGAATTTTGCACCTTTACACTCTCTCTCCAGCCACGCTGTAACAAAGGAAAGCTATACCAAGGCCATCTGGACTTTCAGGATCCTCTCTTTTCACCTGATCAACACAGGCCAGATTCGTACGTGTGCTTACTCAGTCTGAATTTACACAATAAAAGGTGTAGGAGGCTGTGCATTGATTAGAACATTTCTGTTTTCATCTGCTGGAGAGCAAGTGAATGAGTTATGGTGTCAGGTTTTCCAGATGCAGTCTATTAATGAAATAATAATTCTTTCTGCCTTAGTGCCTAATACGTGTTGAAATAAGCAACACTAATTTAAAGTATTTCACTGGCAGGTGTTTATATTAATTAGCAAAAGTGTACTCCTCATCTTTGAAAGAAACAAAGAGATAAACAAGGCAGCTTAAAAAAATCACAGATTTTCATTTAGCACCGCCACAATCATCTCCAACAATAAATGAGGCATCGAAGAGCTTAAAGACTTCTGTACTGGGTAAGAACACAGCTCCACCCAGCACAGCATACTGTTTTCAACAATAACCGACAATGAATGTTCAGAAAAATGTGTATTACAGGTCAAATTCCCAGTTTCCCAAATGAAGTCCTGTCAAATGGCAACTTTTGGCCAGCGAGGTGGTAGAAGCCCCATCCCTGGAAACATTCCAGGCCAGGCTGGACGGGGCTCTGAGCAACCTGATCGAGTTGAAGGGGTCCCTGCTCACCGCAGGGCGGTTGGACTGGGTGACCCTTGATGGTCCCTTCCAGCCCAAGCCATTCTATGATTCTATCAGTCTATGATTTTCCTAATATATTGCTGGAAGACAAGGAGTAAGGACTCAGATATTTTCTAATATTTAAATTAAGGAAAGTACAGATCCTAGTAATGTCTCATAAGATAACTATCACGTAGAGAAGACTCGCTGTCTCAGGACAGCTCTGAAGAGATGTCTTTAGGACGTGGATGGGACTTCCTGATCACTGTAACTACACAGAGCACAATGAGGGTCACCCTGTGAAGAGCTCTTTGATTTCTGAGAGGGAAGAGGTGATGAAAAGATTTGAGGGGACTTTATGATCTGAAAAAAATGTAGTGTCAGTGCAAGGAACACTTAAAGTCTCCCACCATTTTAAATTTCTGGAGTTTTGACTGAAAATAAATAAAACCAAACCAATGAAACTAATATTTTAAAATCACATTAATGTTTTAAAATTAAAGCACAGACATTTTATTGACAATATTGTTTTCATTTAGAAATCATTAAGTCTTATTTCAAAAAGAGTTAGAAATACCCCAAACCAAAATGTCGGGTCCGGCGTGCTATTTGAATTTTCTCAGTACTGGTTTTTTTTCCTCCAAATTGTCTGGAGTGAAGGATGGGGAAGCAAAACAATGCTTTTGAGAGAACGTATTTTTTCAGGACAGTTGTGACTTAAACTAGTCATGTTGGTAGTCATATATCTCATTTTTCCCCTGTACAACTTACAATGTAAAAAAAGGGATCTTTCCATCTCTTGATAAAAAGCACATTCATTTGTTCAGTACTTATTGCTAGAGTAGTATCACGTATTCATTAAAGGCTAATATTTAACTTCTGCTAGGGGTTAGGCAGTTTGCAAAAATCTTCTAGATTTTATGATACTCAGAGCTCTGACATATGTGGCTTTCAAGTTCAAACATCTATAGGTCTTTCAGTTTTTTGACAACAGACATTTTATACACTAATATTCAACTAATAAGAATAAACAAGCAAATATTCAACAGTACCTGTGAAAACTAATTCATCCTGGCAAGTTTGGGATTATTTTTTTCCCTAAGATCATACTTTTTTTAATGTGTAATTCTGCTTTAGGAAAAATGTTTGAAAAAAAATCTCAGTAAATTTTTCAGGGGCTTTGGCAACCATGTGGTTCTACAGGAAAGATTTGCAGGCCAATACGATTTCTACACTTTAAAAGTCTCATAGAGGTATTGTTTGGATTATATTTGGAGTTTCACAAGCAAGACACAGACTGGTAGTGGATTTGACAGGTAACTGTAGACAAATATGGGGAGACATAGGATTTCATCCCAGATTTGAAAAATCCCTATTGCCAAGCTGAGTTCTGAATTAACTGAATTTCTCACTAAACACAATATATATTCATCATAAAATGATAGCAATAGGTCTTTCTCCAAGTAGAAGGAAATTCTAAAAGCACTTATACTTTGATATATATTTTTCAATCATTCAGTGAGAAAGGAATGTACTTTCAAAAATCCCGAAACAACTAAAAAACCTTTTGTTTACAATGACACAAATTGTTACAAATGACAGGGGGTTACAAAAATCCTGGATTTTGCATATGAAGGGAAATGGTAGGTGAGCACCTGTTCTCCAGTTTTCATTTTTTTGTGTGTGTGTGTGTTTGATTTTAGCATATGACACTGTTCTTCAAAATCACATGATTCACAGATATGTGAAGAAAGTCATATATGATCTGTATCACGTTGTTAGGTGACCAACTCAATCAGCTTTTTCTTAGGATGCATTTTTACAGGCAGCCATAGTTTCCATTGTACTGTGAGTTAGCTTTGCAGGTGATTAGCAGTTTGTATACAGAATTCTTCTGGAAACAGATGAGAAAGGAATTTCCGAGCAATATAACAAATTTCAGTAGAAATTGTAAGTCTTCATCCCCTCATTTGTACACTTAAAATGTTGATTATGCTTTACAATGTAAAGCTGTGGTTTTTCTTTTTTTTCCCCCTTTAGCTGTGCTTGTGTGTTGCAGAGGGCAGTGTTTTCAAATGTCCTGTGGTTAAACATGCAACGGTGTAGAGATTACTTTTTGGAGCGCTTGCCACTAATTCTGTCAGAATGTGAGAACTTCTTATTGCAATGTACTTGTGACTTGTGAAGTATTGTGTGGCACAGCAAAAGGAAACAGTAGAAATGTACAGGGACTGCCATTTTCAGTTCTACCTATCTTGACTCAAACCACGATTTAATCCAATTTTAATGTAGACCAGAGAACTGATAGCTGCCCAGAATGAAAACCTTCTCAAAAACCGTATCTTACTGTTATTCCATGATAAAACAGTAACCCATTCACAGAAAGCACTCTGTCCTCAAAACCTCATGTATCTGGTCATATGCAACTTTTTTTTTTTTTTTTTTAATAAATTCGGGTTAGTTGGATAAGGTCTGTGTGCGATGCAAAATTACAAAACATATCTGACTCATCTAAGCCATTATTTAGCAAAATACTCTTCCAAAACACTTGAGAGTAGCACTTTCAAATGGCCTGAGGGATAAACCCAGTTCTAATTGAAATTAGTTGTTTCTTTGTAACTGCAAATACTTGAACAGCTGAGAAGACAGTAAGCTTGAGATGTTCACAAAAGCAAATCCTGTAATTTTAGATTTCATAACTGTATCAGCTGCTGGGAATCTGAGAATTTCCTCCAGGTCAGAAGACCACTTTTGGAAAGCAAGCCATTTGGCTGGACAATTACAGCTTTATAACTGTCAGCCTGAGGGTATATATGTAATATTACAAATGTATAGTTTGTTCTGCTTCTATTGATTTCCATGTGCAAAGTGATTTTTCAGCTTCACTGACTGCTGTTTTGTCTCTGATTAGCAGTTTACAGTTTCCTGGAGAGAGCTTAGCCTGTATTTCCTCCATGCTCATATTTCCTCTAGAGATACTCAAGTTAAGCAAGTCTTAGGAAAGTGTCACGTCCCTTTGCCCTTTGTTCCTCTGAGGAATTAAAACATTAAGAAAACAGTTTTCAGCTTAAAATGACAGTCTATTTCAGACATATGAAAAAAATACGAGAGACTGAAATTGAACGTACTACAGCTTATTGCCCACCATGCCATGCTTGAAGAAATTGTTTCACCATTTTTGGAACATTTTTGGAAATGCCTGCACTTACACAGAGTCCAGCCCAATGACTTCATGGGGGCTCTGTGTGGTTTCTGCAGTTCACCTCAGGTGTCACACCCCAAGTCATGGTCTGTGCCTATGAGAGAACACCTGATGTTCCAGCATCTTCAGAATGAGGCAATGCTGTTGGATGTAAAACTGGACAAACCCATCTCATTTCCAGCAGTGTCAGTAATGAAGGCACTGGAAAAATAAGAATATTAACTAAGATACCTAGAAATTTCCAAAAAGAAGCACCTTCTCAAAAAGAGGCACTTGTAAGGTTTTGGTGGATAGCCTTTGGCACAGAAAGACACGAGAACCCTTTATTACCATTAAGTACTTTTTTTCTCATGCTTCCCAGTTTGCAGACAGGTTCTCAATAAAAGGTCAGCAAGTAACCAGCTGCATATTTAGCTCTTGAAAAATCTGACCCTCATCCTTGCTAGGTGTGTAAGGTACCTACTTATTTTTCAGAAGTGCAGCCCATATTAAAGAAAGCAACATGTATGGGCCTTAAGAGTACCTAATAGAAATCCTTCTGTTCCTAATTTGTCCCGCTCAAAACCTTGAGGGGTTTTTCATTGCAATTTGTAAGTGATTTCTGAATGTTTGGGTTTGCTTATTCAAAGAATTCTTAATTTCTGAGAATTGTCTTTCTGGTGAGAAATGAGCTCCAGAGAAATCTGACTGTGGTGGTCTCACTTTTCAAATATTTCACATTGATTTAACATGCATAATGTTTCTTTTAAACAAAAAATTCAAACTAAAATCCTCTTTTTTTTCTGTTTTTTTTTTATTGTTATCTTTTCACATCCAAAAATGAAACAAAACCTGAAAAAACGTATGGCATCGTATACGTGTATGCAAGGAACTAATTTATTAGGCAGTCCGAAGTCTTAGTTAGGTTCCTAGAGGGCAGCAGAGCTCTTTGGATAATGTGGCCCCAATTTGCTGTTAAAGAGAGGGCTAGGATAAAATATTTGTATCTTCATTTGCACATTGAAGGAATAAAACAACAAAAAAATCTGGGGTCAATTTTAGACTTTTATTTGGTTTGGACAGAATAAAACCCACACTTGAAACGATAGATACATATATGAACAAAACATTTGGTTTTAAGGTTTTATTTTTAAGAAAATGTAGGAAAAAGACACGTAGGTATGTTGTCAGAGAGATAAAATGTCAGAGACTGGGTGTGAGACCTGGGGGTGGACAGAACACAGGGAAAAAGCGAAGCGTAACAATAACAGAGAGACAAACAGGAAGAATTATGAACATGGGCAGGAGCAATAGTAACTTCAGCCTACGCAGCTGGGCTAGGAAAAAAGATGGTGAGAAGAGAGAGTGGAGAGAAATGCAGTGATAGCTTGAGAGAACAAGTCCTGTGAGGAGCGGCCGAGGGAACTGGGGTTGTTCAGCCTGGAGAAAAGGAGGCTGAGGGGAGACCTTCTCGCTCTCTACAACTACCTGGAAGGAGGCTGCAGCGAGGTGGGGGTCGGTCTCTTCTCCCCAGTAATAAGTGATAGGATGAGAGGAAATGGCCTCAAATTGCACCAGGGGAGGTTGAGATTGGGTATTAGGAAAAATTTCTTCACTAAAAGAGTTGCCAAGCATTGGAACAGGCTGCCCAGGGAAGTGGTGGAGTCACCATCCCCGGAGGTACTTAAAAGACGTGTAGTTGCAGCGCTTAGGGACGTGGTTTAGCGGTGGAGTTGGCAGTGCTAGGCTGACGGTTGGGCTCGATGATCTTAAAGGTCTTCTCCAACCTAAACAATTCTGTGATTCTGTGAACAGGTCCGGGGTGCTCCAGCCTTGCCAGCACTGGGAACTTCCATGCATGGGACCTAGGAAGCCTGTACAGATTGCGATGAGAAGGCCTGACATAGGTGACAATATTTGGGAGGCTATGAACCCTGCCAGCCAACCATGCAGAAGTCTGAAGCCATCTTGTTTTCTTGTAGGTCTTGGTGTGTAACTTGCTAAAATCAAAAGAGGTGAGATCACGAAGATACAGAAAGTCAGCTGAAATAAATTGTTCTTAACAAAATAATGAAAAAATGAAATTAAATTAGATTCTGTTAAAAAATCTGGATCATCTACAATGCTTTCTTAACAAATTTGAGGTACTTTTTTCCATTTTTTAAAAAACTCTGAATATGTAGCTTAAACAAAGTTTTGCTGTGGTTTGTTTTTGTTTGTATTTTCTTTTTTTGAGAATCTTATACTGTCAAGAAGAACTGTCTGTCCTGATATTTTAGTCACAAGGTAAGATAGTTGGTAAATATTAGAGAGCAGTCCTACAACATTTGATACATGAAGACAGGGCTTGGGAAATCAGAGCCCATTCAACACTCTTCTTTCTCTAACGTAGCCTTGCAGAATTTGTCCTTTCTGAAACATTACTCTTCTAAACACCTGACAGGCGAAATTTTTGCTGCACCACTTTGGTGTCACAGAGGTGTGGCGGACGTATACATTTTTGTCTTAAACATGTCTTGTTACAAAGGACAGTACAAGGGAGATTGCAAGCACAGATGCTGCAGAGGTAATTGCCAGACGCTGGTAACCATTTCTCGGTCCAGTAGAAACCAGAAGCACCTGTTTATGGAACAGAGCTCTGTGACTGGACACCTCGCGATCATCGCGCAGGTACCGGGGCCTGTGTGGTAAATGTGTTGTTGCTGTGTGGTGAACGTAACGCTACCTTGACTGCTTGCGATACACCCATCAAGCATATACATGAACTGGGTGGAGATTTCGGGACTCTGACCGTATAAAAATGATCCCATCTGAAGCCAGAGGGGGCTGACGCCTACCACCCGGACCGGGCTGCTGGGCGGACTCCTACCACTGGGACCGGGCCAACTCCTACCACCGGGCCAACTACCATTGGGAGAGCCACCACCACCGAGGAACGTCAAGAGGACCGATGGGACACCACTGGATCCACGGGTGGTGATACCTTCTGTATCTTCTCTCTCTCTCTGTCTCTCTCTTCCCCTCTCTCCCCCTTCTCTCTTTATCTAATTGTAAAAGACATGTTGCATGGGATTTGTTTGCCTAATTAAGTTGTTCAGTTAAGTCGTTGCTGTTGACTTGTTGCGTTTGACCTCATGCCTTGCATGTTCTATGTTAAACTGGTTGGCTGGTGTCGTTTCACCTTAATTCAGTCCAGGGGGATCACGAACTTGGTCATTGGTCCCAAGGGGAGGAAGGCCGTCCTAAATGGCTCCTTCGGGACATGACTAGGGGTAACCACGAAAAAAGAGAGCTGTAAAATCTAAGCAGAAGACTGAGAAGAGCTCAGATACAATAACAGTAGAAACTGGCATGTAACTGAATCCAGGTCAATGTTAGCAGCACAAGAGTCTTCAAGTAAGTGAAAAAATACAGGGTCTCTGTGGTCCTTGGGGAACCTATAGAAAAGACATGGTCATGTGTAATGGAGGGAGAGAAGGCACCAGCAGAAACCAAGGAAACAATATAACGTTTAATGATAAGACAAGTAAAAGGCTAATAACTCAAGTGTGCTGGGAGTGTTGATAAGAAATTTGAATATGGTGGGAGGGTAAAGAATCTGGGTTTTGGAAACTGAAGCAACAATTATGCAGTTGAAACAACAGAAGGAGCACGGTTCAAATGGATGCATTTCTCATGGGGCTAATAAGGAAATATATTTATATATTCATTTATACAGTATATTTATATATCTGTTGTGCAGCAGATGTAGATGAGAGTAGAGATTTGGAGTTTTGCCTCCTGTATATTTGAAAAAATATTACAGCCACTTATTAGGGTATGTCCTTCTAGGCACAATTCATATTTAATTGTATGTTCGGTGTGGAATAGCTCAGCTCAATGCAGAAAAGAAAAAAATGTCGAAATACATAAAATGATTTACTGTATGAGAAACCCATTTTCTGCTCAATAAATTCACTTTATTACACAGCTAACTTCCACCAAATTCACTTTTAAAGGGTGAGTATCTTTTAACTAGAGAATAAAACACACCTACCTTTCCTCTACTATTTGTGTTTCTTCATACATAGTATGGGATCATTAAATGCATTTGAAGTAAAAAACAGCATCTGTATCATAGGTGGAGGGAAAGCCAAGCACAACTTACTCTGGTGCTGGTTGTCTGAAAATAAAGGACAGCTGAACACGGAGCGGGGGTGTGTGTGTGAAGAAACACCACTTTCCTTTGGAAGCTGAATTACAATGGACTCAGGACTCAGGAAAACTGTGTTGGTAAGTCTATGCGGTGATTGATACCGGAGCCCAGACTGATGGTCTAAAGAAACGCAGCGGTTCATCATGTGTGAAAGAACAGTGGTATAATGGATACTTGTGGCATTAACAAAAGATTATCATCAGCAGCTCAGCTTCGGCCCAGCTGAAGGGATGGCTAATGCACGGTGGATGGTGCTGTGTTCTTGTCCCTGCAGGCAAATGCGTGTCCACATCCTCCCTCCTATTCCAGCTCGTGACATTTTCTTTATTTGAGTACTCTAGCAGGTGCCTCAGACTGTTACTGAAAAGGGTTGGGAGTCTTCCCCTCAAATTGGGAGCACATGTACATATGAAAAACAGGAGTGTCAGCCGGGATATGATACACCAGAGGAAAGGAGTTGTTCCTGGAAGAGGAAATGTGACTGAATCCTCTGGTATTTCTATATCTGAGCTTTCCCAGAGTAGTGGATTCAATGGAGTCAGGCTCCCAAGCATCTGATCCTTATTTCCGGCCTTTAAGTTCTTATATTTATGGCAGGGAATCCCAATATCCAGTCATTGCTGATAACAACAGCATGAAGGAGACAAACTTTGTGAGACGCCTGCGCACGTTTCAATACCCCTAGTGAAGAGCAATGAAAAAAATCCTCACAATAAAAAAATGAGCCTTACAATTCTGACCACTCACTGGACTTTTCATCAATGTGTTTTTTTCCTGAAAGAACATTTTTTTCTGGTTTATGAGATCTACATTAAAAGGGGGAAAATTTCTACCTTTCCTGCTTAAAAAAAAGGAAAAAAAATAACTCAAAAGAGTGTCGTAAGAAGTGACGGTTTCCATACTGCCTTCAAGCAGCACTATAAAGAGCTTCAGAGCCAAATACTCTGCAAAGCCACATCAAGGTCTGGGGAGTCAGTGCACACCATGGGGAAATCTTCTTTCTAGTATAACTCAGAGTTTAAGGTGGATATAAGATAACAGGTCATGAAACCATTTCCTCAGGCAAAGAATTGGAGCAGAACTATGCAAAACTCTGTAGCTGCCCCCTCAACCTTGATCCGGTCGCCAGCTGACAGCGGCTGTAGAGGTGAAAACACCGACGCTGAAGGACAAAGATGTTATCGCTCCCTCTCCACCTCATCCTTCCTGGGTGTTTGAAAATTCCTGTTTCCTTATAGCAATGAGCAGCATAATGGGACCAGTTCAGGAAACACGGGGCCTCTCCCATATTGCATCACATCACTACAAGAGATGGAAGCTTCAAGGTCAAATTACAGGAAAAGCAGGACAACTGCAGAGCGGAACTGAAACTGCATGTTGCAGAGAAAGGGGTGTGGGGTGGAAGACTGTGTGATCAATGGATTTTTGTTTCATAGTGGAAAAAAAGAGGTGAGAAATAAATCAGTTAGGAATATGGGCAGAGGGAATGTATAACCATTGCACCAATAACCAGGAACTGGTAGATCATACTAAATTGCTTCTGTCCACCAGATGCTGAGAGTACAGCCTGTTTTTAACCACAATGAACCTACCACCTCCTTTAAAAGGCCTGGTTTTGTGTCAGCAAGTGCTCTAAAAGAGAAAATCCTAGTTGCTTTGATTGGAGCAAGAATTACGTTTTCCTCTATTTTTATGTGTTCTCAATGTATTATTCTTAGATGATACTGAAGAGTAAATCAGGCTACTGACATGAACACAAATTCATTTGTGACTACATGTGCACAATGGGATTAAGCAACAGGACACAACAGGAGGCTGATATCTCCAAAATTTTTCACTGTTTTCTGTCCAGGTGATTTTGCTCAGTCTAGACAAGTCTGCTGCTATGGGACTGATCACTGTTATCTTATTTTTGTCTGCAGTAAGGAGCCATTTGGTGACTGTTTATTCTTGAGCACAGCTGGCTCAATTACAGGTTGAATAGGTATTTATGAGTATATTTTGCAAAAGAGGTGAGATGATTTTACAGCTGTAGGAACATCTTAGAAATTCTCTGTGAGGCTGCTGGACTCTTAATTTCTCTTTGAATTGATACTGTACTTGGTGAATATCTAGAAAATGAACATGAGTCCACAGTAAAAAGATTTATGTAATTCTGTTATATAAATCCCGGGTCAGACCCATTAGCTGATGCAAATCAGCATAGTTCAATTTCCATATATCTACCATGATTTATAGTAGCTCAGAGCCTAGTCTTATATTTTCTCAGTCTGACTAGATCATTATTTTTTAAAAGTGAATTTGTTCTTTACAATACCCTAGAGGTGCAAAACAGCCAGGTTTCAAACTTAATTTCACTGAATATGTTTTTTTATATATTCCTTCTACTTGAACGAAAATCATAGGGAAACGATAAATTTAGAATATTTTTTCAACAGTATTATTACAGAGGTAATTTTACATTAGCTGTCTATTCAGAAAGTCTAAAACATGTTACCACTAATGGTTTACACAAGAAAGCATATGAGAAAACATATGGAATGACTTGTCTTCACTTAAACATTCAGATAGGTTGTGAATCTGAATAGCTATAGCTGTTCTGCAGCTTTACAAGTAGACACTCTTCATCTGCAAGAGGAGAGTCTCGGTTACGTGGGTGTGCACCGCTCTGTTTTCTGGAGTAGAACTCTCCCCTCGGAAGCATTCAGAAGTGACTAATATAGGCCAGTGTTAAGCAAAAATTATCTTCTCTCCACGGGTCTATGAAACAGTCTTAGGAGGAATGGAAGCGCTACTACCCCATTTTAGCCAGGCTGAAGTGGCATGGATAGCAGCAAAACCAATGCTCTGCTCAAGAGAAAATGCCATCCCCAGCATGCGTCACCTTGCAAACTACAGACTGGATGCCTCCGAAAACAAAACTCAGAAGGAATTGGACTGTGCACCTCCCACAACAGGGAAAGAGAGCTAAGAAAACTGGATGGGACATTTCCCTTGGGTGGTGGTCAGCCTCAGACAGGAAAAGCTCTGCAGGTTTATGGGGTACACTCAGGTTTTATTGCTGTGGTGCGACATTGCAGCGCCAGATTAAAACAGCTCAGAGAAGGTCATCTGTCAGTCTTCATTCTCATAACTACAGACAATATACAGAGGCATCAGGGAACCAGTTTCTGTATTTATTTCACAAGAATGTGAAACTCATGCTCCAGCCAAAGCAACAGGAGATGAAACACATGAGACGGGAATTGTGCTTATATCTGGGCAAATATTCCACCTGCACCAGACTAGGCAGGCTTAAGTGTGTGTCTTTGTCAATATTGACATTTGAGCTCTTCCCTAATTTTTATTCTTTTGTTGGTTTATTTTTTCTCCTCATTTCTTCATAGTGATGATCAAACCCCACGTGGATATATCCTTAAATCCAAAGTTTTCATCCATCAACAAGAAACTTGCAAAAGGGTTTTAAAATACACCACCTGTGATATGCGTTTTTTAGAGCTTGTCCTCTTGCTCAGCCGGTAAATCCCAAGGAGAACAGCAGTAGGAAAAGCTGGGCTGAAGTGACGTTGATATACAAGTCTTTGACACATTTCTTTTCCAACAGCGTGTATGACAAACCTGCTGCACAGATGATGTGTGACTGTTAGACTCTCAGCAGGCATCCTTGTTTCCTTAGCTGAAACTTCAGGAACTCTGTTTTTATGTATTTATTTACTTTAAGTGACAAGGGTGTCTTGGATCAGCCCACAGGGTGACGGCCAAGACGGTAGCTGTCACAAAGACACAAGTGGAGACACTTCTTAGATGCTTCTCTCAGCAGGGCCTCCTACTTTCTTAGGACTCCCCTGCCATTACCAGTTACACATCTATAAATAGGGATGGGAAATCCATCACAGAACGACCTATATCCCTGCATGGCTCATACAGTGGCCGACCCCTTCTGAGCCGTGTTTCCTTCTTTTTAGTGCCCTCAGTCTCTGCGGAGTTCCTGTCCTGCCTATTGCCAATGAAATTCATTGACTGAGCTCATGCTTGATTAGTTTTCTGTCTGTCAATAGCCACGCAGTTCCTCCTTCTCATTTTTCTTCAGCATACCTTCCCTTTCATCTTCAAAATTAAAAGAATGGATCAGCAATGAAAGCTGTTACTCTGTGGCTATCAGTGGTAATGGATGTTCAGTGTCTGATAGCACTAGGCAGAGGTCCCATGACATGAGACTCTCGTTCCCACTAGAGAAGATTTCCTTCCTTTTACTGTTTCTCAAGAAGAAATACCATTTTATACAACTTTTTCGCCACTTCTCTTTTTTTTCCTCTAGGGTGCCTTAAAGAACAAGAATATCACTACATTGGAGAATAGAGGTAGAATTCAAGTTTTCATACATATTTTATATGTCAGTTCTAATTACTCCAATATATATTCCTACTTTATCCTATCTATGATGCTATTCTTTCCTCCTGAGGTTCAGGGTGCCTCCATTTTCAGGGGAATGTATCGGTATTTTCATTGCGTGAGCCAACTTACCTTACGCCAGGAATGTGCCTCTTGTCTCTTCTGACAGTAAAGAGAGCACAGCCCATGTACCAGGTGTTTAGCTTTCTGGTGGTTTCACCAAGACAGCACACAGGTCTTCGTGGGAAGCAGAAAGATCGGATTTGAAAGGAGACTGAAAACAAATGTTTTCCTTCATTGCCTCCAGCAATGCTAGCCACCAGAAACAAGTGTCCTGTGTTGTCTGCAGTCCAGTTTTAATGTTGGAGACAGTATCATGTGTTCCAGCCTATTACTTACTTCAGATATCACTGTTACTCTGATGGCTCCTAGTTGTACTGGTAGGGTGTGAAGAGAGTTCATATATTCTTGATAAATGTATAGATCGAAAAGGGAAAAGGCAAAGGAGGGTAAAAAGTTGCGTCCAGTTTTGTTTGGTTGTTGTTTGTTTGTGTTAATGATTGATAACTATTTGAAGGTGCTTGTCCTTCAAATTTTAAGTACCAGGACAGTGAGGTTATTAGGAAAGGGGGAGCACGTGACTGAGGACATGGTAATAAAGGGGTTTCCCTCCCTTCTGCACACAAGACAGGTTTGAGGAGCTGCTTCTGCGATGCGAAGTAACTGAACGGCTCCTGGTGTGGCACGTTGCCCACCGCTGCAGGGACCGGCACGGGAGATGTCTGCAGGCGTGAGCAGCAGGAGCCCCCCGAGCGAAGAGCAGAGACGAGCGGGCGCCAGGAGCACCGTGGTGCGGGCTGCTGCCGAGCCACCCGTCCCCCGCCGCTGAGCCAGTTAGCAGCCTGTTAATTCACAGTGTTGGTCGTGATCGGCAGCAGCAAAAAAGCTCCGAAAGGGCCAGTCCTTCCCCTGCCCTCTCCGTCCCTTGAGCTCAGGTCTTCTGTGTCCTTCAGGCCCCGCCTTGTGTCGGGGACACATTCGTTGTGTCGGTCAGCGCAGGGTCAGGGCAGCGGCACGGGCACTGCTGCGCCCCGTGATTACCCTGCTGCTCCTCACCGCAGAGGGAAAATTGTTTATGAATGGTGCCCTGGTCATAAAATATTCAGCAGAAACACAACACTATCCAGCGACTTTGTTACTTGCTATGTGGCAGCAAACAATTTATCAATGTGACACTCCCCTAAAACCAAAACCACAACCCAGACATCCCCTCCCCCCCCCCCCCCCCAAATCCAGCCTTCTCCTCTGACATGTTGAAAGATTTTACTCTTGACGGTTCGGTCATGTTTTGATGATTGATGAGTTCTGCCTTTAGAACTAGATATTAATCTCTGCTTGATTCTAAGCGAATTATACCACTTACATTCTCACTATGAACTCAAAATCTACTGTGTAAGTCCTTCCTTGAGGATTTGTCTTAGCTACCTCAGTCACCAAACAGCCTGGGTTCTGAAATTTCACCCCCATCAACTTCATGAAAAAGAGCCTTGAAAAGTCTTTCTCAACTAGTAAACTAATCGTTGATCCAGATCATTCCTTTAATAAAGCCGGCTCCCTTTAGTACTCCACTTTTCCTTTCATTCTTCTCAGAGATCCAGAGTCCTTTCCTGCCCTCACATTCACGGTTCATTTTCAGGAGAGTTACTTGAAAACGTAAAGCACAGAGCAACTGTTTATATTGATTCTGTTGAGTATGCTGCAAATATGAAAAATATCATCACAGGTATTTTTAAGACTAAAAGTCTATGACAGATAGTGGGGAGACAAAAGACTAATTTTATTCCAGGGGCATGTTCTCAAGTGTTCCTAATTAGACTGAAGGAAGATTTAAGTATGCTTGCCATTGGAGTTTTGCAGATGGCTGTAATTGCGTATTTATAGGATGACATAAGCCCTAGAAGGGATCTGTCAAGGAATGAATGTTAGTGCCATTACTCAACATCTAAACTGGTGGATAACATCCGCCGATTGTTGGAGCTTTGCCCAGGCCTCAGCATTAAACAGACTTAGTGGCTGGAGATCACGCTGCAGCTCACAGGGACAGGGTCCCAGTCACTCACCGCAGAAGAAGTAAGATCGTTCCTGTAAGAAAGCACTCAGTTCTAGAGAAGCTTTTTGGTTTTTTCTTCTTTTTTTCTGCTGGTCAAAAGCTTGAAAGCTAAGGGTGATGTGAACACAATTGTTTGGAGAAAGGAATCCCTCCTGGTTTTTTCTATTGACTTTTTTTGAGGCTATTAAGACAATGATTCTGCAGAATTTATATGCAGAAGCTAATTGATAAGATACGGAATGAGTAAAGAGGGATAATTAAAATGCAAATGTTTTGATCTTTCTATTAAAGCTAATGAAAGTAGTAAATCGCCCATATTTTTCAGACGTGAAATATGGATTTTCCTCCTTAGATGCTTCAAGCATTTGCTATGTAACTGCTGCCTAAGAGGAAGGCTGGAGAAAAAGGAACCCTTCTGGGCACTGTCCCCTGTAAGAGAGAGCCCTGATGAGGTGATCCACGACTCAGTGGTGACTGGCACTCCCAGCGACCAGAGCACGAGACATCGAGAGACTGGGGTCCGGAGAAGGGAAACGAATGGCCGTGGCCAGCACTGTACTCCCACTAGAAGTCACAAGAGTGTTTGCCTTTTCCCGAGCACAGAGATCCAGTCACACCGTGGTAACAGCAGAATGAGAAATGGTCTCAGCCTCGCAGGGCTGGTGCCACACGACTGTGCCAAGTGACTTACTGAGATGACAAAGAGGTTCCTTCCACAAAGAGCAGCCTGTCCCCATCTCTCTCCTGTATCTGTGAACACGGGCAGCCAAGACGGAGTTTCTCTTCCCACCGTCTGTCAGCATCACGTTTTCTCAGAGAAACATGTCCCACATTAGCTCAAAAGACAGGTGAGGGAGAAAAGTCCTTTCAGTATGTGACAGTACGTTATGAAGAAAAAAAAATGCCTACATGGTTCATGGATTTTATATACTACTAGTACTTTTGGTACCTCTTTGGCTTGAAGAGAAGGCTGCGTTTTACCATAAGTAGGCTTGATCTGTACGAATTCTTTTGGCTTGTTTGACACCAATCCTCATGAACATTCTTGCCCTTTATCTGCAGGCAGGCGGGTGGGCGCTGCTGTGGTGGCAGGATGCTGCTGTATCTCTGGCTCTGTCTGCATTCCCAGTGTAAACCTTTGTCTGCCAGGTTATTCATTGCTGCGAAGGACTTCTGGGCGTCCATGCCCTTCTCTGGTAGGAGCTTCCATGTGGAAAAGAGTGTCCAATGACTAACAAAAAAGCGGTGGGCAACCAAAAAAAAAGCTTTTTCCTGTGCTGGGCAGAGGGCGGAGCAGAGTCTCTCTTTCACAGGCTGGCAGAATTTGCACCTTGACAAATGAGGGAGAGATTCTCCTATTAATCCCCTTGTGAAAATGTAGCTTGAGCCCCAAGAGAAACAGCTAAATTTTATAGGAAAATTGCTAATTGCATTAGACCACTTGTGATGTCCTTAGGGCAGAGAGGAAAGAGAAGCAGTAGAGATCTTGCAGGAAATTCTTTATAAACTCGGCTTATGAAGGCAATTTAGTTGTCTTTCAGGCACTCTCAGGGCTAGACTGCAATTTAAAATAAATGAAGGTTAAATCCCAGCATGAGCAGAAATCATTTCAAGGTCAATATGAATATAGCATCTTCCCCCTTAGTTAATGCAGCCTCTGAGTCAGTTCACAGAAACAACAAAACTGAAATGAAAATATTATATTATACATGAGATATAAATGGTCAATTAAATGAGATTAAACACTAACCTGTGGTTTAGCATAATTTCCTTAACTGTTGGGCCTACAGGAATTGAAGTTGCTGTAAAGCATCATGTTTTATAACATACATGTACCTTTCGTACATGCCTACAAACCAGACGATTTTCCACACAGTCAGAAGAAATCCAGCTTCACGGTCCTCCTTTAATTTCATAAAAGGAAAGGTAAGAAAATTACAATTTGGTCATCAAGGGGAAGATCTTACTGGCTGTAAGTGAAATGACAGTCCAACACGCAGCATCTGCTACCCCTCCAGAAACCGACGTAAGCTGTTCAGTAGTGAAATGAAACTAAACAAACAGGCTTAACCCCAGAAGGTCTTCCGTTTCTTCCATAAAATGAAAATGACAGTTGAACCATTTTGTTCATATTTTGTTTCTAAACAGCACCAAAAGAGATTAGGCCTTGAGACTGTTTCATTTGTTTAGTTGTTCTTCCTTTCTGAAGCCACGCAAATGGAAAACGTCACAAAGTATTTTAAAAGCCTCTGTGTGTTTCTTTTCGGAAGTTTTTTTGTTGTTGCCGCCAAAAATTCTGTAAGGGTTTCAAGATGAGCTAATGTACCCTTTTAATGAATAAAAGCTTTTGTCATAGCCAATTTAAAATTTTGTTTCCCATTGCCATGTCCTGATGAACAGACAGAGATGGGAAACCAATTTAGTAACCACCTCAAATCTTATAATAAGTGGGGGGAAAACAGGAAAAGATGCTCTCAAGTTATCCAGACATACATGACACAACCAAGAAAATGGCCAGATACTTTGAAAGCTTTGTCTATGTGTTTTTCAGCTTTATTTTGCTTTAAAGTGAAGGAACTGAAGAGAAATTGGGTTGTCCAATTAGCCCCTGGTCAGATAAAGACAACTAAGAGTATTAGAAACAGAAAAGAAAGTGTGACCATTGTTTAAAGGAAAGCAAAAATTACAGCTGAAAAGAGAAGATGGTTGCAGAAGTGGGCTGCCAAAATATAACATGAGGTCAGGTGGAAACAGGCCTGCACTGAGGCAAACTACTGCTCCCGGCGCTGGATGAAGCAGAGATGTGGTTTGGGGGGTGGCTACTTGGGTACTCCTGCACAACATGGCTCAGGTACGTGCTAATTAAGGCAGAGCTAATGGGGGATAGTTTAAATTCCTTCAAACATTGGATTGTGTTTCTTCATTCTCAATTCTTTCTGAAGAATGCAAAACATGAAGTCATCATAACACTGGAGGAAGGTAATAAAGAGTATGAATATGTATACCAAGAACTCTAAAGCCCAAAATATTTCAGTTAGAACCCTCTACATTTTGCCTGAAACGTGCCTGAACATGCATGCAGGCATGCATGACTATAAACTACTGGCGGAAACTTTCAGGTCACAGAGGTGGGAATAGCAAGACTCTATCTTTAAAGAGTTCATAAAGTCAAATGAAATGAAATTTCAGAAGGATGAAAATAAAACTGACTTCGTATATAGCAGAAACCCCAAGCCGTAATGTTAATGCATCAGGAGGACTGGCTTTCTGGTGTGGAAAAAGCATACCAAATGCACATCATAGTGGCAGACTGAAAAAACAGTGCAGTTTTTATATAGCAATAGTGCATAACCCGTTCCTTCCCCAAAACTTCATCATATATTTTGGTAATGTGTCAGCCAAGAATATAGTTAAGGAAGCAAATTTTTAATGTATTGGAGCACCATATTCTTTTAGCAATTGAAAAGATAAATTTTTCCTTCCATTAAGCTGATTCAGATCAAACTAGTCTGCTTCAGTTGAGCATATGCTCACTCCAATTAGTCAGATCTGTAGCTAAGGCAATATTTAGCAGGTAAATAGTAAAGTGTTCAGGCCAGCAATGTGCTTAGCACTCTCTAGTTCTGATGCCCTGACACACCCTCTGGAGGAACTTAAATTCACTCATCGGCTCTAGAGCAGAAAGCAACCTTTTCAATTAGGCAGGTGAATTAGAAGATGGCCCAAACCCTACATTTAAAGCCCAACTACGTAGTTCTCAATTGTAACAGTAGAGAATTAATCTGAACTAGCGGTGTTTGAGTAAGTCCCTCTTCCTTTTTTTCCGACTGAAACTCTGTATCTGGAAAAAACTGACCGAAGGAAAATCTCAGCAATAGGTTCATTTTTGCAGTCCATTCTGCAAATCTGAGATGAAATTATCATTTTTCTAACGTACATTTTTCAACTCAGAATATCCCTGTTTTTAAGAACAGGTGACACCAAGAGACCACACACCACTGAGGGGTGGTGCCTCTGGCGTTATTCATACCCAACAAGTCAGCTCGATCACCTCTTTGTATCCCAGATGCGTTTTGCTGGTGGTGTCCTGTCTTCATTTTGGTCACATCAGCACCAGAGTAGGGACAGCCTTCGTCTGCATCGTGCCTGCGACTGTGACCAAAGCAGCATACAAGATAGAAAACAGCATTTATGGAAAGTGAGATGCCATTCCTGCTTAACAAAGTGCTGACTGTCTCTCTGTTGACACGCACATGCACAGGGCTCACCACGATGGGGGTCTGAACATGCCTGGAGTCTCTTGTTGCTCCTGTCATGCGAGTGTTAAACAAGGACACATCTGAAACTACCTAGAAAACACTCCTTTCTGCTTTAAGAAATGTGCTGGCGCTGTGACAAGAAAAATGTTCCTCTCCTGTAATTTTTATACACCGTTGACATACATATCTCTAATATTTAAACCTGAAAATTACTCTTCTGCCTTGTTGAATGAGGCAGACAATTTGGTCAGTTGAAATAGCATATTCTTCTGACATAGTATATAAATCAAAGCATTGCCTCTCTTCAAAAGCAATTAAAACATGCTTGAAATACGGCTAACAATAGTTTTTCAAGTTTGGCAGAAATATATAAGCCCAGGTCCATCTGACTTTGGCTACCAAGCAAAGTCTGCCTCATTAAGGTATCCATCAGGAACTGGGCTGCCAAGTCAAGGAAGATCCTGTAAGGATTTTGGCGAAACAAACCTCTGCATTGCAGGCGATCAGTCACAGGGAAATGCCTCTTCATTGCAAGAGAATCAGACGGTTTTTTCTCTCCAGCACAAAGGTCTATACAAAATAAAGACAGTTTCACAGGCACTGTAGAAAACGGCCCTGCTCCCAAATAACCTACGTGGCCAGATGGTGAGACAATATGTGAGTCTGGGTACTCTCAAGCACTGGGAAATGAGAACCTTGGTCTCCTGCCCACTGATGAGGGCTCTAATACCCAGTAGAAGAATATCAACAACCTTCTGAGTATTAAATATTTATCCTGTTATCACTTTGTTTTGCAAAAGAAAGATATAAACAATATTGTTTCTCTATAGGTCATTTAAAATAAATACAAAAAAAGAAAGAAAAAGAAGAAGAATTCAGGTTGGAGTCCAACTTCCTGCTCAAAACAAGGTCGGGTATGAGACGAAAACAGGTTACTCAGGGCTGCGTCTGGTTCTTGAGTGACCTCCAACGACAGCCATCCCCTAACCTTCTGCACAAGCTGCTCCAATGCTTGACTGTCCTCATAGTGAAAAACTTTTTTTTGATCTCCAAGTTCCCTTTTCACTTATGTCTGCTGCTTCTTGTCCCAAAAACACAAACTTTTTTTTTTCTCAGATAGAATGGTTTTATCTTCACCTCTTCTTAGAAATAAAAAATCCCCAAACTCAAAAACCAGCAGAACTGTCCCAATAGTTCAGATCAGGACACTGCTCACCGTCATGGAGATGAAAACAGTAATTAAGGCTAGAGCACATTGATCCAAATTGCCTTTGCTCTACCCCTTCCTGAAACACTTACACTAACTGCAAGAGGATCAAAATCATGCTCTCCACCACATTCACAACTAGGCAAGCTGGATTGCATAAAATAAGTGACAACAGTAGTTCTTAAAACACACACCCTCCAGTGTTCAGGTACAGAGAGACCTGTCGTGAGAAAAATTAATTGTGGGAGAGCAGGATAAATGGGGTTGTTTGCTTTTCCTCTTGAAAATACCTGGGCTTTTGTATGGCTCCCTTCCTTCCCCTTTTTTTTAGTGATGTGCTGAAAAGCAAGGGAGCTGTCTGTCAGCTTACCTCCTGCAGGGTGCATGGGCTGCCTTTGTTTCGTCATTAGCACTGTATAGCATAAAGTATAGTCTTTGGAAGGTAATGGCAGTCAGCATTTCTCCAGCAGATCACAAGAAAATGGAAAGTGGTCTGTTGTTTGATTTGTAAAAAGGATAATGGCTTTATATATTGAAAAAGATATGAGACAAGTGGTTATACCTGCTGCCTGTTGTAATGCAAATATATGATTGATTATTCACTAAAAGGAAACAGTGATTTTTGTGGTTTTTTTCTTTTTGGGTGAGTGAGGTGGAACATACCAGTGTTCTGACACCCCCAGCTGATGACATCGCATGAGAATCAGGAGAGGCTTTGGGTAGCAGAAGAGGCTGGTGTTTGGTATTGCCTAGAGCTGAGACAGGACTTTAAGATATCAACAGGTGACGTTTAGACATCGTAACAACAAACAAGGAGAGCAGAGACAACACATGGCTTTACGTGGACTCAGCGGAAGCAGGAAGGGAGGGAGGAACTTTGTTTGCTGGGTGTCTCTGGGGAACATGAGGACTGTTTTCACATTTACCTGTTGGTTTTCCAGGCAGCTTTCTCATTACCTTCTCCCTGACCTTTGCAGATCAGCTCAAGATGAGGCAGTAAAAAGACTCTTTAGACCTTCTTTGCTCCACACCACCATTTAAATCTCTTTCTGTAGGATCAACATCTTAGGCCAAAAATCTGGTTCCTTTTCTTTCTTCTTTTCTTTCTTGTTGTTGAATGAGCAATGAATGTTCAATATCTAGCCAATTTCTTTCAATTCTATCCACATTTGCCTTCCTTTACACATCTCTCTTTTCTTTTTCCTGTGCCTCTTGTTCCCTTGCTTCTGCCTGTCACAACCTACTTTTTGTTTATTTGCAAGGGAAATGTTGGCCATTTAGTCAAAATTATTAAAAAAAACCCAAACCTAACCATCTTTTCTTTGTTTCGTAGCAGTAAGAACATTTTTCCGTTTTTTTATTTCTGGCATAAAGCCCATTTTTAACACTAGAGTTCTGATCCTTTAGTTCTATCTCCATGTTCTGCCGTATCCAAGGCAGATAAAAAAGTAGGTATCAGCAGGCACATCTGATCACTGGACTTTGTGGCTAAAATACCATCAATCAGCACAGCCAGCATGTTCTCTGCTCAAAAGGCAGAGTGACGGAGAGCAAGGTGACCTTAGACGTACAAGGCACTGAAACATCCATCTCCCTGCAATGTTATCCTCCAGCCAGACAAAGTGCTGACAAAGAATAATCCCTAATTAGAGGTGATCAGAATATTTGGGACAACATGGAGTTTCTCTGAAGATTTCTGTCACACTGGAAAGATTAAAAGGAGAAGATATTCGTAGTCTACTGTCTGTTGGGCAAAGACCTTGCCGCTGGGAGAGGGGAAACTGGGTTCTAATACCAGTTAATCTGTGGTGAACTAATGAGCTCAGACTAGATAAAAGCAAAACTATGAACCTGTACTTTCTTATCTTGCACATCATCAGATGTCACTCACGTACTGGTCTGAACATTTTTCATGTATCAAAATTGTTTGTGTCTGTCCATGTTTCAGTTCAATGCCTTTTTTTTTTTTTTTTTAATTTAATTTTATTTTATTTTATTTTTTCCAAAAGAATTTTAAAGGCTTTGGTTTGATTCCTGTTTGGAAAGGAAAAGAAAAAAAACCCCACAACTATTTTCAAAACTGTGCCATGAACTGGAATGATCCTGCCTCTTTATATTGGTCATTTATTCTCCTAGTAAAATAGTCCCTAAAGTTACGTGATGAAGTCAACACTGAGAAATGTTTAGAACAAGAGCATCCAGGTTAAATTTCATTTTGTTCCTTGCCCTGAGAGAACTACCCTGTGCTGGCCTCTGGTAACAATTCAGTTTATCTCTTTACTTCAGCTGCCAAAAGCACCCAAGGGAATTAGGCACCTAATGTCCAGGGAAAGGCACTGGAGCCTGACTACCTCTGTTAGTTTGCTGAGACCCCTGAGAAAATTCAAGCCAGGCATTGACAACCCTTGCAACCAGGGCACCAGCCTTCTTCTTGACGGAGCTTCTTTATCCAGATCTTTAAGTCAGTTGTACATCCTAGCATGTCTGGCACACCGTCTTCTAAACAAACCTATCATTATCATAACACAGGGGCACATTTATGGTGGAACATAAATTAACCTAACTCTTCAGTAGCTTTCCCCTTTATTGATACAGGTGAGTATTCACCCTTTTAGCAAAGCTCACGTACCTCTGCAGGTTTGCATGCCTGATCGCCTCCAACAGACCCAGTCTGTGCTTCACATACAGGGTTTCACAGGAGCTTTCTGTGTTAACTCTTTGGAAAAATTTTAACCAGGCTCTTATTCAGAAAGGGCTAAAAATATTCTGTTGTAACTTTCCTTTTTCCTTTTTTTTTTTTTAATTTCTTTGCTTTTACATTGAATCTGGTTTTACACAGAGAAGCTTCCGAGCATCATCACAGCAACAGAAAATGCCTTTCTTGGATGCTTTTTAAATTTGTTTTTTATTTTATTGATGGCTAGTGGGAAATACCAGTGAAGTGACTTGAAGTTTCATCCACGTCACAAATCTCATGCCTTGTATATCTAGGAGGAATGTTTATGGCAGAGGAGGCTGAGAAGCAAGAAGGACCTTCTGCAGGTGATTAAAATCCAAAGTGATGCTTAGAATGGGGCAATAAGAGAAGCCATTTATTTCAAGAATACTCCAGGCCCACCAACATTATTAATCTTGGCTGAAATGACAAAAAAATAATGAAGAAAAGCAAGTGGGGATGGGGGTAGGGGAAGAAAAGGAAAGAAAGAGGGAAAAACTATGGCTGTTCTGAGGGATTTTGAAAGACTAAAGGAAGAATTATGTGCAGAACTGCCCAAAGAGGGTGATTTGTAAAATGAAGAGATCCTCATGGAAAACAACCTGCCAGAGTGAAAAATACATATATATATATATATATATATACTTGCGTATTTGTGTTTCTGACCAGTGTAATCTGGTTGTCTGGCTTCATCCCTCAGTCTGCTTTCACACCAAAGAGGGACCACGAGCACGGCAGTCCCTGGAGTGGCACCATGACTGAAAGCATACACTTTCCACCCTGCGTGCACTGGTACGTCTCATAAGCTGGAGGTCAGCTTTGTCCAGAACCTGTATCATCAGTGGTGGTTGCTGGTTCTTGCTTCAGGGCACCCAAACAGGCTGGGACATTTGCTGTGGCATGTGTCCACCTCCACGTCTGACCCTTGTGCAGCCCTGATGCAGGGGCTGCGTTTCGCAGCATGCTGTCTGTGAGCAAGAGGAGGTTTGTCAGTGCAATATGGAGCCTGGTGGAAGCGCCTGGGAGCACGAGCTCTTGAAAGGGCTGGGGCACAGAGGGGGGTGCAGACATCCCTTAGCTGTGCAGTCTGAGCTGCTGCAGTACCGTCCCTGGAGAGATTTCGACCTAATCCCGAAAAAAGCATGACCATGGTCGGGCAGTGCTCTGTGAGAACATTTTCCATGAACGGGGATGTTCTGCGTGGATGGCAGCCTGTGGTGCCGCAGTTTAGCTGCAGTCCCTGCGCTGCTGTAGGTGTTGGCTGGTTGGGCATGACCCGCTCACCCATTGCCCAGCATAAACTGACGCTGCCCACGGCGAAGCTCCTTTGCTTGTCCAGCTGCCTGATGGCGTAAAGAAGGTGGAACTCTGGATGCTTTGGTAACAAAGACAGTATGTTTTCAGCATAATCTGAGATCTGATTTAATCTCAAGGGCAGTAAACACTGGGTTTCCAAAGATCTTTTTCTTGTACCGTGGGGTTTTTTTTGCAGCTATGGCTAAAACACCACACTTCTGCCTAGGTGCTAGCTCATTTTTTCTGTTCATTTGCTGAATATCCTTGGTGAAGACTGAGTTTTAGTAAGAAACCATTCTCCAATTAGCACAAAGCTGGGATATTGCAGAAAGAAAGACGATGGATTAATTTCACACAGTTGGAATCTAAATTAACATTAGTAACAACTTGAAAAGACTGACTCTACTGAGCCCATTCAAGGCACTCAATATCTGGACTACCTGCAATCCTCCCCATCTTGTGATGCAGGTAACACATTTTTCCTTTGCAGTCAATGCAGCTGATTGTCTCTCAAGTGTCCTTTTAAATATATTAACAACCAATAAACTGCTGTCGACACATTACAGAAATTGATTCCCTTCATAAAAGACATAAGTACCTCTCAGGATTAATTCGGTCATTTCGTTGTATATATTCAAAATTCTCATATTTAGCTGAGAAGGAAGCATTTCCTTCCGTATCCCTTCAGAAAAGCTTCTTCACAGTACAGCCAAATGCCGCTTTTTTCAGCTTTCCCACCGATATTAAGCACTGTGGGGCATGGACAGTAAGAGACATAACACATATTTTCAAAGGGATGGAGAACCATACATTTACTTTCAAGGCCATTCTTAACAAGCCCAAATTGGGTTTCATCCCACTTTGAGAATAAATTGAAGATATAACAGCTTCCTAATATGAAGCAAAAATGTTAACACTAAAGTGAGATTCTAAAGCTGTAGCTTTGAAGAAAAAATATATTCATCTGATAATGTTTTTGCAGTATTTACTTTAAATCTGTGTTTTCCTTAGATAATAGATTTAATACCACCATATTTTTCAATAGAAAACAGTCAACCTCTTTCAAAATACTTCTGAGCGTGCAGGAAGATATTGTAAGAAATCTTTCTGAATTCCTGCCCTGTCCTTTCCCTTTTCTTTTCTCAAAAGGTACTGGCCGATTGAAACAGAGTCTTTGCAGCAGCATGCTGGGAGCAGTGAAAACTCTTTCCTGGGATGGTGACACATTCTGGACCTAAGCTCAGTAATAGCTGCTGATAACACCACTAAGGAAACACTCACGATAGCTGGTCATTAACTGACTTGAAATACTGCACTCACAGCACTCCCTCGCAAGAGCTTGAAAACAAAGTGTACGTGCTTTAGATCATGATTCATAAATACCAAACAAGAGATCATCTCCCTCTTTATAACAGACTGAACCCAGAGCCAAATGAACAATTCTGTGTTGCAAGCACGTATCTCTACCAGGCTCTACCAGGCCACAGAAGACTTTTGCCAAACCAGGTGCTAGAACACATCCTGCACTCCTCCCATCGTGGTGGTGGCAAAACCTTAAGACTATTTGCCACTCTTCCGTGTAGAATCTAAACACCTTTGAATTCACCTGCTAGATTTCCATGCTGGACATGTCTTTTTGTGATCAGGATGTGCAGGTATCATTTGCAGGAGTCAGAAGTTCCTTCCTTGCAAAACGATCTTCCAACAACAGCTTTTCACTTCCTTGTTTCGTTGTTCACTTTCTCTTACTGAGAATCTTGCTGATATTCGCTGGATGTCATCTGAACCTCTTGAGAACATCCAATTTGTATTATACTTCCAGCCTCTCAGTTTGCCTGGCTTGCTCACGTGCTAGACAGCTGGTTGTCCAAGCTGCCGTTATGGAACGTCTGAGGTGGATGCTATGGAAGTCGCTGGTAAGAATCAGATCTTCGGAGTGATTGCTCACATGGAGAAATTTATTCACGAGGGCTGACGGGAGCTAGGCAGAGGGTCTTTCTCTGATTCTCACCCAACATCATTTCCAGGGCTCTGCCTACCCCGGACAGGGCTGCCCATTGCTCCTGTCTGGATTGCACGGAGCCCCTCATGACCCCTTCCTCCCGCTGTCCATCCCTCTGGACAGTGGCCCTGCCCTCGTGCACATCGACTGGCCCTCCCTTGCTTTGTGTCATCTGCTATCTTGATGGGACTTCACCAGCCTATTGTATTATCTCATCGTGGGACTCTCTCTGTAAAATACGGTTTACGCCACAACCCATTACTGTTAAAATAAATAAGTAAACAAACAAACAAATAAGTAAATCAGTGAATGAAGGATCTGGAAGACGCTCTTTCCTACCTGACTTCAATGGTTTAATGACTAGAATATGAGGTCAAGTTTCTGTTTCCCTGTCTAAATAAGTGAATAACATTTATACACGGTATTAAATGCAATTAATGTTCTCAGCACTTCCACCCTGTAGAACCAATGCTTTAGAAAATTTTCACCCTACAGTTAGTGAAAAGTGGCAGTTATAATTGTGTCCATCCCGCAGCTTCTGCCCCCAAATTCCTACTCCATCTCTTAAATTAAATTTAGCAAGGTGTGGTAGTTCCGCTCATTACACTCATGAAAAAACAGCTGTACAATAATAATGACAAGGATACATGAGCAATAGTTTTTGGTTTTGCTAACTGAACAGACCAAACCAACCAAGCAGAAAAGCCACAGCAAGATTAAGCAAAACGCGAGGCTACACCTTCTTTATTCTTACACAGCTTTCCAAGCTTTTAGGCACCTGCAAGATCCTCAGAGGTGGTGTTTATCTGCTCAACACCTGAGTAAGTGCCTACACTCTGTGATGGTGCTTCCCCCCGGCTCCCCGTCACACCGGGCTGCTCGGGGGCCGGGACAGGAGCATCGTCCGCCACAGAGGTGACTTCCCCTCTGTCCTTCTCATTCTCACAGACATGTTGCAGAGCGTGTTTAACACTGTTCCGGTAACAAAAAGGAAGACCTTTGGTCAGCGTGTGACTGTCACATTTGGTGGCAGTGTGAGTAGCAGTTTCCTTGAAAGTGATGGCAAGTTTGGTTTCAGGTGTTTCCCTCAGCCTGATCTGAGATGAGGAGCTTGCTCCAATCCTGTTGTACTGGAAAAAACGCCCACAATGGTAAGACTGTCGCGTCACAGGTGAAGCTTTCCCAGTCTTTTCTTTGTTTTCCTTTCTAGACATATTCAAAACATATTTTAAATCAGCTCAGGGATTTAAAACTCCCTGTTTCCTTCCAACACGAATGCTTCAGCCACTTGGCAACTAAACCAATTTGTTGTTTTCTGTCTGCCTGGGTAAGTGATTATTATTATTTCCCTCTATTGTTCACAATTCTGTGTGCCACACTGCTTCCCAAGTGAACACGGCCTGTGTATACGCTGTGATGCCAGCTCCCATTGCAGCCGTGTGAAAACAACTGATTTGTTGGTGCCTCATGCACAGCTTTCCTTCCTCCCCCGCTCTCCTGGGAAAATATTCTCCCTCTGACACTTCAATGGACATAAACCGCAAAGTCCTTTGAAAGTAAGGCTGGACATAAACCAGAGTGCTTTGAAATGTCTTGCTTTCACTGAGCCTTTCTCCTGAAGGATTGATGCTCTGCAGCTGAACTCATCCATCATGGAAGTTAGTGTGTCGGGGGAGTCTGGGGAGGTGGCAGGGAAGAGGGCTGGGTAGGAGACCAGGGATTTATCAGCTGATAGTGCTTCAAGCAGAGGAAATACTGTGAATTCAGAGATACCTCGATGCAATAAAAACGTATTTGGCTATCCCTTTGAAACACGTGCTGTTAACCTTGCAAGCATCCAGTGCACCAGCTCCGCACAGAGACTGTCCCTTCTACTGGACAATGAAGTCCAAAATAGATTTTCAGCAGTATGAGCCCGCAGAGAGCTGGAAGTGAGAGGGAGACAGAAAAGATTGCAAAGAACAGACGGAAACTGCGCTCAGAATTTTCTCCAAATATCCTCCTTTGCTGTTTTCACAGTCTGGATGTCGCCCTGCAGCAAATGACTGAAGGGGAAAGAAAGTTTGTCATGAAAGTAGTTTAAAATAGCCATGCCTGAGAAACAAAAAATCCACCAGCTTTTGTATCAAAGAAAACACAGCTAGTCCAACAAGATCTCTTATGGATAACTTTTCAAATCTCAGGACAGAAGTTACCTCACAAAAAAACCACCTTTTTCTTTCTTTTTTTTTTTTTTTTTTTAATGTTGCTGTCATGAATCTCACTATTTAAATAATTAGGACAAAAAAGTAAAAAAGGTTCTGAGATTTTTTTTTTCCCTGTCGTATTGACTGAGTTATTTTCCCGAATTTACTCTTCCCTGTTTTCTCTGCCTTTCCGTCTCCTGGTGGTGTAGACTGTTAAGGCCCTGACACCAACTTGCGTGATGTTGTTCCTCTTTAGACCAAGCCTGCAATACTTTGAGAGGGTGAAGGGAACATGGCAGCTTAGGACTGCCCATGGCAGCTCACGTCTAAAGGCCAATAAACCCAGAATCATATCCCATAAGCTTTTTAAAGAGATATGAACAATCGAAGCCTAGAACTCGTTTTTCTACTGATGCTTAAGGTTAATACCTCCTCTGCAAGCAGTTAAACTTTATGAAGCATATGTGACACATCACCATCCGTCAGACACTGCAGAGTAGATATGTTATCTGTCACACCCACCTTGGGGCACTGATACAGCTTTCAAAGTCTTTTAATATCGCGGAGCGTGTTCTCTGTGTTACTAGATTTCACCAGCCTGGTTGAAAACAAAGCCATAACAGGAGTCACGGAGGCTTATCAGGTAAATTAATGAGGTAAATTACTTATAAGTTACATTAATTCCAGACAGCATAGAGGTTGTATTGTAAGTCTGGCATAAAACAGAGAGAACGCCAAATATTAACCACAGAATTAAATGTAAATGGCCCTCTTAGAGGTCTTCTAATTAAATACCAGGCAGAACGGCTTTGATATCAAAAACACGTCAAATTAGGAGATGTAAGAGGAAAACCTAATATTTGGAGTGGACCTGTCATCAAAACATACATGGGAAGTCAATTACTCTTCTTCTGATGAGACTGAGCAGAAAAATGCCTCTCCACAAGCCAAAAGCTGTGAGAAATGACACAATCTTGGATTAGGAATAGAAGTCAATTAGATTAATTGCACAGTGCACTCGAGGTGATTCTTTCTGCTCACTGCAACTAGACTAAGCTGCCTTTGCAAACTGCCATATATATACATAGGAGTTTTGTCTTACTCGTGTTAATGCTTACCTCCGAAGGGGACGTTTTCTTTTCCTTTCTCTGTAACGTAATACAGGAGCTGCACTACCCTGTGAAACAGCACAGGTTCAGATCCTAACTACAATCTAGTATTCACCAGGAAAGCACAAGGTTCACGTTAATTTTAATTCACATCTAGATCAGGGGACTCTTTCTTCACTTGGTTTCTGTTTTGCATCAGGTGCATCATGAGACGACCGTCCTTTCCGTATACACTTTTGCGGGAACATAAAATGGTAATCACAGTTCTTAACCTCAGAGACATAACATGCAAGCTTGACATGGCAGGATACCAGCTTTACTAGGTTTCCTTCATGGTCAGTGGAGAAAAACTCTTGAATATTCTCTTCTTATTAGAATTTCCTTTAGCGGAAGCCTCTTTATTATTACTGAATGTAAGTGAAGCTTCAACAGACAAGGTTTAGGTACCTGAAGCTTGGTAGCACAGTCACCTAACAGAAAGCAGAAGTACTTCTGTCTGAACTAAAGACGACAGAAATGGATGACATGGCTTCTTTTTTGTATTGGGTGACACAGTTAAACAAAACAGTGAATATGAAATTATAAATGCCTTTAAAATATTTTTGCAACGAAACCAGGACATCTAATTAGTTTTACAAAGTATCCCATTAATGAGTGTGAATAATACAGTGAAAGTAACTAACTTACGCAATGCAAACAGCCTGTTGCCAAATATTTGCAGTTAGAGTTCTACCAATAAACTTCAGACTGCTATGCACCGAAAGAAGAATGAAAGTTAAAATATCACTGAAAGTTCCCATATTTTTTATAAGCGTAAAATGAAAATAATCATGACTCTCAAACAGATTACTAATTGCAAACTGCACTTCCATTTCCTCAAATAGTGAAAACCTTGGAATTTCAGAGCGATCTAAGAGCAGAGTCTCTCTGAGAAAAGCAGCAGACTTTTCTCTAATGGGTCTAAAGCACTCAGTAATTAATAAAAAGTGGAGTTGTCAGAAATTTCAGCAGTTTCTTCCCTCTCGCAAAATATGGCCTGCTTATAGTTCTGAAAGAAATAAGAAATCTTGGAGAAGAAACACCACTCTAATATTTCGATAATAGCTTACTTTTTTAACTTTCTAATGTAGCCATAACATAGTTCCAGCTGTGCTATTAAATCAGCTAGATTAATCTTCAGGGAAATACTTAAAAAGCCCGAGGACTCCCTTAATACTTGGAAAAACATATTCTCTTCTTTCCATTATAAAACTGAATCAGCACCACAATTATGGAAGCAGGAGGGGAAGAGGAGATAAATACAGAGGAAATGATCTCAGAGCAGAGAAGGACTAAGTTGAAATACTGAAGCTAGGGAAGGAAAGGAAAACAGAGGTTGCTTATGTTAGACAAAAAGGCTTCTTAGGGGTAGAAGAAATATGGCACCAGAAGCAGAAAGAACTACAGGGAGTACAACACCCTGATACTATACCACGGAAAGCATGACGAAGCTGTATCATGTGTTAGTGAGCAGTGGTGAGCTCAGAGTAGTGTATTTAATTATGCCTGTAATACGACACACAGAAAAGAAGAGAAATACTACATTTGCATGCATTTTAAAGGTCTTTCATGACAAGTCTTTCCAATCTGAAAACATAAAATCTTCATGAATAGTTTGAAAAAAGCACAAATCATGAGTGAGGAGTTCTGCAATAGAGCTATTGCAGAAGTAGCTCTTCAGGGGAAAATGTTAATCTTAAATGGGAGACGCAGGGAGCTCTTTGTTTGAAGAAGGAGAAAGAGATCAAGTTTTCAGTCACAAAGAATGAATGAAGGTGTGATAAAAAATACCAATAAATTGAATACTGAACTTGGACAGAGGCCTTCTTGACGTGATACCCAATGAAATACTGCAGTGCAAACTTCAAAGCCTGCAAAAGAAAATAGCGATTTTGTATCATGTGTGATTGGACTCTAGAACTCACTGCCAGACGAAACCATTGCAGCCGACAATCCAGCAACGTTAGCACATGAGTACATGGCATGGACACAAACATCGGAAACTATGCTGGTACCGTCATACAGGAAGAAGTGAGGGTGAGGGAGCCTATAAACCCTGAATACAGAAATCAGGAGAGCAGGCCGCCTACCTCTCTTCCTGACGCGACGAGCACTGGCCCTGTTTTGAGACAGCAGGCATGCCGGCTGGCACCACTGCTGATCCGCCGCGAGTCATCCTCCGCAGAAATGCCCCACTTCAGCATTTGCGAACCTGGGAGAGATGAGGCAACAGTGAAGCACGCAGATGTTTCGTGGCAATGGTGGACTATTGTATAATGAAAATATTTCAGTGAGAAAGTGGTACTTATCTCCAATACTTCTTGCTCGTTCCACTCCAAAATAGGCCGTGTGTTTAGACCAAACCCAGGGACAGAGACTTAGGGACACTGTTGCACATTTACAACAGCAGCAATAATGAAGCTGAAACACGTACAAATAATAAAAATACAAAAAACACAAAAATGAGAAAGAATAGCCACACACTACTCATTCTAGCAGTATCATTTTTGGTTAAACGTTTGTAATCTAACATTTCAGAAGCACAGAGCATACTCCATTCAAGGAATTCACAGTTCTTTAAGTACTGAAAGATGCAGATTATTGATTGTGTATATTAATAAATTACTTTATAAAAGGCCCCACTTTTGTTGATTACAACATGCAAGAAACAACTCAAGGTAAGGATGTTTGAAGTAGCAAGATTACATTACTGTTATCTGGATGAAGAAGATGTGATTTACTACGGCATTTTTGCAGATTTATATGTAGCAAAAATACCAATGCAAAAGAATCTTTCACAATGTTACGGGAAAACTAAGACATGTGAAACAGGAGATGAGACTACATCTCTGACCTCCAAGACTGGCTTTTTCACGAGAAAAAAAAAGATGTTTGTCATTTCAGAGGAGATCATTTGACTTTCCTCCTTGTTAAAATCCAGTTCCTAAATAGTTTATGTAAAAAAAAAAAAAAGGAAAAACCCCAAACATCATAAAATTTGTCAGAGAATTATTCTTTTCAACTATTAGTCAGTGTATTTTTGTGGTCTTACTATGCCATCGTTATGCCCCTGCTAGATAACAGCTACATTAAAACAGTTAAACCAGAACACTAACAATACCTGACAATAAACAACAAAATCGACCAGTAAGTACTCCAATCAGTGCCCTAATACCAGCAGGCAGCAAATGAGCATTTCTTATGTAAACGTTTGGGTGCACAGCAATCAGGTCATGCAAGTCTTTGTAAAAACTAATGAATAAAGCTGGATAAAAGTTGTTACATTAATTTTCTCTAAGCTTTGTGGTTTTTTTTCCATTTCAAATCAACATAAACCCACAAAGTGTGCAACTGTTCAAAAAAGGATTCACAAGGGAAAATCAGATCAATTACAAAGTTTTTCTGACAGACTCCGTTCTGAGTTTTTGTCTTTAAAAATTATGTTCACCCAGCAAAAACAGCAGCAGCTAGTTTGTGATGGAACACTAAAAAAATTTCAAGATATTAAATTTAAATGTTTAAATGAAAACAAAAATTAGTAGCATTTGTCAGAAATGACTTTTTATCTTCACATTCTAGTTATTTATTTATTTATTTATTTATTTGTGGCCTTTTTCCTAATCATATCTAAAACTAACGGGAATACTGAGAAGTCATTTAAACATCTTTTGTCTATTGAGAGTACTCTTGTTAGCAAGAATCCTTCAACAGTATCCTTTTAAGTATTTCACCCCTATTGCTTACGAATGCGTTGTGTTCTTTAGCTTTTCCTCTGTAACTGTTGTCTACTTTTGAAGACGGTCACATGCCAAAGCAAGCTGTGATATAAATCTGAATAGAATAACGTGTTCATTGTGGCTGACTAATGATGTAGACAAAGTAACCCTTATGTCCAGTGAGCTGCCAGCTCACTAACCCTTACAACTCTGTACAACACTGTACTTCGAAACAGTGATCTTAACCTACTGCTGATAGCTGAATTGGAAAACAAGAGATACCAGAAAAGTTAACACATGGTATTTTATACATAAGAAGAATACTTCGACGTTTTTCGGGGATTCAGTATTTCTTTTTTAAAAAATACACTCTTTCCCTTTAAAAATCCTTTTTTTTTTTCCTTCACATTAGTGAACTTTGAGGTTTTATCCCAAATATTTTCAGAAACTTTTGATCACTTCAAACTTATCAGCAATGGTTAATAATACAGTTAGTCCAGACAATAAATGTGCTTTTTGTAGTTACAATAATGTTTCTTTAATTCTTTGGGTCAGAATGTCAAGTAAGCGCACTGAAAAAACCAACTTGTGCTTAAAATTCACATCCTTTTTTTGCATAATCTGTTAATATAGAACAGCAGATTTCATCACTACTGTAAAAAGAAAAAAATAATTGGTTGTTTCTTCTACAAAAATGTGATTTATGTGGTTTATGATAAGGATTTTAATGCCTCTAAGCTCTCCCAGTATTTTAAGTACATTTAATTCTGCTTTGTAGGAATTTGATTTTTTGGTGACCAACACTGCTCAAAAAGGCAGGGTTTGGTTTTTTTCATGAAGAAGAAATTATCAAAACATTTCACCTTGCAGCTTTGTTTTCACACTGTATTTTGTAAAGATCTCTCCCAGGTTCCTAAAAGGAAACATCCACCTTGCCATTGCCTCCACAGCCGAGCGAGGTGCCTGGCTGACATCTTGACCCCAGAAGCGCTTGTCCCCGTGGCATCCCCTTCAGCAGGACGAGGGTGCCAAGGCTTTGTCGTCTGCTTGGGACCTGAAGGGCTCAGGGAGAATACCCGGGCTTCAGGGCCCCGAGTGCCCTTCGACAGGGCGCTGGCTAAGAGCTTCCTCTGGAAGAAGAACAGAGTCAGGAGAAAACCCAAAAACTCAACGCAACAATCACTCACCCGTGAAAAGTTTATGCTTTTCTGACAATGGTTGCTTTGGGTTTTTGTCCTGGGTTCGGCCAGGATACAGTTAATTTTCACGGGAAGCTGGGAGGGGACACAGCCAGGACAGCTGACCCGAACTAGCCAAGGGGATATTCCATACCCTGTGATGTCATGCCCAGTATATAAACTGGGGGAGGTAGCGCAGCAGGGGAAGTTGTGGTGGGGCATTAGGTACCAGGTGGTGAGCAATTGCATTGTGCATCACCCTTTCTGTATTTTCCGTTTATTTGTACTACTATTATTATTATTGTAATTTCTCTCCTTGTTTTATGACCAAAGCCTTTAACACAGAGCAAACCTGCTCCTTACAGCCGTGGATCATCAAATACCTCAATTCTTTGTATCAGTCTTCTCCCCAGCATCAATGTCGGCATATTTCAGTCTCTAGCGTATTCATATCCAATAGTCCCAAGAGGCTCCATGGGGTAAGGCACCAGTTTGTCTCAACCCAAATAGCTTTCATACAGTTTCTCCAGGTCTGTAAGGGACACAAAGCCAGGGAAACAAATACTGGTTAAATTGTGCCCACTACAAAACACACCCTTTCCCCCAAAAAGGTGAACGCTCAAGGAGAAGCTAAGGTGCACGTACAGAAACAGAAACACCATGAGATTTCTCTAAGGAATTGTGGGCCAGGAAGCAAAGGGAAGGGTTCTCATTTTAAAAGGATTTTTAGTACAAACTTAATAAAAAAAAAAAAACTAACTACAAAATGTTAAAAATAATGTGCAAGGCTGGATTCTTTGAATATCACATTATAATTCTTTTTCAGCTAAGCATCTTCCCATATGTTGGCAAATGTTACATATTTTCAAGATTTTTCTCTTTATATTCCTGAAGTTTAAAAATGAAAGAAAATGTTTCAATGAAAATGTGTATTACTTGTGTTTTGGTTTTCTTAAATTAATGTTTCAACAAGAAAATTTATGATGAGCCCAGAACATTTAGTCGATTGACAAAACTGTCAAAAGTATTGCTGTTTTCTTAGTAGCTTTCAGTTTCTGTGGTTGAAGAAGTAAATTGAACTGCCACTGGACACAAAAATCAGGCAAAACTTATGCGTGTCTTCAGTAGTCCTGTGATGATAAAATGAAAAATATATACCCAGATACCCACACCACAACAATTTTGTACTGCCAGAAACATTCCAAGTGGTCATTGAATGGTGGCCTCTGTAGCTTTGCAGGGTTTCTTTGTTTAACAGCAACATTGTCCTCAACATGCAGTTTTTATGCTGAAAGTCATTAATTGCAGTAATTAAGGAAACTCAAGGGCAAAAGAAATAAAGACACAAGACTGAAGCAGCATGTCCACAGGCATGAAACCAGCCATTGACCGAGAAGAACGGAGCCCAACGTGTCCTCACTCGCGAACAAGGGCACTCTGTAATTCTCCCTATGAATGTGGCTAATTTGAGAGGTAGGATATTAGATGAAATACACCACTGACCTGCCAACCTCATTTCTACGTGAAGTTTAACATCCTTAGCTTCTACTGAGTTCAGCAAATTTGAAAACGTACAGAGCAGCTTGGAGCATGAGAGAACAGTGAGACAAGGTTTTTTCTCTTCCATTTTTAAAAAACGCTGTTAGAGATTTAATGACTGATACAGTAATTATGATACAGTGCTTGTGAGATCCAGATCATTAACCTCCTCTTCCATGTGTAAAATGGAAAAACTCTGTCATGACCATTAAAAGAACAGTACACAGAAATAATTAATACTTATTAGACTAGTCTCACTGAAAATACGCAAACATAAGCAGGTGCCGAGGCTGGAGTGCACTGTCTCTGCCTCTGCAAAGGGAGTACAGCACAGTTGTGCAAAACCCTACTGTCATCTCAGGGGGGTGGGATATCCCACCCAGCTTGCAGTTGCATGTAGGGGGGCATCGGTCTTCTGTAGGTCCTCTGCTTTATCTGCCAGCCCTACAAGGACACCCACATCCACAAAGCCTGGTGCCACTGGGAGAGACTCCAGGATTTCCTCTAGTTGCCTTGTCACGTTGCAAACGGGGCCAAAATCTGTCCATTTTTGCACAGACGTGAAGAAACCCTCCTTTCTCTCCTTCAAACCCTATTGAGAGCACTATTTTGCTGAACAAAAGGGCTGTTGCTGTCATTGTGTTGGTGATATCACAGGGGAACTCGGTGACTGAATTGACCTGTGACATCTTCCCTGGGATTCAGAGAGCTCTGGGACAGTGCCCTGCTCTCCAGCATTAACTCCCATCCACTGATAGCAGGGAACAAAGAATTTTAACGGAGAAGAAGCCAAGAAGGCATCAGCACAAATTCTGTATTTACACTGTTTCTCAGAGAGTCTACACAAGTAAAAAGGGAAAATAAAAATTCCTGTGCACTTTCTGGGTTTTGGCAATATATGTTCTGTCAGTAGTTCACAGCTAAGTCTCCCAGTGTCCACAGCTGTTTCATCTAACTACAGTAAAACTCAGTGGCTTAAAGATAGACATGCCCAGCTGATTCCTACAGTTTGCTTAGAAGAAGAGGGCCCAGTTGCATCCTCTAGGAGTCACTCCTAGCTTCGGAATTTTTTAACTCCACATTAAATCGTAATTAGTCAAAGCATCCAATTAATGCAGTCAACAATCATTGTTGGAGGAAGAGAGCAGCTAGTCAGCCTGCATCAGTCCTGTTTTAGGAGTCTAAGGCAAGGACTAATGCCTGTTGACTATATAGCCCTATGCTGTGATTAGAGGCATCAGACATAGCATGGGAGCTTGGTGAAGTGGCCAAATACTTTGACATCAGATCCAAGCAGTCTAGGCTCCCTCAGTCAGCTGGCAGTCTCAGTTAAAACAACTGTGTTCCATCCCGCTTCCTACAGCACCTTCACCTGGATGAAGGACTAGTTCGTTGCTTTCCAACACCACTTTCCTCAACAGGAGACACAACAAAAATGTAACAAGAGATGATTAAATACGAATCTGGTAAATCTGACCAGCCTTTTTAGTCCTCTTGAAAGTAACATCTCCTAAACGTCAGAGGGCAGAAAGCCAGGACCTACGTAATGACTGAATAAGAAGACGTGGCCTGCCCCAGACAAAAAAGCTACTTACCCATTACCATAAGTCCTCAGCAATTCTCAAAATTAATTGGAATACATTACGGCTTACATTTTGTAAGCCTTAATTCAAATTTCAATGAAAGGAATCAGTATTGCAGCTTCATGAAAGACCACTGTAATTTCTGAAAACTGCCCATCTACGTATTGACAATAGAGGCATATTACCACTTCAGCTGGGATCAAGAGCGTGCTTTTAGAGTGAATTTCCCAGTCATATCCACGTACAACACATTCATTTCATGGAGCTTTTTCAGAGCATGATGATGGGTTCTCTTCTGGAAAACAATCAAGACGTACTGTCTGGAGGCTTTCTTAATATGCTTCACCTGCTACTCCCTTTCAGTCCACAGGACCAGTCTAGGGTTAATCCAAGTAAATCACCCTGAATTTGTGTAATGTGAATGTCATCACTAAATGTTTTGCTCTGCAGATCTACTCCTTTTGCTCTACTATACATGCTTACGTAGATACACCCTTGGTTTACTTCTGGCCAGCATAATCTTGTCTTGACATGAGCCACACCCACGGTTTCCTAAAGTATAGGTAGTAGGGTAGTACTACACATACTACCTGTAGATAGTAAATAATTATAGAAAACTGCCTCATTATTTTGCTTATCAAGATTAGCAGCTGGAACAGCGGTGCTACCATCAGACCAAAATGCTGTTGTCCAATAATACAGAATGCAGATTCCAACAGTTTTTGCCAAGACTACCAACCTCAAGCACAGCTGAAAAATGTTTCTATACTCACTCCAGTGTTTCTCCGTTGGCCCCTTTTTTCCAACGTTTTTAGTGAAAGAGGGTCTTTTTCAGTTTTGTTTCATAAAAAGCTTTTGGTTAAGTTCCTCACAGTCTGAATAACCCTTTGAGGACCGTGCTGGGTTGACCCCAACCAGCAGCTAAGCCCTCACCCAGTTGCTTACTCAGTCCCTGCCAGAGGGATGGGGAAGAGAATCAGAAAGGCAAAAGCAAGAAAAGCTTGGGCTAAGATAAAGACCATCTAATAAATGAAGTGGAAATAAAAGGGGAAAAAAAAAGTGATGCAAAGGCGATCACTCACCATCTCCCACCAGCAGACTGATGCCCCATCAATCTCAATGCCAATGGCTACTTTGGAAAAAGCTCCTCTCCACTTCCTGTGGTTTTACTGTTGAACACGATGTCATACGATATGGAATAACTCTTTGGCCACTTTGGGTCAGTTGTCTCAGCTGTGTTGAATCCCAACATCTTGCCCAGCCCCGACCTGCTCACTGAGAGAGCAGAGAGAAATAAAGAGGTTGATGATGTGTGAGCACTGTTCAGCAATGTTAGGGGTTTACGTGGCAAGGTTTTGGTAGTGGGGGGGCCACAGGGGTGGCTTCTTTAAAAGTTGCTAGAAGCTTCCCCTG
>JAVKLA010000074.1:8949984-8961218 GCA_034782735.1 Sagittarius serpentarius | reverse complement strand
TGACTGACATGATAATATGCTATTAAAATTCATAGAATTGGCAAGATATTAAATGATTAACATTTCCTCCCTCCCTCATTCACAAGACTGCAATGGGAAGTTAAAACTCATTCTTTGGAAAGGTTTTCATTGTTAAATCCTATCTTATTCATATTACACTTTAAAAACTTTTTTTTAATTTCAGAAATTGATTTCACTATTAATTATATGATGCAGTGAGGGAATAAATATGACACCCCTCCAGCTATAAATTGACAGTTTAGCATTCAATAGTCTAAGGGAGAAATGAAAACAGAAAGCAAAAGGACTTGTCAGACAAGTCAGGTGTTAAATAAAATGAAAGCACTGATTTTTCATGCTTCTTTCCCAGTTTTGATTGCATCAAATTCAGAGAACACTGTTTTTAACTCAGCTTCAGTATGAGTCAAAAGATACAACTTTTCTAAGTTTCATAGAAACCCAGTAGTCCAAGGACCATGAATTGACCACAGGCAGGAAGACTAACCTATATTAGTCTCTGCTCTTTCTGTCCCCCAGGCAAAAAAGACACCTGAAAAGGTCAGTTTAAACTACAAGAAGTTATGAGCTGAATGACTGAGCCACTAGTGTGGGAATGTCATCATCCCAATGGGATACCCATGAACTTTAAAGACAATATAAGCTTGTGGATATCTAGAGCATCATTCCTATTCTAGGCCCATAAAGACCTTGAAATATAACGTCACTAGGACCATTTGCCAGTCACTTTCCCATGTGATGGTAACCCGTCGAAACAGAAGGAGCATAACAAATCGCTTCAATAAAAGTATAAGGTTTCATATAATATTTATGATTTTGGGTTACATGGGCAGGGACCATATAGAATGGGCAATGCAGAAATGAAAGTCTCTTTTTTTAGCTCCAGATTTCTATAGTCTCTATAAAGCATATAAAATACCTGAAAGCATTTATAAACAATTTATTTATCATCCTAGGAAGCAGATTTTAAGAAACAGTGACACAACAGTGTAGAAAATGTATATTGATGCTTTCATTGAATTAAAAATCTCACAGGTGCTTTCCCAAAGAAGACTGTATAATAGGTCTGTTCTATGTCTCAAGAATGTCTTCCATATCTCATTATATTGACTCACACATAATGCCAGACTCTTTTAAAATCACTGTTATACATAGAGATGCCATTCTTTCTTTGACATTGTTATTATATCGTGCAGCTCTGCAGCACTTTATTGACGACAGGCTGAGACATAAATTCAAAAGCAGGGTGGCTGTCAGTTGGTGCATGAGTGTCTCTAATAACACAACATCCATCTGGCTGGGTCAAAAAGTAAGCACAAAAGGAAAATAATTACAGGAGGATTCCAGTACTGTGACAGGTGTTGATAAGCCAGTTCCAAAGGTTTCCCTTTATTCTTAATAGTACGCGTAGGAATTGAGTAACACTTGGTCTCTGTTAGCAGGCTTCCTATCTGTTTAATGCACACTGAAAATTGAGTCTCTCAGTGCACTGTTTAAGGGAATCCAGATAGGAGCAGTCCATGTCTACAGAGCAGCTGACATTTGAGACTGAGATTCTGACCCTGATGCAAGGGTCAGAAGAGAAAGTGTCTGTGATGAACCAGAAAAGATTTGAAAGCAGTTTGAAAACCGAGGCAAATACTCTAAGATTAGATGTCTCTTTGAAGAAGAGATGTTACGTTAGTGTTCCTAACAAAGCTCTTTCACCTATGCGGTGGTAGATCAGCAAAATGACTGAAGAGTCTCTCTGGAAAACAACTACTTAAGCACGAATCTACCACCCACAGAGGGAAAAAGGAATCTGGCTGTAGGAAGAAGAAATATAATAAAAATCATGAGATATTTGATCATGTGATTGACGCAATGTGCTGTCATTTACTTAGGTCATCCATGTCTACAGTGTAGCAGTAACCTTAATTATGTTCAACAAAAATTACCTCAAAGAGCTTCAATCCAGGATATATCACCTCCTCTGTATCCCTCTTCACAATTAACACAACAGAAAGCCCAACAACCCCCAGTCAGAAACCCTCCACGTAATTGGGTTTGCCATTACACTTCCCGCGCATTATACACTTTCCAATGCATCTGTCAGCATCAACAGTTTATTTTTACAAAGTGGGAGGTTCACTACTGCATATTCAGTTTTGTATCCTGATACATCTTTAGGTGAGTCTCCAGTGAGTGCGCACATATCAAACATTAGAAATGAACCGTTCGTCATCCTCTGAGAAAATTCATGCAGATGAAGAAGCATCCTTTGTACTCTGCTGCGGATAACCTGCTCATCAAAGACAAATCCACTCCAGATCTGACAGCCATGAACCAGTTAGACAGTGAAGGACATTGAAAGTGCTATGAGCAAAAGTTCTAGGCATGATATGTGCTGTCCTTGAATAAACAAGTGTATTTGTTTCCTGAAGTACTTTTTTTTGCTGCTGCTTTTGTTTTTTTGTTTTGTTCACCTAAAACACAATTGCAAAGCTTGTTTCAGAGGAGGAAACTCCTGTGACAGCAAGAGGCCCCCAAGCCTCCAGTTATCACTGTATTTGTGTAAAACAGATTAAGCCTATGTGTAGCAGTAAGGAATCTCTTGCACTGCTTTGGTTGCAGTGAACTGCCAGTCTTTAAAGTAAGAGAGGAAAAAAAAAAAATCCTCCACAGGAAATGAGTTAGAGCTAACTAGCTGAAAAACAACCATGTCTTTCCAGTTTTCATTTCAGCAATCCTTAGTCCTAAGAAAGCCATAGAAGGAAGCAACAAGCGATGCAGCATTTGAGGAAATAATGTCCTCTTAAGAGGTGATGAAATTTCCCAAGACAACACCTGTTTTCTGCAGTGTAGCACTCCAACAACTTCGGTGTGTCATGTGCAACACTCAAAAGAGCAGAAATCAAGTGGAAGAAGGTTCTCTATGCAAATGAAAAACCTCCTATTTCCCCTTGTTTCTCAAGAGGAAGTGGAGAAGCTAACCTACCACAGCTGCCTTTTTTCCACTGTAATCCTTCAAAATTATTTACAAGCAGACCTAAGCTTTACAAATAGGGGAAAGATACTGTAAAAGACTTTTCCACCCTTAGAATGTTGAAAGTATTCTGTTTACAAAGCTATAAACAAAGAATATTCTCGAGAGTGAAGCAGCAAGTTTCCTTCTGCCCAGTAGATGTCATTTTTAAAAAGGATTTATGTCAGTTTCACATAAGAAAAGCAAAGCAAATTTGACAGCAAACACAGCCATCATTTCATTTTGTGAAGTCCTATGGCAATCTTAGCAGTACAATGTGCTATTCACTTTGATTCAAGCTGATTTGGCGACTAGATCTCTACTGGTACTAAGAAGTGCCCAGCCCTCATTCTCTAGTGCTTTGATGTCTATCTTCAGTGAGACACAGATTCCCAAGCACCTTGGATCTTCCAGGACAGGCTTTTTGGCCTTGCCTCATACTTTCCTCTGTCTTGTTTATGTACCATTCCCTTTTTTATTTGTTTGTTTTTCAGAGACCCAGAGAGAACTTTCCCCAGACAGAAGGCAAACTCCTTCTCTTGTCAACGAGCTTACACTCACTGTAACACAATTGTCATATGGGCCTTGGCATTAGAAAAATACTGTATCCAACTCCATGGACAACTTTTCATGTGTGGTTAAATTTAATGTTAATCCTAGAGCAGCGATAACGTGTGACATAGCTACTAACCTTACAAGATAAACTTCCAGCACACTCAGAAGCTAACATATTTTCTGACTGATTGCTATTCAAAAATCTTTTCTAGTTTGGCTGGAGTTTATGAGCAATAATTAATGGATTCCCTGGCCAATCAATTTAATGGTTTTAATTGAAGAAGAAAATTAAGGTGAAGCATGAGTAATCACGCATACCACCTGACTTAGCACAGTTATGTAAGGGAGGTAGTTATCTGAAAAAAGCTCAAAACATAGTAATGGCAAGGAATAAGAAAAATATTCTGGTAATAACTCATGGAATGCAAAGAGAGTGGCATTTTAGATAGCAAGACAGTAGTTACTAGAAGATTGGCCACAGAGCATAATGGAGGGCAAGAGAGATTGAGCAGACGTATGAGGCTGAAGAACTGAAGTTCAAGACTTTAAGTGAAAAGACAGCAAAAAGGGAACAGATGATACCAACTCTGTCACCTCCACTCCCTCCAAAAGCACAGTGAAAGAATCATCTGATGGATAATAATTTTATATAAACTTACATAAATATAGCTTATTCTGTTTCTGAGCCACTTCAGTCTCATATCAGCACTGTTCCTTTGCATGTAAAATTTAACCCACAGCTTTCCAATGGGCAAGACCCAAAAGTGAAGGAGCCCTATATATTATTGTCAAAACATTATGTATCTTTTTCAGCTCCACAATTTCTCCCTCTACTCCTGGCCCAATTTAAAAAGACATTTCTAAATGGCCATGCAGAAGGGTGTCAGGGAAGGGGCCAGATGCTCTGCAAGGGAAGGTGAGCCAGGAGCTACCTTTTGGCTGGTGTGAGCAGCGAGCTCACCAACAAGGGTAAGGATGAAGAGCATCAATCCCAGGTCAGGATCAGGGCCAGAGAGAGGGATCAGGGTCAGGCATAATCCAGTAATAAGGCAGTCAGAGGTCAAGCCAGCCCAGACAGCAGGTCTGGGTCAAGGTGAGAACTGGGTCCCCACACATCTACTTAACACAGCTGTGATTTAGCACAGGCAGGGACCTGCCTCAGGTGAAGAACAGCTTCCAGGGGAGAGGGGTCTAGCATTCACAAGAGCATAAAATCAAAATCAGGAAAGAAAATTCAGTTTTATTTCCATAGGCAAAATTATGTTCGTACTGAAAAATCTTAATAATAGAGTTACTTTTGTGTCCATTTTCTAAAATAAAAAAGAATTTAAAAAAATAGGCAAATTTTAAGAGGTAGTAAACTTCACAGTCTTGGCTTAAGCTGCTATAACAAGAAAGAAGTTATAGTTATCTTCTTGGGTGCTGAATAACAACAATACTGTTGCAGAGATCCAGCTAACCCAGTCTCTTTGACCAGCCAATAACAAATGCCCATGGAAGATTGTAATAACAGGGAAGAAGTGGAAGAGAGGTTTCCAGCTGAAGGGTTGGAGTCCTAAGGAACTTGGATAACCAAATCCCTACATATTTATTTCAAGAATCTGTATGCCTCATCCTTATTGGGTCATTACTGTAATTCCATTCCTGCTGCCTCACAGTTGCCAATAATTCATGTGACTGAGGAAAAGGACAATGGCACAGCACCACTTGGAAACTCTGCCAGCTCTATTACTTCAACTCTTGTTTCTGAAAGCAGTAATAAAAACCAGACTCTGTTTTCGAAGCACTGCAGTGCTTCATATTTTGCAAATATGTCTAAAGGATAAGGGGAATATGCAAATTAATTTTTATCTCTACAGTTGAAATTAAGTTTTTCAATTAGCAAAAGTTGCCAACTAAGGACCCTATGCATTACCATAAAATCCCTAAAATATGATCTTGACTGTGCTGAAATGTCTTTTTAATTTGGCTTTGCATATGTTGTGAAGAATGAGTTGCTGAATTAGTAACAATTAAGATTTGGCTGATTGCTTGCAATTGATTTCTAGCCTGATAGATGCTTTTTTACTTCATTGGTTTGTAGTAAAAATAATTTCTGCCTTTCATTTTCTTCCTGTGGTCTGTGTAAGAATCTGTGATTGCACTTTCATAATTATTTTAAAACTGATATATTTTGTGCTGAGTTTTCAAAAAAGAAACTGTCTTTACTGATGGAAGCACAACATCCTCATCTGTTGGCAATCAATATTGTTAAGCAGCCTTCTCAGAATAACCAAAAGCAAAGACTCTTACCCTGAAGACAAAGCAGCAAGTAAGGCCTTTTGAGACCTTCTTTTTGTATTTTCATAAAATTGGTTTTAAGGCTAACATGAGAATTTTAAGACTCTAAGGAGAATAAACATTTCATTTCTTTAAAATTAAAAACAATGGGAAATGATTTGGGAAGCACAGACTGCTATGAGAAAACACCCAGTTAATTCTCCCTCCTGTCTTGACCAGGAGCCATTTGCTATTTGTGCCTTGCAACATGGAAAAGCAAATTATTGCTAAACTCTCGACAGAAGATGTCTGGGCATACGTCACCAGCCTGTGCCAAGACCAGTCCTGTCTTAATGACAACCAGGTGGACACAGGCCCCAAGTGGATATGAGGATTATTCGGTTGTGTCACCTTTCTGCGAAAGCATCCTGAATATCTGAAGGAAATAGAGGTCAGTCGTCAGCATGTGTAGCTGCTTTCTCCTCTGCAGCTGAATACCTGCCAGTGACAACTTTTCTGTTCACACTGAAGTGTTTCCAAGTTGCTCGTTTTGATTCACTGGGCTGTGAATCAACCCTACTGTAATTTCAGACCCTGTTTTTAGCTCTGCATGCAATTATAGTGGCTCATTATAATAGAGATCAGGTACTGTAGCAAGATTTAGCAGCACGAAAACTAGGAAATCCCAACCCTACACTGACATCAGCTTTCAATCTCTGAGTAATAAAATAAGAAATCATCACTATGTAGAATATGTACACTCAATTTTGATTCCTTATCTTATTCAATTTTAAGGGTGTTCACACTCCAAAAAATGTTGATGTTTTAGTTTTATGAGCCTGATATATCAGCTGTTTATTCTTTTCTTATCTGCATTTTCCTATCTATCAAGAAATCTGAATGTAGAGTAGATAGTCTCATGAATGATAAGCCTCAGTGCCACTTACCTTGCATTTCAGTTTCTTTTCTGTCTCTCTGTGCCAAATTTACATAACTCCTGAAATCAAGGTGAGCTTTGGCTTTCATATTTTTCCAGCTTCCAAATTGTGTGGCTAATAGGCGCCTCTGCTTTTAAGTGAGCAGTTTACTTTACTCAATTAATAGTGGTGCCAACAGCCAAATGATTCATTCCCCAAACATGCTCTAGTTTCATTTTACTCTATTCCACCTAATCATAGCAGATTAACTGAGCTAAAAATAAAATAAAATAAAACAAAATCAAATAATCAAATCAAATCAAATAATTATTAAGACTCAGGACCTGCTTCTTATGAGGAAATAAAATCTTGTCAAAACCTCATGTCTTTACACTTAGTCTCTGATTCTGCATGCTTATGAATCCCTTACCCCAAAAAGCTGCAATATTTTACTATTCTTTCTATACATGTCCCAGTCCTGTTGCTAACTGTCACTTTTGCATTCTCCCCTTTCCCTTCCAATATTTTATCTATAGTTCCCCTCACCACACCAGAAAAAAAAACCTAAAAAAATCAGGAATCTGTCATGGCCTTTGTTGTAAATGGCCACATTAAACACAGACCTCTTCTGTCAATTTATTTCTTTGCTCCACAGCTCTGCTTTCTTTCAGCAGCATACAAGTGTCTTGCTAACTCCTTGTTCATCACAATAGCCTTTCAAAATACAGATCATTACTTCTGCTTTCTCTTTCCACATCCTTTGAAGCATTCACTACAAACAGGGGAGAGTTTGGGGTGGGTGGGGAGATGAGTCCTTCAGACACTTTACCTGCATTATTTTGAGCTTCTACAGGAATTATTTCAGTGTGTTCTACTTTGCAACAAAACTCCATTGAGACTAGAATAAAATAAATCCAGTTTTTATTAATACATATATTTTATTACAACTAATACACTCAGGTGTGCAATGATGTTTTAACTGTTTTATTGTAAGTTTTCAGTGATGTCACCTGACCTTCCCAGATTAAGTGGTCCTAGGCAATAAAGCAGACGGTATCTAGCGCAACAGATCTGATGAACTCCACTGAGAGATACCTCAGTACGGACAATAAACATGACTCTTATCTCCATTTTAGGTTGAAGCGGTTTGACAGTGCCTGGCCACCAAAGGTCATCAAATTAATGCGCGGATCTCAACATGGGCATGGAGGCAAGCAAGCAGGAAACAGACATTCAGTAGTCAATAAGAACAGGCAAAGGAAGCCTGGAAAAACAGGAATTTGATCTTGTGCCTCTTTATATAGTTTGCGTCTGGGAAAATTTGGTTGTAATAACAGATTCTTTTCCTGAGTTACATGGCAACAGGAAGTATCAGATACCCAAAGTTTACCTAGACACTTGGAAAAGAATGGTCAAAATGTAGTATATATGTCTACATGTAGAGGAACACATTTATTTTTTGAGTGCTGCAATGACCTCAGGGAAGTGAAGACAGATGCTTTCTTATCTTGGATGGTGCATTGCTTACATAGAAAGGGAATTATTGCAATACTATCGAAACATCACCATCTTAAAAACACTTGAAAAGCTGTGCAAGATTTAATTTTGTTTTTTTGTTTTTTTTTTTTCCTCCCAACTCCTAAAATCTCAGGTCCCAAAACCACAAAATTATTACCTTGCCTGTCATTGGAGAAAGAACAGATAAAACACATTCCCAGAACTTTCAGTTGTAGAGAAGAGCTCCTGTTCATGAACCATTTGGATTCCAGAGTCAGAAGGCAAATTAAATTGTTTGACTTTAATACCAGGCTCATGATTTATCATTTTTTTAATCAGCCCGAGTTGGCAAAAGTGCTGATGCAAGCCAGAATCTGCAAGTTCCACCTCTATTAGTGAGTGCTTAGCACACAAGAAAAATGAAGCATAAACTGGAAGCTGCCCAACACTGTCTTAACTGTGCATGAAGCACTTTGGAACATAAATGGGTCCAAATCAGCTACAGGTGTTGAAGATAAGGATGCTAGTGGTTGAATATCTTTTGGCTCTCAGCCCTAAAGATATGTTTTCTGCTGTAGTTGTCAATTACATGGGAAATGGATATGGGTAGCAGGTAAACAGCTTATAGATGATTGCTGGTTTAGAGATAAACCCCAAGCACAGATGTATTTGGCAACAGAGGAACTGACTGAATTCAGAGTAGAAGTTTTGATGATGCTCCATAAACTATTGTTCAAGAATTTGCAGAAAAGAGTGTGCAGCCTGTAAGAACCTTCTACAAATAATATGATGATTTAAAGTAATGGGGTTCTTTGAAAGTTACTTTAACAACAAAAACAAAAGACTGAACTATTAACCAAATATTTCTGAATTGTACTACACAGCTGACATGAGTTTTGTCATTGCTGCCGAGTTTTAAGAGACAGCTACCAAATACCTAAACCAGAAGTTGATGCGGGAGCTGCTCATGTGAAAGCTGAGTCCTCCATATACAAAATGACAAAGAAAAAAGACTTGGAGTAAGATACCTTTGCACCCAGTTGGCCATTGGTTCGTTCTGCAAGACAGTTTGTTCAAGCATGTAAACTGAGATAAGTTTGGTTTTTTTCTTTGTTGACATCTTCAGTCAAGTGGTCAGATTTTTTGACAACATTATAGAGAAATCTAAGGATAATATATATTATCTCCCTTTATGACTTTTACAGCCTTCATACTGGGAAGTATGTGGGCTTGAAACTTTTGCAATTATTCATTCCTGTAACTGAGATCTTACTAAATATACAAATCTTGACTAGCTATAACAAGAAATATAAAAAAGAAATAGCTCTAGTAACTGCACAATACAAGATCGGAAACATGTCATAACATACTAATTCACCATTTACAGTATTCTTAGCTACTTATTTCTTCTTTCAGACCTGTTCAGATGTGAATAGAGCATTTCTGAATGGATGCAATTTATTCTCACTTCATCAGGTTTTCTTTTGGCATGTGTCTTCTAACCCCACGTCGACTTGAATCGCACAACCCTTCCATGCTTACTTACAATTTCCCTTCAACTGTACCAGAAAGTACCTTCTTCCTTCCCAAAAACTCAGATTAGACCAGATTGCACTAGATTGCGAATTTAAGTCCCTGATCAAAACATAGTGCTTATGTATCATCTTAAATCACCTGGTGCAAAATACATATCAATATATTAAAAATCCATGTGCCTAAAAGCTAGAAATTCATCTAGCTATGTTGCTAAAGCCTGGGCCTGCAAAAGGAAAGAATCATCGTCCAGGGATCTGCATGCTGGAAGATGATCCCTGTTTCTTCCCAAACTACTTCTTCATTTCCTCTCCCCTCTTCACTGTGTTCAGGTAAAAAAGGAAAAAATCTGATGCTAGTTTGGGGCTGTGTTTTAAAGAATTCCCTCCATGTCTCATAGCCACAATATTATTTTTCAAATCCAGTCTCGTAATTCTTAAACTGTATGCAGCTTGTGTCTGAAAAACTAAAATTTTTTAATAAACAGGAAGAAAAAAAGTTATGACCTTGAAGGCATTAATAAGAATAACAGCTCTGGGACCATGATACTTTTTCTATCATTTAAGGAGAAATTGCAGTAATTAGGTCGGTCTGGTGGGTTTCTGCACAGTGCTTTATTTATGTAGGTCAATGATGCTTGTCCATTTACTACTACATTCATTAGGGCATATGACCCAACTGAGGATGGTTAATTATTTGTTATTCAAGATGAAGACATAATTGAAGACACTCATTATGACAAAATAGCCATTATTTCCACTAGTGCTTCAGTTCTAGCATGTCTGAGTTGAAAATGTATTTTAGAGCCACAAAGGTAATGGAGAGATGGGAGCATCTGGCGTGCGAGGAGATACTGAGAGATCTGGAACTGTTCAGCCTGGAGAAGAGACGGCTCAGGGGAGTTCTTATCCAAGCGTAAAAATACCTGACTGAGTGTATTAAAGAGGATGATGTGAGATGCTTCTCAGTGTTACCCAGTGACAGGACCAGGAACAACGGGCACAAATTAAAATACAAGAAATTCTATTTAAACTTAAGAAAAAATCTTTTTTTCACGGAGAGCATTGTTATTGAAGGAGGGTGCCCAGAGAGGTTGTGGAGTCTCTGTTCTTGGAGACATTAAAAACCTGACTGGACACGATCCTGGGCAACCTGCGTTAGCTAACAGTGTTTGAGCAGGTAGTTTGGTGCCTGCCAGCCTCAGCCATGCTGTGACTCTATGAAAATTACTTAATTTCCAGTTATTGCCAAGGAGACAGAAGGAGAAGAAAAGGAATAAAAAAGAGAAAAGGAGAAAGGAAAAAAGAGAGAAAGGATGAATAAATGAGTGAAGGAAGGAAAGAAGAAAAGAAAGACTTTCTTAAAAAAGGAGAAATCAAACCAGAAAATAACAGCCACTCAAACTGGAAAACATGTCTGTATGACTATCCTATCACATAAGGATGGGCTTA
>JAVKLA010000074.1:8913771-8928434 GCA_034782735.1 Sagittarius serpentarius | reverse complement strand
GTACCGTGTGATAGCACTCAAGATGATCTGCTCCATAACCTTCCCCAACACCAAGGTCAGACTGACAGGCCTGCAGTTCCCCAGATCTTCCTTCCAGCCCTTCTTGTAGATGGGCACCACATTTGCTAACCTTCAGTCAACTGGGACCTCTCCGGTTAGCCAGGACTGCTGGTAAATGATGGAAAGGGTCTCGGTGAGCACTTTTGCCACCTCCCTCAGTACCCTGGCGTGGATCCCATCCAGCCTCATAGACTTGTGTGTGTCAAAGTGGTGTCGCAGGTCTCTAACCATTTCGCCTTGGATTATGGGGGCTTCATTCTGCTCCTCATCCCTGTCTTCAAGCTCAAGGGGCTGGATACCCAGAGAATAACTGGTCTGATCATTAAAGACTGCGGCAAAGAAAGCATTAAGTACCTCAGCCTTTTCGTCATCCTTTGTCACTATGTTTCCCCCCACATCCAATAAGGATAGAGATTCTCCTTGGCCCTCCTTTTGTTGCTAATGTATTTGCAGAAACACTTTTTCTTGTCTTCTACCACAGTAGGCAGATTAAGTTCTAGGTGGGCTTTGGCCCTTCTAATTTTCTCCCTGTATAACCTCACAACATCCTCGTAGTCATCCTGGGTTGCTTGCCCCTTCTTCCAAAGGTCATAAACTCTTTGGTTTTTTCCTGAGTTCCCACCAACGCTCTCTGTTCAGCCAGGCTGGTCTTCTTCCCTTCCAGCTTGTGTTTCAGCACATGGTGACAGCCTGCTCCTGTGCCTTTAAGATGTCCGTCTTGAAGAATGTCCATCTTCCCCGGACTCCTTTGCCCTTGAGGACTGCCTCCCAAGGCACTGTGTCAACCAGGCTCCTAAACAGGCCAAAATCTGCCCTCTTGCAGTCCAAGGTGGCAGTGCTGCTGATCCTCCCCCTTGCTTCTCCAAGAATCAAAAACTATTTCATGATCACTATGCCCAAAATGGCCTCTAACCATCACGTCACCTACAAGTCCTTCTCTGTTCACAAACAACAGGTCCAGCGGGCACCTTCCCTAGTTGGATCCCTCACCAGCTGTGCCAGGAACTTATCTTCCACACACTCCAGGAACCTCCTGTGCCGTTTCCTCTCCACTGTGTTATATTTCCAGCAGATGTCTGGTAAGACTCCCGGAAGAACAAAGGCTAGCGATTGCAAGACTTCTCCCAGCCGCTTACAGAATATTTTGTCTGCCTCTTTCTCCTTGTTGGGTGGTTTGTAACAGACTCCATGATATCTGGTTTGTTGGTCTTCCCTCTGATTCTTACCCATAAAAACTTAACACTATCATCACCATATTATCACTGTGGTGCATGGTATTTACTAATAACATTCTTCTTTGCAAAAAAAAAAAAAAATTCATGGTGTTTTCAAGGGTATTAAATCATATCCGTGGCACTTCATCTGAGAATTACAGGCAGCTGCTGAACTGAAGTGGAGTCTCAAAATGTGGCAGAGGGGAGATTTAATCCTCCAGTAACTCACATGAAGTTCTCTCTGTCGATAAAAACCTTACATCATATCACAGGGAAAAAAACCAAACTACCTTTCAGGCTTGCTCAATAAGAGTATTTCACTTAGATACTCCATAAAACTTACAGAAACAGACCCAAGATTATAAATAAAAGCTGGTACAGGTTGCCAGAATCAAAATAGTAAAAAGCCAGTTTATTGACAACCCATTATGTGGATTTCCTATATGGGTTTTCTACATGGAAACTTCTCTCCCCACCTCCATCTTTAATGTAGGCTCAGCTGTGAGGGACGTTTGTTTCCCACCTGAGGCATCATAGAGACTGTAGGCAAGTCCCTGGTAGAGGTTCGACAGTGAAGTTCTTGCTTAAATATTAATCTCAGTGATGGGCTTTCTGATATCTTTGTTGGCATACCTCCATCATTTTTCCCTCTACGAAAACCAACTGGACTAAAAAAAAAAAAAGCTTTTAAAAAATTAATTGAACTAGCAAGTTCAAAATATCACCTACAAGTATGCTCAAAACTCACAACCAAGCAGAAAAAAAAAAACAAAAAAAAATCCCCTTCCTGCAAACTACAGCTCCTCTCTGTTATTTGCATTACTGAAGTCTCTTGTGAGAAAGGAACCTCAGCATTGTAGCTCCAGATAAGGCACAAAATTAAGACCCATCCCTGATTACAGAAGGTTTACTGTATGAAGCTGGAATCCAGCCAAATTTGTAGTCGATACTTTTTTGTATATATTAAAAGATGTGCAGTATTGTACTAAAAAACCTGAATATATAATGGAAATTACTTCTCCCATGCTCCAAAGGCTGGTTCTGTACTTCTTGCACAAATAAGGTAAGTGACTTTGTTTAGGGTTCCTCATGGCAATGTCTCCTCACAGACTATTTTTACTCTCTTACTAGGTGCACAAATAGTGTGCAAAAATTTTAAAAAATGTTACCTAATTAGCTGATATATTTCTGAAATATATTCTGTTTTTATTGCCCTAATCAGCAAGTCAAACAGATGGAGAAAGTTTATTTTGAGACATATGTTTAATTAAAGTATCCAAGATTGTCATGGTTCATTACAAGTTGAATTCAGAATAGAAAAGATAATTCCTCTAGGACCTTTTGGAACGAATTAGATTTGTGGAGTTGAAGCAAAACAACCTGTTCACCAGCAGAGCATATCCCAGACTAAAAGGAGGCTGATGTGGAAAAGGCATAATTCAGAAACCCTTTTGCTATTTAGGATGGGGTTGAACCGCTTAGAGAAGTTGTAGTGACCTGATGTTTTTCATCTGTTTTTCCATCAGCTGAAATATATCTTGATGTTTCTAATCTAGATTCAGTTCAGCTGAAAAAGTTAAAAACTTTCCAGTAGATTGCAGCTCTATATGATAGTAAGTATCCATCATTCAGCTCTGAATTCAACACTGCAAATTCCTGTTTAGAAGTGGTTAACTCAAAATTTAAGGAAATTGGAAAAGCAGCCTGAGATGCTTGGTGGACATCTGGGATGCACTTGCTTAACTTCTTTTTTTTTAACCTGAAATATGGAAAACATAGAAACTTCACATTTTTGTTTAAAATTCATGTATTAATAATGCCAAAATGTGTGGCTTTAGGAAAATACTATGAGGTTCACAACACAGTCATGAGAAGTGGCAGCACTGAAACTAAATGTGGGTGCTCTCAACACAAGTCAGGAAGCATATAGCTTCAAAGGCAGGCAGTGTACCAGCATGTTGCATTCTCAGAGCTGTTACGAAACAAAGCAGCAAAACAAATTCTGACAGCTTTCTTTTACAATGTTTTCTTTTTCAGCAGAATTTGCTCAATAAAATGAATCAAAACCATTGTAAAAACAAAAAAGTATCAGTAACAATCAGCTGAATTCAGAGAGGGCTTTAATGATGGTGCTTAGTGGACAAGAAGATCAGTCTTAAACTGTTCCAACACATTTGCATTACGCAATTGTGAAATCCTGGTAGAAATTAAATCCTTTACAGTATTCATAAACTGAAAGAGATGAACATACACAGGTGCAGAAGAAGGGCAAGGCTCTTGAACTGGAACCAGGCTGAAATAGCATTTCAAAGAAAGAGGCATATGAAGCCATCTCCTGTATCTTCACAAGAAGAGGTTAAGAGCACAGAAACTAGATCTCCTTCCTGATCTTACTAGCAGCACTCATTTAACTAGTAATCAGGATGTTTTCTATTTCAGTGCAATATTTTCATTCTAGTACTTCTTTTGTTATTCATGGCATTGCTGTCCTTTGCGACTGTAGCCTATAAAGCTGCATGGTAAAGAGTTTAATCAAAAAGTTCTGTGAAACCTACAGATTGTCTGGCACACAAAGTATTTACACTTCAAATGAACTGTCACAAGTAAGTGTTTAGATTTAATAAAGCATTTACTAAAGGTTAATTGCTAGCTGATAAAAATATATGCTTTGGTGAGCAGGAAGGAAAAGTGAATGTGGTCAATCTACTCTTCATCTAGGAGTTACACAGGCAATAAATTATAATCTTTTTAATATATTAAAACTTTATGGATTTAATGTTAGCACTTGGAAATAAATGGATAATTATTAATTCATTGAACAGGCCTCATAACAATGCTTACCAGGATTAAATCATATGATATTAATACAGATGCGACACAGATAGAACAGGTCCAACAGAAAACTGAAAGTTCAGGTTCTTTGTTGTGTTTCAGTACCAGCAGAACAAACAAATGAACTTGAAAAGTTTGGAGGTTTTTGATATGGCTTATGAAGATTGGTCCTGATGAAGTAAGTACTGACTTGAACTTTTGCTGCCCTTCACTGTTATGAGTATTTTAGATGTCCACATCACAGTATGCAATCTCCTAAGTCAGAAAAAGATGCTGGGTTATAACATTTACGATGGGACTGACTAATCTGCTGACTGAAGACCTATGGTTTTGCAAAGACTCTTGTTTTCCTTGTTCTCACCTTATCAGTAGCAAAATGGCAATCCTTTAGGTAAGAAAATAGTGGATGTATTTCCAGATATTCCACATTTTAACATTTCTTAACAAAATAGCCTATCAGGCTATTGAGTTACTTTGCAATAGGATTTGAGCTTCTTTTTAGATTTTCCTGAGTGTACTACCTCTTGTGGTGATTAAGTTTCTCACTGCATATCAAACCTTTCAGTATAAATGATTCTTGTTCCAGTCAACTGGTGTTCCTATAATTTTATTAGATCATGTTCAGTTATTCCATGAGGAGATGAATCTCTAAGAAGAACCTGAAAATTAACTTTCTTTTTTTCTCTGAGATGTATAAACACTCAAATTTATCAAGGTAAAATTCTATATCTGTATTTATTTTCTCTTCCAGTGCCATAAATAATTATGAAAAATAATGGTCTCCCGTGACTTTGTCACCAAGAATTATTAATTTCACAGTCCTATTACAGTGCATATGTAAAATACATCCTGGAGTATATGAGCAGCTTCTCAAGACAGATTCTAACACCCAGAAGTAGGATTAGAGCCCCTGAAAATTTGAGTTTCCTTTCTCTTGTTCCTCTATTACCTGTTTTCTTCAGAAAATGCTTTTCCAGTAAACTGGGGGTGGAGGCGGGGAATTAAAAAAAAAAGAGAAAATAAAAGTTGTTGTCAGTATCCCAAATACACATCTTACCATGTATTTTTGTCCTTTCGCTCCTCTTCCTTACAGTCTGTCCTGTAATGCAGATGAAGGCAACTTGCTCTTTTATGACTGATACAAGCACACACTCCAAGGTGAGTGGTTACTGCAGACACCTGAGTATGTGTTCATATGAAACAATTCTGTAAATTCACCTGCATGACAAATTCGCTACCGTAAGATTTGCAATTAGAAATAGTATCAGTGATCTGATTTAAGCTGGAAGGTAATTATGTCATGCCGACCTTCTTCACTGGGGCTGAGCGTTGATTCTTCATCAGTAACTTCAGCATTTGCAGGTTCTTGAAGGCTTCATTTTTTGCTAAGAAAGGAGAAGGAATAAGATGGGTATCGTCCTTGCAGGAAGATGAAGCTGCATGAGTATCTTGCCATTCATATAATTTAATATTGGATGGAGCTCTGGCAAAATTTATGAACTCATGCAAAATGTGATTGATACAACACAGTAAATGAGGCTGCAAAATTTCTGCAGATGTCAGTGTTCCTAGATCATAGCAAGTCATACTGCACAGGATAATACACTGTATATGGCTAACCAAAGATACACAACAGCCACACAGAAGTGCGAGCTCCTACTTGTCATAAGGGACTGTTTTGTGACAGTGGCTGGGGCGTTGATGAAAGAAGACTGCCGAAATATTCCTGTATAGGCCCTCAGCTTGGACCTCTCTCACCCACACTCCTGAGCGATACAGTGCTCTCCTGAACAGGATTATTACATGCCCCCTGCACTTGCCCAGGGCATATTGCCCATTGGTGGGAGTACTGGTGTATCACCAGCTGCCCTAACAGCTCGTCAAAAGAGTTTGACCTTTCTTCAAGAATGACAAGTGGCTTATGCTGTGTACTTCTCAAAGTTGTTGTGTGGCCACATGGCGTGGAGGACTGAATGGCAGCACTGTTTTCAGCAAGGATGCTCAGTCTCCCATTCAGACAGCACTGGGTGCAGGTGGTGCACAGCTTGTAGAAGCAGGATTTTAGGTAGGATATGCTTTGGACTTTCTCCAAATGGGTCACCGGGAATCTGAAGGTACCTCTGCAACCTCAGCAACGGATCTATGGCTTATCCCAGCTCTGGATAAAAATACACCTTTGGGTTTAAATTTTTAATCTAAGAATGCTGTACCTAACGAAAAAAGGAGGATAAGCCAATTTAAAGGATACAGTTCTATGAAGGAGATGTATCTGATTTAGACCTTGCTGCCTAACGTCATGGGATAACATTGCATGCCTTATCATTGCAACAGTATTCCAAATATCTATCAGTTCAGAGAAGAGTTACTAGCTTTCAGTTCTCTCAAATGATGGTCATTTTTTAGCCAGCTACTCTGTATCCTTAGTAATGTAGTAATTTACTTCATAATAGAGCCTTTTGGTTTCTATATAGTTCAGATTCTTCAGTGATAATATCAATGGGATTTTCAGAAGTGCATGCAAAATGTTGTTCTTTTGTTCTACCACAAAAATAGTAGAATTAGTCCTAGAATTAGTCCTATAATGGGGTTGTCTGCTGAGCAAGGATAGCTGAGATCAGTTGGTCCTGCTGGGACTAGTGGACATTCACACTCAAAACGGCTGAAATTTTTGCAAGTGTTAAACCTAAATTAGTTTCTGTTTAGAGCTTTCTGAAAACCAAGCCCTGTAAAAGCTTCCTGGTGTGGGAATTTAAACATCAAGGCACTCTAAATTGTTAGTCTCTTCTGAAAATCTTAGCCTCTTGCTAAATAGAGCAAATCAAGAATAGGTGCCAGGAACTTCAAGGAGGGGAAAAGGAAAAAGAGAGGAAAGTCTATATTACTAGAGTTTTCTCTATTAAGTATCCTGGGCATTTAGAATAAAAGTAGAACAAATACAACACTCCCCAAACAAAAAAAGTCTAGCAAACAAGAGAACCCTTGTATTTCAATTAATCTTCATTCCTTTCTCTTCCAAGCAAAGAGGCAGGGAAAAAGCTCAGGGCTTTTTTCAGGGCTCTTATAGTCTTCTTTTTCACATATTAAAGTAGTCTTTTTACCAGCTAAATAACTTTGTCTCTTACAAACTATGAAAGCCACTGGATATGCTGATTAAAAGTACTGTTATTCTGATTCAAACACTGAGAAAACAGAGGTCACATGCCACCTGCAAGAAACGGCATTAAAGAGCCGATGACTAGAACCCCTGCGCATTTTTCATCTGTACTCCATCCAGCATCCAGTCCCTATCATTTATTCCCTTTCCTTTCACTTCTCCCCTGCTGGCTGCCTCTTTGCATTAGGTCTTGAGCTCTTGTTTCTGCAATTAACAGCCACTGCTAATTCCTCTCAGTTGCAGGTCATTTTGCTGCCGCCCCCTGAAGGGAGCTAGCTAGGACCTCTCTTTCAGTCAGTGCTCAGTGATTCCTACACTCATACTTTAGCCTTTACACTGCTGGGAAAAATAAAAAGAAGTACTTTCTTCTTAACTACTAAAAGATAACTGATACATTTCCCAGTGAAAAGGTTGCATTTCCAAAACTCCTTACTTGCCTTCAAACTGTGACTTGCTCCTCAGAAACTGGAAAGACAAACTGCCCAGGAAACAGAACATAAATAATTCAAACATGCAAGCCTAGTCACAAGAAGACTGCAGAGGTAATGAAATAAAGATTTCTGTGGGTGTACATAGAACTAGTAACACCGGTATCTGTGCTATAGTTTCTGGCAACTCCTGGCTGAGGTTAGACTTCACCAGGCTAGACAGTGAATAGAAATGAGACACAGCCCCTGTCTGTAAAACAGACAAAGGAAAAGTCATAGTACAGATTTGATTGTCTCTTCTACAAATTGTTTTCTAATTTCCAGACTATCAAGAACAGACTATTTAACAAAAGCAGCAACAGAAACTCTACCTATTAAAAGACTCTCAATGCACAAAATCATAATGTCAGAAAGAAAGTTTTTATTTCTCAGTAATTATTTGAGGGAAAATCTATGTTAAGGTTTTCCTCTGAAGGAAATAAAAGTAGTAATTTTTTTGAAACACATTCACTCCTAGACTCCCACTAAGAAAAACAAACTCCAAGTATGTGTAACTTAATGCATTAAAATCCTTTTTTTGCCAGGGATATTCCAATAATCCCAGGTGGAATATGTTAAAACGAACACACCATAAATCAGTATATAATCAAATGTTTTTGGTGGTGAGGAAAAGAGATTTTCAAATGCAGAAAATCTACCTTTAATCAAAGATGACAAGGTGCTGTAATTAAGGGATAATTCCACAGGTTTTAAGGCTTAAATTTAATGACTCCATAAGTGGGACTTCCTGGCAGTTTCATGATCCTTTGTTCTGGTCACACTAAAAATAACAATGTATTCTGCAAAACTGTAAGGGTTTGGGGTTAGGCCTTTTTCAGTACTCGGTGTTGGGTTTCGGGAGTTCAGCCAAAAAACACACTGTGAAATTAAACATGAAGGAAGTATAATCGTAAATTAAAAATGAAATTTTAATTCAAGAAATCTCTCACTTTGCCTCTTATACCAACTCTATAAATGTTCCGAAAGTTTTCTGAATCATTAGGATTAGGATCAATTTGTGATGGTTGACAATTAAAATAATTACTTTAACATGTTATGTATTTCATTTTTAGATCAGTTTAAATACTTACGGTGAATTCCACTTTCATGATATAACTTAAGACTGTTCACTTTTCTTAAAGATTTTAAAGATGATCGAGAACTAAAGGACACCAAGGATTACTGAATGTAAAAGCCCGAAATGCATACTCCTAATATTTCCTAGCCTACAGTAATAACTTAGACAAGTAAAATAAACCACAATTTTGTTAAAAGGTCATTTGGTGTTTGGACATCAGTTTGGGGGGAGAGTTGGTGTGCTTTCCACAGGTAAAAGCATTTAGACATATTAAATCTGACATATCTACATAACAACCCAGTCTTAACTATGTATTCAATATTCTTGCTACGCCAATAAAACAGCATAACAATTGGCAATCATTTTATCATATGGTAAATCTGAGTTCTTTCCTTCTAGTCTCTCCCTTTTACTTTGCTCTGGGGTTGTTTACTTTTCCAATGCACTTCTTCTCTCCTCCTCCCTTGCCCAAGTCCCCGTGCCCTGTTCTAGACTAACAGATATGTTTCTGTCTGTTTGCCGCAGAAAAAAAATGAGTTTTATTACTGGTACAGCCAGACTGTGCAGCTTTTGACAGTCACCTTTCCCAGCCCATGTCTTGTTCAGCCCTTTGGTAACTGCAGGGTGGGTTAAGAAAATGACATGGTTAGTTTTGGTCAGAAAGTGGGACTAGCTTATGCTTTGCACACCTAGACATGACCCCCTGCCCAATATCAGGATTGAAAAGAGAGCGTGCGGTTTTTAAGATTCATATGAAGAAAATGACCAAGCTTTTATCTTTTAGAGGGGAAGCTGGTTGCATTGATCCTTCTGTAAGTACAAAATGCAGCTCTATATTCCTCATTTTCTTTTGACAGGGTGGAAAGCACTTGGACTAAAGGCAGAAGGTGAAAGGAATGATTTGCTTTTGGACTTCTTTCTCAGGCTACAACCCATCAACTAACACTCCTTCAAACCATTTGCCAAAAAAAAAAAAAACCACAACAAAAAAATCAAAATACTTTTCTCACAGAACTCACAGATTGGAAAATTGCCTATAAGCTGCTTCTGTGTCTGGGCTGAGACAGAGTTTCCCAGAGACAGCAGCCGGCTGGGAGCTCCCACAGGAGCCACTCACTAACAGGAACACACCTGGGGAAGCACCTACCCCACAATTAGATATTTTTCTCACCAACACAGCTAACAGAGGAGGCTTCCAAAAATGCAGAGGGAGGCTGCCACGGTGCCCAAATCAGAAGTCCTCCCCAATGAATTCCAGAGGAAACACTATTATAGGCATTGCTGTCCTGCTGCCTGCAGGTATTACCGGACGGTTTCAGACAGGCATAGCTCTTCCTCTGGTCCTTGATTTTTTTCCTCTCTTCCCCCACTAGCAAGGCCTAGCATGAGCTAGATTATTGTAATAATTTCTTCTTACTCTCTTTCTTCTCCAGGTGGTATGAAGGAGAGCTACAGCTTTAGTCCTGTCAGCAAGAAAGGATTAATTCTACTTAGCAGAAATAGAACTTCTCAGGACAAATTTAAGTAATGTATATATATGCCTTACTCTTTGGATACATAGTATTAGTATTTATTCTAGTTTGAATTATTTGCACCCTCAGAGATTGCATTTTTGAAGGAAGAATCCGAAAGACAGCTTTTGCCTGCCTTCAAGATATGAAAAAAAAGAAGTTGCCTTGTATTTCTTTTTTCTTGGAAATAACAATATCAACAACAAAATGAACAACAAAAAAACACTTACACAAAACCACCTACCCACAGTAGTTGAACCCTTCCACCACCATACTGAACAAATCAGTCCTATCAGCCATGACAATGGGTGTCACCTCCAAGAGACCACTCTTGTCTGGGGTAGTTTAAGCTGAAGGGGGTTCCTGAGCAGGAAATTTCGGGTAGCAAGAGACTCATCATGTAAAGTGTTTTGCAGTCCTAAAGGTACAGCTGCTGTGTTGCCGCCTGGAGGAAGGAACATATCGGCAGTGACAATTAGTAACAGCTTTGCTTACGATGTGCTCGCAGCACAGGGAGGACTTTTATCAGGTTCTGAGCACAAGTTTTATCTGTATCTGAAGGCTCCAGTGCTCTCATGCCATCAGGGAAATGATAATAGTTCTACATACATATGTTTTCAGTGTAATTAGAATAAATCCTCTTTTTATTCTAGCCATTTACGCCACATTAAAAGGAGTCATTTAAAAAGGAAAGGAAATATGCAAGGTGGAGGATGAACAGCTGCTCCTCCTGCCTTTCTGCCTCTTCTGAGCAAACAAGGCATGATACGCCCTGCTTCCTTCTGTGCATGGATAACCGTCACGTTTTGGTTGGAAACACAGCCATGGTAGGGCAAAGGACACTGTGCATGGATCCCATAGGAATGTTTCAACCCAGTTCTTCAGAACAGCAGAGAAAAACACCCCAGACTACTTCAAGGGGGAAATGCAGCCAACCATCACTGAACAGAAAGAAGTCAATAGTCCCCTGGGTCAGTTAAGTCATTGGCCTGCATTGCAACGTCCAGCAAATTTTATGCCCTTCTTTTTTCTCTGTAGGGGGAGCTTCTGGTCCCACTGGAGGTAACAACTCAATAGAATTGATAAACCAAGTTTCATCTGAGAAAGCTATTTCTTCAGCAGGAAATCCATGGGAAATTTCAAAAACCCCTGATGGTCATTTGAGGTCCCATTAATATAATTATTTGCCATGCTACAGCAATGTGGGACTCCTTACACCAGCAGCTGGCAAGCCAATATTCTTTAGGAGTGTACTATTCAGCCGAGACTTCAGCAACATGCTTTGTTTTTCAACAGTAAATGTATTTGTACTCTGAAAGGTAAAACGACATTTTTTTTCAGTTGTGGGGAAAACTGTATTCAAATTTAGGGGAGCAGATAAATTGGGAGATAGGTTTCTTTTTTCTAAACACTGATTAAAAAAAAAAAAAAGGAAGAAAAAAAACCCTAATGCATAATGTGCCAAATAGGTAGTGAAAAGGTTCTTTCTACCTGTAAGCAGGTTTCCACATCAGTCATAAGAGGATACAGCAAAATCATATGCTTCAGCTTTTTGTGACTGTCTGTATCCATACTGGTTAAAAGAATAATGTTACAGAATCACAAGCTCCTTTTGTGCTGTACCTTTCAAACTTTCTTTTGCTCTCCTGACATCCACATTTTTCCCTTCGCCAACAATCAAGAATGGACATTTAGCATGGGGATCAGCCTAGTAATTCTCCTGACCTGGGAAGACAAAGCAAGAGTGGAAATGGATTATCAGTGGTTGCCAGCCTTGGCGTGGGGGGCTGTGAAACAAACTAAGAGCTACTGAGGGAAGAGATCTCTTCCATAACTTACTGAACTGTATAAGGAAGGATAAGCATTCTAACCCACTGATACGATTTACATAGCATTAAAAAAAAACACTTTATTTTTTAGGAAAACTTTAGGAAAACCTATACTCCACATCCAGATTTCAACTTTACAATTTTTTTCTTCTTTTCAAGGTGCAAAATTAACTGAAGTGATTTTTTTTACACCCGTTTACAAAGAGAAGAAAAAAAAAAAAGAACAGGACAGGGGGAAGCTTCTTCTCAAAAAGGTTTTGCTTCTTTCATATGAAGTCTTTATTACAATAGTGTTAAAAGTTAAACGTATTCATAATATATTCCTTCTTCATCATTATGTTCGTGCACTCCAGCACAGAAGACTGGTAAAACCTAGTTACTTTTGTTGGGAATCTTCATCTCTAAAAAGTGGAAAAAAGAATTCCTCAAATCTCAGACTATAATGGTTGCAATTAATTAGCTATTCAACTGAAGTCTATATACAGATTACTTTTAAATAGCTGAGGACCAGAAGGAACAATATATGACAGCTGCAGCAGATGGGAACCAAAGGCTTGACTACAAATTGGAAAGGTATTGCATTTTCTTTCCCTTTGGCAAAACAGAAAAAAAAAAATCTGCTTTAGAGAGGCCCACAGCTGGTCTAGCTGGTAGCTGGTACGGGGCTACATGAGAGAGTGGCAATAGCCTTCCCTGATTCATAGGAAGGAGCTGACTGCTCACACCATGGATGTCAGCAATAGCAACTAAGATAAGTGTAACCAACAAGCAAACGGCAACAACCTGAAACCACAATGTACAGTCAGCCTATAGATGCCACTGAAGCATAGTTCAGAGTAACTATCCTGTCTAACTGCTCTGCAAAGCAAAAGTCCTCTAGGCAGCACTATGGAGAGAAGAAAATGAAAGTAGATCTGAAAGTTAGTTTTCTTAGATGTCAAGCGTACATGGCATTTGTCAAAAGCTCTAAATAATACATCAGTATTACATCCTGTCCACTTGAACAGCTTATACTACACAATAGGACTTAGTTCTGCTTTCCCATCAGTCAAAGGCAGCTCTCCTTCCTCCCATATAGGGGCAGGAATTAAATCTGTAGTAAGGTCATCACCTACCACATATTTGGCTGTGTTTGCTGAGATAGTTGTTAAGGTTTGAGTAAAAAGTCTTAACCTCTAGGTGAAGCAGAGAGGGTATGCCCACACATAACTTTTAAAAGCTGCCCCTGGTCAAGGAACACAAACCCCTCCAATCATGTCATTAATTCTTGGAAGATGCTAGTCTAGGTCATTTAAAAAGTAAGTAATCCTAATTTTCATTCCACTGTTTTCTAAATGGCCAAGTTTATCGAGCTACACTTCCAACTGAAAGGCAGGCTGGTCACCAACATAGCACAGAGGTTGCTTTTTGAAGGTACCTGTTTGCTGCTACTGCTGTTTATCTTTTCATAAATTAATGTGCAGAAAACAGCATTTAGGATTCTCCAGAATACTGCTAGAAGAATGCTTACTTTTCTCATTACATGCATACTCATGCACAGGACCTCCTGCTGTGCTATAATTTCAGCAGTCAGATGTAAGTAAACAGAACGGAGAGGAAGATCTGCCTAAAATCATATAAAGCACATAAAACCAAACTGGGTGTGCTCAGGTGGCTGGGAAGTCTTCTTCACAGGACTGTGGATCTTCAGAACATACCAGCTTCTCTATATGACAGTGATGGATGGTGCTTGTTGCAGTCTACAGCGTCATTACCCTTAAAATAATCTCTCTTCTTGTACTCTGACATTTTTAACTCCTTTGGGAAACAGCCATCAAATTACAATGATAGGTACAGAGTCAAAAAAACCAAAGTGCATAGTATTTGTCACACTTGTTCTGTGCATAAACAACTTCTCCAAAATGAGCATGTATTATATTTGAGTTATACCTTATTTATTTACTAGGATTGTAATATAGTCTCTCCTGATGTCTAGCTCAGAAAATTGATTTATTAGTTCATTATGTTTGCTATTTACTTAACTAAGCTAAATTGCTTATTAACTCAGGAGAGAGGACTGTTAAGTGACCAAGGCAGTAACCTGGGACCTCAAACACGAATTCAGATCCCAACCCACAATGACCTCAGCTAAACTGCTGAGCATCAGTTAGTCATTTGTGGAAATGCAGCTTGCTAGCTGCAGGGCAGATACCAAATGACATACATTGAGAACTACAACTCACTCGTGCTAGAATATTAAAGACAAATAAATACTGCTATATCTGTAACTTCATTAAAATAGTTGAGTTCTGGAAACACCTCAGCTTTTAAGATGTCCTGAGCAGACTTTGAATATGAGACAGGTTTTCAATATTTTTTGATGCTGAATGTCTAATACGATGCATTTAACATTTTCAAACAGTCATTTTAACTTAGGATCCAGTTATTAGTGTTGAGTAACACCTTTAGTAATGTTGTCAAAGCACATGTATGTTCAAATCCCACTAATGGTGCAGAGTCCTAATTTCAAAACATTTCA
>JAVKLA010000074.1:8855795-8868458 GCA_034782735.1 Sagittarius serpentarius | reverse complement strand
ACATCAAGGTCAGTGAAGCAGGAGGGGGAGGAGGTGCTCCAGCCGCCGGAGAAGAGATTCCCCTGCGGCCCGTGGGGAAGACCATGGTGAGGCAGGCTGTGCCCCTGCAGCCTGGGGAGGCCCGTCCACGCCGGAGCAGATCTACCCCCGCAGCCCGGGGAGGACCCCGCGCCGGAGCAGGGGGGTGCCCGAAGGAGGCTGTGACTCCGTGGGAAGCCCGTGCCAGAGCAGGCTCCTGGCAGGAGCTGTGGCCCCGTGGAGAGAGGAGCCCAGGCCAGAGCAGGTTTGCTGGCAGGGCTTGTGACCCTGTGGAGGGGACCCGCGCTGGAGCAGTCTGTGCCTGAAGGCCTGCAGCCCATGGGAAGGACCCACATTGGAGAAGTTCATGGAGGACTGTCTCCCATGGGAGGGACCCCAGGCTGGAGCTGGGGAAGAGTATGAGTCCTGCCCCTGAGGAGGAAGGAGAGTCAGGGACAACATGTGAGGAACTGACTGCAACCCCCTTTCTCCGTTCCCCTGTGCCACTTCGGGGAGGAGGTAGAGAAAATAGGGAGTAAAGTTGAGCCCAGGAAGGAGGAGTGGTGGTGGGAAGGTGGTTTTTTTAAGATTTTGGTTTAGTTCTCTTTATCATTCTCAGATTAGATTGGAAATAAATTAAACTAATTTTCCCCAAGTCAAGTCTGTTTGGCCTGTGATGGTAACTGGTGAATGATATCTCACTGTCCTTATTGTGATCTACAAGCCTTTCGTGATATTTTCTCTCCCCTGTCCAGTTGAGGTGGGCCAGTGATAGAGCAGCTTTTGTGGGGACCTGGCAGTCAGCTAGGGTCAATCCACTACAATGATATTCACTGTCATTTATAACAAGTGTACCTACTGGAAATTAATATTTGGTAGACAGGACCTTTTGTTCCCAGAAGGAGAGGATTCTAAATACTGTAATGGTCACCCCCTGACAGATTGCCTACTTTGTTGATCAAAGCCACAGTGAAACCATCATTATTAGTTCAACTCTTAAATAATATTGAGGCAAAGTAAACACTCAACTAATTTTCTAAGTACTGCAGCATGTTGCCAAGATTGGTTGTGTAACCTCTATCAGAAAGAACTTTCAAAACGCTTGTGGGCAGGGCCCTGAGCAACTTGCTCTGACGTTGACATTATGCTGACTTCAAGAAGGAGGTTGGATGAGATGATCTCCAGAGGTCTCTTACACCAATTTTTTTCTGTCATTCTATGTATTTACCAGGAAGACATTTCTCTAGTATGAGCAGCTACATGTTTATTCTGGGAACCTAAGGGAAGGGAAAGAAAGGGCTGGAAGGAGGGAAGGTTTATTGGAATGTATTTTTCCTTTATTCAGCATCCTCTGGCTAAACTTCTCTCTCAGTCTCTGTTTGCTGTTACAATAGAGCTGATTTCAAAACAACAGAAAAAAAGAATTACCTGGGCCACTTCATTCAATACTTCTTAACAGGCCACTAAATGTAAAGCAATTAGCCTCTCACCCTAATCTACACAGAAGAAAAGTTGCCTGTTGTCTACTCCTGTGCAAAATATTCAGAAAGCTAAGAGGGTAAGAGTTGTCCACTCTATGGCTGCATAGTTACTGGATCAAAAGTGTTGAAACTGAGGGTTTTTTCTCTGATGCTGAACTTCCCCAAGGTAGAGCTGAGATTATTGACTACAAATATCTTGTGTATGTGATACCCATGCAGCATATTGCTTGGATGCCTGTAATATATACTAGGCAGGAACAGACAATAAACGAAACATTTCAGGGGACAAGAGGAGTTGAATGTGAGAGAAAAAATAGTGGAGTGCAAGCTTATATCTTTGTTATGCTTACAAACAATCTGTGTATTAAATTAATGAGCTAGACTAAGAGGCATCTGAGCCAAAGTGGAAAATGTATATACAAAAAGCCTAACTCAAGATGTACGCTTGGCAAATTCAATAGTAAGATCTTGTTTCTCCAAAATAAGGATACTAGGATTTCCATAGGCATAGGTGTTCAGAACCAAGAAGAGAAACTGTCTGGGAGATAGGTAATGGCTTTGCAGACAGGTAAGTCTGAGCAAGTAAAACCTTGGTGACTCCCCACCAGCTCTCTAGCATGATGTGTTTTCAGTATCAGTGGTGTTTGAATAGCTAGTAATAGCCAGCTAGCAAAATAGAAGCAGGTGAGTGACAGTAAATATTAATAGTAGTCACACTTTATGGAAGAATTTTTCACCATGCAGTTCTACTTTTGCCTTGTTGGCCACTGTTGCAAGATACTGTGAATTTCTTTTTGCTCAGACAAACTTCCTCAACCACATAAACTAAAGAATACCATGCAGTATTTCTGCTTTTTATTTCACATCTCTTGCTATGATCTGGGACTTTTTACCTGTTTTTTTTTTCCCCTTTTTCTTTTTTAAGGATAATCATAACTACCGTGGCTAGAGATCACCAGCTGGTCCAGAACAGTGGAATTCTGTTCAGATAAGCAAAAAACATTTTAGTTATAAGAGCAAAGAATATTTCTTCCTGTTATTTTGGGAAATTTCAGATAGTTGTTACTTCTGATCTTAAAAATGTCTAGATTTTTGAGAAAATTAGTTCTTTCAAAATGTGATGTGCAACTTTTAGTCTCCAGGTCTTTGACAGTCAGGAAATCTAACTGTCCTGAAAGCACTTTTGTAATGGGTGGAGATCTTTGATGTTACTTTACTCTTAATGTTAATTAAATGGCTGTATTAGAAAAACCTATGTTATCTCTAGTTCCCTTCAGATGAGATTCTCTGAAGGCATTAAAGAGTGTTATTTTATTATTCCCCATCTTTTAATGTTTCTATTACAGGCAATCACAAATTACATACAATAGCACTTCACTCTGAGGTAACGTGCAATCTTGAGCTTGCCTTCAGTTTCCCTCATGAGGTAAATATCTCTTTTCTACACTATGTATAACCCTTAGCTTTTTGTTAATTTAAAAAAAAAATCCTCTCTAATAATTTTTCCACACATATGTATGCAAAATATATAAATAGCTCACACAAGGTTTGGGTTTACTTTTAAACCTGTGGTTAGCACCTGCTAGATAAAGACTATTTTACAACAACAAATACTTATAGGGAGTGGGATGTAGTAAAACCCCAACATAGTATTTCAGCGCTTAGGTATTTTCAGTTTGTCAGCATTATTTCCACGTCTCCTAATTTTATGTCTTCATTATTAATTACATTTAAAGTAATGATACACAGTGTTGTGAACATCTCCCAAAATCCTTAGAGGGAAGCAGCCAGAATCGGCTGCTGATATTAATGGCACAACTCCATAACTCATATATGCAAGATACTCTAACCCTTACATAATAGTCACATAAGCCCAAGGAGAATAGAAAGCTTGGGAAGTATCTGTAAACAACAGATAGTAAGCCTTTTGTAAAACAGCGAGAGGAATTTGACAGCTGAATTTCCTGCTCAGAACACCTGAGGTGCTAGGACTGAAGTCATGGTGAGATAAGAGTATTGATTGCAGGAGAGGAAAAGGTAAAATGTAGAGCCCCTACTTGAAGATCTGTTACACAGTTTGATTTGTTTCCTAGAAAATCAGGCTTTTATTTTCCCTCCTTTGTCAATGCAGCACTATCAATATTGTAGGCATCATCACAAGGGGATGGATTTCTAAACAAACAAAAAGAATGAAAACCTGCAGTACGCTACCATAGCTCAGGCTGTCAGATCATATCTCTGTGGCTGCAGTCATGTGAATGGAAGCATAACACAGTTACCTAAGTCTTGCATAAAGCACTATCTTCCTTTGGACAGTAGTATGGATTGGCAATTTTGTTCACAATTTGTTTTTCACTTTCATGGTTTTTCCTTTTTCCTATAACTTCTTAAAATAGTACTTCCAGAAGTGTTACTTTGATTTAGCAGGGCTCCCACTTGCAGTGGGAGCAGACTTCCGAAGACAGACACGAGACTCCTACTTTCTAGACCCAACCTGTTGTCTGGGTGCTATATATCAGAGGAGAAAGCTTTTATTTGCCCTCTTTATATATTACCATACTCTGCATTATTTGTTTGTCCGGATAAATAAATCTGTCAATGCATCATTGAGGGAAGGCTAGAAATATGATCACTTGTTATCCAGGGAACTTTAAAATACCTTCTAGGGATGAAGAAGTTAAAAACAGAATAAAGCTTTGGTTCCAAATCTTTATTTCATATACTGAGAATTATACTCACAGTGTAATTGATTACAGCTAGTAATTTAAAGATTCATCACTGCAGTTGGAAGACTGCTGTCTCAGTAAGGCTTGTCTTGAAAGTAAAATCCACTAAATTTCAATCCTCTACAATACAAAAATCAAACATATGTATGATGCGAGGATGCATTGGGTCAGAATACATGCACATTCTTGCTCATTATCAGTCAGCTGTGAGGGGCTGACCCTTAGGAACAGAGTAGAAGGAAAAGAACAAACATGGAATGAACAATCTTTCCTCCAGCAAAATTCTCCTGGCTCTGGCAGTTAAGGGATTTCTAAACTGGAAATTGCATCTCAACTGTTGCACTTGCCAACCCATGACACAACTGCCATCTGTGAATTTGTCTAAACCTTTTCTGAATTTACTGAACTTTTTTTCTCCCCAATATCCTGGAGCAATGAATTCTTCTCTTAAATGTTGAGATGCATGAAAAGATATTCCGTGCATTCTTTTAATGCCATACAGTAGTGCTAGCTGAAGAAAACTGCAGCCTGTCCTGATCTTGTTAAAAATAGGGTGAATCCTAAAATGTCTTCACATGGGGTTACTTGGTAATATACCCAGGTTCCTACTTCTTTTCTGTAAACTTCTTTTCAGAACATCTCCAGCAGTGAAAGAAACTCTTAGTCACAGGTTAAACACAAAGCTTCATCAACAGTATTTATACTGGAAATTGTACATTTAAATCATGTCAAAGTCTACTCTTTCTGTGCGTTTTAGCTCTAGTCATTAGTTATTGTGCCATGAATTCACTTTTATATTTATTTTCACTCCCATGAGTTCTACCATGCAAATTACAATGATGTAGTTCATTCAAGGCAGCAAGAAGATTCCTTTATATTTTTGCAAAAAAAAAAAATTTTCATCTGCTATATCTCACAGACTCTGTGTTTTAATTCTGTATTTCATTCAGAACAAAATATTTTCAAAAGTTATGCAAGAAATAAATGCAAAAAATTATGGTTTTATTATTGACACTTTGTAAGAATTGGTTTATGTCTCTTAATGCAATCTTTCGTGCACATTGTAGTAAAGATTTGCAAAAACAGCTGTTGAAAATTAACACTGTAACTGCTGACATTATGAAATTGTGTTACTACTATGTTTCTGATCCAGGATTTTTTTTTGAGAGGTTGTTTCTGTTGTCTCGTGAGCCTTGGCAATGGAAGTTCACACATGCATTGAAAGTTGTGAACACCGTGAAGAACAGAAAAGTCTATGTGTTAGACCTGCATTTATAACTGGCCAGAAAAAACAAACAGCAACAAAACAAAAGAAAAACCTCACCAAAAGAGGTGAAAAAAGATTGAAAAGCAGTATCCCCATCAGCTTATACTAATCACCTAGGAATGATATCTCATAAAGCACAGCAAAATTATACAAAGGCACTTCTATTAAAAGGTATGCTTTTATTAGAAAGATCACTAACAAACTCCTCCCAACCAAAGCAGGCCTTCCCTCACTCTAGCATGCATATATTTACAGTAACAGGTTACAGAGTGTAGTATGGCACTGGTTATAAGGACAGAGCCCACAGTATCCTCAGCCTCATCCCTTGTAATGCACTACCCTACTCCACCAGTAAGATCACCCCCACCACTCACACTAACTGATTAAATGCAAGCAGGTTAACTTCAAAGTGATTGTCCTTAGACTTCAACTTTGAAATGTTCTGCATCTATCTCCAACCCAAAGAATCTGCATTCATGAAAACTTGCCTGTTTTTTCCAGCTGTATCAGTCAAAAAAAAAGACATTTCTTTCCTCTCTAAACCTTGCTAGTGAATCTCTGCAGGTACTTACTTGATTGCAACAGTCTTAATTAAAAATAATGGTGATGAAAGTAAAAAAGTGTTTAGTTTTATAGCCATGAAGTATCATAACATCTTTTTCTCATGATCATGTTGGAAACTCACAAGAGAACTTGCCCCTGAACCCAGGTATCTCAAACTCACAGAGAATTTTTAACCATCTCTCATCTCCTAATAGATTAGAAATCATAGACTTCTAAACCCTCTGAGTATTTTTTTACTTCATAACTACAAGATGCAGAGTACTGCCCATAGAAATACATAGAAATGTGTTTTATACTAATGAGAAGAATTGTCAGAGACCGAAAGAGTGAATCTCTCAAGCATTGTGGTGGGGCAAGTTCTGCCCAACGACCAGCCCTGCACAACACCACCAGCCGCTGACGGCGGGCGAGAGGCCCGTTGGCGGGCGGGGAGGGCGGCCTGCAGGGCGCGCAGCTCCGGCCTCTGATCTGCCGAGCCGGGCAGCTCACCAGCACAGAAGGGTTTATGCCTGCGGGGAGGGAGAAGCCCACCCATTTCCCGAAGGTTCTGGAAGCACAAACAGAGCGTGACACCTGATTAGCCTATTGAGTTCGAGTGCCTGCCTGAAGGAGAGGCAAAGAGAGGGTAAAAGGGCACGAACCGAAGGCTCAGAGGGTGCGGGCATCCATCTGGGATGGGACCTCTCGGCTGGCTGGACCAACGCTGGACCTGGGACTGGTGGAATCTTTTCTCTCTCTTTCCCTCTCTCCCCGCTCTTTTATTTCAATAGTCTCTACACCTCATCCTTTTAGACATTAAACCGCTGACCAAGTCTGGGACGAGGAGTGGATCCAGCCACCTCCAGACTCCTCTCTGAGAGGAGCCTAGCATGTGAGGGGGGCCGCTCCGACCCCCCTGACTCGGCAGGAGGGCTCTCCTCATCATCTTCCCTGACTTGATCCCCAAATCATCAAGGCATTGTAGGACATCTTTGATAACCATGTGTTATCGTGCCGACTCCTGTTGTAAGAAACCACGCCACCTAATATTAACGTTTTTGAGTCCAAGTTGCTTTTGCCATGAATAAAATGTTGAACTGATAGTTTGGTGTCGCCTCACCTTAATTTAGCCAGAGGGAATTTCGAACTCTCCGCAAGCCCTCCTTCATCTGTCAGGGTCGGGTCGTGACAAGAATCACAGAAGACTCAAGCTTGAAATAAGCAGTCAGAAGCTAAGAAAGACACGCAGTCTACTGCTGAGAGGAAATCTTCACAAAATTGGGCTCAAGACTTTATGGTTTGACAGGAAAAACTCGAGGTAGTGCAACAGCTTATTCTCATGTGAAATCCAAAACTAGAGAAAGGTTATTTCTAATTCTTTTTTTGGATGCTGCTGAAAGCCTGAAGGAACTTGCCACACAAGACTTCAGGCATGACATGGTCGCTGGTGAATTCATCAGATGTGCAGCAAAAATTCTTAGGTGGTCTGTCTTGTCACTGCAGTGCACATAACTTCAGCACTTTTAGATCAGTATCTGAATCTTAAAGCCAGTCTTATGTTGAACCCCCCAAAGAGTATGAAATTTTAAATGAATCTGGAAACATCTGGGTTCATTCAGTTTCCCAATCCATAGTCAACAAAATCTGTTCTTCTATTAGATTTCAACAGGTTTTAGGATCAACACAAAATAAACCAAGACTTTTTAAAGCACTTCAAAAGAGTATGATGCATACCACTCTGAAAATAAGTCAGTATGTTCCTCTCCTCACAGCAGTTCACTAGAAAAACCTGGGTGAAAGTGACTCTGATAGTCATGTTATGCAAAAACCACATGCTTTTGCTGGAAAATGCTGAGTTGTAAAAAGATAAATGGTTTCCACCACCATTTGGTTGGAGACATCCTCGGAAGTCAGCTAGCTGACACCTCACGGCAGGATCAGCCAACAGTTTTATTGCAGTCTTTTACTCCAATTAAAGTTTGACCATAATGATGGAGACTCCACAATTCCCCACACAATATACTTTGACTTAATTTCATGTTTATAGAAAAAAAGAAAGTGAAGACACTTTGAAAACATCAAGTTTTTATGTTTGGACCTTACCAATGTGCTTGTTTCAAAACAACATTGTATGTAGATACTGGTTATTTTTGGTTTTCATGCCTTAGCCTGAACAAAGAAAGAGTTGGAAATTCTTAGTCTACGCATGCTTCCAGATTGACTCTTAGTATCAGAGACTAGAAATTATCTACAGGTTAAAAAACTGTCCCAGGTGCCCCAGTTCCTTTCTCTGCCCTGTATTAGGTGAAGTCTGGCTAGGATCTTTTTATGACTATAAGGATGCTGGGTTATTATTACATAACATAGTTACCATATCACTTGTTTTTGCCTGTGCCCACCCTAGTCTAATACTTGTCAAAGAACCATTACAAACTACATTCAGAGGAATTCAGAGGAATTCAGTGAAATATATCACTTACCCACCCAGTTAAAAAGCACTCTGAATGGCAAAATCTGGTTTTGAGGGTAACTGTTACTGCTATGTCCTGTGACTGTAGTTTGCATATCAGGTCCCATTCATACAAATTAGAGATGAGGTTTCGAAAAGCATGTTAGGCTTTTAGTCTAAACTCCCCAGGTGCATTCAAGGCAGAAGCAAATAAAAAATAGTGCAGTAAGACTCAACAAAAGTATGCCTACTAATTTCTGGTTTCTTTCTGAACCCATTCTGTAAGAATAGGAAACAAAGGATACAGCAACTGTTTACAGAAAGTAGACATTGTTTATAAAATATATTGGTCTCATTAGACAGGTCCTCTGAATCAGTCCTTTCTTTGGCAGTCTAATCCAAATTCACAACTAGAAGTTCCTGTGGAAGCAGCATTCCAACCCAGAAAACTCAGAAGGTGTTCTTGCAGCCCAGTTCAACAATTTACCAACAGACCGCCTTCCTGCTTCTATTTCCATACCCCTTGCCCTTGAGTGCTCAGAGCTAGTTTACCAGTCCTCAGATAAAGCTTGTCCTTACTCTGTCCTCCCAGATCTCTGGTTTCCTGAATAGGAAGCAACCATGACTCTTTTCACACTCAGTTATGATTAACCATAGAGATTATATAATTCAGTAAGGAAATAAAACTGGAATCTTTAGATCACCAACTACTTGTGCAAGAAAAGTGGCTGGATTATGAGGCATGACACTTGCAGTGATGTCATGGTGTAACCCCAGCCAGCAACTAAGCCCTTCCCAGCCGCTTGTTCACTCCCTCCGCAGTGGGATGCAGGAGAGAATTGGAAGAGTAACAGTGAGAAAACTCATAGGTTCAGACAAAGACAGTTTAACAAGCAAAGCAAAACCAGGACTTCATTCACCACTTCCCATGGGCAGACAGGCACTCAGCCATCTCCAGGAAAGCCGGGCTCCATCACGTGAAACGGTGACTTGAGAAGACAAATGCCATCACTCCAAACATCCCCCACTTCCTTCTTCTCCCCCCAGCTTTATATTGCTGAGCATAACCTCATATGGTCTGGGATATCCCTTGGATCAGTTGGGGTCAGCTGTCCCAGCTGTGTCCCCCCCCAGCTCCTTGTGCACCCCCAGCCTCCTCGCTGGTGGGGTGGGGTGAGAGGCAGAAAAGGCCTTGGCTCTGTGTGAGCACTGCTCACCAACAACTGGAACATCTCTGTGTTACCAACACTGTTTCCAGCACAAATCCAAACATAGCCCCATACCGGATACTATGAAGAAAATTAACTCTATCCCAGCCAAAACCAAGACAAGTGATTAACCAACAAATGCTCTAAGCCAGCTGAAAAGAATAAAGAGGATTGGTATGTGCTAGTCAATAGATAAAAGACTTCAAAGTTAAATGGTGTCTGTTAAAACATTCTAAATCAGCTACATTAGGGAATAATGTATACTGCTTTCACTTCTCTTAATTAAAGGAATCCATTGGACTATAAAATCTGGATTCTTCTCAATTAGGGAGCTGGGTTGTCTTTGGCAACAATCTTTTTCCAGCATTTTGCTTACATAAAGAACAATGCAATGACATATGACTTCCATATTAATTATGAAAAAATGGACATGTAAAAATGAGTATAGAGTGTAATGGGATTGTTCAGGATATGCGATGGGGTAAAATAAAATGTTGAAAAGATGAAAAGAGGGATTTAATAATAATTGAAAATGTACCCTACAAACCTCCTGGGATCAGGAACCTTTTCTGTAAATCATTTCTTGCATCAAATAAGAAATACCTCAGGAACAGGCTGATGACAAATTTTCAGTTGCTTAATCCTTGCAAAAAATTTTATCATGTCTTCAAAATACAAATCTGACTGCTGGCTTTTGACAGTTACCTTTTTTAAACTGGACACTAAGTTGTCCCTGTACTTAAATTTGTATGAATAAATACTTTTCACTATTTTGTTATTGCTGAGGCACAAGGTTTTTGATAAAAACATACTGAAAATGAAATCTGAAAAAATATTAACTGTCAGTGAATTTCTCAGTGCCATGGAATGAAAGCTCTTTAAGTCTTCATGTAATGTAAGACGTGTGTTTTCTATCTTTATATCTACCCTGTACATTGCACTAGATCTCTTAGGGTGGTTGATTGACCCCAGGCAGTTGTGTAAACACAACCGAATGACTGTCTAAGTATCAGAATAACCATTAAAACTGTTTTTTTGTTGTTTCTATTTTGCTTAAGGAAAAAGGGAGAACACCCAACTCAGCATAAAGGCCATATCACCACAGTGGGCATTTTTAAATGAGCTTAAACTGTCAAAGTGAGCTTATATGGGCATTGCTTATGATAAAAAGCTAGGAAACTTTTCAGACATGTCATCTTAGACAGTCACTTTATTAGTTGTATCCCAATTTTACATGTTGTTCTCTCCCATCCTAGATTTCTTTTTCCAGTTATTGGCCCTCCCATTCAAAAGATTGCTTTTTCTTTCATGGAAGGAAAGGACTGCAGGTGCTAACAGTAACTCATGCTTGATGTTCTTTACTTAATCAATATGATCTACATGTTGTTTACTTTTCTTTGTTCNNNCTGATTGTTTTACTGCTTGGGGGTATTTTCACACTTAATGATGAGCAAATGGCTTGTAATGATCTGAGTTTAAATCATGAAGTAATGAACAGTTAATTTCAGGGAATTTTTAAGTGAAGTACTCTGGAGGTTTATATCTTTTCTTTAATGAAAACCAGTGTTGGCTCATCATTTTAATTATTCAAATTCTTTTCACTTCAAAGATGTACCATTAGAAATTATAATTCATGATTGCCATCAATATGAAGCTACACTGAAAGCCCTGGTTAATGCAGGTAGTTACAGTCAGCTGAAAAATCCCTTCACCCTCACTCAGTGCAGTGATGTAACAGACCATGTTAGAAAATGGGTTAGCTTCATTGAAAGGCAAACTGCTCCACCAAAAAACCAAAAACATCCCTTGATTTACCAGGCTTTGAAGACCATACTTTTAAGCCACAGAACTTATTTTTGATTTAGGCTTTTGGGTTGAGTATGGTTGATTCATTTATATTTAGGACTTCAAATATTTTGGAATTGTTAATTTTTACTGCACAAGTGATATTGGTCACCATGACCATGTGGGAACAGTGGATCAGTGTAATCCAGTCATGTCCTGCCTTAGAGGGTGGAAAGCTTTTGTTGACATTGAATCAGAAGGCAAGGGAGGAGAGCTTCTAATTAACTCCTTCTTCAAAAGGCATACTGCAGGGCTACTCCATTTATACTGATGTCTTCTAGGGAGTTTTATCTAGCTGCATTTAGGCGGGAGGAAGTATTCAGAAATTTCCTGAGGAAGATGAGATTTCTGCATTTTTTGCAAGTCCCTGGGAGACCAGCAAAAATGTTTGAAAACCTGATGCTGTTGTGGATACATCACACCCTGAGAGTCCTGATAAGGTCTGGACAAAATGGACAATATTCATGACTGCCTGTAACATAACCCTGACACAAATTCTGATCAGACTGGCTGGAAAAGAATTCAAGATTCCACAGATGGACAAACATATGTATTTTATCTGGTTCAAGGTGAAAATTAATCAACTATTCAGTTCCTGATAGATGTCTCAACCTCTCTTATCTAATTAAGTATCACCTGTTCTGCTAAAATTCCATGCAGATCTAAGGACAAGCCCTATGTGTCACTTACTGTTCTCATTACACTTGACAAAGCTTCATGTTATTTACTGAGAAAGGCATAGGATAATTTTTTTAAATTTTTTTTTTTTTTTAGGAACACAGAGCAGCCACATTGAGGAAGGACAAAACTATTGGGAATGTGGCTTACTTACAAGAGCCAATGGAGCACATGGAAAAAAGCTGTTGCGTATAAAGAGCACTTGTGAGAGAAAGGGCTAAAGAAATCCTGGTAGATAGTGTTGCTTAATGATAGCGGTGCATACCAAAGAATCAAACTGATAAATGGGGCTTAATGCTTTGCTAACTATTGTGTAAACTAGTCGGAGCAGAAAGTCTTGCAATTCTTTAGGAAAGATAGTTCCTGGTAAGGACTAGGAAGTCACCTTAAGAACCAGCTAAAACAGACCCTGTAGTTTGAATAAAAGCCAAAGAACAACTGAGTCTGC
>JAVKLA010000074.1:8825549-8836583 GCA_034782735.1 Sagittarius serpentarius | reverse complement strand
TGCTATTCCTCAAGTTCTCCTTATCCTGTAACCAGCATACTGTGCATACACATTCAGCACAAGCATTAGACTTTGGCTCTAGGAAGAGTTAAAGCCAATGTCTTCTTTTTGGAGATAGACTGAATTTGGCTTTCAGATGGCTTTGCTTTCAATCAGCAAGAGAAAATGAAAGGTTTGATACTGAAAACAAATGACATAAATATTTGAAAGGCTTGCTTAGGCTCTGGATTCAACAACATTGGAAGACTATTTCAGGTGAAGCACCAATCTCTTTTATAGCTCAGATGCAGAGACTGCACACTTGTAGCACTTTGATCAACACAGCAGAGTTGATTCTGAAGTGTAAAGAGTGACTGAGGATCAATGCTGTTTTGCTTTTTTTGCAGCATGCAATATTCGACAATGAAGTTGTCCCTTATCCATCCTGCTGGTAGATTTTTTTCTTCACTGAATTAACGTGGCTGCTCTTCTTTACCTTGTGTTTTTAAATGTTTTAAAGGAACAAGGTTTTAAAATTCACTTTTTTCCTCCTTGCTGAAAAAGTGGTTTTCTTAGCTCTTATTAGAAGGCAATGTGATTTCTAAAATTTGCTCCCTTATAAACGGAACGACGTAACAAATCCCTTTGCTGCTAAACTCCTGCAGCCCCATTAATCTCTGTCATGTACGCTCCTGCCAGATATATGACTCTCATTCAGCAGTATTGCGTTAGTCTCTTTTTGCAACAAGTCATCTTTATTTTACTCTCCTGGGATATTGTATCTACTTCACATATAATTTCAGTAAATTCCCTCAAATTGGTCAACTCCGGCTTTTGTGTTAGTAGGAAATGAAGAGTATTGCTTTATAAAGTGGTTTCCCAAGATTGAATAGTGGCTGGAGCCAAAGCTATTACTGGCTCCTTCAATAATATTGTTCAATAACCATAAATCCGTGCGGAAACAATTTTATTTTTTTGGAACACAGAGATACAATCGTGATTCAGGATCAAGTTCCCACTGGACCTTGCTTATTTGCTCGAACATTTAGTCTCTGCTCAGAAGAACAGAGTAAAATTTGGCACTGATTCAGGTTTTGTAGGCACTGGTTGCACGCAGTATTTCTCTCTGCTGCAGGGTGCAGAGATCTCTCTTTAAACCTATGCAAATGGAGGATGTCCATTACCGTACATTGGTGTGTGGCAATCTCTATGTGGACAAAGATGGAATTTTGTTCGTGAAGGCTCTTTGGTGTTGTTATTGGGAGGAGTATTTCTCTTTGCTTGAGCAAGGGCCCGATAAAGTATGCCCTTCGTATTACTTTTCACGTGGAACTGAAATTTGGGTTGCTCTGAAGAGCTGTAAAGCTCTAAAGACGCAGGCAGCACCTGGAACTTCAGAGTACCTAGGCGTTCCCTAGCTTCTGGGGGAGCTAAGTCCACAGATACTTCAGGAGACGCATTTCATGCTTTAAAAGGACTCTGTCCCAGGGTGCTGTGATCATCCTGAGTTCTTTACACATATGTATCCCAGGAAAACACCCCCTTTACCTTCACTGTCATGACTGCATTTTCTCTCCTCTTCTCTCCTGTCCTGTCTGCCCTGAAATCATAAAATGATAGAAAGGTTGGGGTTGGAAGGGACCTTTAAAGGTCATTGAGTTCCACCCCCACCACTATGGGCGGGGACATCTTTCACTAGCTCAGGTTGCTTAAAGCCCCATCCAACCTGGCCTTGAACAGTGTCAGTGATGGGGCATCCACAACTTCTCTGGGCAACCTGCTCCCGTGTCTCGCTGGAGCAGAGGGAGAATCACCTCCCTCGACCCTCTGGCCATGTTTCTTTTGATGCAGCCCAGGACGCAGTTGCTGCTCTGCGCTGCAAGCGCACATTGCCAGCTCATGTCCGATTTTCCATTCAGCAGTATCCCCCAGTCCTTCTCCACAGGGCTGCTCTCAGTCGGTCCATCACCCATATCGTTTTGTTATGTGCAGGAAGATACCCTGATAAAAGAGGAGGCATTTCAGAAAGTGGGAAAAAAGTTGTAGGTCTAAGGAAAGGAGGTGAGCCAACTGGCAGCATCTGAATACACGTGGGGTAGATACTCACCCTTGACCAAACGAATGGTTTGCAGGTTTGGGGTGCAAAATGTAACATTTTGGGAAGGAGAAAAGGACACCAAAATTCAGTTTTGATTTTTTTGGTGGCTGAGAAATAGCAGTATTAGAAAATTTAGCAGTAAGTGAATGACACATATCTCATTCAGGATTTTCCCGTATGTGGGAAGACAGTGTGAGTTCTGAAGGCTGCGTTCACCTTTTGCTGGCAGGACGATCAATAACAGATGACAGCAGCAAGCTGCAGTGGTAAGTGAGAAATGCTAGGAGCGCCTAATGGGGAGGAACAGCTGCTGCAACGGAGCATTGCAAAGAATAACAAAGATGAGAACAGCTGGCACCACCTGGTCAGTGGCAACTTAATCTAGGCCTCGCTACCTGCCAGGAAGGAGAAGAGACCTCAGGACTTTAAGCCTGTCTTGCGGAAGGGCAGGACAAGAAACCCTGACCTACCAAGTCTCTTGCTGCAGAACTGGGGAAAGGGGCTGTGAAATCTTCGTACTCTAGGTACCGTATGTCTTGCTATCACCTGCCGTGTTGGGGCCTTGTTTCCCCTTCAGACTGGTTGGCTGGACAACCAGTGTTTACTGATATTTGTAAGTGGGGAGGAAAAGCCCAGGGAATGCCATAAAGTTTATTTTACTTTGTTTTTCACATGTTTCTGGATAGGCGTTCCAAACAGCGTCTTAGTTGTGATCCAGCACCTGAAGGCCAACTCCTGGCAGCAAGTAACACAAATAAAGCATAATTTCTCTAAGGGGAATGGTAGGAAATTTCCGGAAAGCACGTGGAAAGAGGGTAATTCTCAGAGCAAATACTTCTTAAAGCAAACACATGACAGGAAAGCTATTGAATGGTCTACTGAAGATTTGCAGCAGGCCAATGCAGACCACAGAGAGCTGAGGTCTGTTAGCTAAAGGGTGCTCAGAACCCCCTTTTGCCCAGTGCAAAGTGGTCCCTCAGCATGACAGGAGCTCTGAAGCAGCTGTAACTTCCCTTCCTGTTGGGAAGAGGTGGAGGAAGACCAGAAAGTTTTAAGAACTGCTGCTTGCCAAAAGCAACCAAACTAAAGCTCTTTGAAGAGGACAGACCAAAATTTGAAGATTCATCTGGAGCTCAGGGAATAGTCTCAGAGAGGGAGGAAGAGATTAGTGTTCTTGGCGAGCCACTCTTTATTTCAGTTCCAGTGGGTAAGAAAATAACTGTTTGTCCTGTTTCTAAATGCATTCCTGAAAGGCTAATCCAACAGAAGCATATTCTGCAAAATTTCTGACTCTCCTCATCTGCCTAAAATTTCTTTTCTTCGTCCTCCTCATTCAGCCTCTAAAGTGGAAGGCAGAGGGGAGGGGAGACTTACCTGTTCATTCATCTCAGCTGACAATGGATGGTCTGATAATGGAAAGCAAATCAGTTAATCAGATAGAGTCTTAATTATGAGTCAAATGCTCAGTTCTAAAGAGCCCACAAGGGCACTAATCCGTGTTTTTTCTGAGTTGCAGCAGAACTATCTGCCCTGGACTCAGACAAGGGACTATTAAAATGGTGTCATTTTTACCAGAGGAAAAATAACCTAGCTTCCATGATGGATGCCTTCATGGTGTCGTTTGCATTGTTAAGTGAAATTAAAAGGAGGTGGTGCCGAGGTGAGATGGTAGCTCAAATGCTGTCCCATGTTGCCTGTGCTTGGACAACTCCCTTTTCCTTTGGTTATAAAAGCTTTATGAAAATGCTGAACATAGCTTACAGTACAATAATTCCACATGGGTCAACGTGTTCACCCAGCCAGGATGGCAGTACCGCCTTCAAGGCAATAACAGGGATGATTTCAGGGAGCTTTGCGTGGGGTTGCGCTCTGGTTCTGCTTCACTTGGAATGTGTTGTTTCCAGTGTTGTTCCGGGAAATGCTGCAAGGCCATCTCTTCACAGAGTGCTGGTCCACAGGTTTTCTCCCTTCCTTGGAGAAGGGAGAGCTCTGCCGTCTGTACTTGCATACGTAAGCCTCAATATCAGTAGTCCTTACTCAGGTGCTTTGGCATTTATTTCTTCAGACAGACTGATGTTACGGGCTTGCAGTGAGGCTTCAGGACTGTGTCTGCCTCATTACTGCAGTTTTGACTCATCCTGTGGAAACCAAGGGTTATCTCTCAAATAGCAAATCACTGTGAGATGGAAAGAGAACAAAAGACTTAACTGGAAAGCCGATAAGTCTCCCAAGTGTTTTTCAGTTACAGTTTATCAGGGTGCCTTCAGTCCCTACCTAATTCTATTTACCTGCTGGCCGGCTGGCTTTGTCATTTGCCAGGGCGAGCTTCTCTTCGCACAGTCTGCTCCATATTATGCCTTCCTTTGCAAGAATGAAGAGTCCTCGAGCCTCAGATATTTCCCCTTCTTTGTGCGGGCGCACTGAAATGGTGATCAAATCAATTTCTACACACTGTTCTCTGAAACAATCTTGGTGAGGTTTTTTTGGGGGGGTTTCCACCTCAAATGTCTTGTTAGGAAAAGGTTTTCCCTCCCCCCCTTGCCCCAAGTTACCTTTCAGCATTTCTTTGTGTCGTTTCCGGCTGCTTATCATTGTTGAATGCATGGCTGAATCTTGTTGGGGTAATGAATACAACTATGGATATGGATAAATGCAAATTTGCCCGTGAAGTTCAGCTTACTACTTGGTCTAGCGGTAAGGCAGATAAAACAGGTTTTATTTGCATAAAATGCTTTTGGTTTCTTGACGTTTTGTTTCAAAAGCTTTTTTTTTTTTTCTTTTCTCTGCTCTTCACTTTCCTTTCCGAAAATGGCTCTACAGAGAATTGAGGCAGAGGCTGGGTTTACGCATATGTTTTCGTATCCACACACGAAGTGGAACTCTTCACTTTTCCCAGAAAGCACAAGTCATTTACACTCCTACGTCAACTCGGTTAAAAGAAAGACAGTTAACTCTGCTCGAGCTGAAATCAATAGTATTGTCTTCCGTTCAAGTGAAAAAGACCTAAGCTAAGACAGCACACATGGTCTGAACTGCGGAGCGCCACCGATGGAAGGGACGAGTCCATGGGTACACCTCCTTGGGCAACAAGTTAGGCTGCTAGTCTTCCTGGCTTGAATGAATCCCAGTGGTAAGACACATTAAAATGAGCCCTGTGTCTTCTCCTGATTCTCCCCTTTCCTCTCCTTCATAATTTTACTCTTCTGCTTCTTCCTGGGAACTTGGAGGTGGTTGTTGATGATTTATTTCCCCAGGGCGGGGGGTAAGTCTAATTTGACGTGATTTCTTTGGTGGTTAGTAAAAACCAGACTGTATGTTCAAATGCATCTACCAGCCAAACAATGGCTAAATTGACTTTGAAAAAAGGGGTATTTAAATGCATAGCAAAATTTAGCATGCCTGCCATTGGCCCATGTAAGTGGACTGACGTATTCCTGAACAAAATCATGAGTTTTCATTTTTGGGTGTACACAGAGCAAGAAATATAGCCAAGCATCTAAGCAGATCGATCATTAGAGAGTTTCAGAATAGCCATTTCAGCTCCTTTGCCTACTTAGACAGCCCATGAAAGCATTCCCTTTGTTTCCTCAATAGCAAAATGAGTGGGAAGAACAGGCCTCATTTGCTAGGACTTGTCCCTTGAAATGAAAAGCAGATCGATTAAGATGATGCATGTAGACACGCTTCCCCAGTTATCAGAACAAAAAGACTTTTGAGACTGATACCTGTGGTTCACAGAGGTCCTATTATGGAGGTTCGCATAGCCATAAATCCTGAAAGAAAGGCACTCCTGAGATAAACGAGTGTGTCTGGGAATGAGCATGGGCAGGGACACGCTGTGTAGTTCTGAGAAATACAAAACCTTTTGTTTGCTCTCTCTATTTTTACTTTTGTGATCTCTGTTCACTAGCAAGTTTGCAAATGGGGAGCACAGGACCTGCTAATGTTACTTCAGGAATGCTGCAGGACTCCGACACCTGGACCTTGCTGAGAAGCCTCCTTCTGCAAGCCTGATTCTCTGCACGCACACTCCTTCACTCATGTGGGTAATTCGATTTGGCTCCAAAAGACAGCCTGTGGGAACGAAGCTGGCTGCTGTTAGCCCAGATTTAGTAGAGTCTGCCACTTTGGGAGGAACGCTCAAACTGAAGCTGAGCACTTGGAATCACAGAATAAGTCGGGTGGGAAGGGACCTCAGGAGGTCTCTAGTTCAACCTTCGGCGCAACAGAGCACCAGCCACGGTACGAGACCAGGTTGTTCAGGGCTTTGTCCAGTTGGGTCTTGAGAACTCTGGGAATGGAGGGTGCACAGCCTCGCTGGTGCGGATGCACAGTGGTGACTTCAAGTTAGAATCTGGCCAGTTACAGAAAAGGTCTGGCCAGCTGAATGGAAGTCTCCCTTCTAACCACGGTGGAAAGTGAATGCTGCTTTATGAACGATGGACTATGAAAATTGCCTCCGTCTGACTGAGATTTCAGAGTGATTTCACGGTTGGAGTAGTTAGAAATTTTTTAAAACCCCGCATTTAACGGCTTGCAATTGAATGTTTAACAGACACCAATCCAGCTTTGCCTGTAATGTGATTTATGTCAAATAGCATCCTTGGAGTTGGTACTAAAAAGTAACTTGTACTAGCGATTTTGCTTTAAAGCTTCAATGACAGATCAGGTTACACGTGTCTGGCAAATTCTGATATTTGACTTAGAAACAGTGCCAATCATCTAAGAAGAAAGCATGGAAAAGGAAAAGCATGGTTTTGCTTACGGGAGTTGAATAAATTCACTGTAATGTAGTCACACTGTGCACGTGGGTTGTTTTCCACTGTTTTTCCTGTGTAGGAACATCAATCAAAATTAAGTAAGGCAAATAGTTCTGCCCACAGCAGGGAGGAGAAAGTGTATTCATCATTGAGATGATCAGATCCTCGGCAAGCTGAAAGCCTTAGTCTGGGCTCTCTATTTGCTCTGCAGACAGTGACTGGCTGAGAAAGGGCCGCACATTTTGATAGACTGAGAGTTGTCTTCCACCTGCTCCACATTAGCAAGCAAAATTGGACACCAATGGCACAGCTACCTGATGTGGAAGCAATTGGTGGAAGAAGTCTGGAAACTCAGCTTTCTTGTACAAACTCATTTTCATATACCACCTGATGACCGACGGATATTTATCTCCACTTCCTTGACCAGTGACACGAACTTGTTTTTTTCTTTCCACTGAATTCTGCACCTACCCCTTAACCTTCAGATTCCTGACAAATACTTATTTTACCACTATAAGCAATAACACTTGCACAGAAATTAATCATGGATTGCCGCTGCTTCCCTCCGGGACCTGACACATCCATTTAACCATCAGGTACAAGTGGCACTTCCAACCACTCACGGACTCCAGCTGACTATCTCGTAGCTGGGCTGACTGTTCTCTCTGTTTCTGCCGCATATTTTGCTTTAAAACCCCTCGTAGACTTTGTTGGTGCTATCACGAGGGGATACGCTGCGCCAGACTTTTCCCAGGTAGCACTGGCTGCTTGAAGATTGAATATTTAGTCTTGTAGAGAGCTGCTTGTGGAGACCTGCTGTCAAGTTTTCTTCTGGAGGGATAAGCATGTCTGACCAGAGCAGTTTGTTCCCTCTTCTGATCTCTCTCTGGAGCCCCTGACTGAGATGAAGTTTGTTGATGCAATTTTTGTAGAAAGGAAGAAAATACCCTGATTTCTGCCTGACAACCTACCATGGCTCTGTGTTTACATAAAACTGGTAAGGATTAACACATGCAACCAGTGTGTCTTTGGTTATTTGTTCATTTTAAATCAGAACCACAATACCTTGAACATCTGGGTTTATTTGTAAAGGAAAGTGATTTTTTTGTGCCAGAAGGGGGCACTGATGTTGGAGGGACTTGCCACATAGCTATCACTCCTGGGTGGATGTTCAGAAAAAGGCGATTTTTGTTGAAAACGGCTGGTAAATGTAGCACATTCACACATTCCAGAAGTCTGAATGAGTCCTGCACGAAAAGGTCAAGTTCCACGTCCAAAACCTGTGTGACTTACCTTATTTCAGTGTAGCCAGACTCAAGCAACTTATTTTTAATTCAGTTAATCAGACCCCTTCTAATGTGTATGACACCTAGCGTGTGGGGAGAAGGTGGGGTCAGAAAAGTGATGCAAGAATTGGTGGTGGAGTGTTTGGTTGTCTTTGGTCTCGTTCTTCCTCCCGATGATGATGATTGACAGGGACACGGAAGGGTTAGGCAAACCTCAGACCTTTGTATCCAAAACTGCAAATTGCAAATTTTAGCTGCAAATGGCACTAACAAGATCAGTTCATGTAATGTTTTCTGACAGACTAGAAATACGAAATTTTAGTCATTCATTTTTAAAATGTTTTAGTGTTTGAAGGAGGAAAACTAGAAGGTTCTAGAGAAGAGGGAAAACACAAGTTTAGCAGTTAAATGAACACTCTACTCAGCCTTATTTAGGATAATGCACTTCAAACAAACGAAATGTAAGAGTTTGGGAACGGTCTTGTGGTGATTCTTGTCATTTACTAGTAGAATTTGGAAGTACATGAGCACCGTCTCCCACGGGATTGAGATAAGATTACTCTTCAATAAAAAATAAGGGGATAATACCTCTCTTGGGAGGCTACCAGCACTTTCAGCTGATGGGTGACAAAAATTCTCCTGTGTAATTTTTGACCACTGTTCAGTATTTCTTTAGGGAACTAATGATTTGGGTGGTTTCCCCCTAAGAAGTCCTTCTCTCCTTCTAAGACCTGATTACAGAATCAGGAAGGTAAGAGAAACAGTTATTTCTCTTGGGTTTAGTTTTAGATTCTCTCTGGAATTTTCTGTTGGTTGCTTTTATCTTTTGATCATAGAATTAAGGATGGAAAAGGTGCCTGAGAAGTTGTTGAATTCCTTCTTGAAATCATCAGAGCTGTCCCAGGTATACATTCCTAATATCCACCCTGTGCAACTTCCAGTCAGGCAGGGAACAAGTAGCTCCTCGGTCGTTAGAAAGCTTTGTTTTCAGTCTTTAGCGCGGGTTGTGGTTTTTTCTTCTCTAGAAATCATTAAAGTCAGTAACAGAGGAAACAAAAGCCTTACAGCTAGTATCTTTGACACTGCTCTTTTAAAAAACTGTTAAATGCTTTTAGAACTTGGATTGCCTGGACATGCTGTTTAAATTTGGGTAAGTTTGGTGGATTTTCCTTATACTCATTGACATTGTTGTTTTAGCTGTAAGGTCCAATAATGTGAAACAGGCAAGCTTTTTAGGCAGAGGTAAAATCTTTTATTAGACCAATTGATATAACAGTGGAAACGAAGCAAAACCAAGCACATTAGCTTTAAGATTTGGTCCTCATGTGAGGTCTAATAACTGGCTGAAAAATTCAAATTAAATATGTATATGTTGTGTTTGGTGTTGGTTTTTCTGGTTTGCTTCTCTCAGATTACTTTCTGTGAGTTGAACCGATACAACCATACGGAGAACAACCTAATAACCAAGCTCCTACAGTATTCAGAAACAGCATCACCATTCTGAGAGGTAAATACATCTAAGTGTTTAATGAATGTCCGGCTCCAGTTGCTGAAGGTTAATCTTCCTGAGTGGACAGGGCTTCGGGACAGGTCAAACCCTGAACTGCTGGGGCTCAAAGCCACCTTCGCAGAGGGATGTTCAGAACAGAGCCTAGGAAAAAAGGCTAAATGCTGTTAATCGCCTTCGTATAATTTGAAAGAAAATAAAAAGTGTTAAGCAATGATTTCACTTTTATGAAGATTACAGCACTTCGACAGGGACTCTAATGTTCAAAGCGCTGAGTAGTCACTGCTCAGGACTGGCCTACCTGTCTGATTGATAGACCAGAAACTATCTTCTTCAGGAGGCAATTCTGGAGCAGGCCATGTAAACTTCACAGGGCCGCACAGAAAATCCTGGCTCCGCCCATAGCTGGCCTACGAAACCTCCTGATGGTTTTTCTTCTCTTCTTTATGGATTCAGCTGTTCCCATCTGGTTTCAGAACCCATCCCTGTTCTCAGGGTCTCAGCTTCCTCTGACACAGGCAACTCCTCTCCGAACGTGCAGCATAGGAGTCGGAACCACCAGCATCCCATGAGCTGTTAGAGCTCTGTTCATGGCTAAAGAGATTTAGGTGTATTTATACAGGTGCTTTGATTCTGCATGCTCTTAGAACAGTGTTGTGACACATCAGCTTCTGTAATAGCAGTGGAAGTCTCTCACTCTGAAATGTATCTTTACCTAAAGCTTCAGCAAGTGCGAGTCCTGAGGCAAAAGGTATTTGGTTAACATAGAGTCCCATTCTTTTTTGAATACAAATCACATTTGCTCAATGTCTAAATTCTTTCAGCAGATACCCAATTTATTTGATGTACAGTACTTTGCACAAATGGATTGCCCGTGTGAAATGAAATACATGTTTTCTTTATATTTGTGCACCATTGATTTCAGAACACTCTGTATTTCCTTAGAAAAAAAGAAGTTCTTGGGGTTTGGCAACTCATCCGCTACCACAGAAATGTTATCAGGAATCGTTTGCCTTGCTAATCCGTCTTTAACCTGGGAATTAAGGGAGAAACCTGGTGTGTGGTATACTCCTTTGGCTGCAGAAAAGGCAGGTGTTCATTGCCAACATCAGTGCCAGTGTTGTTCTTTCCGACAACGAACTAAAGGCAAACGTTAAAGACCTGAAAGGCTAGCTCACTCTAGCAAGATGCTATACACCACAGTAATGACCACCTCCACCTTTCTCCCCAAACCTATCACAACCAACCCTGTATTTTCTCTTTTGGGAGGTTGTAGAGAGGTGGGGGTCGGTCTCTTCTCCCAAGTAACAAGCGATAGGATGAGAGGAAGAGGCCACAAGTTGATCCAGGGGAGATTTAGTTTGGACATTAGGAAGAATTTCTTTACTGAAAGGGTCATTAGGC
>JAVKLA010000074.1:8773775-8825449 GCA_034782735.1 Sagittarius serpentarius | reverse complement strand
TTAAACTGTTCTTATCTCAACCCACGAGCTTTACTTTTTTTTTCCCGATTCTCTCCCCCATCCCACTGGGTGGGGGGAAGCGAGTGAGCGGCTGCGTGGTGCTGAGTTGCTGGCTGGGGTTAAACCACGACAAGGTGATAGCATTCAGTGGTGCGTTAGTTGAACTATTCCACTGAAACTAAGGGAGGAAAAAACAAATGCAGCCTACTTGTACTACGGTCTGTAAAACCAGGCTCCTTATGCTTCTCTCGAGTCTTCTGAAAGAAGCCATCGACCTCAACTTGTCATGTCTTTTACTAACTTGATTTTATGCTATCAAGCATCTGAAAAGCACAGTCACCACAGTTGTTTCTGCTAGCATCTGCTCCTAAACTTCAGTGTTTCTCAGCTACTGTAAATTAGCTAAGCAGACACATTCCGTTGCTTGGTTTTGGTTCAGAACAATCATCAGTGTAAGAAAAGGGAGAGCTGTTCCTAAACTCTCTTCCACACAGTGGAGGTGTTGAAAGCAATGAAGCTTACTGAGGGTGCAAACCCTGGTCCCACGCATCTGCCTGAAATTTGATGGCTCTTTGTCTGGTATTCGTGACGACGTCTGTATTTCGTGGCAATAAAGTTGTCTTATGCTAGCCCCTAACACAACAGCAACGGATCAGGAGCTAACATTCTTACTGATTTTTGAAAGAATCACAAAAATTTCGTAATCTAATCCTCCCAGCATTGTTTGATGCCAAGGTAGGAAAACTGCATGAAGCAACCCATAGGCTACAAGCTTTTAGTTGTGGGTCCAGTGGTCTAATGCCTTCGCGATGCCCAGCAGAGTCCGTCTGTGAATGGGAGCTCAATCTCTCTCTCGATAAAATTAGGTAAAGGTATGGAAGTACTTGGGTCTTAGGAATTCCAGGAAAGAAAACGGTCTAAAGTAACATTCCCAAAGGCATGAAACTGTTGTCACCAACCCTGCTGAGTTTTTTCCTTTTAAGAATTTGAGTGGGAGCTGTAGGCCATGAGGCACAAAGAGAAGTGGTTAGATAAGGTGGCCCTCTGTGATGTCTGGTTAAAGTGGCAGTCAAAATCTGAGGAAACTTTCTGTCTCTTCCGTTCATCCATGGTGATTCATGGTGGCACAGCAGCACTTTGAGGGGGAGGACTATAAAGGCAGGTAGAGAAAAAGTTTTCTGGACCCTATGTGTTTATTATCTACACGGCAGAAGGCTACGATTGGCTGATGGGGGCAGCAGGGGGAATGCTTTACAGGGCAGAAATTCTGCATCATGAAACTCTTCAGTTTTTGAATTTTGGTTGAGTTCTGGTTAAAGACCCTTACCCTGCTTTGGGTAGGCTGACTTCTTCCAGCGAACTGTCCTAACGAGGTGTTTTCTGAGCAGTCCTAGCAAGGAGTCCCACTCGGGCACCACCCTGACCTCCAGCCGAGAAGCAAAAAGTGGAACCTCTGAGGAACTCTACCTGCCATGATCATCTCTGATGTCCTGTGGCAGAAAATTTGTATCAGTTTACGCTGGTGCAAAGCCTGACTTTAATTTCTGTCAAGGCCTTTGAGGAGGCAGAATGACCTTTTCAAAAACTCTCCCTGTGACCAAACTCTTCAAAGGATAACAGCCAGGGAACTGTAGAACAGGCTCTTCAAAAAGTCCCAATTTAGGAATGCTCACTTTTCTCACATAAATGGCTGTGCAGAGCCACAGAGAATTGAACTTGTATTGAAGCCAACAGGAAAGAACTTCAAAGATGTTTCCAGTGTTTCACTGGACTAAGAAACACTCTCTTCTTTTTCTTTTTTTTTTTTTTTTGAAGGTGTATAATGAAGGGGATTGTTCCATGGGAAGTGGTATTCATGAAGCAAGGTTTCCTATGCATCGGTGTCCTGTGATTGTGGAATTTGACAAGAGACGAGCTGCAAGTTTTCCTGTGAGGGAGCACTAATGGAGCGTTTCTCCTCTGCCTGACCTTCTGGTTTCACAACATTTTAGGGAGGTGAATCTGTGTGAGAGCTGTATCATTCAGTCACGTTTGACTCGACAAGTTTTACAGTCATTAGGAAGAGCAGGTACGAACACAGATACATGACTGCCTGTAAGAGCGTCCACGGTGCCACTGAACAGCCCAGGCTCCTCGCTTCTGTGCAGGCTGGTGGGGTAGCGCAGCCCCCCCGGGCCACGTCGTGGTGTCAGGACCAGCCAACATTGTGTTCTTGCACAGGGCGTTGGGACAGCCCGGTACTTTCTTATCCTGGCTACGGTAGAGTAAGTCAGGACAATTAGGCACCCCTAACTCCGCCTGAAACTCCTGTCTCCTGGACCGTGCCTGACACTCCTGCTCCTTGGATCATCACTCTCTGCTGTGGTTACCTGCCGGAATGAAAGCACAATGACCAAAGTCAGTCATCTTGCAGACCTATAAACAGCGGTCCCCAGTGAAGCCCTTTCAGCTCTCCCGGACCCCAGCGGGCTGCGACCAGCATCGCCCTCTGAGGGGGACGCCTCTCAGAGCTCGCAAACGGTCTAGTTTGCAAAAATCGGAGGACCGTTGCCGACAGCTGGCGATGGAACCTGGGTGACACCCTTCGCTCCTTGAGGCTCAACCTGTTGAGAAATCCAGAGACATTCGGCGTGAATATTTCGCTGAACTCGAGGGGAATTTTTAACAGCAGCAGCATGCCTCCGTTTGTATATATGTATATATACATCTGTCTCTCTCTCTTTGTGTCTCTGTGTGTGCGTGTGTGAACTAACCTAGATACATTCTATTGAATCGCTTTGTAAACGTTAAACCCGCCAGTGACTAAGTTTTACTCAATCTGGTGATTTACCTCCCTCAGACTGCTGCTACACATATAATCCCTTAGACATGAACTCTTGACCAAGTCTGGGACTAGCAGTGGATCCAGACACACCTAAGCTCCACCTGGAGTGCAGAAAGCAAGGGGGTCTTCTCTGAACCTCGTGACTCAGCGGGAGGGTCTCCCCTACCTTTCTGCAACGCTGATCTTCGTACGAATCATGAAAAATCAATTCTAACTCGATCTTTCTTTGTATGTTTCTCCCTTAGTGTTTTGTGGTTTCGGTCTCTGTACAAATCATCCTAGTCTGATTCTAACTTGATTTTTCTTTGTACGCTTCACCCATGTATTAAGTAATAGAGTGAACCTTGCCATAGAACTCTGTGAATTTGCACTTTTATAAATTCCTATTAAATCCCTTTTGCTAACACCTTTGATAGTGATCTTTAAGTGGTCCAAACTTACTCGCCACAGCTGGGCACTGCACAAGCCGTCTGAATTTGCATTGCCGTTAATATATCAATGTTAAACTTGTCCGAGGAAAGATGGAATAGCAACAAGAGGTTCACTGTCAGCCCTTTCTATGACAAGCTGTACAAACAAATAAATAAATTGTCCTTGTTTTAAGAGCCTAGTCTTGTCTGGTGCACACAGCTCTTGGAGGCTACGCAGGATTTCACCCCTCCGTGGTCCCTCTGCCCGGCTCCTGCCTACATCTCTGCTGCAGCTTTCTCTGGGTCTTTACACCCGAGCATCGGGCAGCAAACCCCACACAGGAGCTGCAGGTGAAGCTACTTGGCGGTTCAGGCAAAACACAAAAACCCTGCAGCGCAACCAACACCAGTTTTCAGAGGCAGCACGCTCTGTCTTCTAAAGGGATGCAAATGCGTATTTCGTGTCAATTCTTCCACCTGTCACATGCGTAGGACACAAGTTTCTTTGTACGTTTCTACAAGGACTTGCAGATATTGCAGCCTCTGACTGGTTAAGTTTTGTAGGTGAGGGTTTTTTGGCGTGAGCGGGGGCTATGGTTTGCAGGGAGGCATAAATAATTTTTAGGGTGCCTCGTTCATCTGTTTTGATATTGTCATACCTGAGCATTGTGCTGTTCTGTGCTGGCAGCAATAGAAATAAATGAATAGTGGAGTTACACAGTTGCTTATCTCCAGTTACTGTGAATCCTTCTCACCTATTCTTTCTTCAGATGAAATAAGTATCCTATTTAAATGCAGCCAGTCGCACAGAAACAAATGGATATCAAAATAACCCAGCAGATTTTGTTCCCTCCTTTTAGCTGGCTTCTGTAATGAAAATGTCCTTTCGTACAGCAGTGACTGTGAAATAATGTTGCTGATCAGCACTTGAACAGGGAACGGCTTGTCGGAGTGACCCAAATGGAAAGTCAGGTGTCAGCTCTGCAGTTATGGATTAGGGTTTACGGCCCTAGAGGTCCGTTTCTGTGACATTAGAAACCCTCAATGTTAGGCAAGATAGATACTGTGAAAGAATTATAAACCTGAGGTTTGTTAGTAGGTTGGTTTGAAGGCTGTTGAGTAAATGAGATTGATCCTATTCTATGGTCAAACTGTGCCACAGGAGATTTGATGTAGAGGAAAGGGCAATTCTGGCCTTTTGCTGCTTGTGCCTTTCCGTCCACTCTCCATGCTAGCAGGTCCCTGCCAGTACAGTCTATGTCACAAGTTTGTCCCGCGGCACGTCTTCGACTTGTTTGTTGTCAGGTAGGGTTGTTTTATTGTTTGTTTGGGGTTTTTTATTTATGTTTTTCCTGGTGTTGCACAAAGGATTTTCAGCAAGAGCCAGGATAGACCTAGATCTCTGTAAAAAGCCTCTGAGATTTCTGGAAGATGTTGCAGAGCTTTGGGAGGACCATGATGGAGCTGTTATCTGTGGGGGTGGGAGTCAGTATTTCCAACGGACCAAAGAAACACCAAGGGAAAAACAAAACAGAAACATTTAATTTGGACATATCTCAGAAACAGTCATGCACAGAGGAATAAAAAATAACAGCAGGAAAATGTCCACACGCACCCCACATGTGTGGGTCTTACCTTGGTCTGTCCAGTGGCTGGATGGTTATACCACAGCACTTCTTTCTCATGTGAAATCCTGTTACTTTGAGTCCTTGCTGTTTCAAAGTTAACGATACTTTTTCATGAATTTGCTTTATCTGAAAAAAAAAAGAGTGTATTAAAACAATTTTTGTTTTCTTTGCTCCCTTGGAGCTTCTCAGGTCCAGCAACTTGAAGCAAAACAATGGAGATGTTTTAGGTGGGTTTTCTTTTCCCTCTCCCAGGTGGGATGACACTACTAAAAGCCAAGAATTTTTAGGGACAGCCTTATGGCAAATTAATCTTCATCTTTAAGGTAATTAAGTGCCTTGCAAGTGGGAGAACATAAACAGTTTTAGGTAGATAGTATCTATTGGACCTAGCTCTAGGGACATGAAAGACCGGGGAAAAAAAGTGTTTTTATTGTTTTAGGAAAAAAAGAAGTTATGATCTCCATTATAAAAAGTCCTTTGTCAAATATGACCCTTCCCAAGCTCCTTAATATAATTAAAACAGGTCACTCCTTACAGTAAATGCAGCTGTGATAATGAGAGTAAGAAACTGAAGTATCTTAACACTGAATGTATACTGTTCAGGTCGATAAAAAACTTTTTTTTTATTTCTTGACAATCAGAGCAGGTGCTGTGATCAGCAGGACTGAGATATTTCTACTATTTTCTATCCTGTTTGTTAGTCTGGACAGTTCTGCCAGCTACTATGGTCTTCCAGGATGACTGGCCAAAATGTTGCTAATATTGCTGAAAAGAATAGAGAAATCAGCTTGTGAACTTAGTATCTCTCCACTGTGGGTCTCTTTCAGTAAGTGTTCGAGGTACTAAAAAAAATTTTTAAAAAGCACAGCATTTCAGTGTGAGAACCCTTTGGATTACATCTTACAACTCAAAAGAAAGTGAACTGCTCCAAGAAGAATAATGGTGGCTTATTAAGCCAAGATTAATTTGACTGTCTTTTTTTTTTTTAAGATGTTGAAAAGGCTCCCAAGGAAATGATAAAAATACTTGGAGAAACTGTCAGCTTTGATCACACTGTCCCTAAGTACCCCTATTGTAAAAAAAGGTCTTTCTCTTTGTACTCAAGATCCTCCTCTCCTTTCATCTGTGCTCCCTTCCCCCACCCACCACTTTTTTAAGCAGAGGAAAATCTGGGCTGGTGAAGGGTCATCAGTTTAGGTCTCAGAAGAATTAAATTTTGCCTTTCATAAAGCACTGAAGTATACTAGTGTTTTGCTAGTTCTGTTAGTAATTTCAAGTTCTTTTCCAGAAAACCTGTAATCCACACATACTGGGTTCTTCCTTGTATAAAGAAATGTATATAAAGAAAATGGATATAAGAAAAGCGAAGGGTATTTCTTCACAACAATGAAAATAAGTTGAAGACTTTTTATTCCTCCCTCTTTCAGAGCCAAATTTTGGCAATAGTCAGAGCCACTCTCACAGAGGACAGCACAAATGTTAACGGAGAAGAAGGAGCTGGCTGTGTTAGTTTTATCGAGAAATGGGCTTTCCTGAGAAATCAGGTTGTGGGGTTTGTTTCAATACTTGTCAGAAGTGTTAATTTCTCTCCATTGTTCACCGTTGTATTAAAAGTGTGCTCATGATTGTTAAAGGTCATGCAGTCTTCAGTCAGACCTAATTTCTCCCAGCTTCTTCTGCCCTAGAAGAGTTTTCTGCACTGAGAGAAGCCATCGCCTGTCTAGACAGGTCTTCTACATTGCTCTTTTGACAAAAGCATGACTCTCCTCCTGATGCAGATGTTTCTCTCCCACCCCTTCTGTGCTGCTTTTGGCTGGGACAGAGTTAATTTTCTTCATAGTAGCTGGTACGGGGCTATGTTTGGATTTGTGCTGGAAACTGTTGATAACGCAGAGATGTTTTCGTTCTTGGTGAGCGGTGCTCACACAGAGCCAAGGCCTTTTCTGCTTCTCACCCCACCAGCGAGGAGGCTGGGGGTGCAGAAGGAGCTGGGAGGGGACACAGCTGGGACAGCTGACCCAAAATGACGAAGGGAATATTGCGTGCCATATGATGTCATGCTCAGCAATGTAAAGCTGGGGGAAGAAGAAGGAAGCGGGGGACATTCGGAGTTAGGGCGTTTGTCTTCCCAAGTCACTGTTACGCGTGATGGAGCCCGGCTTTCTTGGAGACGGCTGAGCACCTGCCTGCCCATGGGAAGTGGTGAATGAATTCCATGCTTCGCTTTGCTTGTGTGCGTGGCTTTTTCTTTGCTTGTTAAATTGTCTTTATCCCAGTCCATGAGTTTTCTCACTTTTACCCTTCTGATTCTCTGCCCCATCCCACTGAGGGGGGAGTGAGCGAGCAGCTGCGTGGGGCTTAGTGTCTGACTGGGGTTAAACCACACCACCTTCCCTCATTATCTACTGACTTTAAAACAGTTTTCATTTTTCAAGTCTGGCAGGCTTTTTGCAGCTATTCGGAGACTACAGCTATTTGATGATTTGGCAGATCTTTGCATCCCAATTTCTAGAGCCTTTTCCAAGAAATCCCCTTTTCTGGGGGTTTTCAGCATTCATTCCAGTTTCCAGACTGAAGCAGGAGGATCAAGCAGGAGGTACATCTGCCTCTCACCCTGAGCGCTTTTGTGTTCTGGTCAGCTCGGGAGAACTGTCCTCTCTAAAATTCATGAAGCAAAGCTCTCTCTTTTATCACTCTCTTACTTTAAAAATGTAGACTTGAGGATATTTTTTTTTTCACCTCACATTCATGTAACTACAAATATAAGTAGTTTCTGTTAGTTGCTCTTGGATCCAGTATCCCAACAGACATGAGGCTGGTGCAGCTCCATGTCTCCAGGCGCAACCAGCAGTGAGGCTGAAAGTGTACTCCCAACAAGGTATTTTAATTTACATTTTCTCTGTTCAAAACAATTTCTTTACTGTTCTAAAACACGGACAATGTGATGATAACATATATTTGCTTTACTCATCTGCATGGTTAAAGGAATGCAGAGCAGGAATAGAAAGCCAATGTAACTTGACAACGAGACCAGGAGGAAGAATGAGGCACAGTGAGGCATGAGGCAGAAGGCATACGTACAGTAATTAGTAAGAGTTTATATGGTTTCTGAGGGTGTTGCTATGTTTGATCCAAAGAGGAATTTAAAAGCATCTTCACTAACTAATGGGATCTTTCTCCACCCAGGCTGAACTCAGTTTTCAGTCTGCAACACACTTCATTCCTGCATAAGGTGTTTTTGAGGATCGTTCACACCGGTGTAAGACTTGGGGGACCAGCAGTGCCTGCAGATTTAACATCATCTGTTTCTCTGTATAGTATAAGAGCAGTTCTTTCATTTATGCATGTGTGAATACTAAGCCAGTTGCATTAGCTACCTGATTAGGTTCCCATGAAGAAAAAAGCCTGAGATTTTATATTCAAACCATAATGTGTTTTCCTAGCAGTTCAATCAGATTAGACAGGCTGCATTTCTTCCATGGGTATTTATTTGCAAGTATTCAGTTCAGATCAGTATTTCTTTTCACCTCCTCAGACAAACTCTAACCATTTTGACAGTTCAGACTGAGCCTCATGAGCCATGAAAACGCCAAGGGACAGATTGCCGTTGTCTCTTTCTGAGAGCAATCTGCTCTCACCCAGCAAAAAACAATTTAGTGTGGTAAGGAGCTGTAGGAAACATGCAGTTTTTGAAAGACTGCCATTAAAAATTGTGCTTGTGATTTCATGCTAAATATCTTACCCAGTACACAGAGGCAGGGCTCATTAAAAGAAGAATTTCTAACATGGTAAACATGGATCTTTGCTTTTATTTTCCCCCCCCAAAGTCAGAAAAAAGCAACAGTCAGTGTATAATGTCTCCCCACAATCAGCAATGGCGGTCTACGTGAGAAGGCAATGCAGCTAATCAGTTCTCAACCTGTCCACTTGCTAGGGATGGGCAAATATTGAAAAGTCATTGCGGTGAACCAAATGACTTGTTTATAGAAGAATGAAAAAGAAAATATTAGGTGGTTTTTAGGAGACATTTGGTGGTTATTTATACATACCAGATTTTCAGGTGTGGTCACCATGGGGCGTTCACAGAGTCAGCACTAGACATACACTGTACTTGTGAATGAAGGGGCTGAAACGGGAAGGTAAATAGACAGTCATACTTATGTTGTGGGATGCTTTGCCTTTTAATGTGTTCTGCTTACATGCAATAAACAGCATTTTTAGTGTGTAAATGAATGTGGCAGGAATTCTGGAGGTTTCAGAAAATTAGGACTTGTAGAAGAAGATTTCATTTTACACCTACCAGCAAACTACATCACATTGTAGGGCACATAATGTATTAGACAAGCTAGAAGCAGAAGAAGTGGTGCCACACTGATTAGGTCTTTACTTTTGTTTTATGCACCTCTAGAAGCTGTATGGAAGGAAAATAATGTCCAGGGAGGAAAAAAAAATGCACACCTGTGGCTAAAATAAACTAACTGGAAAAGAAAAATCCTATCTGAAATTGCATTTTTTTTCCTTGCCCTGTTAGCATTTACATATCAAAAAGGAAAATCTCTAGATGGTGTGAAACCCCTGGACAAACACACTTTCACCTGAAAATCTATGAGCCAGATCCTGAGAGGGACAGCTGAAGTCAGTTAAGGCTCTTGTGGATTTCCCCAAGGCCAGAATTAAACTGGTGAGGAGAAACACAAACCTCTGAGTGTTCTGAAGTCCCTCCAAAACCCCAGTGATCAGGTGAACACAGCTGTAAACAACAAACCCCAAACATTTTAAGACTTGGCCACTACAATTGATTTATGTTGTATGAAATACTTTGTGCATTCATGAAGATTTGATCTCACGTTTATCTCACTTTGGCTTCCTTTTATTAAGGTGAACGTAGTAGCTGTGTCCAAACACATTGATTTAGCAGGAGAAGACTGTCTTTGTTAATGCAAGATGTTCACCAAAAAACAAATTAGAGGTTAGTGTTCCCCAGAAAATGGCACTGGAGGAACTGAATATCCCAAACCTATTCTTGTTTCCAAGTTACAATTTCTTTATCAGAAACGGCTGCAGTTTGTCAGCCTGATAATATATATTTGCAGAAAATAGGTGTGGGAGCAGTGCCAGTGAAAGCTGCTGTCTGTTTGGGGTAGTTTCTTCATTAATTCATGGTGATGACAGAGACCCTAGAGCAAGTATGCAAAACAGATTCCATAAAGAGGAACTAAATAAATGGCAGTGTTTTATTCTCACATGAAACACCATTCTTAGCATAAATGAATTTTCTGATGTGTTCATTGAAACTGTGGTAGCCATGAGGACCCTGTTGGCAGGCCAGGCTCTTGCTTGGAGCTGTCTAAACACGGTGCAAAGGTCGCCCTACCACAGCATGACCCTAAATACTTTGCCTGTTTAATCCACTTTCCCTGTGAGGTATTGCAGTAACCCAGTTCTACGGGCAAAAAGTGCTCGCGGAAGGCAAATTGCAAAGTCATGCGTTCAAGTTGTCATGGAAACCCACCCTTTAAGTTTTTATGCACAATTATTCTTGATGGAGGCATATGCTAATCCGATCGGAGCAGAGGAAAAATGTTGTGTGGACTATCCGGCCTGCCAGAGGCTGTTAGTCTTGAAGCTTGAACACACGCAATGAACCCGAAGCAGGTAAAACAATAAAACAACTGCTCAGAAAAGAGCTATGTGTACGAATCAACTATGAGCTCTGGCTGGGTGCAGAAGCCGTTGTGACGTGCTCCAGTGTGACCTTGTTCCGCTGCTGATGTCACAGCGCCGTGGTGTCAGCAACAACACCCCCCTCCTGCAAAGGGCCTCGAGGCCATCGCGAGTCAGCGCGCTGCCCGGGGCCGTTGGCAGCTTCTTCCCCAGGGCACCCATGAAGTGACCGGCATCAAGTTGCCCAGGGGTCAGGCCAGGCTGGGCAGTGGGGTCCCTGCCCTCCCAGCCGCACAACGATGACGCATCTTCTTTTTCAGTGGGGGCAAAGCGGCGTTGTGAAAATCCCCTGATGTGGTTATTCCTCACGGACCTTTCCGTAACTTTGCCTAAAATTAGGGCCATTAAAACCATCGCAGTCACTAACAGCGAATTGGTTTCTGCTCATAATTTTGAGAGGTTCCTGCCTTGCTGCTTCTTTAGAGTCTGCTCCACCTACATCTAAATTCAGAAAACAGAAAAATAAAAGAACTCTCTCTAATAAAGCTTTTGTCTTCCTTTCCTTTCCCGTGCTTGCATTTTCAGCCATCCATAACCTGGTCTTAAGGACACCCTTTTATAGTTTTACCTGATTTCCACAAAAATCAGTGGGAAATTAATGCCTGCAACATTGTATTAGATCCCAGGCAACAGTGATTCGGGGGGGAGAAACACCCCTCTGTTAGTCGTTAGGTCGATTGCATTTCGGTTGTTCTGGTTATTCTTAGTTTTTGTCCTATTATGCCCTTGCAGCTCCCAAAGGTCCAGTCAGACAGAGATCCACTGCGTGTGTAACCATGAACTGAAACAATTTGTTTTTCTGACTTTTCTGCATCTACAGGCGAGGGGGTTTTGTGCTGAATTCTGGCCGATTGAATGACAATAACTTGAAAGGACTCCTGCAGCCTTGTAGGAGGCGGGTCGGTTCTGGCCGGGCGGGCAGGAGAGGCAGCCGTGCGCTCGTCCGTCAGTCTGTCCCAGGCAACTCCCCTCCTTTCCAAGGCTGGACGGCTGGGAGGGGGAGGGAAGGATCACACGAACTGAAAGGAGTGTTTCCCAAGCTTTGCTTCTTGTACCCCTGGAAAGGGGACTACAAACTCGGCGGCTCTGAAGTGGGCACCAGTTCTCAGAAGGTCGTCACTGCCTGTCTCTCCTGCAAGCGCAGCAGACATGGGGGTGTGAAACCCCCTGTCTAGCTGTCCCAAATAACACTCCCGTATGTCCCATGGGTGGCTGTTCCTCAGTTTCTTCTCTTCCTATGCCACAAGTACAGAGGTCAAACTTTACCTTTGCAGCCCGTGAACGTGCACAATACCTGCTCAATGTTCTATTCAAATCCTATCTTTTTTAAAAAAATCAGTCATTTTGAGAGTCTTAAATAGACACTGTTTACTCAGTAAATGCTCAAAAGTTGAGACGTGTAAAATCGTCAGCCATGTTTGAAAATGTACGTGGGAATACACGTTGCAGATTTTGTCCTATCCAAAATATCATGACTGAAGTTAAACAGTCCGTTTAGTTAAGTAGTAGAAAGACACACGGAGCGAGCAAGTTGACAGCTCCCATCTCTCCATGCACTGGTGGCGTAAGGCTCAGCTACACTCCACTCTGGGCATCATTTTCTGAAACAAAGTGGCATGCTTCATTTTCTCCCAGTGAAGCAGGACACTAATTAGTCCTCCTTACTGTACGTGATGCTATGAGCAAACAAAGCCCTGCAGAGGAAGAGCCATGCCCTGGAAGTCTTTAAATCACTGTATCACATGAAAGAAATGAATGCAGACTACTACAGACCCAGAGAACTTCTTGAATGTAATGGCTTTAAAGTGATGCAGTGTGTCAGCAGACCCTGCTGTAGAGAGATCCACTAGACCCTCTCTAACTGTAAAATTCATTGTAAAATTCATTAGTGTGTCTGACAACAAAATCTCTCAGCCGTCAAAACTCAGTAAAATTCCTAGAGTCAGTGTGTGAACAGTGGCCTTGTTTTGAGCTTGACGGACATCACTGTGAGGTCTTTTTTGACAGCACGCTTCTGTGCCCTCCTCACAAAACATGGATTTGTGGCTGTTGGGACAGACTTAGTGTCTTTGTTAATGTTTTCATTAATTTCTCTATGGTCAAAAAAAGGTTCAAACTTAGAATAGAAGAGCCAAGCACTGTAATAAATGATACATTTATAATACTCACTGAGCTATTGTCCCGATCTAATGTCGGGGGAGGTTTCGATACAATCCCAAGAGCGAGATTGAGACACAAACGAGGTCAGATGCGGTATAACCTTTTAAACTTTATTCCCATAACAAACAATGGCAGCAAGAGGACAGAGGGAAGAAGACAGAAGAAGTCAGAATACCTAAGCAAGCAAACGGAAGAGATGCAGCAAGATCAGTTACCACCACCACGAATCCAACAACGTCCCATTGGCGCAGGTGTTACAGGCTCAAGTCCCGTCGGTCTCGGCGCAGGTGTTACAGGCTAGAAAGCAAGTCAAGTCCCCCGAGAGAGGAGTACGCAGTCTTTTTATTGTCCCGGTCCCCACGATTTCTCAGAAAAGTCCGCCCGCTTCCACGGAGCTCATTGTCATATGTGCCGCCCCGTGTTCCTCCATGCGCGCATGCCCAGGTGTTCACGGTGGTCATGCTGGGGGTGGTCGACCTGCGGCGTCTTCAGCCTCCGCACGTCTTCCTCCTCTGCTCTCCTTCCCACCGGCCTCGTGCAGGCGCAGCGTGGGCTGTTGTTGCTTCGGGCGGATATGGCGGTTTCTGCAGGGACAATTTTCGAGCGTACTCCTCCACAATAACAGGATGTTGAGGCCAGGCAGGTGACAGTGGTGCAGCAATGTCGAGACAAACACAGGCTAACACAGTCTCTTACAGATATTTTTTGAGGTCAACATTTGTTCATTCAGTTTTATTTATTTATCCACTGGTATTTATTTACTTATTATTTGCAATTGGAATATAACGGGATTCATGCCAAAGCATAAATCAGTTCATTACCGTGTTTTGTGTAACAGAACGATAAATTGTATTTTTTGAAACAAAGTGGAGTTCAACAAAATGTACATTTCTACAGAGAGTACAGCATCTATATGCAGTTATTTCTCTGTTTAAAAGGCAAGTAATTTATAACATCCCATTAGGTTAATTTTCCTTGGACCCATTCGGGTGAGGCTATGTAGCATAACCCATCTTTTCGTGTTTTTCATTGCCGGCTGAGAATTGTGGCTTGGTGATTCAGGAGTTTACGCTGAAAAAACTTTGAAATTGCAACAAAGTGAGTCAGACAGAGATGTTTAAGACTACGACAAAAAAATACCGCAAGTCTTTTTTAAATATCAGTTGCTTCAAATTGGCACAAACTTGCCTTCACAGCTTTGTCATATGCTGAATAAGAGATTACTCCTCTATCACGTTCTGGGTGAAAATGTCCGGTTTCCCAGATCTTCCTCTGTCCTAAAAATCTTCCTTGTTTTCATAGCTGCATAGTCAAAACTGATCCTTCTGAAAGCTGCTGTAATACAAGGATTTAAACAGAAACAGTGCCTCTGAGGAGCAAATAGAATATTCTGCTTTTCCTCTCCATCTTCTGAGACGACGACAAGCTTTCCAAGTGTCTTTGAGATTACTTTGCATAACACCTCCTTTCAGTCTTCAGTCCCAGACCCTCAGGGCTGTTAGGGTCCTGTCATGGCATGACAAGGTAATCAGGTAATCACTCTTCTAGTGACAGGATCCGAGCGTGTGGCAGGGACTGCGTTCCCCATTCAGCTCCTCAGGAGCTGTTTACAGAGGTAACTTGAATAATTACAGGAGAACTCTAGCCTTACTGATCCCGACAGTGCTCTGAGCCCTTGGGTGCCTGAGACACGGCAGTCCCCAGGTCTCGGCAGGTGAGTTATGGCTCCTACAGCTGCAGGTGAGAAGTCTGCATCTCCCCCAGCAAGTGATGGAGGGGGGTGCGTGGAGCAAACAGCTCTGAGGGTGCTGCACCGTCACACGACCCATCTTCCAGGGCACCATCCTTCAGACTGGCTATAGTTCAGTCCTGCAGGCTGAAAGTCTACTAGCAGGTGAAGCGCTTCTGGCACACTCGCGGAGCTCATCCTTTGGGTCGGCATCGTCCAGAGGGAAGCCATTTCACGTGCTCAGTGACCACTTTGTGATGTGAGTGGAGATGACCCAGACATTTTCTACAGAAATGATTTTCCAACCCAAACATCATTTCTGTGTCAGCAGCCTGTAAAAATAACAAATTAAATCTGAAACACTGGCACCAGAAGAAACAAAAAAAGCCCTTTGTAAGAAGTAAGAGGAGCAAATCTTTAGGGAGACGAGTCTGGAACAGGACACCTACAGGTGGAATCCATTCGTCACAAAGTTACCAGGCTACCAGTTGTCTTTCAAGTTTTAAGTATTTTAAGCTCATTCCTTTCAAAAGTAGTTATGTACTGTATCCCTGCTCATTCATTTTTCCCTCAGAAATGTAGGAATTGCAAAAAGTTAAGAGCATTGGTTATTTATGCACAGATCAAATAATGCTAATGAAGTCAGAATGAAAAGAGGGAAGTTAATAAATAAATCAAATCCATATGAACTAAATTCCATCCCAATGTTCACAGACTGGAAATGCAGATGGGTTCACTACTGTGGAGTAAATCAATAAATTTCAGATTCCTATGCTTTACCACCTACACTGCTTTTTAAATCTTGTGCAGGGAAACCCTTAAGAATGGATTTTTCTTGAATGATTTTTAGTAGTAGTAATGTGAAAAATATAAGAATATGTAAACTTGCTTTTGTTAGCCTATATCTGCTGGAAAGCCAGAATTTTAATTACATGTTTTAATGCATTTATTTTCCAGTACATGCCTTGTCTTACCAGTTTTGTACTGCTCAAGTACAGTAGACAACCTTCTTCCAGCTGTATTACGAATATATTCTTAATGCAGAAATATATATAAAAAAATATTTAGAATGTTACCTTAACAGAAGGACTTTAGGAATCAGCCAGTTGGAAGGATGAATTTTGGCTCAGGGCTTGTAGGCCGACTGGTTTCCTTGCAAAATCTAATGTGCCTTGGAGCTACAAAGTAACAGAAGAGGCAGCACTTTCTCTCTTCGTGCTCAGGGCAGAAGACACAGAACGCACACTTGAGCGTTGCCCTGGATTTTGCATCTAACTTCAATAAATTCTTCTCTCACATAACGCATCTATTCTTTGCATATAAATTGAAAAATAAATAAATAAATGCCAACAATAATGATACTGTGTTCAAAATCTGGGATGATCTCTGTTTGCTACTAAACTACCATGAGAGAAGTGATATAACAAAAGACTTCTGAAGTCTAATTTAGCTTTTACAGATAAGTTATTTCCTTTTACTAGGGGTTTCACAGCTCTCCAAACTTGGAAGCTGTATAACAGGAAATACAGCAGGCCACCCTGGTTGGACAGAGGAGTGACCATGTATCTTGGAATGACTGGTATTTTACCAGAGCCTTTTTTGTTCTTCAAAGCCTTAAGTTCCCTCGTTCAACAGATACTGTGCATAGAGTTGACTGAAACGCAGTTGGTCACTGCCCTTTCTAATTATTTCATCTTTCTGTCCTGTAACAAGGAATGTTTCATAGAGCTGCACACACAGAGGAAGAACTCTTGGATGTAACAAAATAACATAATCAGTAACTCAGCCAGAATCCACAATGGTGTGACAGTTGTCTGCCTGATGGAATTATCAGAAAATTCTGATAATAAATGCTTTCTCAACTCCCATGAAAATTCCTACTCCTTAAGCTCTCATTTAGTTTAGTAATCTCAGAGTACTGACGTGGCATTGAAAGACGTTTAAAAGTATGAAAATTTTAGATTACTTTGAACCTAATGCAGCAAAGTAACTAAACTGTTGCATGAAGGCTAAATACATACTTACCATACTTTGTTGAAAAAAGCTTCATGGTAAGGTTTGGCAAGGATAAAAAACACGAATAGTGGTAGAGGAGCTGCATTTCCTCCTATTTGCAATTACATTTATTCCAGTAAAGACAGGTTTAAAGAAAGGTCCTTCTGAACCACTTAATTCCTGCTGAAGTTCCTAACACTGGTCTGAAGCAGCAGATGAGAGGTTATATTTTCCCCTTCCTGGGAAAGACATCTGGTCTGATGGCACAGGGCCAATGGGAGATTTGCTGCATCATCTAATCTTCATTTAGATCTTTAAAAGAGGACTAAAACAAGACCTAAGGGCTCAGTAATAGACCTCCTCTCAGTTTTTAAGTGTGAAAAGTGGTTTGGTGATTTATGGAAAGACGACAGATGAAGGCTAATTTTTAGATATGAGAAATAAGTGCCCCTTAAAATAATCAGTCTAACCGTAAGTGGAAAATTGTAGAAAGGCATAACAGTATAGGGGTAAAAAAGGAGAAGAGATGTCTGCTGATGTATTCCTGATATTCTCTTATCATGGCTCCAAGAAATCACTTTGCTAATATCTTCACTGGATAATAAACATATTCAAATGTTCATGTAAAAGCTGCCTTTTATTGTGAGCTCAAAGCTCATATTGGCTTTGATGAAAGGTAACCCGGGACCCCTATTTGTGACTACCAAAATTATGTGGTCAAAGGAAAAAAAGGTATGAAATACCCAAGTCACTTTTTAACCACCTGTAATGTGGCTTCAGTAGGTGGTGTCTTCCAAAGACAATGGTGATGTAATGAAAGGATGCTTTGCTTTTTTGGACCTTGGACATGTTTCGACATTCCGGACGTGTTTAACACCTTTTCCAGTGACATGGACAGTGGGACTGAGTGCACCCTCAGCAACTTTGCCGACGACACCAAATGTGTGGTGCAGTCGACACACTGGAGGGAAGACATGCTGTCCACAAGGAGGCTGACAGGCTTGACAGATGGGTCTGTGCAAACCTCGTGAAGTTCAAGGCCAAGTGCATGGTCCTGCACTTGGGCTGGGGTAATCCCAAGCACGAATACAGGCTGGGCAATGAGTGGATTGAAAACAGCCCTGTGGAGAAGGACTTTGGGGTGTTGGTTGACAAGAAGGACAACATGACCTGGCAATGTACGCTAGCAGTCCAGAAAGCCAACCATATCCTGGGCTTCATGAAAAGAAACATGGCCAGCAGGTCAAGGGAGGTGATTCTCCCCCTCTACTCTACTCTTGTGAGACCCCACCTGGAGTACTGTGTTCAGCTCTGAGGCCCCCAACATAAGGACATGGACCTCTTGGAGGGAGTCCAGAGGAGGGCCATGAAAATGATCAGAGAGCTGGTGCACCTCTCCTATGAAGACAGGCTGAGAGAGTTCAGGTTGTTTAGCCTGGAGAAGAGAAGGCTCTGCGGACACTTTATTGTAGCCTTCCAGTACCTAAACGGGGCCTACAAGAGGGACTTTTTACAAGGGCATGTAGTGATAGGACAAGGGCTAATGTCTTTACACTGAAAAAGGATGGAATTAGATTAGATGTAAGGAAGAAGCTCTTCAATGTAAGGGTGGTGGGGCACTGGAAGAGGTTGCCCAGAGAGGTTGTGGATGCCCTGTCCCTGGAAGTGTTCAAGGCCAGGTTGGATGGGGCTTTGAGCAATGTGGTCTAGTGGAAGGAATCCCTGCCCATGGCTGGGGGCTGGAACTAGATATTCTTTAAGGTCCCTTCTGACCCAAACCATTCTATGATTCCATGATTTGATGATTTACTAAGTAAATTAAGACTTGTAAATATTTAGATTTTCTTCTTTTTTCTTAATTAAATTAACCACTTATCCTACAGCACTTAGAAAATCTAAAAATAATTGAACTCCCAATCACTTAAATAAACATTGAAAATTTAAATTCAGCTTACGGTGGGGTTTTATGTTTAAAGTAAGAACTGAAAATAAAATCCAATTCCCACTATTTGAGGTGAATTCATTTTGTGAGAAGTATGAAAAGCTAATTACAGATGAGCATTGCACTTTTATTCAGCATAGAATATGTTTCCTTCTGTCCTCATTTGCCTGCAGTAGGAGCCTTAACGTAAATTTGACGTGACATAACCTGCATGCATTCAGTCATGGAAGCACTGAATGCCTGTTGACAGTGGTCAGTCTTAAAATAATTGTTTGGTTTCAGTCAGAATCAAATCCTGCTGTTTTCCACTCGGGTGTCTCTTTTTTGTTCAGTGTGATGGCACATGTGAATGAAAATAATTGGGCTTAGCCTCCTGTAAAGTTTTGTCTTGTGGTGTTGACAGAGAAAGTTGCTCTGCGCCATCCATCACATATTTGCGGTTCTTCAACTAACTTCATTTGAGCCATTTTTCTGAGCTTCAGATTTCACTGATGAAAGGCTTCCTACTGTGAGTTAAGCCAATTACATACAATTCTGTAGCCACTTTCACTTTATCTCTCCTTTTCTCAATCTGTGGAGGACAGAGAATTCAGAATCTGTAAACACAAGGTGGTTTTAAAGGACAGTGTTACTACAAGACAAGAATATTTTCTTTGCATCAAGAAGTATATAGGACGAAAGACTACTATGGTAGTCCACGTCACGTTTCGGGCAACTCAGAAGGGCTAGCTGTACCTCAAAGCACTCTTGATGGAGTCCTGCCCCTGAAGCTTGCTCTAACTGCTGCCTCTCCTGATCAGGAGGCAGGGTGCTGTCAAAGGACGTTTCCTCAGGTCTCCCAGCCTCCGTATAAGGCTTTATTTTTAAGGAGGGTATCACCATTCTGCCTCTTCACACATTTTCAGCAGTGAACTTGTTCCTTCTCATGAGGAGGATAATGTAATCATGACAGATTGCTCAAAAATTTTCCCGTTCTTCCCCATTCTTTCCAAAGAGACTCCTGAAAGAAGTCGTCTTCCAAAGCGGACTTGCACATCTTTCCCCAGAACTATAGTCAGGACTTGAGAAGATTTGTTGGGAAACACTAGAATCAATGTTTCTACCTGTAAGTATTTGATATATTTTAACCAAGCATTTGTTCACACCCTGTGTGATGTCGTTTGGAACACCTAGGTTAAAATCATAGGTTTTGCTATGAATAATTTTTAATAGAATTAGCTTGCTATCATTTTTGTTTTATTTTTCTGTCATGCTAAGTTCTTTTGTTGCATGGTGCAGTGTCACCTCAATTGAAGAAAGTATTTTTTCACGCATTAAGCTCTTGACAGGTTTGAAATCTCAAAGGAGGTGGGGGATTACTTGTTAAATACTACTTTTTGTGAAGTTTACTGTTAACTTGTAGAAATGAGGTCATCTGAATGCTTGAGGTAGGTAACATTGTTTGAAAACTTTTTGATGCTGTGTTTCACTTGTCTTGCTCTATTTTCTCTTAAGATAAACTTAAAAAACTTAAAACTTGTGAGGAAACATAGATGAATCAGTTCTGCGATTTGCATGCAGCCATTGAACTTTAGGTGGACAGAGTGGGCGCACGGAAGAGAGTGCTGAAAGGTGTGGGGAAGTCGGAGCTGTTCCTTGAGAGACAGGAAATGTGACAAAGAGCAGAGCCTTTTCCCCAGTGGCTCACTAAAACCACACAGCTGAGCTTTTTCTCCAAGACTGAAGGGGTATTTGGACCCCTTTTCTGCAACTTATTTTCAGAAAGCTTGCAGGTAATGTACAACCTCTATGCCTCTGCTACGGTTGAATGTTAGTGGTCAAGTAGTTGAGGATATTTATATGAAAGAAGGGGGAAAAGACAGGCTGGAAACTTGATTGAACAAGCATTTAGCAAGAGCGACACTGGTCACAAAACTTTGTCTCCTTAGGCTCAGAGGAAGGAAATCTTGGCATGTTTTATTCCCCCCCATGCATATTTCAAGATGTTAACTTCCATTTTCTGCAATTTCTAGGTCTGTTGACTCATGTTTGTTTCTTTGGAAGAGGGTCTGCTGTAAAATACAGTGAAAGCTGGCAGTGCTCATTTAGACACAGATGAGCAACATCTCCAGCTTTCAGACATATACCAGAGGTTGTGGAAATCATGACCAAAACCAGTGAGAGATTTCAACACTGTAAGATGGAAATAGAAAGTCACAGAAAAAAAGCACCAAAGAAGAAAGCAGATGAGAGTGGCTGGAAGAGATGGTCAAGGGCAGAAGAGCACATCAGATTTCCAGCTTCTTGTAGTTTCAACATCAACTGATCATCCAAGGACTTTTGTTTTGACACTGATAGTGCATGTGCTGGACAAATGAGTAGTAACGACATCCACGGACCAGATGAATCCCAACCTACTAAAAACAAAATCGCTTGAAAAAGAGGGGGATGAAAAAGAGTTTCTCACTCCGGCTGATGCCCATCAGGAAGCACAGACTTCTGCTGCAATTGGGCTGCTGCCCAGCAAATCCTTCTCATATGAGTAAGTTACCCATGCCCCTGGGAAAGTAGGGTGAGAAATGACTGCTTGAAGAGAAACACTTGAGCAGTGTTGGAGCCTTGATGAAGATGACACTACGGGTTGGTTTTTTCCACTTTGTTTCCTGCTGGGAGTTTTGCTAATTGAGCAATGCATACCGCACCAGCCACAGCGAGTTCCCTCCCTCCACAGCAGTGCGGAGAGGCTGGGTGCTGGGGGGTCCTCGCTCCCATTTTGTAACTCCCATGGTCTGTGGAGATTAAAGCTGCCACTGATCCCCACCTCCAACTGTCCTAGGCAGCCCTGCAAACGCCTCTGGGTTTGATAAAACTGTATTTATGAAGGGCCTGTGCAATTCATGCCCACAGAAAATCAGCCTGAAACGTAGCCAGCATCACCTTTCTCATGAGTTTTCAAAGAGCATCAGCTCACCGGCTTGCAAAAGGTGACATTTGGCTTCTCTTTGGGAAAATGCTTGTATGTGTGTATTCTGGAGTTCTGAAAAATATATAAACCAGGAAACTTTGACATATTCTCAATAGAAAGAAATCTTTTTCCAGTGCCGTGGTGAATCTGGGAATTGTAACACCGTTTCCTAGATAGTATCATCGCCAAGCAATTCACTCGATTATGGATTAATGAAATAACAGCCTAGTTGACATCAACAGCTGGGTGCCAGTGGGGTTATTCCAAACTGGACTTGGCAGGAATTAGACCCTTCCATGGCACAGACACTGTTGGGCTTTCAGAGGCAGACTGAGCCCCAGCAGCAGGCGCTGACTCTGAGCCCCCGTCCCGCAGGGGTGAGAGACCGCAGAAAGCCACAGGGCTGCCTTGCAAACTGATCGCTGAGGTCTCCGCTCTTGGACTAATCAGAGAGATCAAGACTCTCTGCCATTTTTGCAATAGCCCTTGTGAGAAAATGCACATTTTTCATGAGCCTGAAAAGAAGAAATTACACTGGGAAAGGAGTATTCCCCAGACAGATCGGAGGCCAGCTGGTCTCTGAAGTGTTGTTAAACACATCCTAGCTGGCTTTACATCAACAATTTCGGGCACCCTCCAGCTGATACAGCAGGACTTTTGAGGCAGGATGACCTGCTGAGTTTGTATACTCTGTGTTGGTCACACTTTGCAGTGCCGGCTGAGCTTTCTAGCTGTGGTCCAGGCAGCAGTCAGTGCACCAAATTACCTACATGACATTGCATTTGAGTAGTGACTGTAAAGGATACACTTATTTGGTGCTTCTGAATTTTGTTCTACAATAGCCAAAGTGCATAAAGTAACTGAGCTGCTGAGGGACAAGGAAAGGAGCAGGGAAATAAGTTTCTTTTCCTTCACTTCGGGCCCTTAAACACAACAGACACTGACCTCTGGGCGTTCGTTTAACTCTCTCTCCTACTAAAAGTCTCAAAGATTTAGTGTAAGGAGTGAAGTAAGTGCCTGTGACAAATCTGTAACAATGACTGAGACTGCACATTTCAGTATGACATGGGCTGAAGCCACAGTAATTTCTGATCTCTTACAGGAAAAAAGCAGGAAAACGTGAGAGTAGCAATTATTAAGATTGCTTTCCAGGTCCTGCATCTGCACATCTCAAAATTATGTTGCAGCAGTTCTTACAGGAAGCTGTGTAATGCCGCTTTCCTGAGTGTGGGTGTACGTGCGCACGTGTGTGCACGTGCCATGTCCCTGTCGCTCAGATACTCATCTGTGCACAAACGAGTTGTCTGAGACCGGCCTGGCACATCGGTGGCAGAGCAAGGAGCCAAGTCTGTGCTCTTAACCCACCTCGTGCAGGTCGGGAAAGAGAATAAGAGGCATTTGGTCACACTTCTGCCTTCTGCAGGTAGCTGAGGGCGGCCTCTACGCCTCCGGGAAAATCAGAACAAAGTACTTTGCACAAACATTCGTAGCTTGGCACGTCCAGCCCCACAGGTTTCCTTGATGTCCTTCTTAGCTGAGGTGGAGTTTGTATACTCTGTGTTGTAATATCTGCTAAGGGAATCATTACAGTGAGTTTTCAGACATTTATTGTTTTCAGTTATGAATTACCACACAGTATTAGCATAGGCTTCGCAGCTAAACATATTCTAAAGTATTTCTTTGGCCTACGGACCTCTAAATACATTTTTTAAAAACAGAGGAAATGTTGATAGGGTTATTTTCCTCCTATAAGTGTACCAAATTTCTTTTCGCAGTTGCCATAACTGCATGTAATATTGGGTCTTTGAAATCCCAGTATGTCTATATAGTCAAATAGCAACTGGGACTATATGAATTTGAACGCCCTTTTTAGAGAAATTATGGTGGTTTGTGTATAAGTTGAGCATGAAATTTGAATCTTGCTTTTGTGCAAACAATCTTAGCACACCAAGCTCCCACTTTAGTGTTGCCCAGACGGTTTTACCCCTTTGGCACGTCAAAGTAGATCAAACTTACCTTACACCTCCTAGTGCCTGGGCTAGGAGGAAACTTCTGCTATGTCAGCCCTTACCAGGGAGAGAGATGATTGTGTGAGACACCAACAGATACTCAAACAGTCACTGCTCTTACCCAGTGCAAAGCAAGAAACATAAATGAGAGATTTAGAAGCCAACCTTGATCTATTCTTGAGTATTGCTTAAACGATAGCAAATGCACATCACTGGGCACATTTTAGGCTTTATTTCATGGTTCTTAACACATCATCACGATTACAAAATAACCTGGTTATTCATATTCAGTGACTTTTCCATGGTGAGAAAATTGCCTCGGTGTAATTTCTATCATAAAAGATAGAGGTTTCTTTCATTCTGGAAACTGGGTGGAATAATTGAATTTTTATTTTCCATCAGTAATATCACGACACTGATTCTTACAGCATCTCTCTGTTGGGGCTGCGGCGAGCTTTGCACTTAAAATGGTATCTTTGCAAGTGGTTAGTGTTTGCACACTTTATTGGTTCCTAATAAGAATCCATATGAGGTGAAAACAAAAGTTTTTCTACAGCTGTAGGTGCAGAAAACAAGGGAGATGGAGGATTTGCAATAGACAGTATCCCCAGCAAAGATACAAGATACAACTGTTAAGAGTACACGTCATGCTTTTCATATGTTGGGCTGCTTGTAAATATCCACTTGACTTGTGTGCTTGGGGTTCTCATGTTTTCATATTTTTGGGGAAAAAAATTTTCAATGAAATAAGAGAGAAACATTTCCATGTGCTGGGAGAAGTTGATGGTTCTTTTTTTTGTCTGGTCAAATACTCCTCCTATCACCTTGCTGGCTAGCTAATAGCTCTGTTGTTTCTGTGTGCCAATAATTAAGAGAGAAGAAATTCTTCATATGTAGTTTAGACCATTACTGAATTTTGGGGTGAAACTAATTGTTTTCCATCAGTGACTGGCATGGGCCAGAGATAACATAATGGCAACCCACAGCATTGCTAAGCAGGCTCCTGGTTGCATTCTGCTCATCTCCTTCAAGCGACTTCAATTTCCAGTAATTTTGAGGGGAGTCCTGAAATTTTTGCAGACTGCAGCCAGAGTTCGGTTCAGTGCTGTGGAAAGAACAGAAGTCCTGGATGAGCGAAAAAAGCAGGAGGCTGAATCTTCCCGTACAAGACAAGAGTGTTTGCAGCCCTGGCTTCAGCGGGGCAGTGGCTGCTGCTGTGTCACCTGCTGTGCTTTAAAAAGCTATCCAACAGAGGGAGGGCTGAACCCACGAGGTCAAGGAAAATTGAGAGCATGTAGTTTGGGAGTCTTGCTCTATCACTAATCCATCTGAAATCTGTAGGTTTATGACTGCCGCACACACCAGATACATTTTGTAAACTAGGCAAACCCTTAAAAAACCTCTGAGATGCCATTCAGTGGGAAAGTAAAGTTCGTGTTCAGCTTCAAGTTTTACGTGAGTTGTCACATTTTAAATTAAAAGCCATTTACCCGCCGGTGTTTTATGAAAGTATTAGTATTTTTTGCCCTAGCTTTTTTCCAACAAGTGGGTAGAAAAGGCTATCCCTGGAAGAGAGAATGTGAGTTTCACTGCTCAGTTTAACACCAAATCGAACTTCAGAAGCATCTGTACTTTGCAGTAATTTTGTCAGGAGTCAAGGAAGTGCTTCCCGTTGTGCTTCCTGCGGAGACCGGAGAGGGGCAGCACACCCTGCTTCCCCTCGGCTGCACCCCCAGCTCTCGCTCCTCCTTGCTCCCAACGAGGTTTTCCCACCCTGCCTTCAGCCCACAGCCTGGCCTCCAGGCATCAGCCCAAAGCGCAGGTTTGCAGCCCTAAGCGCAGTGAGTGATGCTGTCGCTCACCCTGACACTCCTTTTTCTCTACCTTTAATGTATAATAATTCTCCCTCCTGGGGCTGTTTTATTCCTTCAGCCCGGACTGGGTTTGATCGACCACCTTCCTCCTCCTGTTTTGCCCAGGATCTGACACTTCCCCCACGAGCGCGGCGTCAGGCGAGGGCTGGTGGTCAGCAGGCATGCTCTCCTCTTTGAGCAGCTGGTGGATGGTTTCTCTGACTGGACCACGTCTTTGGAATTGCATTTTAAAATTTTCATGTTGCCCGTGGATGATTTTTTCGCAGTTTTGAAATCCTTTACTCTGAGTAGCTAATTTCGGTCATTTTGTTGGTGTGGAAACTGCTTGTGAGCATAGCTTCAATCTGTAAAAAAACCCCAAGTTCACAGTTGTTTTAAATTCAGAACAGTTAAATGCTTGGAAACATTTTATGGCAGTTATTTTTGATGGTTGTATGTTTGATCAGTTCAAGATTGCACTGTTGTGCTCTCAAAGTGGAAATTTTGCCTCTCTTGAAACTAGCGTATAATAAACGAAATATTACATGTGGTCAACAATAAAAAAAAAGCCACATTTCTGCCCAGATATTTCCCTTGTAGAAACATTTTTATGGAGAACAGCTATTCCCACACATTGTTATGGAAAAAAAACACTTAACAGAAAATTTCCAATCTGAGAAAAAACCACCACATATGGCAAAACTGGAAAGACTCTAGGATCTGAATGAGAAAACACTGCTTTTTCAGTACTCGGCCATCTTTGCTGTTCTAAGAAGAGCATATGGAATCTGCGATTTATTTTACAATTACAAGCGCGATGCAGAAAACACCAGAGCAGCATATTTATGAGACAGCTTTCAAGAAATGATATCATTATTGGTTGTCTTTAATCCTGAAAATTACAAAGTATCTACTTTTCTAGTGCACTCATTAGGTCTACAAAGGGGTGCATCATGCTTCAGAGTCAAGCAACTTAACTTTGCTCAATATCATAATGAATGACAGGTCTTGAAAACATAATTTTTGTTCAGTTTCTCCCAGTGTTTCAAGAGCTCAACTCATAACAAAAGTGTAGGCCAGTCCTACGCTTGTATATTGACTTTTGTATGCTTTCCAGTTTCTACTGCCAGCAGCTGTTTCAGGTCTCCCCAGGATAAAGAAAACACTGTCTTTTTTGCAGTCTTCAAACAAACTAAAAAAATATTTCTACTGAGATTGAAGACTATCGTTCCATTTTTGTCGCAAAGGAAACAAAAGAATTCAGGGTGTACGGAACACTTTACTTCAAATGAAGTATTGCATTTTACAGGATAATAAGGAAACTGGTTCATTTTTAACAGGAGTAGAGCTGTAGAAATCAGTGGAGTGGTTTTGAGCAGACTTTTTTCAAAGCAGCTGGGGCAGCAGAAGGGGAAAGAGGGCAGGGTGCCCTTTAAGGACCTTAAAAATCCACTACCGTTACTTCCTGTGCCTGAAGACACTTTACACCAATTCCCTTTGGGTGTCTTAGAACACCATGTTTTAGGATATTTTAGACGGGTTCAAGAATTGAAGGCACATTCAAGTTGGAAATGATCAAAAAGAGTTGCGCCCAACAAGTGTTTGAAATTACTCATGCTCTTCAGAAACGTATTTGGTGCAGCACCTCAACGTGACCACCAGATAATTAATAAGAGGGGTCTAGAAAATGGAACACTTCTTCAGAGCAGCAGCAGACTGTGCAATTCAATCTTCTCCCTTCGGCTTGTTGGACATAAAATTCATGAACGGAACAGTGGATTTCAATCGCCTTTTCTGTTGCTACTGTCGCTGGGCTGTCCCTGCAGCCCTCAAGAAAAGGGTAATTTTAATGACCGAAACCCTTACCACAGCTGAGAGAGGAAGTCCGTGTCGTGCACCTTTGGAATTACTAGCCTGTGACGGTGTTTTCTTCACCTGAGGACCGCAGTCCCAGCGCAGAGAGCTGCCTTCGGGCACGGGGAGCTGCCTTCTGCTGCCTGCCTGCGGACCTCTCCGCCTGGTAACCTTGGCTGGCTGGGCACATCCACTCAGCAGGTGCAGGTATAGCGTACGCAACAGTACGGAAAGCTGAGTTCTCCTGAAGCCAGTATTCCATTTGTGCAGCTGAAGGCAGTATCTGTGTAGCAAAACGTTTTACTAGGACGAAGGATTTAATACAGATAAAATTTTGCCCTTGAATGATGAGGGGTGTGAGCCATAAAAACCACTGACAGCAAATTTAGCAGAATTGCAGAGCAGAATGAAAAAAATGCCATCGCCAACTATATATATCCCTGAAGCTGCTTATAAAGAATGTTTCAAGTGGATTATCCACTGCAGCACTAAGACACCTGTTCCAGGTATTTTTTCAACCTAATGAAATCCATCACTCTGGTTTAGACACTTAAATTATTTATCTCCTGCGTGGAGAAAGAGTTGCAATGGCATCCCTGGTGCTCACATCCTTCTTAGCCTCCTGACTACCAGGACTCAGAATAAAAATGTCCCCTCACAGGTTTTCTTGCCCACCTGGCCCAGCGGCCGGTCTGTAAGGTTTGCACCTCTTGCGCTCAGGTAGTGCTACAAGCCATTTAGGTATGTAATTATTCCCCAGATGTCAGAGAAACACCGTGCTTGTGAATGTGATAAGAATCTGGACCTGTAACAGGCAGACATCTAGGAGATTTGAGGTGTAAAAGTACAGGCAGCATGACTTGATTCCTGGTGCACAAGATAAAGCAGCGATGCCCCACAAACTCGCTGTGCCTAGCAAGCTCAGCCTGCTCTGCCTCCTTTTTTTAAGAAAAAGAACTCCAGGAACCCTGCTATAAAAAGGATATTTTAGAGGTTCCAGTTGCTTCATCTGCTTGAAAGCATAAACTGCTTTTATCTTTTTTTTCTTCTTCTTTATGTTTAACCCAACGTCACTGGAATACGCTCAGTACCACAAAGACTGTGATACTGTGTACACTCAGCACCACAAGATTACAGCTGCTCCTTTCAGCCTGTGCCAGCTCAGAGTGAAAGATTAGCAGATTTTGTACGCATGTTTTAGTTACACCAGCACTGTTAAATGGCTTTGAAATGGGTTTGACGCTGGAATTACAATGGCTTAGGTTTTTACCAGCCAAACCTTGGCTGAGACTCACGCTCTCGGGGCTGCCTGTGAGTGTCGGTTTGGTGGTGGTCGGAGGCTCCCGTTCTCTGAAAACAGTCACAATCACAAAGCAAACTGCAGATTTTTCAAAGAGAGGGAAAAGTAAATTGGTACACACAGGACAAGGACAATACTTTGACTTTTGTGACCCAGTTGTCAAAGGAATGGTCCTTTCCCTCTGCAGGGTTGAAACAGCCATTTGAAGAAATACCTGGTCTGCTTTCCTTGAGTTACTGGGTACAGGTACAGGTACAACCTGTTCAGACATGACTATATACACGAACTTACCAGTTCTTCTGAGCCGTGGTAGCTGCTCTTGTGTTTCTAGCTTGGGGAAAATAGGAGGTAGTTTGGCTTAGGCCGCTCCCCTTTTAATCACTTCTCTATCACGTGTTATCCCTTACCAAATTCCTGGAGGTCAGTCCAGCCCACTTTCTATCTCGCCACCCCTCAGCAGTTCCTGACCCTTTTTTCCCTTCCATTTCCACACATACCAAGGCTACATCGCGTGCTATAAAAGCAAGTGACCAACTTCTGTTCAGCATTGCAAGGCCTGTACTGCAGTTTGATATCATTTTGACAGGTGTATATGACAAAAAACCCAGTCATTGGTGCACACATAATATTTTTGGCAGGGATTGATGGTCTTACTTACGGGCACTTCAGAAGGCCCATAAATATGTGAGAAAATATCCTTTTGTACTGAGTAAATGACATTGCTCTTTCGGCAGAATTGAGGCAGGTGTTCAGCAGCACGTAGTGGGTGGTGGCGGGTAGGAAGAGAGCAGGCAGTGCAGTTCTTTCATCCTTATCCAGCTTTTAGCTTGTTTTCCCCCAGCCGTGCCTGATTTAGCTTTCAGAAAGAGTTTAGGCTTTTCAGACCTGCTGGGATGCCTCTTTCCTAGAAGAAACATTCACATAATCTTCTAATGAGTGATAACGGACTTCTGTTTAACCGCCCCATTCCTGTAATTTTGTTTCTTGCTCAACTAACTCGTCCAGAGTTACGCGTAAAGAAAAAAACTTGTATCAGTTGATTACTCGTTCTTGCCTACATCTTGTTTTGTCGGTATGTATTTGCTGTTTAGGTTTCTCTAACCACATACCTTCACTGAGGAATTCTTTAGCTTTTCTTTGGGTGGCATCTTTTCTTTTTCTCACTGCCTGGAGCAAGCTAGCTTTTTCCGCTCCTCAAATTAAAGGCAAGTTTTTACTGCAACAGAATTAACGCTGATTTATTTTTACCAGGCTATGATAGCGTTAGGCATTAAGCAGGCCCCTGAAGCATTTCTGCAAGGACTTGCAGGACAAAGGTCCATTTTCCATATCTACTAATGCTGTCAGGAAGAGCGGTGATCAGGGTCACCTGTGGTTTTGCATTGACTTCTCCTCTACCAGCACTTCTAAGCACATTTCTAATTAAATGTGATTAAGATATGAATATGATTTGCCACATGGACTTAGCAGGAATATCATTCTTTCTGGAATTAAAAAAAATGGCAAACATTTCCTTTGCCCATTTTAGAAGATTTTACCTTTCAGTTCTCATTAACTGTGCCCTTTCTAGGAAAATGGCACATATCCTTTCTTGCAGATTTCCCTTTCATTCACACTAAGACCTTTCTTAATCATTTTCACACCTGAAGGAAATCTTCTGTGTCCAAAAGCTCATTTACTTCCTTACACAGCCATAGCAATCATAGTGCTACTTTGGCAGAAAAAAGTGGCTGAAATGTGACAGGACAAAGTCTGTTACTTAAAAGTTTCTGGGAAAGTATTCTGGTTAATATGAGATAATAATATGTACGGATTTTAAACTAAACCAGCTTCACAGTCTGAACAGAGTTGCACTGCCAAAAAGGTACCTTAAGCGCATATATTCTCAAGTGAGAATAGCAGTACAGAGTGAGCACCCTAGAGTGCTGTAATGTCTCTTTGCCATCAGCCAGTTCTTTTAATTATATCCAGTTTTAATTATACTGGTATGTGGTCTACAACTATGTGGCTTTTGTGGTTTGGTTAAGTTGTAATATGTGTGTGAATCGCTCTCCTCATCAGGCAAACAGACAGATCCTCATTTTGTTTATCTGGAAGAAGCAATAAAATGTGTAGACTGGCCCAGAAGCATGACCAACTTGCCTCTTCCTTTTCCTTCCCAGCCAAAAGAGTGAAGCATAGCTCAATGCTCAGATAAGTAAGAGTAGACAAGTGAATAAAAAGGCTCACTACACATTTATTTAGCTATACCAGGGGAGGAGAGAGAGAAACAGATGAGATTATTGCTGCAAGCTCCTATCCAAATGCTCCCAAATTTCAGGAAGATTTATCTCTGTAGGTCTTGGGGTTGTGACTTGATCGAGTCCTGTATGAGTTGCTATGGTTCCAGGACTGCTAAAATTACTCTGAGGTTGGTTTGAAAGTGATGGGTAGGAAAAGAAGTTTAGAAATCTTTTCTTCTCTTGGTGGTTCCTAACTACTGTCACCAAGGAAAAGGGAAAGCACAGAAAAGATGCTGTTGAGTCTCTCCAGAATTGTCTAGGGCACTGCAAAGGAAGTTAATCTGGTCTGCCAGGCCTTCAGTGTTACAAGCATCTCGCCTTCCACAGGTGTTGATGCCTACTATCAAGCAGAACATCTCATTTGGTTCACTTGAGTTTAAGCTCATATTTTCAGGGGACTACATGCCCTACTGCATCTACATGCATCTAAAGAGCTTAGGTTTATTTTCTTTTTGAACATGAGGGGGCTTAGCAGTGCGGAAGTCTGAGACTTCTAGGTGTAATCTACTCTTTGGGGTTTTTTAAGGAAAAAAATCAGACCACTGTTAAGACACTGACAACCAGCATACACTTCTGGAAGTATCTCTTTTTATTTGCTTGTTTGCGCAGCCACGTGCTTGTGACAGACTCACAGAAATGGTGTAACTCAGCTAAGAATGCAGCTTGGTCACAAGTGCACATTTACCCTAGAAAAGGGTTAAATGTGCACCAGTTATAGTAAAACCAGTGAGTCTGAGCATGTGCTGCAGACTACAGATTTTCTGAGATCACCCAACAGAACTGGCATATTTCTACCTCAGTTCTTGTCCACAGCAAAGCTCCTTGCTACAAAGGCAAGGGTGGAATGAATAACTGCTATTCCTGAGCGTGCTTTAAGTCCGTACGCCTGCCTTGGCTAAGAGCCTCCTGAGGCCAGTGAAGAAGTGTGAGTCCTGTCCTTACCACGTCACTACCTGAGGTCCCTTTGAGGTTAAAGAATGTAGTGACAACTGTGAAATTTTCTGATCCTATGGTACCAGCAGGCATCTACATATAAGACAGAAATTACAAAAATGAATTATCATTTCCTGATCTTAGCTTTATTTCTACTGATAGCATGGGCGTTTCACATCTGCCGTAGAATTGTTTGCCATAACATATCTCTACTGACAAGTATCTTCATGTCAGTGGTGTTACTGGAGAAGGTCCTTCCAGTCCTGCTACTCCTGGAGAAGGTAGATGCACCTCTGTAAAGTACAAGAATCTGTTCATTGTAGCGACAGAAAGAATAATCTGGGTACAATTACTTTTTATGACAGTTTTATTTTAAGAACGCTTACAACTAAGTCTGTAAGGAGAGTTAGAAATGTCTCCAGATGTAGAAACTGAAAGTTGAGATGTTTTTCTCGCCTGCTCTGACATTTGAGAATTCTCATCATTAAGTGTTGATATTCTCAGTTTCAGATCTAAAGGGCCATCCTGAGAAGTTTTGCCTTCTGCCACCAAGCACCAGGAGCTAAGCTGTTGGCAGGAAGAATGAGATGGTGTTTTCATAGCTTCTCACAGGACAAAGAGAGTCATTCCTATGAAATGGACTGGTCTTTTGCTAGTGAAGGCCTCCAAAGTGACTTTGTGAACCTCACTCTAAACAGCACAGGCACATGCACCACCTGACAAAGGAGCTGCAGTTGTTGAATGACCCATTTAATTGCTACACACTTACCCAGTGATGTAAAACAAGTCTGTGTGAATTCATATCTTGGCTCTGGTGGAGCAGAGAATTTAATCATTCTATAAATACTTTGCCAGGTGTGTCTGTGGCAAATGATGCGCTTGCTAATTCCTCAGCTTTCAGGCAGCCTAGAAGGCAATCGTCCTTGTTTCTGGCAAAATACGGGCATTCCCAGTTTTTCAGGGAAAGAGAAGCTGCTCTGCTAGTCAGGAAATTCCTTCAAAATCACCTGAGAGCACAAAGAAAACTGAAGTGAGAGTCTTTAAAAACAATTTCTTCCAGTGTGTCATTTGAAAAACATTAAATATCAGAGTATGACCTTGATTCTTCCTGCCTCCCTGTTGTTATTTAGCTTCACGCCCAGCACAGAGACCAGTCGCAGTGGCAGCCAGTGCCTTGTGTGCTGAGCAGTGATTTCTTCCCCCGCCGATACGGATGGAGGCGTAGCAGAGCCACCTCTGCCAGTGTCTGAAGGGTGGCTGGCACACTGGTTCGTGCAGAACACACCATCCTTTCAGACCTTGCACTTCTCCCGCCATGTGAGATGAACCCAGCCTCTGCCGCCTTGCACGGTCACTTACACAAGTGCAGGAAAGTCAGGGTGGGATTTACTGCTTCGCACTAACAGCTGTGAGTGCAAGAGCAGAGAGAATGTGGACCACATCTTTCCCGAACATTGCCCCGGGTGATGCAGAGAGACAGGCAGAGCTCTACCAGCCAAGCAGCCCCCAGCTGCAGTAAAAATAGACACTGAGCACTGAGCTCTGAGCTGTGCTCTCCCGGGAACTGCCGTTATTCCCGGCCCCTCTGCTGTTATGAGGCCAGACCTTTCAGTGATGTTTTAGGCACGTTTGATCCTGTTTCATTACAGGCGAGAGGACTGTAAATGATCTCTTGAGATCCTCTTCACCGGTGCTTCCCTCAGAGGCAGTGTAAGATTGTTCTCTTTATTGCCCTGTGTAGCCTGACTGTGCTCTGGCTCAGTCTGCAAACTCTGTTATTTTAGGTGGGTATCTGATATATTTTTAGACTCACAAAGGAAGACCTTTAAAAACTGACAATGATTTTCAACTTTTTCCCCAGTCCTTTCTGCAGGGATACAGCCTGTCATATTGTTAAGCTTCTGTCCGCTGCAGCAAATGCAACAGACCATCTTTACAAGTCAGCCATTTAAATTAGCCCCAACGGGGCTCACTGTGCCCCACTTGGCAGCAGCGTCACAAAGTATTGTTCTGCACTAAGTACAGCAAGAGGTTTTTCCATTAGAGAACATCAAAAGTGATTTAGAAGCTTCACACAACATCTGTGCTCCAGTGAAAGCCAAGCTAAAAGTGTGGTTTATTCCAGTTTCAAGAAATATTTCCTCTTCTCTCTCCCCTCTTTTCTTTGCTGCATTTAGAGCCTGAGAAGCTGGAGTCCTCAGTTTTTAACCCATCTTGCCACAAAACGTGTGTAAGCTCATCCACTCTGCTTCACTACTTTGTCTCCACGCAGGGGCCGATCTAGTGCTAAGAGAATGACTCTAAGTGGCCAGCCATATGTATTTTGACTTCTTTGCTGGTGTCTCCACGTAGAGCTGACATCCAGCAGACATACACCAGCTGTGTTTTTCCTCTGAAACCCTATCCATGGCTACACCCAGCAAGAGAGAAGCACCTCAGCCTCGCCTTCTGTGGCACTGTCAGGCTCTGATCCTCTTCCCTGGACCTCTGCTGAGAGCAGAGCCTTGTGTCGGTGGTGTAACGGGAGCCTGCAGTTGCCACCTCCAGCACGAGCTGCAGACGTCCACCTGGGCTCTCACCTCCTGATCGCTCCTGTGGGACCCAGAACTGAGAGGTCACTGGCAGTGCATCAGCGTCTCTTACAAGCTTTCTTGACCCTTGACACTTGTACTTCTTCACTTCTTTAGGCCTTTCCTCTGCTCTGTTCCACACCTTGTTTCCATCTTCCTCCACACATTTCAGGAATGGAAAGGGACACTTTCTGGTTTTTAATTTCTTATAATTGAAAGGCATAACTCCCTCCTTTCATAATACAAGTGCATGCCAGCTCTACTCGTGCTTCATCAAAGCCAGAGAGCAATTCATTCAATCTTATCTGCATTGACTGCAGTGCCCAGTGCTAGATTTATAATTCCCAGTTCGGGTACCTGAGCACGTTATCAGACAACCTAAACAAAGAGCTTGAAAATACTGTCTAAAAGTATGTGACTTGGAAAAGCAAAATCGGATTAAATTCTCAGCCTCTCTCGCTGCTTTGCCAGCTGCCTGCCACGCCAGGATTGGAGGCAGACGTAGAAGAAAAAGGCTTACTTACAGCAGTGGGAAGATCTGTATCTCTTATGCAAATAGTAGGAATGATGTTGTCTTGGATGTCTTTGGCAAGTGATCAAAGCTCGCTCATACAGCACATAGCTTCACCACAGTTTCACTGGAGTAAAAGCTTCCTCTCTCATGTTTCTACTTCAGCTGGCATAACAACCTGTTCCTGCTTGTTATAGGTATTTAGAGTACTAGCACTGGGCAACATACCAGTATCGTAATTGTATCTCAATTCTAAGTGAAGGTGAAGCCCAGCAATGCCAATATTACAGAGGTACATGGCGTGGTACCGTCACTGCCTCCTCTTTTCACAGCCTGGCCTTGTCTTGCTCCATCCAGCTCTGTTATGCCTTTATACCTTCTCCTCTTTCCCAGAGCTGGCTCAGACCAAGTCCCCTGTGTGGCTTCTTGGCTTCAGGAGCAGGGAGGAGGGCAGAGGAGGTGGTGGTGGGCTGTGCTGGTGGCCACTGTCAAGGCTATCTCCGCCCGGCTGTTTTTGCCCTAAGAAGCTAGATTAAAACCAGCGCCAGCGGGATGACACCTCCGCTGTGCTGTGCTGTGCCAGCATTCCTTACGAGTGGAAGGCGCAGCTCATTGTTTTGAGAGGTTTTGTCCTGTGAAGGATAAAAAACAGTCATTTATAGGAAACTGACTTTCTCCATGCTACCAATAGCTCAGCAGTGGCAGAACTGAGAACAGAATTCAGCTTTTCACTGTCCGTCTCTAAGCACGTGTCCAATGCAATGAACGTGTCTTACAGATATTACATGCATTTCAGGGAAATTTGAAGTGGGTAGAACCCTCTAGTTTCACCACGGGGATATACAGGACCTATCTGGGAGAGATGTGTGTGTTAATACACACTGAGATACAACTGTAAGTTGAGCTGATGATAGTGCTGTTCTGTTTGTTTTGGTCTTACTCAAGACAAATCTGGGAAATGATTGGGCCATGTTAGCAATATAGTGTGATCTTCTAGATTATATCCACTTTGTTAGACAAAGAATTTACAAAGATGTATCTACAGATGTGGTTTTATTTTGTAGAAAGAAAATAACTGTAGAGGTGACTAACTCTCCAAGTCTGAAGCTTCTCCTAGTTTAGGACAGAAAACATGCGGCGATATAACACTGCATGTGAGAAGCTGCTATCTGTGACAGAAAAGCTGTACCCATAAAAAATAGAAACTGAATATGGGGAGTGAGCAAGGGTATATGACTATTGAATAGCCAACGTTGGTGGTCAGGATCTGTATTCTGGAAGGTGTAGATGCAAATCTCTATTTCCATTTTAGACAAAGCAGCATTCAGAACTTTGATCACCCCTTGAGAAATTCCTGCTGATTGAGGTAAACTGATACTTGACTCCCACTGACCAAGAATGCTTTCCTAGACCCTTGCTGAAGCTGATATTTTCTTTCAGCAAGTTAGTTCAACGGAATTTAAATTTTGCAGTGGAAAAACCCACTTTCTTTGTGGTGGCTCAAAGGCAATCTTCATTGGTTTTGCTTATAGAAATATTCTGAAAGAAGAATACTTGCCTTGCACCATGGCACAGGGGTAGAAACCAGAGGTGCCATACTTCTGTATGACCTCTCTTCTCCTCCTGCAAAGGGAGTCTGCGTGAAGCCATCAGTTACTTCACTAAAGTCTCTTTCAGCTAGGCAAATATACAAGACCATTGAAAAATTGAGACCCTAGCCGAGAATCTTGGCTCTCATAGCAAAACACAGGCCTGTGACACATTAAAAATCCATTAATCAGGGTAGAATTTGAACCCTTAAAAGCATTGATCGTATGACTTTGAACCCAAATAAGAGCATACCAAAACTGTGTAACCAGCAGAAGTATGTAAGTATTTTGCAACACTCTCATGACACAGTCAGCAAAATGAGCCTCAACACCTTGACCGCAACAGCCAAGGCCACCGAGGGCCGTGGCTAGCAGCGCTCGCTGGCTTGCACCCCAATAGCCAGCTGAGGATACAAGTTGGAAGACTAGCAGTTGTGTTTCTGTAGTGAAAAATGGTCAGAAGAGTGGACACAGACCATCAGCAGTAAGTGTGTTGTTAACGAACACGTTGCAGTCGTGTTTTGGAGCTTGGAATGTAGCCTGACATGTCCGCCTTCTAAACACTCCTGTCACTGCCACCTCCAGTCCCCTGACCCCTGGTGTGTATATGGATATATGTGCTTACATATGCATAAATACAGAGAGAGTTATTCATTTGCAACAATCTGTTATAAAATCCCACCTTCTTCCAAGTAAGCTTACCTTAAAAACAGACAGACAAAATGTCTGATTATTTTACAGTTCCTTTGTGAAAAATGAGATTCACATTTTTTGCTTTATATTTCTGTATTTTATTAACAAAGTCACACTTCTACTCTCCCATGAGGTTTTAAGTGGAAGTTCAGGATGGCATTTTTTAAATGTTTTACTGAAAGTTTGAATGATTGGGTTTCATCCAAGGAGTAAATTAAATTGTGGCCTGGCAGCCAAATCTAGTACAAGTCTTGAAAAAAGAAGGAAAATGTTGATACCTAAAGCCAAAAGAAAAAAAAAGATAAACCAGGCTTTTCTTCCTTTTTTTTTGCTGTTGTTTTAATTGAAGACATGTCCTCAAACTGGTGATTGCAAAGCGGGAACTGCATTTCATCTTTGATGTAAAAATAACTGGTTGTCTTTTTTAGTTAAAGAGTAGCTGCACGCCTCCTAGAAAACCACTGCCTAATATCTGGCTTGACCAGACTGCAAAATACTACATGAAATTTGCATGCGCTGCCTGATTTTATTTTAAGGGAATCTTTTTTTTCTAAATATGCATTTTAATTTATTCTCTTAAAGCTTTTAAAGAAACAGCTTTTACTCTTCATGAGAGTTAGGTATCTCTTGTGACCACATTATAAAAACAGTCCTTGAAATAAAAGAAATTTTCAAATAATGATAATTTAAAATAGTGACAAAACCCATAAGTTAAACCGTGATGGTGCATAAGAGAAGCTGAACTTGTGCTTGTGATTGTATACACAGTTTCTGGTAAGTATAGACTCATTGGTAGCCGTTGTTAATTAGAGAAATACGATTTTGGAAGATGGGAGGAAGTTTATTGTCAACAACTCTGAATCACGTCTTTCATCCCACTACATCTATTTCTCCTGTAACTGATGGGAAAATAATACGGAGGAAGAGACCTTCATTCACACTGCACAATTTTACTCAGCTGAGCCATCAAACTTCATTGAACTGTGAGCTGCTAAAATTAGCTGGCTGGAAAGCCATGACAGCATTTCAGCCTCACTGTGGAAATAATGGAGGTCTTTCCACGAGGTGACTCAGCTCTCTGTGGGCCGGCACCGTCTGTGGGGAGTGCCTCTCTCTGCCCAGTGTCCACAGAAGGGGTCGGTGGCCGGCGGCGAGGGCCTTAATTCAAGAGCCTCAGTGAGATGCCTGAAGGTACAAAGGATTAATCGGGACCTACGTGTCCCAAGATCTGCCAAACAAGCTCACTGTGAGCTGCTCAGGAGGTGAACCAATATCTCCTGATGGACACAAGCAAAAGGGACTTCTGTCACACTCCTCTGCAGCCCTGGCTTTGCAGCAAGGATTGCGCATCAAGGTCATCACCCGGAGGTTATGGGGTTAGATGTTGGTATTTGGGACATAGACCCTGCCTTATTTTTCTCAGTGATGAAGCCATGGAATCTGGAAAGCATGCAATTTAACTGCTTTGTGGTCCATCTAACTCTTTGCCATGCAGTTTTTGCCTCAGAAAATAAATTGAAATCAGAATTCTCTATTCTGTTTTCTTCCGTCTGGCTGCAAATACTTTGTCCTGTTCTGCTGATTTTTTTGTTCTGCTTGTTGCTGTTGAGAAAGTAGTATGTGAAATACCATGCCAGCTGCTGAAATCTCTTAATCTGCCGTATCTCAAAGGCCCCTCTCATGCACATCAGTGTAAGTGAACATTTAAAAGCCATGGTGTAAAATCAGTACAAAGGATTGGAGAGTCAAACTCAAAAAAGCAAAAGCAATTTATACTGAATGATAACACAGCCGGTGCTTTTACCTCCTCAGAGAAAGTCAATCGGTTTTCTGAGTCCCTGCCAGCTCCTGGCGTGGTTTTATATGTAAGATCAGTACCAGGGAGAGAGAGAAACAGTATTTTCTCCTGGTGGGTGTTTCCTGATGTATGTAAAGCAGCGATAGGGGACGATAAGGTGGTAAAGCCTCCTTCTGCTTCTCCATGAATTGTAGCATTCTTGGGTTTACAATTTCCAGAAGTAGATTTCTAGCCTCTAAGCTTACTTCTGTGATTTTAATCGTCTTCTTGTCTTTTCTTAATATCTTTCCCTCTTACCTGCAAGAGTTATCCTTCTGTATGGTAAACGGATTGTAAGTTGATTTAAGATCTCCCTCTTACCTCTTTCTTATAGGTATTGCTAAATTTGCGAACTGATTCCTACTTCTATTTTTTTTTTACTGTTAACAATAGGACAAATCAACAATTTTTAAAAAATTTTAAGTTCAAGTTTCTGCTGGCACTGAAGTTATTTTTTCTCTGATGGTGTTCACTGTGTCAGTCTCTTGTTACACAGTGTTCTGTTTGTTTTACTCATTTGTTCGCGTGCATTTTTTGCACTTTATGCACTACTGCACGTTTTAAGGATCTGATCGATGTGATAATATCTGATATGATACTAGTGCTGTATCACTTTCAAGCTTCTTAATGTGTTCAAAACAGTAAAAGCAAGGGGGGTTGGTACTAAATGGTATCATTAACTAGACTAACCTCTGCATTTTAGTAGAGCTCTTCTGCATTAAAACACAAAGAAAAGTTAAACACTTGTCTCAAAGGAAAACCTTAAATATTTATTGATTTTATGTATTGTAATTGATCTTTTACAACACAGAGAACTAAAAGTTTCCATTACATCCTCTGCGCTCAAGATTCTCCAAGATTCAGAAAGCATGTTAATTAGCATATGTAAAATTTTTAATATTTAAAAAGTTAAGACAAAAAAATGACCAGACTAGTAACGTGTTTTCAGAATAAAAACCACTTTCACGATTCCATATCTTCTAGATCATGATGAGGATGACCAAAACCTTCATTGAAAAATGTAATTCTGTCCATTCTTGACTCAAAATAAAATACCTTATATTTCAGGTTAAATAGTATACACCATCTGTCTTGCAAAAAAACAATGTATTTCAGTTAACTTCTCATCTCCACCTTTCCTTCTGTCATGAACTTCTGCTTGTTTTGTCATTTGAATCAACTTACAAGAAGTTTAATTTCGTAGTTTGAATTCAGGGTGAATGTTAGCATCAACTCTAACTCTACAAAAATGTAATCACTCTTTGCCTCTAATTGTCCTGTTAAAAAATAGTAAATTAATCATGAATTTTAAAACAAAGAGAAAAGAAAAAAACAAAACCTGGAACCAAATCTGCTTATCGTCATGGGTATTAGCATTTTTTGTGATCTGAAGATCTTACAAGATCTTTATTTGAAATATGCAAGCCAAGTTCATTTTCCAAAAAAGCCAGTTAGAAGAATCTCATTAGTGTTTGTATCAAATATGTTGTTACTGTTGAAGTTTTGATTGCATTTCCTTTATTCCTTAATATTTCTTGCAGACCTGTAGATATTTCTCCACTCAGCTAGAAAACATCAACAAGAACAAGAAAAATAAAAAAAACCCAACAAAAAACATGAATGTGGTGCATTAGGAAAGTAAGGTCATCCGATATCGAGCTTACAATAAGATATATGATCCTTTGTTCTCTGTTTTTCTCTGTAGTCATTGACAATAGGTCAAATTGGGAAGCAGACTGCTGCTATGATGTTGTAGAATTTGTGGAGTGTTTTTTATTAAAGAGATTTACATTTCCTAACATAACACAATGTGTTTTGTCTGTAATTATTTTTAAGTTATAGTCAGAATTTGGGCACCTTGTTTTGGGTTTGAGTGGCGGGGTTTTGGTAGCGGGGGAGGGGCTGCAGGGGTGGCTCCTGCGAGAAGCTGCCAGAAGCTTCCCCGGCTCCAAGTGGGACCGGCCCCTGGCCCAGGCCCAGCCCGTCGGCGACGGCGGCAGCGCCTCTGGGAGAACAGATTTAAGAAGGGGAAACCTGCATCAGGGCAGGAGATGGGGATGTGAGAGAAACCCCTACCCAGACCCGGGGGTGGGTGAGGAAGGCAGGGGAGGCGGTGGGCCCGAGGAGGGGGTGGCCCTGCAGCCCCTGGGGAGAGGGCAGGCTGTCCCCCTGCCGCCGGTGGGGGAGGGCGGGGGAGCAGGTGCCCACCTGCTGCCCGGGGAGGACCCCACGCTGGAGAAGTTGGTGGAGAACTGTCTCCCGTGGCGGGGGACCCCAGGCCGGAGCAGGGGCAGCGTGTGAGGAGTCCTTCCCCTGAGGAGGAAGGAGCGGCAGAGACACCCTGTGTGAGGGACTGACCCCAAGCCCCGTTCCCCGTGGGCCGCCCGGGTGGGGGAGGGAGAGAGAACCAGGAGTGGAGTTGAGCCGGGAAGAAGGCGGGGGGAGGGGGGGGAAAGGCGTTTTCTGAGTTGGTTTTCCTCCTCATTATCTTCGTTTTGATTTGATTGGTAGGAAATGAAACAGGGTTTTGTGGGGTTTTTCCCCAAGTTGAGTCTGTCTTTTGCCTGTGACCATAACTGGTGAGTGATCCCTCCCTGTCCTTGTCTCGACCCACGAGCTTTTCATTAGATTTTCTCCTGTTCATCCCACGGGGGCTGAGGAGGTGGGAGGAGTGAGCGTGTGGCTTCGTGGTGCTTTGTTGCTGGCTGGACTTCAACCACGACACACCTCTTCCAAGATTTTGTGGTGTTGAATGGTTGCTTGGTGAATTACATTGATGACTGCTTAAGCACTATTTCCAATCAGTCCATTTTACTGCAGCGATTTAATCTTCTATACCCGATGATTTTAATCTGTGCTGCATTGCCAGCATGTTTAGCTTGCAGAAATCAACAACTTTTGAAGGTTCATGCAAACCAGTGTGAGGCAGAGGAAACGATAGAAATGTTGGAGAACATGACATGTAAAATAAGAATTTATTGTTGACAGCCAGTCCTAAAAGCACTTCACTCAGTACAGATCAAATGTTCATGATCTTCAGCTGTCATTCAAGCTGAAGATGCGCGCACTGATTTAGAGAGATGGGAAGAGATAAAGTGCAGCGCTTCCTCAATGTGTTGCTATTTTCAAAGATGTCTGTGGAAGAAGTCTGAAGATGGACACGTGTAATATTTATCTGAAAGCAGTTAAAGCCGTATATCCACAGATGACAGAAAAGTAGGATCCTAGAGCCTGCTAGGTTTTACTTTTTTTGCTCTTTCCATTTGGATATTGTATCCCAGTGCACAGTTTAGATTTCTGTGACTTGTATGACCTTTTATCTGGGATATTGTTTGGTCCTAGTAGGTGACCTGGATCAACTGCATTAGACTGAGACCTAAGTAAGTATGCTTCCTCTTAGGGATGGATTAAACAACTGAAGACTCCAACAATAGACTCTTCTGGGTTCATTAACGAAGACTCCCTACAGTCAGCAAGAGCTGGGTTCACATACGAGGCAGTTGAGAAGAGAGAAATCTAATTTAGCTGCTTTTCATCATGCCCTGGAGAAGTTTGTCTCTTTGTACAGACTGTAGGTGGAGCCTAGAGAGCACAGCCTCAGTGGGCTGAAGTGAGGCACCATGAATGCTCAATTCCTTATCTTCTGTCCTGAAAAACCATGGTGGTGTAACTGCAATGCCATTGCACCACACATTCGCTGATCAGAGCGGATCTGTCTGCTGCACTGAAGTCGTTGGAGCCCCAAACACCGCTCAGCAACTTGAAATGTGAGTCCTGCTGTTGCTGAGGAAGGTGTGAACACGTGTGTGAATCATCTCTGCCCTGTAAAGAGAAGAGTATCCTGTAGCTGTTTTTTTTAGGTGGAAAGGTCATTCTGATTCCACAGGTAGAGACTGGTGTTGCAAAGTAAGTCTGCCCAGGCTGTATTGCCAGTCATCAGTCTGCGCTGATAGGACACAAAGGTAACCCCCCAAAGCTGCATGTTGAAAGTCAATCCTTAGTAAATATCCCTGTTGTAATACCTTTTCTCTTTGAGGTCTTCCCCCACGTCATGTCTTTATTTTGGATTTGGAAGAAGTTTGTACTCTACTCTATCCATTTTGTCAATGGCAGCTGCTGCGTTGGTGCATCTGCCTTTTCCCTTGTTATTATGTGCTACGTTTCCCATTGTTGTTTTTTCTCTTCTCTTGAGGAGCCTATTCCTCAGGTGGCTTTCATGTATCTGGACTTGTAATGGACGCTTTCTGAAGAGTCAAGTATTTTATAACACCACCTGCTCATTTGAAAACATCTTTCTCGTCTTCACTGTACTGCAAGGAGGTTTTAGTCTCTAAAGTTAATAGCTTACCCGCAGTGGGCAGTGACTTGATCTTTTTGATAAATTAGGATTTTTTTTCTTGGAAAGTGTAGATGCCCTCCTTGTTGTTCCCACTGCATGACTAGAAACATGATGCACTGAATGTTGCAACCTGGCCAGTATTTCTGATTTACTGAGATATTCGTGCAAGACGCCTGGACTGCAGAGCAAGTGAGTGACATCCCATGGCCTCATCTTGGCCATTTCAATTAGCTGAGGATTTGTTATGGTGCTGCAGTGCACTAGAAGCAATGGTTCTCAGTGCTAACACATATCACATGACCTTCACCTTACACCCATACCTTCCTTTAAAAGTTCTTTCTGCAGGTGTATCTTGGTAAAAGAAAATACATGATATATTTTCCAGGAAGGAAAAACAAACAAGCCAAAAAGTAATGGAGCAGAGAACTTTTCTCTCTAAATATGTTTGGAGTAGCACTGAGCAACAGAAGAAGAAAAGCGCTTCAGGGAATTTTAGGTACAGGTAAAGGGAACGTTTGTCCCTAGATGATGTTGTAGTCTGCAGCTCTGGAACTAAAGCACAATGAATAATGGTACAGCACAAAAATGGCACAAGTCTGCACCATGAATGTTCTTCCTGAAAGGATGAGATGTCTTCTTGATATTTTATTTTGGTCTTAACGGCTAAAGCAGTGGTTTGCAAAAGTTAACAAAATCCAAAAAGCAATTCAGATCAAGGAAAACAAAGGCTGGAAATAAAATAAGCTGAGTATTTGTTAGGTGATAGGTTGCAGCAAATAAAGAAATCCTCGACTTAACGGCTGTGCATGCTGAATCTTCTACCATGTGGTAAGTGAAAGGAGTGCCGGATGCCTAGTACTCCTTGAAGCTTGTATACCTTTTAAAATATTAAACTGTCTTCTGAGTTTATCAAAACTATTTGTTGCTAGGAAAACATTGCTTGTGCAAAGGTATTCTGCAAGGTCTGGTTTGCTCTGCAAACTCTCTGCTTAGACAAAGCGAAACAGTTGGGGAGGGAGAAAGGGAGATCAGAAAGGGACTAGATGGACTAGATGATCATTGTCGGTCCCTTCCAACTGAAATATTCTATTCTGTTCTGTTTTAAAGGGAGGTGCAAGTTTTTTGCAAAGATGGCCATCATTGTGTGAGCTCCTACCCCTTTGCTCCGGCTAATGCTGTGGTTGCATTGATGGCAGGTGGCCTTGCCAGCATTTTGACAAAGGAGGTCCATGCAGCAAGTCAAGCGATATGTTTCCCTGTTTCCTCCTTTTCCTTTGTGCCAGGAACAGTTAGCACGGATTGTGGACATCAGATCAGTTCTGAAATTGCCGCTCACCTTTTCTCTGTCCAGGAAGAATGGTAAATACAGGTACGGTACGGTCAGGTTATCTGTTAGCTAGGCAATGATGGCTACGCTGTCTTGTGTATCGGAGAGCCGGCTGTAAGGTTTCTTTGTTCATATTAATGCTGTTTGTCACCTTGTACACATGTGTATTTAATCACACAAATTGTTTTCTGGAGCTGTTCCACCTTCATTTCCAGCCATGCAAGCAGTATTTTCAGTTCCTATTGCAAGTTAACCTTCCTAGCTATCATGCATGATATTTAAGATTAGCTATTTAGATTGTAGCTGGTTGGGCCTTTGCTTATGCATATCCCATGTAAACTGGAGGAAGCGCGTGTGTGCAGGGAGCGTGTGTGAAGCACATGCCTGCGCTGTCCAGGGGTTTGACACACACACTTCTGGTGGATATCAGGTCTCGGGATGGGGGAAGGTCCTCAGGTAGTGGGTTGCCACTTTCCTAGTTTGAGAGTGACAGTTCGTGTAACTCGTCGCTTCCTGCCCTTGAGCTAACTCTGCAGTCTGGCTTTGAACTTTTTTATGTAGTCACATTTATCTGAAATCTCAGCAAGCAGAATGCTCAGTTAGTGTGTTAGGGGGGTTATTTCTGTTTTTACAAAGTGGTAGCACAAACAAGCCTGATCGTCATGGTTTTGTTGTGAGTTGAGCCTGTGAGATCCCTGGAATTCTTTCTACTACGGGCTTTCTTATGAAGGGTATAAGTGGAATTTCACCTTAAAAAGTGTTCTTTTTACACTGTTTATGTCTGGTTTTGTTTAATTGCGGTGGTTTTTTTTTTTTAAATTTCACAAAGCTATGCTGTGAATGAATTGTTATCTCATATTTATTCCGTCCATAACAGTAATACAGTGTCACAATTCAAGATCCATACTTTGCACTTCACAAACCAATGACACAAAGAATGTCTTCATTATTGTTGTATTCTTGCTGATGGTGACGTCTTTGACCACCGCCTACTTCCTCCCTTCCTGCTTGCATGTTTTTCCCCAGATACTGCATTTCTCACTCCTGTTCAGGGAGCTCTGATTAAAACAAGAAGAATGAATAAAGGAAGAGCAAACCTGTTAGAGCCACTACTCTTGATGCTCACAGCTGCTTGGGTCCTGGAGCTGTTCTTAAAGACTTCAGCCCATGGCAAATCTGCTGAGGACTGGCAGGGTGGAAGCATGTCCTACCCCTCCTCGCAAGCAGAGAGAGCAGGTTTTGCTGCTTCTGAACTCACTGCCACTGGCTGATTATTAACTGCACAGCAGCAGAGCTGAGGGTTTTTTTGTTGCCTGAGTACTGCAAATAAGCAGGAAGGTGCAGAAGGACTGCAGGATAAAGCCGTTTATTTCAGATGGAATTACAACAGGGCACAGAAGGCAAGGTCCTGTGTCCTCACGTAGGACTGCTGGCAGCAGACAGGCCGCTCCAGCTTTGGTGTGCAGCTAAACACAGCTGCAAGGGGTGTTAAAGCATCCTGTACTTCACTGACCAGGGCAGGTTATAAAGGATCCATTACCTGGCATTATAGATTTTGCCGCTAGGAAAAACAGGACTGACAAGAGCCACCTGCTGCTATAATTGTCAGCTGCAGTGTAGAGTGGTGTAGTGCTATATGATTCTCTTGAAATGAGTTAAAGCTTGATTGTCGATAATAACTTTGCAAATATCTTGCAGGAAGAAGCAGCAGAATCTCAAGTAAAGATTAATGCTGAGAGCAACCTTGTTTCATTGCTTTAAATAACTGCTAACAAGTGTGATGAAAAACAGATTGTTTGAAATGTCTTACTATTAAAAACTTGGTGTGGAGGTTTGTTGCTTTTTTTGTTTGGGGCTGGCTTGTTTCTTTTCTCCTCCCTGATTTAAGACATTATGGTAATACATGGCTTTTGTTTGTGCTGCGAACACTGGGATGAATGGAACTAATTCTATGCCCAAGAACTATTCACCTGACTGCAGAACTGAACTTGTACTTGCTAGAAATCATGCTAAACGTTGAATTTAAAGCCTGACTTCATTAGTATCTTCCTCTCTGGGTACATGAATACTGAAAAGATCATGCTAATTCCAGACAGAGTCAACTGGAAATTTGCTTTTGCTCTAGATTGGACCTAGCTTTCATCTCAGGTAAGGTATTTGTATGTATTGTAGCTTGATTTAAAATACTGTTTCCTTCTGAAATTTGATTGGTTCTTTCCATCTACTATGAGAAATAGCTTTGTTAGCCTGCTGCCTGAAGGTGCCCAGAAAAGATGTGGTTTGGTAAGCAACGTCTTTCAAGGCCACTTATAATTCTGGATGGACCTCTTGTTGAGTAGCCAACTTGCAGCCCCTGAAGGAAGCTCAATCACATAGTACCAGTTCTGTCTTTTTAGAAAACTGGCTGTTTAAACAGCTGAAATCAAGCATCTAAATTGCTATTCGTTTTAAAATCTTGGCCCTAGACCATAGTTCTGTGAATATTTATTACTGCATTTGGTCTTGTGAGAAGATTGTTGTTGTTGTTGGAGTTCATACAACTAGAACCAGCAAGAGTTACAGCTCAGAAACACAAAACACAATACTACATAATGGACGCCTAAGCCAACCACTTGTGATTCTGTGTATCCTCAGGACTAAATAAGTGCTGGAATTTCAAAATGAATTGGGTGTTTATAGGGAAGGGGGGCATTTACAGTTACAAGAGTTTTACCATACATCCGGAAAGAAAAGTTGACTTTCTCTCCAAAATGGAGAAAATGCCTCCCCATATCACACGTAAAGTGCAATGAGATCTACTGATGCACAACACTTAGGCATTATATCCCTGTTGCTAGTATTTATTTTCTTTATTTTTCCTAATGGCAAAAATATTTGTGAACTTTAACATCTTTAAGGGTTGTAGTCTTACCTCATTCTTCTGAGGAAGACAAGTATCATTGATTGCATAAAACAAGCAGAGAAAAAAGCTGGTGAGGTCAAGGAAAGACATTCACAATGCCTAGATTTAAGCATCTGTGCTGGGTAGGTAAGGTATTGTGAAAGCTTCTCCCTTCTCTGCCTCTACCCTTTTGTGCTGATCACAAAACACTGATGTTCACAGGGAATTAGGCCTCATAGTCTTCTGCTTCATAGCTGTAACCCTGAACACCAGAGCTGCATTGCTTGTTTTCTAATTGAGAGAGGGATTTGAAACACCAGCCACATTTTCTTTGTGCAAGGCTCACTCCACAGCTTTCCAACAGCATCGTTTCTCTCACCTTTGTCTGAAGCGTCTGGAATGGGCTATTGACAGGGACGTGATACTGGACTTGATGAAATACTGGTCTGATCCAATGTGGCAGTTCCTGTATTTTGTTTTCTCTCTTGCTAATGATCTCTATCATACAGCTGGCAAAAGCATTGTATAAACTATCATCTGTAGCGTCCAAGGTTAGCCTCAACTGGGTGAAGAAAGCAAGCATGGCATTTTTTAATCAGGGGCTGTAGCAAGGACAGTCTGAGCCAATTACTGTGGGGACACAGTCTTCCAAATGCACTGAAATACCGTCATCGGTCACTCCTGCAGACACTTGCATGTTGTGGATGTTTTTGTCATGCATGTCTGACTCAGCTGAGTCAGACTATCTGGCTGATCACTGAATGTTGCTTATCTCCATTTGACTTCTTCAGAAAACCTCCTGGGGATACCAACAGGTTTTCTAATTAGACTCTGTTAGATCAGCACCAGACATAGTGGTGCAGCTCACCTCCCACTTGCTGCTCCGCAGCAACAGGAGGTCAGTAATGCTTTAGTGTTACACAAAGTTTATTGCGTGAATATTTATCAAGTGTAGGTTTGTAGTGAAAGTGCCTGTATATGCGCTCTACTCTTTAGTGCTTTCTCTGTTTGCTTTTAAATCTGTGTGCACTAAATTTCTTATACCAACTAATTAGGAGAGAGAGAAAGCCACATTAGGAACACCTCCCTGGTTGACATTTGGGCTTTATTTGTGTTTATTGTTAGTTGCTTTAAATCAGTCTGCAATCAGCCTTTGAAAAGAGAAGGAAATGCACTGAGATACACAAAGAGGCTCCTTTACAGCTTTGTAATAAAAATCTTAGCACATATTATTATATTTGTGATTCGACTTGTCATAACTCCTTAGAAAATGGAAAAGAAAAACAAGCAATAATCTTTTTTTTTAAATAGGCTTGTCTGTGACTCTGCTCCATTGAAAGTAGCAGCTGTGTTTTTAGCAGAGTCTCATTTCAAAAAAATTATACCTATAAAATGAGGCAGGGTACATCTTTATTGCTAAAACTTTTCTAGAGCTAAAACCTCAGATTTAAGAAAAACACAAGATTTCCTAAATACTACTTCCTTATTTATTTCAAAAAAACCCTGAATTTTCAGTGCCTAAAGTAATTTTTAGAAGTCCTTTTTAAAAGTTATTTCTTTTTTTTGACTGAAAGCAACATTATTTAGAATAACTTTCAGTTTACTTTTACATATATAGGATTTGAGACTTTTAAAACTTTCAAGTACAACTCAATTTTTAAACAACTTTCTGGTGAAAAAAAATTGCAAAAGCAATAATTCTGGTTTGGCCAAGAGATTTTAAGGGTGCAGAAACATTTTAGTCACAGATCAACCTTATGTTACCTGGAGCAGATAGGCTTCATGTTTAGAGGGCTTGAAGTTTTCTGAACATCATGATATATGAGTAGTTCTACTTTCCACTCTTAACGTGGCTTTACATGAAACCTTACCATCTCAGTCCTTGATCTAGTAATAAGAAACAAACGAATCACACATGGAAACAAGTCATAAAACAAGGCTGGCCTATTAAAAGAAATATTTTAGGATATCAGTCTCAAGGGTTTACTGGATATTTATTTGTGACTGAATTATATGTGTGTTAGAGGAACGCACCTGTACATCATCATGACAACGATCTGCCAAGATAACAACTATTTTATTATCTGAAAAGCTGACCAGCACTACATTAGAAAGGAATTTCTATATGCAAATTGAGATTAAGAAGCAGAAATTGCATAGCTAACTAATTCTAAATAACTAATTGTTTTGATCAAACTGTAGCTTCTCTTTGTGATGATGTTGAACACTGCACAATGTATGCAGACATTCTACACCGTGAGAAAACCTAAGAGCAGCCAGGTAGAGTAAATTTTTTTACACTGTGAGAAGCCTCAGGTACTACACAGCATCATAGAAAGGTCTGGGTTGGAAGGAACCTTTAAAGATCATCTAGTCCAAACCCCTGTTGTGGGCAGGGACACCTTTCACTCGATTAAATTGCTCAAAGCCCCATCCAACCTGACCTTGAACACTCCCAGGGATGGGGCATCCACAACTTCTCTGGGCAAACCTTCTCCAATGCCCCTCTACCCTCACTGTAAAATATTTCTTCCTTATATCCGATGTAAACCTATCCTCTTTCAGTTCAAAATTGTTACCCCGTTGTCCTGTCACCACAGGCCTTAGTAAAAAGTCTCTCTCCATCTTTCTTATAATCCCCCTTTAGGTACTGGCAGGCCGCTATAAGGTCTCCCCAGAGCCTTCCCTCCTCCAGGCTGAACAACCCCAACTCTCTCAGCCTTTCTTCCTAGGAGAGGTGCTCCAGCCCTCAGATCATTTTTTCTGGCCCTCCTCTGGACCCACTCCAACAGGTACCTGTCCTTCTTGTGCTGGGGACCCCAGAACTGGACACAGGACTCAAGGTGGGGTCTCACGAGAGCAGAACAGAAGGGAAGAATCACCGCCCTCGACCATTCACATTGCTCTTCATCAAAATAATCACATTGCCCATTCAATATTCGCAGTGGGTTAAAAGCAGTATTTTCAGAAGCACTAACATTTTTTTACCCTAAGTTGCAGCGAGACCCAATTGGAAAAAGCTTCTCATTGAAAATTTTTTACTGAACAGAACTGTAATGTTCTCCATGAATGAGGTGGGAAAGGTAGTGGGTATTATATATCTTTCTTCCTCTTTTTTTTTTCTCTTTTCTTCCTAGCAGGCAGTCAGATCTCTTTGTCTGCTTGGCTGTGACTCACACAACCCTCTCATTGCTGTTTTATGCATTGTTTGTTCTAACTCTTCACTTCTCACACTTAGACTGTACGTACTTTGAATCAGGCTTGAGTTTTAACTGTATCTGTGTGCAATCAATAAAGACAAGCAAATTCACATTTTTTTATGAGGGTGGGACACTCTTAGTAGCTGCAGTATCTAGCTATTAAGATTTACAGTTATATCAACCCTAATGTTCAATAACTCAAGTTTTAGGAAGCCAGCTTTCATAAGATTTGTGTGGAGGCTTTACAGAGTTTAGAAAAGTAGATTTTGTCGAGTGTGTGGTTGTGACCTTGAACTTTTTTCTGACTAATTGTCTAACATTAATACAAATGCTCTAACTAAAATAGGTATGGAAAATCTGTCGTGGAGTGGAGAAATTTGTCGGTTATTTGTATTCAGCTCGTGAAAAAGAGGACAGAAAAGGGCAATACTTTCTGTTGTCTCAAGTGACAAGAACACGTACGAAAATGATTAAGTGCCTTCTTGTGTTTCCTTACAGGTAGTACACCAGTCAGAAGCAGTTGCTGCCTATTCTGCAGTGGCAGGAATTCAGTTACAGACGCATACATGTCTTTGTCCTCTATGAAATGTTAAAGACCAGCTCTAATTTTAACATCAGCACGACTGATATCTCATGTATCATTTATAACACGTCCTTTTACATCTGGTTTCTTCCTTTATTCTTACTGACAGATTCCTCTTCTTTTGAAAGGCCTTGAAAGTTCAGGTGGCTGAGAACTCCTGGGGTCAGCAAAATAACAAGGTGACTATCTGTATTGACAGAAGTGGTCTGCCTGTGTATGTATGACTGAGCCAAAAGCAGCGGAGATGAGTCAAAGATGCAGATGACAATCTCACTGAGGCATTGCAATTCTAGGCAAATTTTAAAAACACCTGGTTAAAGACTTCTGTGCCATTCAAGAGTGCTAAAATGAAACAAAAATTAAGGTTCCTGTGCTGTGTTGGGCTGGGGTGGCGTTTCCTTTCTAACAGCCCATACAGGGCTGTGTTTCAGATCTGTGACCAAAACAGCATTGATAACACACCGATGTTTCACTATTGCTTGTGACAGGTTGACCCTGGCTGGACGCCAGGTACCCACCAAAGCCGCTCTCTCACTCCCCCTCCTTGATTGAACAGG
>JAVKLA010000074.1:8755713-8773675 GCA_034782735.1 Sagittarius serpentarius | reverse complement strand
TTCTGTTCTTTCCTCTGGAAATGGAAGATACATTAGGTAGCTGTGTTTCATTCCTGCTAGGGTACTTTACTTTTATTTGTGAAAAGCAGAGAGGGATGCTGCAGCTAACACGTCGTCAGAGATGCTGAGTGTGGGAACAGGGAAAACAGATGATTGACAACAGTGGAAATGGACTGTTTCAAGTGCACTTGTTTACAGCATGGAAGCTACTCAGTAAAAACACTGAATCCTTCTTAAAACAAGGAAGCTTTTGTTATTCCTCTGCATCTTCCTATTAATAATGACCTATGTCCAGATGAAACAAGCTGGAAGAAGTATGTTACTTGTGATGGGGAGCTCAGACTGTGGCTGAAGGTGAAGATGGCTGGGTACCCAGTAATGTTTTCAGTGGAACTGTTTTTGTGAGACAACATGCTTGCTATAGAAAAGGTCACGGAAGTGCAAAAGAGAAATCAAAGGAGCTCTCCTGCACAGTCTTCCTGTCACTCTCTTTTCCAGAGGAGTACCCACTTTAAGTTGCGTCCTCAGCATGTGAGTCTAACCTGGCACTGGAGTTTTGTCAGTGACAGGATTCACAGCAGCCAGATGGCAAACTGATTCTGTGCTTTTGGCATCCGCTTGGGTCATCCCACGCACTTTAACATGCTAAGACAAAGGCCCTATTCATGCAAAAGTTTGGAGTGTTGATAGATATTGTAGACATATGATGCCTGGAGAGTCACGTTCCTGTCTAGGTCTGAGCATCTTTCCCTACCCATCCTTTTTTCCCAGGGATGTACAGACACTTTCCTGAATCTGTGCGTCTCTATCACTGTTTTCCAAACACTTCTCATTCTATTCCCTCTACCGATTTTTTTTTTTTTTTTAATTCTATTTTTCAGTCCTGCTTAGAAAAAAACTCAGCTTGACAGGATGGGGGCAGTCACTGCTCTTGTCCAATGTGCCTCCTGGTAAACGGTATAGAGTGTTGCTGTTTTCCAAGGGAATAGTCAGCTGTTTAAATGTGCTGTGAAGGCTTCCTATGAAGTCAATGTCAAGGGGAAAGCTCCAACATAACATGATACTGTTGTGCATTAGTTCTAGTTACCTTCTGGAGACTTTCCTTTTCTTCATGGTTATTAGAGAACATCATTGATACATTAGCCTCCTAACTTCTGTAAAGTCAAACAGCTTGACCACTCCGTCTTCTTTCTCTGTATCTCTTGTGTCTTTGCACCTGTACATTCCCCACCTGGGATTGTACGTGAGATGAAAAAGAACATGTTTTCTGTTTAATTTATATCACATTCGGTATACGGGATATTAGGGCATGAACAGGGCTCATAAGTATTGCAATTTTATATGAAGTTAATATTTTTAAAAAGTAATGCCAAGGGAGGGTCTAAAAACCCACATTGTGGAAAGAAGATAGGACAAGGCTTAGCTTGGGCCATGTCAGTAAGTGTTTGACAGTGCTGGTTAGAAATTTAGAATTGGAATTATGACTTAGTAATAGTTATATCTGTTAGTGGAATTATTGCTGGATATACAGCTATAAAAAATGACATCAGCTCTTTACAGTGTGTGGTGAAGAAGCAATCACCCAATGGAAGATTGTACACCTCAGGTGGATTGACTGTGTGTCAAGAGACATCATACCAAGGTTTTTGAAGACCATTTTGCTTCGAGATTTTTGGCTGTTATTGACTGATATCAGCTTTTATCGATTGACATCAAATGATATTGGATATAACACTTTAATATGTACATTAGTGACATAGAGAGTGGGATTGAGTGCACCCTGACCAAGCTTGCAGATGACACCAGGCTGGGTGGTGCAGTTGATACACAAGCGGGAAGGGATGCCATCCAGAGGGACCTTCATAGGCTTGAGAAACGAGTCCTTGTGGGCCGACAAGGCCAAGTGCAAGGTCCTGCACCTGGGTCAGGGCAATCCCCGATATCAGGACAGACTGGGAAATGAACGAATGGAGAGCTGCCCTGCAGAGAGGACTGGGGATGCTGGTGGACAAACAATTGGATATTAGCCAACAATGTGCACTTGCAGCCCACAAAGCCAATCGTACCCTGGGCTGCATCAAAAGGGTGGCCAGCAGGTCAAGGGAGATGATTGTCCCCCTCTGCTCTGCTCTTGTGAGACCCCACCTGGAGTACTGCATCCACCCCTAGGTCCCCAGCACAAGAAAGACATGGATCTGTTAGAGCAGGTCCAGAGGAGGCACACAGAAGAGATCAAAGCGCTGGAGCACCTTTCCTGTGAGGAAAGGATGAGAGTTGGGGTTGTTCAGCATGGAGAAGAGAAGGCTCCAGGGAGACCTTATTGCAGCCTTCCAATATATACAGGGGACTTACAAGAAAAATGGAGAGGGACTTATTACCAGGTCCTGTAGCGACAGGACAAGAGACAATGGTTTTAAACTAAAAGAGGGTAGACGTAGGTTGGACATAAGGAAGAAAGTTTTTATGATGAAGGTGGTGAGATACTGGAATGGGTTGCCCAGAGGGTGTGGATGCCCCATCACAGGAAGTGTTCAAGGTCAGGTTGCACGGGGCTTTGAGCAACCTCATGTAGTGGAAGATGTCCTTACCCATGGCAGGGGGGTTGGACTGGGCAATCTTTAAATGTCCCTTTGAACCCAAACCTTTCCATGATTCTGTGATCCCGTGAACTAGAAATGTGCACAGAAACTGGAAAGAATGAGTCCTAAGTCAGCAAGCCACAAGTCTCCATTCACACGCCTAGTCTTTCTTCCCATCTTTCCATCCTTCATTTCTGCTTCCTCTCTTCTCCACCCTCTCCACATAAAAAAAAAGGTAAACCTGTAATTACGTTGTAGAGGAAATGCAATGAAGATTTAAAGCCTGTGCATTATGGACAAGGCTTTTCAGTTTAACTAGGAAAGAAGACATGTACAATAATGTAGAACTATGTATTTTAAGATCGTATAGGACACATAGTATCATGTCCTGAGATACAGATTTCACATGTTAAATGTATACCAGTGTATGGAAGGATGGGAGCCTTGTGCGCTCTTTGTCCTGGAGATCCTTAAGGACTGAAGGGTTCTTAGTTGTATCATCAGCACCAATGTACTCGCCTGCCAGTGCTACAGATTTTGCAACTCTTTCGCTCATAATTAAAGCATGCCTCTTCATAGGAGTTAACAGACATAAACCTACCAAGTAAATATGTGGGATGGACTAAAAAGAAAAACACAATTCAAAAAAGCAGTTCAGAAATGTTATCTCAGTGAAAATTAGAAAAGACAAGCTGCTTAGCAGACCTGGGCCTTGGCTTTATCACATTATGCAGGTACCTTTGACACCCTACCCCAGGCACCCTAATTTATCTGAAACAAATCACTTAATCTTTGCCTGTTCCCTATTTCCCTGCCATAACATGGGCGACAACAAGGATTAAGTGCATTGAGCTCAGCTATCACCTGCCTCATCACCTTTCTCTTTGTTTCCCTTAATTTTGCAGAGAATATTCTTAATCCAGGAAGAAAATACTGGATCCCTGAAACAACAGTTCACTCATTTTTTCTGTTTTCTAGATGTCTTTTCAGGTTTATTGTGCCGAGGCTGCAAGAGAAGTATGTGTTCATGCAAGGTGTTATCACAAAGCTTTACTAAAGTTCTTTTTATTAATCATGCTATTTGAAAGAAATAAAAATTTGTCTATACAAACGTATCTTTTTTTCCATTCCTTCCTACTCATTTGACATTTTGTAAAAATGTTTGTGCAGTTACCTAGGATGGCAGATTTTATACAACATGGCTGCTAAATACCAAGGGGCATATGAAGTCATGCCGTTCTAATGAGGATGGTGCTGCAAAGGTTACAACAAAACAGCTTGTGAAGTAATAAAACCCCTAATTATCAGTCTCTCCCAAAAAGCATTGTTAAAGTTTTGTTCCAGTGTTTTGTATTTGTACCAAATTCACCTCAAGGAAAATGTTTCTCCTCCTTTTCCTTCCTAGTGGCTAATTTTGAAACGCATAACTTAGCAGAGTCTGCCTCAAATTATAAACTAAATTAAGACTATGACTCAAGAAAACAAATTTGCATATGTTTAATACCATGGAAAAGAGGAAATTGTTTAGTCTTGTGAGCCCAATCAAGTGGATGGAGCTGGGAGAAGAAATTACCTCTTAGCTGAAGTTCTTTACTTTGCAGTAGTTTAAACCTCTGGTTTAGAAGCTCCTGAGGATGAAAAAAGTTCAGGACTTTTTTTTTTTTCTGTTCAAACCAAAGCAGTCTGCCCAGCTGTTAACAGAACAAAAGTAAAAGCAGTGTGTTTTCCCTTGCCTATTATCTAGCAATTTTTAGCAGAGTTTTCATTTTCACTCAATTTTAATAGTGTCCTTTGAGTCCCTATTATTAAACACCATGAAGTTTGCAAAATCCCATAGCTGGCGTTGGTACTACGTACCAGGCCATCAGGAGAACAGATGCTGTAATTGCATACATGTGTTACAATAGGGGACTGAGGGAGAGAAGAAATTGTGATGGTCTAGTTATGCTCTTTTTATATCACTCCTTTTTATTGAAATGCTGTATTTTTTCCTCCTTTAATGACTTGGATCACTTTTCTCTCCACTATCATAGGTCTCTTAGGCAATATAGCATTAAGCTGAAGTTTGATGGTGGCTGAACAGAGAAACCGAAGTGTCATTTTAGTGACAGACCAGAGAGAGAAAAGCAACTTAGAAAAAAAATCTCTTATTATCATTGTGCAGGGGTGGAACTTATGCTAAAGGCTTTTTATAAAATGTCTGCTGAGACAAAGCAGTCACCAAGGAGTATTAGCAAAGCAAGTCAGAGAGGAAATGAAATGCAGAAATGCTGAGGGAGCGAAAGAAAAGCACGTGGTATTTAAAGATGTGGAAACCCCGTTCATCAGCAGCTAAGCAAACTTACGGTATTTAGAGGTTTAACACGAGTACAGGGAAGAAGAGTCCAACCTCCCCTGTCCCCACCTCACCAACTTTCAAGTTGCTAGCCCGTGTTTTCTTCCCATTCTTTTACGTCATATCTTTCCTACATTGATTTCTAACAGCCTAAGGACAATTGTGCACATGCATGGAGACAAGCGCAACCTCATCGCACATCCTCTCTGGAGAAGGAAAGGCTCTGTCTCCAGCTGTGCTGCCCAAAAGCTCTTTGGGATAGATTTTCGTGCCAGGGACTGGTAGCAGTTATTACTAGGAATACCTCCGAGCTTGTCACATCAGCTTGGGCTGTACAAATTGCTGCAGAAAACGCTGTTGGCTACCCAGCTACTTAGCTGAAGAAGTGGGAGATGGGGGAGACCTATTTATTCTCAGAAAGCTCAGTCTAAGAGGCAAAGCGACCACATGCAAATATGAGAAAGAAAATTATAGTTTGATTGTTCTACTCCCAAAAAGGCTACATCACCTGAAGAAAAATCTGTACCAAAGAAGCACAAACCCTCTCTGTAGAGCTTATTTTCCATGTTTATCTGAAAAAAAAAAAAAAGGGATTATAAAGACAGGAACAGGTGGTTGTCAGTAATTATTGGTTGAAGTAAATAAGAGGGACAACACACCAGGATAAGCTTTAAAGAATGGCAGTTTCTCGGCCACAGAGCATGAAAATCAGTTAGCGGAGAACAATGGCACAACAACAAAAATACAAAGAACTGGGAAGCAGTGAGAGAATAATCTAAGCTAAAATCAACAACAAAAAAAAAGGAGGATGTTTTGGGGACGGTTGCGGTCAGTAAGAGTGGTTTAGTGTTGCATGTGGCAGCTGGTGTGTGCTGTAAGCTTCTTTCTCAGCAGCATCAGTGGTACCACTGCTCTATTCTATGCATTACCAAAAAGGCATTAAGTCATAACTCTCACTGCCATCCTGGGGTACAAATTTGTCAAGTCCTTAATAAAACTGCCCCTAGGAGTGAAATACCAAAACAAATTTCCTCCCCTTGTATTCATTCCTCTTTAAATCTTTTGCATGGCAGTGACTGGGCAAAGGCATCTGTTGGTTTTCCTAGGAAGAAAGAATTAGAAGCACTTTTTAACAAATATATGGAAAAGCATATCTAAACCACATTAAATCTTTTGCTAAAAGAGATCTGTGGTACAGAGCAAGAGTGAGAACTGTACACGCAGGCAAGGTTAGTCAACATGGCTATAGGTGCTGGGTATTCATAGACACCGTCCTGCCTGTGCAATAAGAGCGAAGCGCAGTAATTACGCAGTGAATGCTGCCATTCAGGACATACGCGTAAGGAAAACATAAATTTGTTATAGATCATTCCCTGAGAGAGGCAAAAGAACTTCATGGAGTTACGTATTATGTGCAGATTGCTTTTTTCAGGGTTGGTATAAGTTAGTGACTGAATAGCAAAAGAAACTCGTACGCCTTTATGAATCCCAGGAGCCATATTACCCCTCAGGCTTTCCATTTTCTCTTAAAGGTAGTGCAACTAACTGAAACATTGTAATTTACCGAGGTAAGCAAGTGTCAGAGGGCAACATGAAAGTCATTTTTCCCTAAAGCTGACTCTAAACTCTTGACTACCATGATACAGAATATCACCAGTATTAGTCAGTCTTACTCTCTTGGGTCTTACGCAACTACTGAAAGGATTGGGCTCTCACAAAGAAAAACCTCCATCGTCTGCATCATCATCAAGTCTACCCAGAACAGTATACATCCAGATTTTTTTGAGATTGCTTCTGTCACTACGAGCGTTAATCGTGGTTTACTGAAAGCTGGCATGTGGCCAAGGGAAGGGGGGAGAGCAAACCGGGGAATTACAGTGGGATAACTGGATCTTTCAGGGTGACACACAAAGTCTATTTGAGTTTCTCTGCAAAAGACAAATTCAGTAGAGTGTGTGCCTACAAAATCTTATCTACAACAAGCCCAGGAGCCTCCCCTCTTAGGAAAAATCTTGGAGGTATAAATAAGGAGGCCACAGTTTGCAGTTTTGCACTATTACTATCTGATGCTAATAACACTGCAGATTTTGTAGCTCTGACTTCTCATTTTGGATCCTTTTCCTAGCAGTAGGTGGGAGAAAATTTCTGGTATAGAAATTGCTTGACCGAAGAGCTCAGTCTGATTCATAAGTCAGTGATTTTTTAGATTTCCCTTGACGGAGGTGGTGATCCATTCCCAAATCCACCATGGCTCTATATTTACTTGCTTTACTGTTATTAAAGTGTTGGTGTTGTGTTTGGACTGCAGGTGTGCTTCAAATAAGCTGTAGTGTAGGTGAGCCAAAGAATGCACCTTAGTGACACCAAACCCCTCTACTACTTCTCATTAGGACAAGAAACTGGTATTTGAAACCCAACTGCAAGTGTCAGCAGGGGTCAGAGACCCTCACACTTCTCTGTGAGATGAAGATAAGGGAGAAGGATTCAGGAACAGGACAACGTGGGTGGAGGAACCAAAAGTACGGACAACCCCAGTAGCTGGAAAAGCCTGACTTCAACCGTCATTTAAAGAGAATCATTTTACTGTGAGTACAGTTTTACTACTAGTACTCAGCACTTCTTTTCATCAAGTTAATTGCATCATCTGTTGGACAAAAATGATAAAAGGTGGGGAAAATTTAAGTTTGGTTTTCATTACTTTGGTTCTCCATCAGTTTTAAAACTGACTTATTTTCCCTCTACTTTCATTGCACGTGTGCCTTGCTCAATACACAGACAGTTAGTGTTAGTTTTAGTTTGCTGCTTCAATGTGTTTTATTGACCCTTATGTCTTCTCACTAATCATTAATCCTTGCTTTACAAAACTTACTACAAGTAATTACCTCAAAGAGCCTTTAACATTTATTTGAAGGCTGTTATTTCAAAGTTCAGTTTGGTCACCAGGGATCAACCCATTTCTTGCTTTTCACTTTGAGAGAATCTTATAAAAGTAGCAATTTCATTAAAACCAACAGGAAAAATGAATACATTTGCCAGGCTGCCATCCGAGTTTTCCTTTAGAAATGACATGGGCAAGTACTATTCTGGAGTATTTTAAGGATTTTCTGCTGAAGTGTTGCTTTTGATACTTAAGTCTTTCAGATTCTGCTTTCTAAAAGGGTAATCTCTCCTACCTCTCCACAAAACTAAAATTCCCTTAGGCTGTCTCTTGAGCCCTGAGGTTAATGACTGATAAATTTAACAGCCATAAGAAATGCAGAACTGGACTATTCATATATAATAAGGCTGTTACTGTAAAGAAGTGTTCCTTGCCTATTGCTTTGGCCATTTCACCTCTCTTCTTTCTCTTTCCAACGATTCTGTCTTTATTATTTCATGAAAGATCTAAATGTTGGTGCTCTCAGAGACCTCGCATGGCATGTCCCCACCTGGCCTATTGCCTGGTATTACGAGCGATGCTACTGCTCTGTCCGTCTATGGCTGTAGCCTCCTTGGCCTCCAGAGAAGCCCTTCCATGCCTCCAGGCATGAAATTCTTGATGCCTGCCTGCCAGAAAAAAGCTCCATCATTATTTTCTTCAGTGCCTCCTTAAATCTCTTCATTTGTGATGCCAGAAAAGCACATAAAGCTTTTGAAAACTTCTTTTCTGGAATTGTAAGACCACATTTTAACAAGCCAGATCACTTTGTCGCTCTGTCACTTTGTAGGTATGTGTTTGCCACCTGTACCCATCAGCCAGTCAGGTGGTTCTTACCCTAGCATTAACCCATATTGTCCTTTACGTGATGATGACAATACTTCTGTCCTTTTTCTCCCCACAACATCTGATACATTGGAGCCTTTTACAGGACACAAATAATGGTAATATGCTGTCATATACATACACAGCTTTTTCAGAGGTCTGTGAGTAATATTTTCATAGGTAAATCATAAGGCAGATCTCCAATCTGGTCACTCTCAGCTGTTTGTTGATTTCTGGATGCAGAAACCATTCTGAGTTTTTTTACTATATTGGAAACATATGGGGATTGGAGAAGCGTTTTGTTCCATTTTTAATCTGTAATTATTTTTGCATAATATCACATAGGTGCATGTGAGTTCACAATGAAGGAAACAAAATATGAGAGTGAAAAATACATCCTGTTCAAGTTTGTAAAGCCTACATACACAGGTTACAGGGGAGGTTGTTAAACAGTAGTACTGTACATGTAATTACCAACCTTAACCATCAAATGGGAATTTAAATGTGCCCTGATTTTTTGGAAGTGTTCACTCTATTTGGGAACCTGGCACTTCGGAAAAACATTCTAATTCACCACAACCCTAAACAGAGATTTGACAGCTTGAGCATAGTAGTTTACCGTTTTAAACTTTCCAAAGCTATAGAAATAAATTTACAGAATCATAGAAAGGTTTGGGTTGGAATGGACCTTCAAAGATCTTCTAGTTCCAGCTCCCCTGCCATGGCCAGGGGCATCTTTCACAAGACCAGGTTGCTCAGAGCCTCATCCAACCTGACCTTGAACACTTCCACGGATGGGGCACCTCCAGCTTCTCTGGGCAACCTGTTCCCATGTCTCACCACGCTCATCATAAAGAATATCTTCCTTATATCTAATCTAAATCTACACTCTTTCAGTTTAAAACCATTACCCCTTGTTCTACCACAACAGGACCTGGTGAAAAGTCTATTTCCATCATTCTTGTAAGCCAGCCTTAAGTATAGAAAGGCTGCAACAAGGTCTTTGTATAGTTTCCGTAATGATAGCTTTAAAATGTCAGAAGTCATTGATATTTCCTTAAGATCTTTTCTCTTTGCTCACACCACTTGTTAGCACAGCTCCCTGTACAATTTTTCTACCTGTGACTCTCAGACAGCAGCAGAACAATAATTTATGAAGTCTGCTACACAAGCCCCATAAGGATTAGAGTTATGTTTGCACAGTTTATCATACCAGAGATGAGAGGCGTTAACAAAGCACTGCTCAGGTGCATGCTTTTGGAAACTTGTGTGTGTGCAATCTTTCTTTTTCCTGCAATTCAGATTTATGATTTACCTGCTGATATGGCTACCTGAGACATTTTTCTTACAGCATTTAATTATTTCAACATTTCTTTATGAAAAAAGAGGGGGTTATGTCACAATTAGTGTTTGTAGCTCTCTGTCTCTCTGTAGATTTTCTTTTCTGGTGGAATATTGCTCTGCTAGGATTTATTTTCTCCTTTAATTTCAGTATCTATTTGAACAATATGCTTTTCCCAGGACATGACATGAACCTGCAACCTAAGATTTAGTGTACACACTCAGGAGTCTTGTGTTTCATTTTTAAGAGGAAAGTACATTATTCTTGTGTAAAATGAAACTTAGGTTTTAACTCAGTTGCACATTTTCCAGGGTATACGAGACATTCCCCTTCTCTCCCACCGCCTTTGTGCTTGTCATATATTACCAGGTAGTGGTAGGAAGAATCAGAGCAGGATTTTACCCTGCTGCAACACTTACACAACCTCGTTCTGCTTATGTGCATTATGGCAGATAATGCTGAGTCTTTGGACTTGTCACCTCTGTAACCCATCCTCAGGCACTTGTCCTTAAGAGGGTCCTTAATATATACTGTTTGCATCATACCCATAGGCAGCCTCTGAAAAAGAAAGGTACACTGCTCTAGCAAGCTTTTTGTGCCCAAGAAGGTCTTTCTTTGTGGATGTCTCAAAGCAGGCATCTAAGACCTTGTGACGTCCACAAGACTTGAAGCGGATAAGTACATATGGGTGACCCACGGGTTTCTGGAGAACCAGGTAGAGGCCAAGCAAGATACAACACTAGGCATCTATATTTGGGTTACAGAAGCCATGGTTTCATCCCAAGGACATAACTCTCCCAATATTTCCAGACCTCCGCAAGCTACACAATGGATAGCTTCACCTGTTTGTCTGCAAACCAAGAAAATTTCAGGTCACCTCTGCTAACACCTCAGCTCCAGTCAGGTTTTAATACACAAAATGAGACTGACATAACCTTTTGCTACCCCAAAAGGGAGAAGAGACTTTGGCAGAGTCCTGGAATAAGATTTGGATTCAGTTCTGGATTCAGAATATGGACTAAACATTTACAGAATTATCATCAATGTCAACATTACCCTTCAGGAGAGTGAAGCAACAGGATCCTGCTTCAGTGATTGTAAAAGCATCCTCCGTGCCTTCTACTGACACATGTAATTCTCCTTTGCTGCCTAGCTTGCAAAAATAGCTTTGCTGCTTGGAAACGCTCTTCATGGCCCCTTCTTGCTCTGCCATAGATCCTAGGGAGTCATGGAAAAACTCCAGACTATGTCATTGCCACTGGCATCCTGACTGAGGGAAAAATATCTCTAACTCTCCTGACTGACGCATTTTATACAGACAAGAAAAAGCAACTCCTGTGGTGGTGTGACTGACTCTTCCAGCTTGTGCTCTGTCTTCAGTCACTTCAGTAGGAAAAAAAACAGCTGAAGTACTTGTTGGAAAAATGTTGGTGTTTAAAGAAGAAAACCCTGAAAATTCCATAGAGGATATCAGAAAAATGAACTAGTGAAAGGCTCTTCTAGTACTATTTTGTAAATAAACACAGCCTGTAGGTATTTGGGGGGAAAGTAAACATAAAGATATAGAGATGTTCCTCCCAGCACTTCATTCTTTAACATGGAGCTAGAAATCTAAGGTTGTGTCTAAATTAGAAAACTTAATATACTTGGAAACATCTTTGCACATTGACATGAACTGGCACACAATAGACCATGGCTGATCATTGTGAGCATTCTTTGTTTCCAGAACAAGACGGTCTAAAGCAAATTGCCAATTAGTGATGATCCCTGGAGCTTCCTTGCTGCTATATCGTGCCCAGGAATTACGGAGGAACCTGGTGGCTAGCAGAGGCCGAAGCTGTGCCAGGGAATGACCTAATAAATCACTGGTATAACCAGTTGTTTTTCTGTACCCAGGAATGTTCCCAGGCAGCGATTAGTGTACCAATGAGGACATAAACTTAGTTTTCAAAAAGATGATCACCATAATAAAAGCATTAGCGCTGTACTTTGTGATAAATGCTCTGACTTGTCATCACAGATGACACGCACAGATATATCTGGTTTTTCCACTGAAAACATTAAAAATACGATACAACTGTCATTTATTCAGGTTTACCTGAAACTTTTTGGTGTAACATCAATTGAAAAAGTTAACAAGAAAGGTGACAGGGTCTCCCTCCTGTCCCAGACCTGAAGGGCTGGGTTTCTGCTTTAGACTGATTGGAGAGTATTGAAAAGGTATGTTCCGTGTTACTTCACGTTTATGATAGCCATTACTTTAATTGTTTTAAGTCTCACTTTGCATAGACAATAATTGCCCTAGTCTCTCGAGACAATGAGAATTGCTTGAGAATCTGGATTTCTGAACCTTTAAAAAGGCTTGTAGCAAACAGGAGCATCACAGACTGCGCCTGTGCTGTGGGAGGGAGGGTTTGGTTCACCTTGCAGACCCTGCAGCTGCACGTACGCTGGGCTGCATGTTTCTCTAAGTCCCAGGCATCTCCCCCACATACTCTGATCTCCTGGTTTTACAAAGGGAAATCTATTGCCAGGGGACACCAAGAAATAAAGCCACAGGGGAGAAGACCAGTATTAAGGGGTCAACTTTGGAGTGTAACAGCTCTGCAGCGCAGATGAAGTCACAGTTAGTTGTGAAGTTTACCTCCACTGCAAAGGTTTTTCAGATAAATCATTGTAATGTAACAATATATAGCCACGATTCTGTGTTTTCTCTGTTTCAGTTTCATGTTTTTCTTACTAGATGTGTGAATTCTTTAGCAGAAAAGGTGTGTGGCATTTAGCAGCTGTGGGGCCACTAGTCCTGTCAGTGAATGTAGCTGCGTTTTATAGACATTACTCTCAAATCCTGAAATATTGAGCAGTGCTGCTATCTCTTCTGGTTTTCGTTGAGCAGAGTTTCAGAATTCCCTAAGAGGATCGCAGTGATACCTTCTGTTGGGTGGTTCAGGAAATCTGCAGAAATGTCCTGGTTTCAGCTAGGATAGTGTTAATTTTTTTCCTAGTAGGTGGCATAGTGCTGTGGTTTGGGTTTAGTACGAGGAGAATATTGATAACACACTGATGTTTTCAGCTGTTGCTAAGTCGTGTTTATAGTACTAGGTCAAAGATTTTTCAGCTTCTCCTGCCCAGCCAGCAAGAAGCCTGGAGGGGCACAAGGAAGTTGGGAGGGGACACAGCCAGGGCAGCTGACCCAAACTGGCCAAAGAGCTATTCCGTACCACGGGATGTCATGCCTAGAATATAAACTGGGGGGAAAGCTGGCCGGGGGCCACTGCTCAGAAACTGGCTGGGCATCAGTCGGCGAATGGTGAGCAGTTGCATTGTGTGTCACTTGTTTTGTATATTCTGTTTCTTTTATTATTATTATAAGTATCTTCATCATTATTATTATTTTCTTCCTTTTCTGTCCTATTAAACTGTCTTTATCTGAACCCATGACTTTTACTTTTTTTTTCCGATTCTCTCTCCCATCTCGCTGGGTGGGAGAGTGAGGGAGCGGCTGCGCGGTGCTTAGTTGCCAGCTGGGGTTAAACCACGACAACGGGTTTCTTTCATATTAAATTTGCCGTAGTATTTCACAACGGTGTACAAGGGTGTTAACATATTGCGTGTATTCAGAGGGCTGTCTGAGGAGTTAGCTGCTGTGCAGGCTCCTGTCCTCACCTCCTCTAACCCATGCTGTGGCTCCATCAGTCTTCATTGCAGACTGAGGTGTTCAGACCTTGTCTGCAGCTCACTGAAGCAAGTGTGGATAATTTCACAGTTTCCGTAACTTCTGAATGAACTCTCCAGCCTGAAAGCTCTTGTAGACTCTGTTTTTCTCAACCTAAACTTCACAATGTCATAGACTCTTTGTGTGCTGCTCTGGTTGAACATTGGTACTGGATGACATCCTAACAGAGTATGTTCTAACATGGATATCTAGTCATCTGTGGGCATCTATATGTAAATATTCACAGAAGTAACTAGTGCCCTCTGAATGGAGGTTTAGATGCAGTAAGACATATTAGGCTGACAGAGGAGCTGTTTCTCAGTTCACGTCATTGCAGTTACCACTGACACAGATTCATACTAAATGATCTTACAACATGCTAGATTTTCTCTGAAGTTCAGAAAAATCAGAGGAAAATATCAATAGGTTTTAAGAGCTTAGCATTTTGAAATTATATTTCAATTAATCAAGTTTGTTTATATGTATATAACATGCACACACGTATATAGATATTTGGGTGGGTTGTATAGGTGTATATGTATATGCACACACATTTGCAAAGGCATATCCACAATAGTATTTGAAGTAGATTTCTGTGTATCCTCTCTTTCCATTAGAAAGCAAAAGTATAAAATCCTTGGTATCTCCCTACTGCTGACTCTGTGCATGTTAATAAGTGAAGTATACACAAACTAGATATTGCCTTCAAGATAGTGATGAGCTACTCTCTACATATTTCGCTTCAATCTGTTAAAAAGCCCCAGTGAAATTAGCTGACTTACTTTGTAAAAATTGGCAGGATTCTCACAGAATAAACAGTCATCATAGGAACTTCACAGTTGATAGCAAAAAGAACAGAAAATATGTTTTCCTGGAGGTAGTGACACCATGTCTTCGTTTAGTTCATAGCATAAATTACGAATCCTCATGTTTGAAAGAAACAATTTTGAGAAAATTTAGTCTATCATTCAAAATTTTAACCTCACCTTTCCTGATTTTTTTTATTTAGGTTGCTTAGTTATCTTACAAAGAAAAGATAAACACTCAGGAGTTACTTTTAAAACCAGCTCAATGCATTCGTTGAATAAACATACATCCTTTTAGAAACTAAGCCCATTTTAAAATCTACCTGCTGATGGAAAAGTTTTAGTGAATCAGACTCAACTTTTCCCTTATTCATTACCCTTCTGTTAACTCTGCCTACTTTAACATGTCATCTTAACTTGTAAACTCTTCACAGCAAGAACCATTCTCTTCAAAGCTGCCCAAGCACCTATCCAGGAGTTGGTGTTGGTGGAAAAAAAAAAAAATCAGGCACAGCATTGCTTGGGAGTAAAGTGAACGTTTGGGTTCCCTGAAGGGGCACATTGTTCTCATCAGAGGATGATGCCATAACTATGCAGCCATCACATTTGAGTTGCTGCAGGACCCTACCCTGATGAGGTCCCTGTAAGGCTGACATTGCTCATGTTCACTCAGGGGACTGAGCCAAACCATCTTTATTTCAATGACCTTTAAATTGGACCTTGGCTGCCAGGAGCTGCCAGACCATCCGGGGCCAATCGCAAGTATCACAAAATGGCCAGCATACCTCCTCATTAGCAAATGCAGGTTCAGAAAATGACATGATGGTTCAGGCTGGTATACAGAGAGCGTTAGACTGCTGAAGGAGATCAAGTGACAGGAGCAGAGTGTGGTGAGTAGGCTTCTTCACCATGTGCTTGGAAGGGCATCGTTCTTTCAGAGCTGTCATATCCTTTACTTACCGCCCTTTTCCTCAATGCTTAAGGATTTTGTAACTGCTTAGTTCCCTGCGATCTGTGGCCTCCTGCCCTGGCAGAAGAAGACCTACCTCTTGTTAGATGAAGGACACAGTTTCCTCAGTGCTGGCAGTTTTGTTCACTGTTCTACACATGCGAGCGGCAGTGTCCTTGTCTGGATCCCTTTTCACATCAGCTACGTTCTTCCCAGAGCCACGACATATCCAGCAACTGTAAAATTGTCCTGTTTCAGTACTGCATAACAAATTGCAGATCAGTCTGCGTAACAGATTTACCTATGTCAGACAGGAATTTTTCCTACAATAAAATGTGTTTTTTCAGGCAAAGCGTTGCTGGGCATATGGCTGTCTTGCACACCAGACTTGACAGACAATGCACTTAACTGATGGGGAATGCGGGAAGTTCAACTGTATAAATGAGATTTTGTTTACCCTTCTTGTGCTTTCTGTATGATGTGTTATCTTTTATCAAGGATTTTATAGGTTGTCTCCACATCTTCACAATTAACTGTATTCATATGTACTATAGTAATCAAGCCAAACCGCTATTTAGCTTTGAACAGTTAGTGTTTTTTAAAGAATGTCCTCAGTAAAAATACTTTAACAGAAGTAATTTCAGTCCTCCCTCCCCTCTGCCCCCCAAAAAAGGTAAAGAGAGAGGGAAACATCTGGACAGATCACACATCCAATGTGGGGTATGATCCCTCCTTGCTGTTGCTCAAAACCTCAAAAAAAATCTCTAAATTGTGGCGCCACTGTCCCTACCAGGCTGACTGATGGCTTGGGGCAGAGGGAAAGGGAAAGGGAAAGGGAAAGGGAAAGGGAAAGGGAAAGGGACAGGGAGAGGGAGAGGGAGAGGGAGAGGGAAAGGGAAGATCCTGAATTGAAAATAACATCCAAGATCTCTCAGGAAAATGAAAATAACTTATATTTGGAAATGCTGATAAATTTGTCAGTAAACTAGCGTTTTGAATCCTCCATTTTCCTCCATCACTGGGAGATCCCATCCATTCCCTGTGACTCAAATAGGCTCTGCTGTGCAAAGTCCACAGTCTGTCACAGGACAGTTGAGATGTATCCTACTTGAGCACACAAAGTGTGGCACTGAAAACAAAGTCATAAAGACGTGGTTCAGAAATACTGTTCAGAAACCCTAACAAAAGTAAGTATGTGATGACATTTCCATTTAAATATGAGTGGAGGGAACAAGGCACAAGTGAGTATGAGGTCAGAAACAGTTCCAGAGCAATGAAACAGGCTTTCATTGTTATCTCACTACTTTTACCACAGTAATTGCATATTAAAGCAAGATAGAAATTCTGAATTTAAACCAGGTGTATTTTATAAAATTTACTTCATTCGGTTAAGAGATGCATTTCTTATGGAATGATGCTGAAGGTGGATGATCTGCTTGTAATCTGTTAACTTTTTCTTTCTCTTTATTTCAATGGTCGAAATTCTTTTTGCATAAGATTCTTCTAATGAAAGTAACTTTATTTGCAATATCCTGCCTCCGACTGTGATTTTATCTGCAGTTTGATTATTTAAAAGAAGAGGCAGGTGGTGGGTGAGTCATCATCTGACAGTATCCTGGGAGGACTTGAGGAGCTGCCTCTTTCAATCTGAATTTTCCTGTTGTAACAGCCTATCCATACATAAATGAGTGATAAGAAGACAGGATGCCAATACACCAAGAAAAGATTTTGCATTCCCTCTCCATTTCTTCTTCTTTTTTTCTCATTAAAACGGAAACTGAAAATTAGCTTTAACATTGCCAATTTGAACTTTTTTAGAAGTTGTACTACTTGAAAGATCCTGCTGTCTGCTCCGTCCTGTAAGAACTGACTTAGATGCCTCACTCATCGCCACTGGTAAATAGTACAGCTCAGCAGCACTATGTTCATGAATAATGATATGCCTGTGCTTAAGGGTTTTTGTCTTTTGGACTTCAGTAATTATACAGCCTGGGTCAGCTCACTTTCCCTGCAGTATTTCGGATCATCATCTTTACAGAGAAATTCACATGGGTTTTTTGAACTATAAGACTCAAGAACAAACATAATACCTTTTCTGCAGCTTTACAAACTGTGATTTAAAGCCAAGCTCATCATTTATGTTGGGTTTTTCTCTTCCTTTTTTCAATTACCTAACATCCAATAGTCTACTCTGTGCAAACAAGTTGCAGCCATTGCTGCATTGCACTGTAGCAATGCTCCAAAGAGACAGCTGGCCCAAGCATGGTGGTTCATAGCAGTGTGCTACCACAAGAAGCCAGTGAAGCTCCAGTGGTTGATACAGAGGAGCTGGTCTGATTCACTTATCATAGAATCATAGAATCATAGAACGGCTTGGGTTGGAAAGGATCATCAAAGGTCATCAAGTCCAACCCCCCTGCTGCGGTGAGCAGGGACCCCTTCAACTCGATCAGGTTGCTCAGAGCCCCGTCCAGCCTGGCCTTGAATGTTTCCA
>JAVKLA010000074.1:8734547-8755613 GCA_034782735.1 Sagittarius serpentarius | reverse complement strand
TAAAAGCTAAGTAAAGGAAGAAGGAAGGGGGGACATTTGTCAGTTATGTCTGTCTTCCGGAGAAACCGCTACGAGTATTGAAGCCCTGCTTCCCAGGGAGTGGCCAGACATCGCCTGCTGATGGGAAGTAGAGAATAAAAAACCTTTTGTTTCTCTTTGCTGTCGCGCGCGACCTTTGCTTTTGCTTTATTAAACTGTCCTTATCTCGACCCACGAGCCTTTGTCATATCTTCTCTCCCCTGTCCAGTCAAGGAGGGGGAGTGACAGAGCAGCTTTGGTGGGCACCTGGCACCCAGCCGGCGTCAACCCACCACAACAAGGAGTGGTAAAGGTCTTACTTATTAGTCAGCTGAACAAACTGTAATTTCCTAATGACATGAGTCAAAATATTCTGGTTTTATTACGTTTATAGGCAATGTATGCAGGTGAGCGGTTCTAAAAAGAAACCATTTTTGAGCGTTTGACCATTCATACTTGATTTAGTATACAAGACAATTTCTATGTTGGGTTTTTTTTTTGTATATCATTATAACACCCTTCCATGAACAAGATTAGAAGGTACCATGTTTTGATTATGGAGGGGTTGGAGAGAAACGGGTAATTCTTTCCCCAGAAGTTTCTAGTATATGTGTTTATAGAAATTTTTAAGCTGACACAGTCACCACCCGCGCAAAAGAAAGGGCAGACCAAGAAAACACCATACCCTTTTTTTTAGGATTGATGTAAATGCATGTGACAAGACAAGCAGGGACAGCTGGAGAAGGAAAACTTTGCAGTGCCTCTCAGAAGATCTTTCCCTCAATTTACCGTATGTTCTGAAAACCCTGCGCAAAACTACATCTTCACGGACAAACCAAGTAATTGCTTGCACTGGTACTGAGGCCTGCGGGTATAAAGGGCAGTAGAAGATTTTAAACTATATGACTAGCCAGGTGAAGAGTACAATTGACTTTGATTTCCAGCAGTGGTGTAGAACCACAGTAGCATATCTTTAATCAGAATTTACACTGAAAAATCATAAGCTGCTATCATCATTTAACTATTTTTCAGCAGTAAAAACAAGGTTTGAACTTAGCAGTTTGTCTTTTCTGCCTTTCCAGATTTCACCAAAAAAGTTTCTTGCTGTTTAACTTTAAATAAAGCAGCAACGAAGTGGAATCATATATCATGTTCAGTCCACTTAGAGTGATTTATAACCTGAGCTGAAAATTAAATAAAAATGTTCTATATTTAACATGTACTGATAGTGGGTTTACTTTTTGCACAAACTAATTCTTACTCCCAACAGGTCGAATTCAATTCTATTTCCCACTTTATTGACTTTTTAAAGTACCCATCATGATTAATAATTAGGGGAGGTTCTTTATTTTTTTCAGATGAGACTGGAAGTGCGCCCATACAAATTTACTGTGATTCAGGAGAGATGTCCTGTTAGTTCATTTCCCAAATGCATGCTTTAGTGTCCTCTTTATAACGAAACCAAACTAATGTCTTGCCAGAATACTCAAGTAATTCAACTATTTTATCATTAAACTGTATTCTGTTACTGGATGTCACTGTTGTTACGATACTATTAAGAATGGAGACGTGTATTTTACTGTATGCATCTGAGCAGCATCAGTAGCAGCAATGACACTAGTCACAGACTTAGAAGCTCTCCATGTGCTAACCGCAGCTGGATTGTCTTCGTCTCTTATACTGCCTTGTTAAGTACGTATAAAAATCATGCGAGTGGACTTCTTTTTATCATAACTGAATGCTGTACAGCAACATTTAAACTAAAAGGATTATCTTTCTTTAGCTGAGGAGCCATCTCAGAAAGGTTTGACCTATATTCATTACTTACAGCCCACTTCTGTTTTTAACCATCAGTTCACTCAAGGCTTCCAGGCTTCAGCCAGACCTTGTCAGAGGTCAGGCTGAGGTCTAATATGGGACATTACTCCACATCTTTTTCTTTAAAGGTTTTTTTATCACTGAAGCACAGGATCCTGGACACCAACAGAAAGATTCAGTTGATGTGTTTTGGGTCTACATCAGCATGTTTATGCCCAAGAAACGATTCTGAGTTCCCTTGTGTTCTTTCCTTCTAACGTGTTTAAAGGAGTGACAGACACGGATTCTTTTCCTGCTTTTCTTTTCCCTTCACACCGCTCCATATGTTTACAATTAGTTTGCATCCACTGATTCTTCCTAATAATTAAGGAGTTACTGCTAGTCCACCGCCAGAAATACAATGCAAAACAAAGCAAAAAATTCACTGTCATTGGGATTCCATTAAATTAGGAATAAATAATTTTAATATACATACAGGATGGAATAGCTTGGACATTGTGGCAGCTTTTTGAAGCTACATGCTTCTCAATAGCTTGTTTGTTTGGGTTTTTTCCTCGTAGTTGTAAACGTTTCAGCTAACAAACAACAGTTGCGATCCATTGGGCTGATCCAAAAAAGTGAGTTAAGCCATCCCAAGAGCCAGTTAATAGTCTCATTCTTTCTCATTTTATAACAAGTTTATATAGTTACTGAAACAATTCAATGTAAAAATTATTCTTCTCCCATTTAACAGCTCCCATTTAACAGTAATAGATTTTACACAGAGGACAGAGCATAAAGTTTGCAATAAACAGTTGGATTTTCTTTTTCAGGATAACATCTCCACCTACCCAAGATGCAGAACAACAACAGTAATATCAAAATAATAACTAAGACATCTCTTCCTAAGGCATTCATTCATTTGAGGGTGACTTGGTTAATTCCTAGAAGTTGTTCCAAAGGTTTCTAAGTTCAGAATAGTTTGGAAGCCTTCTATGTGCAAGCTTTGTGTGTTATACAGGCTGAATAGAAAAGCATTCCAGGTTTTATTGTTTGGATTTTTCTGACTTCTGGGCTGCAAACATGTTTACCTGTGGACTACTGATCTTGTTTCTTTGCATCATTTTTTTCCAATACTGCCATCAACTGTGGACTGACAGTTGCTTGCGGATCACCTTCTGCTTCAGGCAGCTGTGTATTTCAGCTGGCTCTGATCTTTTCCAAACAACCCTGAAATTAGACAACAACCATCCTCACAACCTAGAAGTAGCTACCAGACAAGTCACCACCATCTAAAAGAAAGTACCTGCCAGGTCTGTGTAAGCATTATGTGAATGACAAGTATTGACCCAGAATAAACGCTTCCTCACCCAGTTAGAAGACCCACTGAAGAGATTTTTTATTAATCTAGATAGCAGGCCTTTCTTCTGTTGTAGAATTCATAGCACTTCACAAACCCTTCTTCTCATGTTAAGAAAACTGCTTCAGTTTTCTGTCATTTGTTCTCTTATTCAGTGAATAAACCACCTCTTCATATTAATAGGGATTTGAATTATCACTCCTTACTGTATGCTTTGGTTTCTCTCAAGATATTTCAATACCATTTAAGATGTATTTATGCTTGTAAATAAAGAAAAATGTGTTCTCCTATCAAACAAAAAGCTTATATTCCTTTTAATTTCTTTTTCTTTATATTTAAATCAGATGCAATCTAAAATAAATTTGAATCTAACAAAATTAAGAAAAATCAGTCTGCAACAAAATGATGTGTCGTTAGAAATGGGAGGACAAAAATATGCAAAACCCACAAGTATTAAGGATAAAATTTGTCTTCAAGTAAAAAAAAAAAGGGAGGTGGGGGGAATCAGAAGGAGGAGGGAATGGGAAGGAAAAGAGAAAAGTGAAATACTTAATTTGGTCAGTTCAGAAAACTTATGTAATGATTGGGTGTAATGTATTTTTTTTAGCTCTCGCTTGAATTTTAAAGAGACACATGGTGAATTTAGCTTGAAATTGGCAAAATTAAAACCAATTTCACATTTCCTAAATGAAATGTTTTTCTCCTGTCTTTTTTTTGTAGAAGAAGACACCAAATTTGACCCATGCTCATGCATTCCTTTAGACACTTGAGATCACAATTTATCAAACAAAGCTCATGTATCTTATGGTTTACTGACCTTTGTTCTTAGAAAATTCTTTTTTTCTCATTGTATTTATTATATTGTATAAGTATGGAAAGGTTTGAAATACAGAATGCTACTTTTTGCAACCGAAAATGCTCACCTGTAGCTGAACAAACAATTGACTGCAAAGTTAATAATTAACAGAGGCAAACTTTTATGCTAGATGTGGATATAGCCTTTAAATGGCAGAGCAATCATAACTTGTCGTAACAAATGTTAATATAAATGCAAATGTTGGTAGATACTGCAGTACTCTCGTTTGAAAAGTGATCAATTAATGTAGCAAAGAACTTCGAAATTTGGTCAGCCCATGGCATCAGCCAGTGATTGCTGTTTCTGAAATGATGCCCTGAACTTATTATTCAAAGATGTAATTTATGTGGGTTTGAAGACCAAGATCAAACAATCACATTACTTGGATCTGTGAGCAAGACACATTAAAAATTCAAATTCCAGTGATATAATTCATAGATCTGGTGGTGCAAATGTACAAATATCCCAAGAACACACCTGATGTCTTATTAGCATCTCTATAATAAAAAATGCTAGGTGGTCACGCAGCTATGGCACCAGCATCCCACAGCCTTTGTTGGCTTAAACGCATCTTTCCCCTGTGCACTCTCTCCAGGACACGGGATTTGTAGCTCATGTTTCAAGGGTGCTCAACCAGTTAAACAAGCAGGTGCAAATCCATTAACCAACCAGGCTTTATTTTCCCAGCAGAGCTGGGAAGAGCTATGTTATTTATAGAGAAGCCATCAACAGCACACAGAAATTTTTTTTTTAAAAACAGCATCTGTCTTGTACTTGCAATACTTGCAAGTTTTTATCTATCTGAACATTTGTGAGCATATTCAAGTATCTGAGGAACTTAAAGAAGTTCCAGGTGGCTCTCTCGTATGGGATTCTACCTGCTTTTCCAGAGAGCTAACAAATCTGCTTCTGCAAGCAATAGAAGTCTTCATTAAGAGATTTCTTCCCTATTACTTCTTCCAAAATTGATTGCCGAAAAATACATTTGGATGATAGCCACCCATTTTCTACATGCACTTCCATTTGAATAGAGGACTGCACTGGTTAATGAATGGCTGCTGCTTACATGTGCTTACCATCTTGGACTATCCATCCATCGTGGAGGCTAAAAGCTGTGTCCAGTAATCACTTGGGAGCAAGCAGGCTGATGAAGAAACTCACCATTTGTTCTCTGATAGCTGGATGAGATCAGCATCCTGCAAAACCAAAATTGCTCCCAGCAGATTTATGGCAAAAACTCCTGCAGAATGCATTTGCACAAAACCAAGAACACCTAATGTGTACATTCAGTATGTACTATCCAACGTGAAGAGAGATCTTCAGTCCTTATAATCTATATATAGATCCTCTAAGGGGTTAGAGCGAACAAAGGAGGAATTACTGGTACTAAGTATCTTTCATATCTCATGGCTCTTCTACTGCTTCAGGCAATCCCTACGTACCCTGGAAAGCACTTTAGAAAGCTCTTGAAAGTGCTCCTGAATTAAGGCCATGGAAAGCCCTTCCAGAACAGGAGCTTAATGAGTCAACATTGGTTTCAGGTTAATGCACTGTACATAACTAACTGTTGCATTTTCAGTTGCAAAGGCCATGAACAGTCACAGTTAAAACTGAAAGATTACTAACAAAGGAATTAAACAAGGACACCATGTCTGCATGAAAAACAGCAATCAAAAAAGAGTAGACTCAGATACAGCAACATGAAAGCAGCTATTGATTACAGAAGTAAAAGAAGCTCACATTAAGGAGTACTAAACTTACTGAATTAATCTTCCTAAATGACATATTTCATCACAAAAACAATATAAAGGAGGAGAGTTGGTTTAACTCAGACTCTATATATGAATATGTACAGACACACATATATTAATATAATCTTCCACTCCTTCCGCACCCCCGCACCCCAGAGCCCTTACTTCAGCCTGGCCTTTCCCTCTCCTTTCATCCACGCTTTAAGCTGGCTTCAGCACATCTGGCAGAGAAATCTTGTTTTCTTGTTTTGTTATATTGACCTCTCAGCCATCAATGTCATGTAAATGTTAGGGCTGCAAGGCGGATGCAAGATCTTTAAACTTTCAGAGAGCCAAACTAGTGGAAATATTTTGCCAAGAATTCCCTTGTATCATTTTAAAAGATGATGCAAATTGATTTCATAAAGCTTTCGGGATCCTCCGCTTTGGCTACGTTTGTAAGAACAGTGCTTAGGCAATTCCTGCATTGTTAAGACCTTGGGTTTACATCATCAAATATGTGTTGGGTTTAGATACCATCTAATTCATCCTAATCAGGGGGAAGTTATTTCTCAGAAAACTGTCTTCAATATTTTAGAAGCATATTCTTTCCCTGAGACATAAGGTAAGCCATATTCCTATCTTGTATAACTCGGGCCGGGGGCGGAAATCATTAGTTTAGCCAGGGAACATTCAATGATTTTTTAAGGTAATTAGAGGTCAATGTCTGTCTGCATCCAGTCCTCAAAAAATGCAGACACCCATGCTTGCTTCTGTGATAATGGTGAGTACGGCCACAAACCAGGCTGCAACTCAGCAGTTTGATAGGTCATCAGACTTGGATTTGTCAGAGGAAACTCATACCTGATGGAGGTGGTTAGATGGTATTCATCAACTCAAACAGGAAAGTCAGCTGACTTCTTAATTTGTTTTGGTTAGAAAATCAGGAATTTGGATAAATACTGTTCGGTTATAGCCGAGAGATGCGCATATTTGCCAAGAGTCCAGACCGACTGTTTATAAGCAAAAAGAGTTTGGTAATTTGTGTGTCTCTCTTCCTTCCAGAAGTAGCGTGGGTGACCGTCACACAGCTCGGCCTCACCTGGACGAGGCCGTTCCAGCTGTGACCTGACCTTCTGCTGTGCATTCCGGTGCTTGACCAGGCTCCTGCTGGGCCTGCTCCTGTCTATCGAGAGCAATCCGTATCTGCTGCCAGGCTGTGTAAGGAGCTGGGGGGTCCCGAGAGGTCCTGAGGGACCATTGGCACTGTCTGCATCGTCACAGTCAGTTGGGTCAATATTCACCCATGTCGAAATCAGACCTGGGCTTTAGGCTCTGGCTCTGCGCGGGTCATCCCATACAGGCCAGAAATTACATTTGCGGTCAGGTAACATTTTTATCTAAAACTTTTTTGCAACCTCTGATTTGCCACAAAAGCATACCTCTGAGAATTATCCCTCAAATATTCTTTTCATGATCCTAATTTGAGGGACTCCACTTTTTCACAGAATAATAGCAGACAGAAAATAGTGGAAAGGAAAAAATGAATACTACTTTTCCAGGATGAATTAATTAACCTTTGTAGTGCACACAAGATTTAATTGGCCAAGCACCATACTAGTGACCTGAGTAGCTTTTAATTCCCAGCTGTGAAAACCTTTCTTGTCAGGAACAGATGAAGCTGCACAGATCAATTTTAAACTTGGCTGAGTACAGTGAGGCATTTGGAACCAGGCATCTAAACAAGTGGCTCTATTTTAGAATGTGCTGAGTATCTGTGATTATTATTGACAAACATGGGGATTGCAATACTCAGCAGCCCTTGCACTCAAACCCCTTATTTAGATGCCTACAGGCAGACATAAGTAGTAATTTGCTCTGCACATTTATTATTTTCTCCCGTATGATGCTATCTACACAGAAAAGAAGTAAAAAATATTACAGATTGCACTTAATCTGTACTACATCACAGTAACTATCCACCAACACTAAGTTCAGCAACTGATTTTAAGTATTTTAACTAAAACTCACTCTTATCAAACTTCGTAGAGGTGATAAACTTGAGGAGAAAAGAGCTATCCCAGGATCTGGTTCTCTGGTTTTATTTAATCTTTTATTTCTATTTTTAGTAAAATGGATTGTCTCACGATTTCCAATAAACCTCATAGACCAATAAGGAAGACAGTGTAGAGAAAAAAAGGATGAAAAATGATAACGATTTTTATTATTATTCTCACATTTGATACATAAGCGAAGGTTTTGCTAAAGCATCTATTTTCTTTACTCCAACTTATAATCCTGGTATTGCCTAGCCATAACTCTTGGTGCTTCTTGTCTGGAATGGAATTATGCTTTGATTTTTGGTAAAATGATACACCCCGAGGTAAATACGACTTTCAATTTCACCTTACCATGCTGACAGAATTAAGATTTTCTTAAAATTCTGTTTCAATTTAAATCAAATGCTGTGCAAACCGCTGTTTTGGACATCAAAAGTTAGACGGTTCTTGCCCAATGGAAGTAATGTTTTAAGCGGGGAGCTTCTTAATCTTGAGAGGGACCATTGCTCTGGTTATTGTTTTCACCTTATGTTCTTGTCTTTACAGGAGCTCTATCGCAGCAACATGTAGAAAATGTAACACCAAAGCAGAAATGCTTTGTTTGCAATGTGAAGCAAGATTTTAGGTTAGTCATTGCTCTTACCTAGACTGACTGTGTTGTAACAGGGGCCAGTTGTTAGATTTCAGAACTATTTGCTGAAGGATCCGAGGCCAGACAGCTGAGTAATTACACAGAAATTGGTTGCTCATCAACAGTGTGTTTCACTTTCATCCAGTCATTTCCATTTATATGAAGGAAGTGAAATGCTTGCCTCCACATTTGTAGAAGTTATTTGCTGCAGAGCCATTAGAAATGGGATAGTCAGGAGGACTAAGGTTGCTTTCATATTTAAGGCTGTAGTGTAAAACTAAAGTAAATCAGAGATTGCTCTTTGTGATTATTCAGCAACAACTAATTCCAGTGACTAAAGTTCTTGTTACAGCAAAAATAATGAAGTTGGAGTATACAGCAATCAGTTCAAACCTAGAGCCAGTATAACTCAGAGGATCAATGTTCGGTTTGTAAATATGCCCGATACCATATAACAAGCCAAGAAAAAACTGCCCAGTGGGACGAGGTCCCGACTGTCCTTCCACGCTGTTTGCAGTGTCAGTTCGGTCTAACAACACGTATGATTCCCCTTCAAGGGACGGGTTTAGGGTGCTGTAGTTTACAGCTCCAGTCAGGGAATAGCTTGCCTCTGTACTCTCCAGGTCATGCTGGAGAGCACCACTTCTGGAGCATCGTTTGTGCACTCCAGCCACAAAAGCACGATGTTTAGATGTTGCATAAAAATTTTATTCTGATTTTATCTCTTCTACCATGAAAAAAAGATTAATTCTGAACATATTGTCATATTGTTCTCATTCCACCGAGAGCAAACAACCGTCTTGCTCCTCTGTGTTTAAAACCTGGGGAAAGCTGAGTCAGTTTCTCCATTGTTTTGTGCCTGTGATACCACTTCACTCTTCACATACTGCATACAAAATAGCACATACTACATACAAAATACCATCTTACTCATCAAATAGTGTTAAAGAAGAGACTAAAGGATGTTCATGGCAGCAGTTGAATAAATCCTGGACCCGCTGACATAAAGAGAAAAAACTTTAAATTGTGTTCAACACAACTCTTATTCCCCCCTGCGTTTTTAACCTATTTTTTCCCCCAGTGTTTTATTTCCTGTTGCATTCATATTTTATTTATAATTCTGCCAAGTCACATGACATGAGCCATATAAGTACAAGCCAATGGTTCCTTACTTCAAATGCACAGTTGTCTTACTGTAGGTCATCTTAGTTCTCTTCAAAAAATACTTATTTTGGCAAGATACAGTGCTAGGAAAAAAAAGACATATACAAAATGCTGATGTTTGATCACTGACACATAGCTGCAAATCTTGTCTACAGAAACTAGCTGCCCTGGATACCCTGTAAAAAACGATTTTACTCCTATCTAGGAGTTTTGGGGGGTTTGTCTGTTTATTTCCTACCTGATCAGCATTGTTCTCTCTGAAAGAATTAATCTTTCACACTTTCAGCATCTTTTATTTTCATGTCTATCCAGAAGATTGAAGAAAGTTCATTATCTGTAATGAGATGAAATGTATTGCTCGTGGCTAAAAGGATCACTTTGAAGAAACTCAGAGATGAGAAACTTCAAACCTTTGCTAAATGGACAAGTGTTCTAGCCCTTAAAGTCATTCCTAAATATTCAGTGCTGGATATGAAAATGAGACCAGGCATGTCACAGGCAATCTAATTTTGATAAGATACGAGGACTCTATGTGTGTGGCTTGCCACAACGTTCCCTTGGCATCATTCAGACTGTTTGTCGTTTTGGTTTTTTGTTTCACTAAAAAGTTTTCTTGCCGTGTATCGTGAGAATGTATGTTAATACTCATGTTTTATCTAATCAATGAGCCAAAATTCAGGGGGTTGTAAGTTACCTCTTTTAAGAAACACAGGATGTGGGAAACAGCCTATGTTCTGGATTTTTCTTATCTTTTTCGTTCAACCCTCCTCATTTATCAGAAGTATGAACCATAGCCTTTCCTTGAACACAGAAGTAGTCAGCCTGTGGGATATAAATTTTCTGCTTAAATTTCCAGTTTCTTTCAGTCAACGAGTTACAGAGAAACCATGTTTCTCGGCTCTTCTGAGCACGACAGTGTCACTGCTTATCCAGGTGACAACTTTGGTGACGATGTCTTCTTCCTTCTTGCCATCGTGTCCCCCCCGCCTGCCCTCCTCCCACTGTACCAGCCTCTCAGGTGAACGCCTCGCAGGGAAGTCTCTGGGTGGGTGGACCGACAGGCAGCTTCACCATGTGCCTCTGCTTGGGTTTGTGTCTCCTCTTGTTTCAGCTGGGGACAGCTCGTGGGGTGGGTGCAAAGCGGGAGAGAAACGTCCTTCATAATGTGTTCTTGGGATAAGCACATTGCCTTTCCTTCCTGTCAATGTGTTAGCAATGCTATCTGGTATGGATTCTGTGAATTAATAACCATTCCCTCCAGCCTAGCTGGAATGAAGGGTGATTTCAGAGTAACCATCTGACACCAAGGCACTACATGTCTGTAGGATCACTAAAACTGTAGTATTTGAACACTACAGGCCACAGATACGTTTCAACAAGAGACCAGGAGAGGATCATGATACAGTTTCACTAAGCTGCAGGGAACAGTTCAGGAGTCCGTAACACAAGGTAGCAGGCGCCTTTTATCAACAGCATCATTCAGCTTAATCCCTTGGCTTCCAGCAGTCTTTCAGGGGAATACCGGATTTCTGGAGGGATGGGTTGGGGATTGTTTGGGGTTTTTTTGAGGCGGGGTTTTTTGTTGTATATGAATTGAGATTTTTCTTTTGCACAGAAATAAGAAGACAAATAATTTTACACACAGAGAAGTGAAGTCAAGTAAAAGTTTGCAGTGCTGGAAAACTCTAATTTGCCCGTTCCTTTTTTTCCTTAGTTTGTACACTTGGTGAAAGTGAAGAAAAACTGCTCAAAATACTGTAACCCCATTTTTTTAAAGGACAGTAAAAACACTTGTATGAGCTACATGACATAATTAAGAGAACAAAATCATAGGGAGATGCTTGTTTTCACTGTCATGTCTCTTCTATTGAACCTAAATATTTGTTTCAACTTAGGATTCATGTTAAATCATTTTTTGAACACTATAGATTTAAATCACAATTTTTCTACTGCTTACAACTGCAATTCAATAGGACCATCAATATTTCAAAGCAAAAAAAGAAAATTGTGTTAGCTCAGATACAATGAAGGATTTAAAAATATATTTTATTAATTTTTTTAATTTAACTTCTTTTTCTTTTAGAGAAATCCTAAGAAATATACTTTTCATAACCTGCAGAAACATTGTTGATTATTAGGTAACTGTATTCTGAGTTACTTTTCCAAGGTTTAAAATTTGATGTTAAAAGAAAAATAATCGCAACTTCATATCTGGGAGCATACCGGCTTTTTTAAAAAAAAACAAACACCCAAAGCCCATATACACAAAGGTGTCTGCATCTACTTCCCCTGGAGAACAACAGCCTTCTAAGTGTTCTCTAGATGTTATTTCTCGTCAGCTAGTCTTGCAGCAGTCCACCCAGAAAACAGTCTTATTTCCGTGGTTTGGTTCAAAACCCTACAAGCACATATGGTTATGCTTGCCGTAACTCTCCCTCGTAATTTTACATAAGGTAAGTGTGAACTCTTGTTAGTAACTTTATCTAAATTAATGTACAGCACATTATTAAGGGAGTGGAACGTACGTATTTCTAACATTCTTGCAAAGGTTAGCATTTGTTCTGAGGAGTGATGCATCACAGGCCCTGTAGACGTAACCCAGCTAATGAAGCTATATGGGCTCTTTTATTTATAGAATCAGTTATCTCTTTGTAAAATATCTTTTGCTTGTGTCTATGCAGGCACGTTATAACTTCAGTACTGTTATATAAGTTAATATTCTCCTCCTTTTGTCTGCATGGTGAGTTTACTGTGTCTTTTTAAACCTGTGGCACAGAGAAAACAAGAAGTGTACTGGAAGAGATGGCTGGGGAAACTATAATATTGAATCAGAAAGACAGAATAAACTTCAATTTTTTTTTAAATTTACATTTTAAATATTACTTCCTCTGTTCTTAATTCAAAATATGTTGTAGGCTAGATGAAGTGAAGAAACAATTTGTGTTTTTTCCTGGTGTCTTCACAGATGGGTGACACTGAGCTCTTTTTTCTTTTATAAATATCGCAGTCTATCATTTTATTAAAATGAGCGAGCAGCATTTAAAAAATCATCCTTATCCCATGAACAATGGAGTAAATGAACCCTGATATGCTAAACCTTTTGAATGTTTGGTCTCTAAGAGGCTTTTCCTGCAATAACCCAGCTCCATTATATCTGCTTTACAGAGGACATTTTAGCTCGTCCCAAACTATGTGTGTGCTCTTTCGACAGCTAGAGCAGTGGACAGTATTGACTGATCGAAATCCCATTTCTCCTCTTAAAGGTGATCTGTTTCTCATTACTTTCCTTGACAAGAAAGACAATGTCACTGTGTGGACAGAGGAAGCCCACACCTCCCATCACAGATACCTGCTCCATTTTAGGAGTCCAACCAAACTCACCTTTGATTTTTCACTTTTTACCACCTCACTACGGGAGGGTATTGTCTCTGCTGTGTATTAGCAGGGAGGTATGAAGTCTAATCATGACACATATTTCCCTCTATCGAAGATTAAAAGTGTTTTTTCTCTTCTGTTCGTTATTAATGTACCTTCCTTTTATTACAATGCTATAAATACTAGATATAAAATCAGTTGGTCTCCAGATGTAATTCTTTAACAAGAAGTGGAAGTTTTAAAAGGGATCAGTCTCATGGATGGCAAAAATTCTTTGATCTTTAAAAGGGTTGTAAATAAGGCTAAAATCCTTCAGTAGTTTGATTTCTGCATCCACTGGGTAAGTGACCACTATATAAGTGATTTATATGTCAAAGGGTGCAAACCAAAGAACTGAAATGAGTCTAAGAACTGAAGTATGTATTTTGAGGAAAAGTTTTCAGTTTGTTTTACTTCCACTGCGGTTCTTTTGGTTTGGTTTTGGGGTTTGGTTGGTTTTTTTTTACCCAGCTGCTGGGATAAGCTTTTAAGTAGATGGTCAGATAAGGAAAGGCAAGGAGGAAGGCAATGATGGCAATTTTATATTGCTTATCAGGCCATCTTTCCAAGTCACAAGCAAAGGAATATAAATGTCACTTACTATCTCAAAATGTCAGATTACCATCTGTCTCAATTGGAACCAGTATAACCAAATAATACAGCTTTTCTTTTTCATATGGCAGGTTAACAGATGCTTATCAATGTATGGAAATTTGATCCTAACTGCTACATTCAGTGTACAACACAGACCTTTGGGGGAAGGACTTGTTTTCCCTCAAAATGTGTTAATTGACTTACTTAGGGCTGGCTAAGCACTGTGTCATTAACAAGTCTGTTTAGCAGGCATTTCCTGAGAGATATAAGCATTTCTAAAAGTTAGAAAGGTAATATTAAGGAAAAGAAAAAAGATTAACATCACAAATTGTCATGGAATCATAGAATCCTTTAGACTGGAAAAGACCTTTAAGATCCTCGAGTCCAACCATTAACCTAACACTGCCAAGTCCACAACTAAACCATGTCCCTAAGCACCACATCTACGTGTCTTAAATACCTCCGGAGATGGTGACTCCACCACTTCCCTGGGCAGCCTGTTCCAATGCTTGACAACCCTTTTGGTGGAAATATTTTTCCTAATATCCAATCTAGACCTCCCCTGGCACAACCTGAGGCCATTTCCTCTTGTCCTATCACTTGTTACTTGGGAGAAGAGACCGACACCAACCTCACTCCAGCCTCCTTTCAGGTGGTCGCAGAGAGCGACAAGGTCTCCCCTCAGCCTCCTTTTCTCCAGGCTAAACAACCCCAGTTCCCTCAGCCGCTCCTCATAAGACTTGTGCTCCAGACCCCTCACCAGCTTCGTTGCTCTTCTTTGGGCATGCTCCAGCACTTCAATGTCTTTCTTGTAGCAAGAGGCCCAAAACTGAACACAGAATTCGAGGTGCAGCTTCACCAGTGCTGAGTACAGAGGGACAATCACTTCCCCAGTCCTGCTGGCCACACTATTCCTGATACAAGCCGGGATGCTGTTGGCCTTCTTGGCCACCTGGGCACACTGCTGGCTTACATTCTGCTGGCTGTCCACCAATACCCCCAGGCCCTTTTCTGCCAGGCAGCTTTCCAGCCACTCTTCCTCAAGCCTGCAGCACTGTATGGGGTTGTTGTGACTCAGGCGCAGGTCCCGGCTCTGAGCCATGTTGAACCTCATACGGTTGGCCTTGGCCCATCCATCCAACCTGTCCAGATCCCTCTGTACAACCTCCCTACTCTCAAGCAGATCAACACTCACACCAAACTTGGTGTCATCTGCAAACTTACTGAGGGTGCACTCGATCCCGTCGTCAGATCATTAATAAAGATATTAAACAGAAATGGCCCAAATACTGAGCTCTGGGGAACACCACCTGTGACCGGCCACCAACTAGATTTAATTCCATTCACCACAACCCTTTGAGCTTGGCCATCCAGCCAGATTTTTACCCAGAGAAGAGTACACTTGTCCAAGCCATGGGCAGCCAGTTTCTCCAGAGGAATGCTGTGGGAAACGGTGTCAAAGGCTTTACTAAAGTCTAGGTAGACAACATCCACAACCTTTCCCTCATCCACTAAGTGGGTCACCTTGTCCTAGTCATAGAAGGAGATCAGGTTAGTCAAGCAGGACTTGCCTTTCATCAACCCATGCTGACTGGGCCTGATCACCTGGTTGTCCTGTACGTGCCACGTGATGGCACTCAAGATGATCTGCTCCATAACCTTCCCCAGCACCAAGGTCAGACTGACAGGCCTGCAGTTCCCCAGATCCTCTTTCTGGCCCTTTTTGTGGATGGGTGTCACATTTGCTAACCTTCAGTCAACTGGGACCTTCTCGGTTAGCCAGGACAGCTGATAAATGATGGAAAGTGTCTTGGTGAGCACTTTCACCAGCTCCCTCAGTACCCTGGCGTGGATCCCATACAGCCACATAGGCTTGTGTGTGTCAAAGTGGTGTAGCAGGCCACTAACCATTTCCCCTTGTATTATGGGGGCTTCATTCTGCTCCCCATCCCTGTCTTCCAGCTCAGGGGGTTGGATACCCAGAGAGTAACTGGTCTGATGATTAAAGACTGAGGCAAAGAAGGCATTAAGTACCTTAGACTTTTCCTCATCCTTTGTCACTATCATTACAGGCAGTCTGGACAGGTATGGCAGAAAGCAGTTTTTAAAGCTGAACAGAAAGCCAAGGGAGATTTGGTTATGAAGGTGACAGTGGCTTTTGATCTTCCATGGAGAGGGCGTGATGCTTGCTTAAGAAATGAATTTTTAGCCAAGAAGGTGGTTGAAAATCCATTGTCCACGTAGAAAGTGCATGAAAAGATAAAAAAAAAAAAAAAGACTTCATTACTATGTAGTCTACATTTGGCTTTTTTATATCTGAAATGAAAGGGACTTGATAGAAATTTTCAAACACTAAGAAATTCTATTTTTATAGGTATGCCAGTCATTCAAGCGCAGATACTGATTTACTCTTGAAAATTCTGGTCTCCTTCTGTAAAACTAGTTTGAACATGTCATGAAATTATTTGTCTGGCATCAGCAAGGCTGAATGTCTGCACCGTTTCCCTGCACTGCTGAAATGCCTGACCTCTGTCCTTGACAGATAAAGTGAAAGGAAACTCGTATCAGAGACTTGCTAAATTACAAACAAACACACACATAAATAAAAACCTTAAACTACCAGATCTCTGCCCATCTCAAAAGCGTTCACGATGACTGTCTTCTCAAGTTCCAGCAATAATCGAAAGGGATTGCCACATTGCACGTTATGGTACAGACTGTTGGTACCAAACCAGACACCTTTCTGCAGTAAATGAAACAACCTATTGTGAGGCTGGCTGTTGTGTAGCCTTATGATGCACTTACTACAAGAGACTCTCCATTAAAAAGTTTGACCAAATGTCTGTAAACAATGGCACTGTGGTTAAATTTGACTAATGCTTTCCACCACTTCGTACTGTTTACTCATATTCCACTTATTAGTTCAGAATAATGGTCACAACTTTAATATTAAGCATTCTTCTCTGTCTGGAAAGGGGGAGGGTTATGTCTTTTTAAAAGGTTTCTAAATGATGCTGAGCATCTAGGCGACTGTAAGCAGCAATTAATTTGTAGATACTTGAAGTTTCCAGAGATCTAAACACAATATGGATAAACTAACAAAGTTCAAGAGGAGGTTTGGGGCACTCGTTCCCTATCTCAAGTACTGAAATCACAAGCAAAGTCAGCAGGAGCAGAAGGACTGCAGGGCAGTGAAGAGGCTACGATGAAAGTTAGATACAGCTCCAGAAGAGATGTGTGTCTGTATGGGTCTGTGTATCTGTGTTTGCACATGGTTTCTTGCTGTTGTTGCTTTTCTTTTTTGGGGGGTGAGGGGGTAAGGGGGAGTGTCTGAAGAAAACTGTAGCCTTTGGCACAAAGAAAGTGATCTTGGGAGGGGAGCAGAGGAAGGGAGCGGTCTCCAGGTCCAATCCTAAGGCGGGAAGAAAGGATTATATGCTTCTAGGGAATATTTGAAATCAAAGTCAAACTCTTCTGGGGGACTGCGTGGCTTTTCTTTCCCCGCAGGATAGAGACACTGCGTCTGACCCAAGTCCTTGGAGCAGAGTTTGGCTGGGTCGCTCAGCTGCAAACGTAACAGCAAATCAGCCCCTTCCCGATGGCAGAGATTCCTTTGCAGTGCCCCACTGCCCGCGGGTACAATGTCACTAACATATTTTAGGGGAGGGTAGGAACATTTCCTGCCTGGGAACTTTTACTCTCAGCACTTTCTTGTTTATTTATCTGCACACACTTGGCACGTTTAGATCTGAAATTGCTAAGGTGCATTCTTGGTAGCGCGTGTAATTCTGTGCGTGTCACTCAGGTGGTTTTAGCCTTTGGACTGTCCTCCAGCTGCCCTGGATTAATACGTAGGAATGATACATTCACTGTGAAAAACACTCCCTCCCACCCAAAACTAGGGCTTATTTATAGTAAAAAGTTTTTTAAGACTCAGGATTATGTTATTTCAAAAAAAAAAAAAAAGAAGAAAATTGTCATCATTAAAAGAACCATCATTTATAGTTAAACTTCAAGTACCTGAAACTCTTCAAAATTCAGTGTCCGGGCTGTACGCTTCTAGCCCCATGAACAAAAGATAATAACCTCAGGCCAAATCTTGTCACCTATAATGCTGTGGTATTCTAGTCTCTGATGGTCCTCTGGGTCATCTTAAGTCTCCTTCAGCCTACCTAAACCTAATTCCTAACAGAACTGAGAATTAAGCACTTGAATTTTAAATCCCATTCCTCAACATGTTTGATATTCTGGCTGCCAGATGAGTTTTTGAATTAGATAGTGTGTGTGAATTTAATTCAGGTGGATGTCATCCCCTGCTGCCATATTTGATAAATGCCTTCTAGCTCTTAACTGTTTTTTTTTTTTTAGATCCAGCAACATTTCATAAAAAAATCTGCACTACATTTAGCACCAGTGTGACAGAGCTGGATGAGGGGACGGGTGGAAGCAAGCTGTTCATTTCCACCTAGGGAAAGTGGAAGGGAAATGCCTGAGTAGAGCACAGGGACGTTTGCAGCTCCAGGACAAGAGTCCCCTGAGAAATACTATGCAGATTCAGCTCTTCAGCTGCATAGCCACCATTTTCACTGCTCTGCAGAAAGTGGTCGTTCTTGGGCAGCCTGTGGAATCGGTGCCAGGGCAGGAGGTGCAGGAACAAAGGGGGCCTTTCCTCACCATTGCTTTTCAACAAGAACATCATTGCAGGTTTGCTGGACCTGCTACAGTGTTCCACATTACTGCTCCCCAACTCTGTCCCTCCAATTTTTCTTTGCCCTCTTCAGGTCCAACCCATGTCTGCTGAATCAGCAAATTAAAGACAGTTTAGAGACCCTCCACCTGCTATTCCTGCCCTGTATCATATTTATATACACCATAAGAGAAACTCTCCTTATTTACATCAATTCATCAATAGTTATCTACACAGGAAGAAATACTGTAAGCCACAGAGGAAAATATTGTAAAATATAATTTGGCAGAATGACTCAAATGCTTGAGAGCACATTCAGATGACTGCCCATATAGTTGCCTCAAGAAAGTAGCTCTGAGCAGCCCCACAATTCTGGAAAGAGATGAGTATGGGTAACGCCTGGGAGCAGGGCTTGGTCCAAATTCTCTTCTGAGTTCAGCCACTTTCAGCCACACTAGCACACAAACATGAAAGCAAAGTAATTTCAAGCTCCATTAGTAGCATAGGTAAAAATCAATGATCTATATACATGGAGGACAAAAGAAGCAAAGAAACTATACTTTTAAGGTTATAATATACAATGAACAATAAAAAATACACAGCCTCTTTAAAAAGTACTTAACAATGAGGCTTAAAATATGGTGGTTTGGAAGCTGAGTTTGGGGAAAATGACTAGGTGCTTAAACAAGAATTTCCTCCCTTTTCTCTTTAAGTAACTGTACTCTTCTTCCTAGTTTATCCCCAGACACCTAAAAGCTACAGTTAGCTTAGGCTTTTTAAAAAGGTAATGAGAAATAATCAGTTTTATTATACAAGTTTAAGGATGTTTTCTTGAACTAGGGCAATTCAGAACAGTTGTTCAATAGCAAATATCGCAATCTCGTCTCACTGGTAACAAAAAAAAAACAATTCTCAAGACACATTTTGTAAGTATTGCTATCTTTCTCCCCGCCAAATACACTTGTTAGCTGGATGTCCTAATGAGCTTAATACCACCAACTGACAATTTGTGCCATTATTTGCTGTTCATAGAGCTGTTGTCTCAGACATGAGCCTTCTCTACTGAAGAATTATTCTCCTTCCATTGTTGTGATTAAGTGATCAGTCGTTTTCAGTTACAGTTCTGTTCCTGTTGGTATCTCCAGGGGTAATCCTACCCAGCAGGCTTTGGCAGGTATATTTTATGCTTGGTTTGGGTAAGTAGCCAAGACAGGTAGCCAATGAAATAACTATCATTCTTTTTATGTAAACATATGTTAAAAACCCCAACTTGTATGTCTCTAAATGTTCTCAGTTCCTGATCTTAAATTAAGTGAAGTTGGAGGCTAGTAGTTTGATCTCAGAAACTCTTGTTTCTGTGTTCCACTATTTTATAATGTTTTTCCTTGTGCTTGTTAGCAACATTTCATTACCAATAATTACCACTCTTCCTCCAGGGAAAAATAAAATTAAATAAAGCCATCTACTAAACTTAAAAAAAAAAAAGGAAATGCTCAAAAGCTTACAAACTTTTCCTATTTACCATTTCTAACTTGCGAAAGAACTTTCAAAACTGAAGTTTCAGCCTGTTCACAGACTTTCTTGGAAGAATCCCACAGGATATATCCCAGAAGAAAGAGGGTAGGAGAGGTGGTTGATATTCAAAGGTCCCCTCCTGCAAGCTCAAAAATGGTCCATGTCAACATGCAGGAAATCAAGTGAAGGCAGCAAGAGGCCTGCATGGAAGAAGAAGGAGTTGCTCACTAAACTCTCATATAAAAAGGAGGCATAGACTTCTACGACGGCAGCAGGGACAGGTGACCCAGGAGGAATACAGAGACACTATGAGAGCTTGGTTAGAAAAACTAAAGCCCATGTGGATCTGGATCTGGTGATGGACCTGAAAGTCAGCAAGAGAGGTTTTTACAGGTAGATCAGCACCAAAATGAAGACAAAAGTCAGTGACAAAAGCTAGGGAAAAGGACAAGATACTAGATCATTTATTTTTCTGACTCTTTACCAGTAAGACAGCTTATAGGAATCCCAGGTCACTGAAACCAGTAAGAAAGTCTGGAGCAAGGAAGACACCCTCATTGGAGGAGGATCAGGTTAGGGATCATTAAAACAAACTGGACACAAGTCCAGTTTGCACTCACAAGTGCTGAGGAAGCTGATGGATGTCATTGTGAGGCCACTCTCAATTATTTCTAAAAGGTCACAGCAGCCAGGGGAGGTTCCTGAGGACTGGATAAAAGCAAATGCCACTCCTGTCTTCAGGAATGAAAAGAAGGAGGCTCCTGTAAACTACAGATTGATCAGTCTCCCCTGCTTCTCTGGGCAGGTGATGGAACAAATCACCCTGGAAGCCACTTCCAACCATGCTAAGGACAAGAAGATGGCTGGAAATAGTCAGCATGGACTTGTATAAGGAATATTATGCATGACCAACCTAATAGCTTTCTGTGATGAGATGACTGACTCAGTGGATGAGGGAGAAGCAGTTTACCTTTAGCAAGGCTTTCAACACTATCTCCAATAATATCCTCATCGACAAAGGGATGAAGCAAATACTATATAAGAGGACAGTAAGGTGGGCTGAAAACTGGCTGAACTGTGGCACAAAGTCCAGCTAGGACACAGTCACAAGTGGAGCATCCAAGAGATCAATACTGGGGCTAATACACTGTTTAATGTCCTTGTGAATGACCTGGATGGTGGGACAGAGTACACTCTCAGCAACTTTGCAGGTGATAAAAAGACTGGAAGGGATGTTCTA